>CM035158.1:112165823-112838634 GCA_020205615.1 Panax quinquefolius | reverse complement strand
AGACTCTTTCAGTTGAGACCGATCGCGGATCTATTATTATATAAAAAAAGATGAATTAATATGTTTTCGCATGGATCCTGTTTTAGGGTTTCAGAATTGTCTTTGAATATTTTAATTTTCACTGCTTTTATGTGTCGGAACCCCTACAATACCAATACACAATTTTTGGTCATAATCATACCAATAAAAAGTCTATCTTTGCACTGTGGGGCAAAGGTGATTTTCATCACAATATAATCATGAGGATGATGACAATGATATAAATAATCAATCAAGAATAAATATTAGAGATTTATAATTCAATTTATCCAGAGTTCAAGAATGTCCAAATTGTCAACATGATAACTAATTGTGGAGTAAAATTCAAGAATGATATTCATGTATAAAAAATAATTTGGACAGAAAAAATAAATTTTGTCGTGAATAGTAACTTGTGAATAGTACCCGGATGAATAGTATTCCGAATGAAAATATTAAAATTTAATAAAAAAATTCAGACCAATATTTCAATGAAACGATACTAGATAAAGCACAAAATTCAAGGATATTCTACTAATTTCAGGGATTATAGAAGCAATACTTATCAAAATAAATGTAGATTTAAGAATATGAAATGAAATAGTATCACTTACATACTATAGAGTATGGAAAAATATAATATTCCTTACGAATATTGAATAAAAATAATATCCCTTACCTTAGTAGGAGACTAAATCTGACTGGTATAGCGGAGATATTCTTGAGAAAATCTTTCACTATTAGTAACACTCTAAGTGTTCTTATACTAGAAAGAAATACGCACAATATTATAGAAGAAAAATTCTTTGATTCTGGTGTGATTTTCATTTCTTAACTAAGCATCTTATTTATAGGAGAATGACATGACACTATTTAAATATAATCACGGACGCACAGAAAAAATTTCATGGGCGAAGTTCACAAACAAATTCGAGGAAAATTTGATTTTAATATTCATCACTGTGCAATAAAATATTATAATAAAACAAAAACTTTATATAAAATATAATATATTCTAATTATAATCTAATAAAACAAATAACTTTATATATTATAAAAAGTATTTTATCTTATATAAAAAGTTTTTTGTTTTATTACTATTATAATAATAATAAAAGAAATTGAGACAACTTTTTACCGTCGATTTTGAAAAATGAGTAAGTGGGGGTCCATGTAATAAGACAAACTTACAACAAATAATTCATGACAAACCCCTCTATTTATACAAAAAAAAAATGAATAAATATTTACCACAAATCACTTACTTTCAATAAACACATTTTTATGTTTTCAACAATTATTCATCATTAATATTATAACTCACAATATTAACAACCATATCATTCATAGGAAAGAGGGGGCTTTCCGATAATTATTTTTTCTTATTGGCGCGCAATTAAATAACTTAACTCATTTACTCGACAGAACTTTCTAAACATTGCCAATAATGCAAATAATAATATGAATAATTGTGTCGTCTCAATTATTAATTTAATAATATAAAATATTGTGCAGATGATACTGTGACAATAATTGAATCAATAATATGAGTTACTATGCAACAATTACTGTGAAAATTATTGAATGAAACTGAATGACTTCTTACGTAAGAATCAAAAAGCGAGATATCTTGTATCATACTGAATGCTGTTATTATGCAATCACGCCAGCATCGTTCTTGTACTTTTATCACCGGGTATTTCAACAGTTAACATTAAAAATTTTGCCGTTATTTTTTATAAAAAAGTTATTTCTGTCTCTTTCTATATCTGACAGTTATTCCGTTGTGGGGTCCACCAATGATTGTGTCATCGTACGAATATTCCTCAACAAAAAGAATATTTCCTGACCAAACGAATATTTTATGACAACTTGCTTAGTTTGCAAAATTTGCGCATATCACCCATAACTATACCATTATATAAATTCAACACCTTATTATTCAAAATAATATTTAGAGAAAATTAAATCTTTATACATAAAAAATTGGGGTCTTACAGAGTCCCTATTCTCTAATCTAGTGGCCTAGTCAACGTCCAATACAAATTGGTAATGGAGACTCTTTTTATTAAACTGTAAAACTCAATTGATTATAAAGAAAAACTTCATATTCAAAAAAGTTTTGCACTGAGACATACATCACTGCCTCTTTGCATCTCTGCAACCTTTGCAACTCTACAACCTTGAAAACCTCATTTGAACATATCATATCCACTACTGGATCGATCAAGCCAAACAAGACTTGAATTTAGAATTTAGTACAAAGAATATGATTACAATATGCTATACTTTTCCAGCTACAACGATGACTTGCTGAAAATAAACTTTGATATCACTCTATATATGAAGGTATCTTCGTATATCAAGATTGATATTGGCTTCAAGTTTCCTGTTTTGATTAGTCGATAAGGAATAATATTTATAATAATAAGACCAACGTCTATAAAAAGAACTGTTAGCATAAAATGTAAGACCCCAACTTTTATGAATAAAGCTGATTTTTCTATAATTATCATTTTTGAATATTATGGAATGAATTTGTTATAATGTTATAGTTGTAGGTAGTATTTATAAATTCTGCAAAGTATGCAAGTTGTTATATTATATTCGATTGGTCGGAGAATATTCGTTTTAGCAGGGAATATTCGTAAAATGACGCAATTATTGGTGGACCCCACAACAGAATTATTGTCGGATTGAGAAAACGACAAAAATATATTTATGAAAATAACGGCGGAAGTTTTATTTATTATCTTTGTTGAACTACTCTCGGTAGTAAAAGTCACAAGATATCTGGCGTGATTGCGTAATAGCACCTGCGGTATTGATTATTGATGCTTACGTGAGAAGTCACTCGCTTATACTCAATTATTGCTACAAGATAATTCTTTGCATCATATCTCTCATATTATTGATTCGATTATTGTCATAGTATCATCTGCATAATATATTATTTTATTAAATCAATAATTGAGACGGCAAAGTTATTCATATTATTAAATTGCAATATTTATAATATCTAGAAGTTCTGTCAAGGAGAGGTTTGGTCACCTAATTGTGCGCCAATAGGGAGAAATCCTTATTGGAAAGCCCCCTCTTTCCTGGGAACGACCTGGTTGATAAATATTGTGAGTTATAATATTAATGATGAATGTTATTAAAATTGAAGTTGTGCTCGGAGTTGAATTTGGAGACACGGACGTGATATTTGAGTCCGAAATGATGAAATTAGTAAAAATAGACTATAAACACAAAAAATTTCGAATTTTTCTATTTGGTCAAAAAGTCAACAATTGACTTTTTCGTGAAAAGTCAAATTTTGAAATTTTAAAATTTATATTTTTGATAAAAATAGTTTTATTGTGTTGGAATTATTTGTGTTAGTGAAAATCGATATTTATTTCGATAATAATTGATGTCTGGAGGTTATATTGACCAATCGGGTATTTAACCGGATAAATGAGCAATTGATTGCTATTATTTCACATGTGTATACTATTGTTTCACATTTTTGTTACTATTAGGGGAGTTGGTGCAAGATTGATAATACTTGCATGACTAAGTTAAAAATGGAGGTATAGATAAAGGTAATATACTGTAATTCGTATTTTCACATGTCTAGAACTATTGATTCACATGATTTACTATTGAATCACATTATTTACTATTAGGGGAGGTGATGCAAGTTTGATAATACTTGCATGACTAAATTATAAAAAAAAGAAAAAGTTGAAGGTATTGTACTTCAGAATTTTTCGAGCCCCAAAACGCGTGCATTATTGAAACTATATTTTCTATAAATAGAAGCTCATTCTTCCTTCATTTCTCACCAATTCACTAAAGCTATAGAGCAATTATTATATAGAGAAATTGTAGAGAGAAAATATGTGACGCCCCCAAAATAGGTCCATTCCATCCAACCCATTCTCGAATTCGCCAAATACATGGTACGAAAATAACTACAACTTTATTATTACAACATATAAACTGTGAGTTTAAATACGATATTGCCATCTGATAATATTCACATGCAAATAAATCTCCATCATAATTATTGATACATTATTTTACAAAAATGGTGAGGACTACTAAACAACTCTCTCTAGAACCTTCATTCCATACCCCCAGACTAAGACTTTCGCCACATTCTCGCCTCATGAGAAGAAAAATGGAACAAAATGGAAAAGGGTGAGCTCAACTAGCCCAAGAAGAATATTATGACTAAGATAATATACAACAAATTATCGTTAGTCTTCAACAGGAAAAATCTAATAGAATACAATAGACAACCGGTTTTAAATCAATCTTCATGATGAAATAATAATTCATTAGAAGAGTTAAGTAGAGAATGCAAACTACTATCTTCTATATATGAATTTAAAAGTTCATCGTCGATACTTTATCCCCTGTAACATCAATCAATATATATACTCGAATCAAATATTCATCTTTGCACTCTGGTGCCAAAGATATTCATCGATTAGTCATGTTCATCTAAACACTGCTTCATCTTTTTCTACTAGCAAAGATATTAATCGATTAGTCATTTCATCTCAATACTGCTCATCTTTTGCACTACGGGCCAAAGATATTCATCAAGAAATCATTCATCTTTGCACTACAAACCAAAGATATTCAGTAATATCATCATTTAGGACTGAGGATAATGAAAAATATTTTAAAGGAAACGAATCCAAAGAAACAAAAGAACAAATATTAAGGATTCAGTATTTTAAACAATCCAAGTTCAAAAATACTTCATAAGTAATCGAGTGGAGTAAAATTCAAGAATGATCAAAACATGGATACAATCAAAGCTAGTATCCATAGTAGATATTTTGGACAAAAGAAGAAATTTCATTTTTCTATGAATAGTGCCGTATTCGTGAATAATGCCAGATATCGTGAATAAGGTCGTATACGTGAATAAGTAACTCAAACACCAAAAGATAGAAATTTCACAAAAAAACATCTTCACGCTCCGTGAATAGTACTCATGAATAAGTAACTCGTGAATAGTAACCTCGACATGAAAAAAAGTTCCAAATTTGATAAAATTTCCAACCAATATTTCAAGATAATGATATTGAAGAAATAATATCATTTTCGAATAAAATAACATCCCTTACCTCGAAAGATCAAGACTTTTAAATTTGAAACAATCGAATATAGGCTATGACTTGAACTTGCAGTATAGCAATACTCAAAGTATACTCAAAATACTCACAAGAATACGCTTCGATAATATAGAGAGAAAACTTCGCTTTACGGTGTGATTTTCAATTCTAACTTTGAAAGACCCTATTTATAGAAAAATGCTTTAGAACACCAAAGTAGAAAATTTAATATAATATTATTATTTATATTAACCATTCCTATGCACACCTTTGAATTCAGAATTCAACAATTTCACACATGCAAAATGAGGCCCACACATTGAAAAAACGTTTTTGTGAATATAAATATTTAAAACTTCCAAAATCAATTATTTGAACTTCTAACTTCAATAATTCATAATAAATAGCCCTTTTATCGAAAAATTGAATCTCGCGACTTTTTTATAGGAAATTCAATTCTCTACAACTTTGCGTAAGAAAGTTTTTCCAAATGTAAATCGTAAAAATCCACAAACAGGCGATTTTACGGTGCTATAATCAAATTTCACCAAAAAATGGGGTCCACCGAAACACATAAAACATGCTTTAAATATTTTTGGTAACAAAATACTCCTCCTCTACATATACTCATATATCCCACATTCATCGTAAAAATATCATCATTATTATATTATTAAAATATAATATTATATTTAAATGAATTATTTTATCGTAAAAAGATAAAATTTTAATTTTCAACAATTGTCACATTAAAATTTTCTCCATCTCAGTATCCACATAAAATCAATATTTTTCTCATCATATGAATCAATAATTAATTATTCACAAATAATATTACGAGAATCACAATATCGACAACCGTGCGGTTCAGGAAAGAGGGGGCTTTCCATAAGGATCTCTCTCTTCTTGCGCGTAATTAGGTGACCAAACCTCTCCTTAGACGTAACTTTCTAGACATTGCCAATAATGTTATCTAATAATATTATTCGGATAATATGAATTATTGCTTCGATAATAAAAAATACCGTGTAATGACAATTATTGAAACAACGGTATATAAAATATCAATGCGTGAATTATTGAATCAATAAAATACTGAATAGTAATTACTGTAACAATTATTGAGTAATGCCTTCTTACGTAAGAATCAATAATTGGTGCAATACCGTATCTTCTTCGTTCAACAACGCCAGATTAGTGTGTTTTAACCAATTATTCCAACAAGATAATTGGTGAATAACTACGCCCATTATTTATAAACAACTTATACTTGTCGTTTTCTTCATCCAATCGCTTTCCGTTATGGGGCCCACAAAAGACTACGCAGTCAGCATTTAATATTCCCCACAAAGATCGAATATTCCACGACCAAACGAATATTCTAAAACGATAATGAATATTTTATAACCACTTGCTTATTCAAATATTTGCATGTATTTTACCCATAACTATCCACATTAATCAAATCAACCCTTACTATTTCAAAATAATAAATAGAGGAAAATAAATTTCATTTATTAATAATTTGGGGTCTTACAAAATATGTGTAAGAAGAGAAGCTCGCTATCTCACTACTCCTATATCCGCTTTCTTTCAAGGTAAGGGGTATTATTTCTTTCTTTCGTCTTTATGAAGAGAATTTACATTATTCCATTCTTTATTATTATGTTGAATAACTTTGGTTATCAAGACCGCATACATGGTAAAATTCTTCTATTACTCCATTCTTTATTATTCATTGGAACATCCTGCATCATAGCTTTTACGCTGGGACCAGGTTCCGCCTCTTTATTATTCTGTTGGAACATCCTGCATCAGTGCTTTCGCCGGACTGGGACTGGTTCTTTCTTTATTATTCTCATTGGAATATCCTCATGCTCGTGTGTTTTACTGTAGAACCTAGTTCCGCTCTTTATTATTCTCGCTGGAATAACTCGCACATCTTGGCTCTCAGTATGCTTGGTGATTTCTTTTGTTATTTCATTCCTTATTATATTCAGTTGGTTAAAGTTTTGACTTCTATACTCCATGAAATTAGTAGAATATCCTTGATATTTACGCTTCATCCAGTATCTTTTCATGGAAATATTCTTCTGAGGCATTCTTGAATTTTACTCTACAAAGAAGTATCATATTGACAATTTGGACGTTATTAGTTCTGGATAAATTAATTCGTGAACTTGTTTTATTGAATTCTTATATCATTGTCATCATCCTCATGTTTATATTTTTTTGAAAGTCATCTGTGGCCTGTAGTTCATAGATGGACTTGGTATGATTATGATCAGGGATTATTCGGTATAATTATGACCGTAATATTATAAATGATGTGATAAAAGTCCTCATTAGCCCGTAGTGCATTGATGGACAGTTGTTGGCATGATCATGACCATTGATGAATACACGAATGTCCTTGGCCCGTAGTGCATGGATAATTGTGGTCGTGATACTAAAAAATATCCTTGGCCGTAGTGCAGGGGTGATTCGATGATGTGGATTATTTATTAAGCTGAGTCCCAACGATAAAAGTGATGAAAAACTTTTTAAATCATAAAAGATAGTAGATTTTATTCTCTACTTGACTCTTTTAATGGATTGCTTGTTCATTGCAGCTTAAACTTGATGTCTATTGTATTTTATCGGTTTAACATTGTTGAAAACTAATGATAATTTATTCGCATTATCTTAGTCATAATATTTCTTCTTGAAATTAGTTGAGCTCACCCTTTTTGCTTTCATTGTTTTCTTGAAAATGAGAATGTAGCGGGGACTAGTTTAGGAGCGGAGTGACTGTCTGAGAGGATAGCATTAGTAGTCCTCACTATTCTACATTAAATAATGTGACAATAAATGTAATGAGGACTTATTCTGAGAGTGAATATTGTCTAGAAGACAATATTTGTATTAAAACTCACAGCTCTTTTGTTGTATATTAAAGATTGTATTTGTATTCTGTACTATGTATTTGGCGACTCAGAATATGTGATGTATACCTATTTTAGGGGCGTCACATAAAATACTTGGTCCAATTGGAAAATCTCATTATTCTAGCAATTTATTTTATCCAACGGAAATAATATATTCTTCACAACAACTTTTTTAAATATATAGTTTCCAAAACAGACTAAATAGCTTAAATCAATGAGAGAAAAAATATGAATGAAAAACTCCAACAGATTACCCAATCAAGATGATTTTTTTAATAGACTCCTAATCAAATAATATTGCATATCTTTATTTTGATTCTAAACAAAATATATATAAAGAAAATCTTTTCTGCAATCCTGAATCCAGTAGGGAGATATCTAATGGGCTATTAATCCAACTTGGGCCAACCAAAATATCAACTTATAACATATTTAAACCAGCCCAAGCAACTCACACAAAACCAAGTATATTGTCATTAAAATCACAAAAAGATATAAATCAACAAGTTTCTCTCACATGGAAGTGAGACCCATTCATATGAGATGTATAATGTGGATATATCAATTTTTTATATGAAAATATCAAAAAAAATTTATTAACACCTTTTATTTATTGATTTTAACTATGAATAATATTAGAGCATTAAATTATTCTATAAAATCGCGATTCTAAGATACTCCACCTCAAAGATATTGTGTGGGAAGTAAAAATTATATTAAAATAATTTGTTGATCAATATACTGAGGTGGAGTATGCCACATCAGCAATTTGTAAAATAGTTTATGTCTGTGGCATTACTCTTTAACTATTCGTGTCCGAGTTACTTTATATTTGTGTTTGTAAAATAGTTTGTATTTGTAAAATACTTCTTTTTCTTTTTTTCCTTTTTTTTTACTTTATTTTTCGCTTGCACACATAAGTTGTAACACAACAAATTAGTATATTTACTTTCTTCATGCTTTTTTAAAAAACTTATTAAACCATATAACTATTGTAATAAAAAGCTAATTAATATAAAGAGATTTTTTTTTTCAAATAAAATTGTATTCTGAAAGGAGTGAATATTTTTAGTTGAAAGGTTGGGAGAGAAAACAAGGAATAATGTTATGGACATGAGAACTATAATTTTTTTTATTAACTGACAGCATAAAAAAAAATACTATAAAATAGGTAACATAATTTATTATTAAATATTTTATAATAATTTTTATTAATTTACTACCTCCATTTCATAATAATTGATTTTTAAAAAAAAAATTTATTTCAATTTATTTGTCATTTACAACTTTTTAGGAGAATAAATTATTTATTTTTCTATATCGCCTCTAATTAACTTCTCTCATTATCTCAAAGAAATTTTCATTCCTCAGTATTAATAGTTTTTAATTTTCTATAAATGTATAGTGATAAAATTTTATATAAATTTTAATTCTTAAATAATAATATTAAATATCTTTCTTAATTGATGTGCATAAAATTAAAACCATTATTATTATAAAATAGATAATCCAGTACATGAGTTTTATCTGTATAATTTTTTATATATAATTTATACGCATAAAATTATTCAGAAAACAAGAGTCGAAAGAAGGTGACCATCGGACGTAACGCTCACGTGCACTTTTATAAGCATGAATAATGTTTTCGGGTTAAATACCATTAAATATTGTCTCCTGTATCACGTGATCACGCCCCCTTTGATCAACACCTTGACCTAACAAATTATTAAAAGAAATTCTTAGTTAAATACAGTACAACCTCTTATAAATTAATATGGTTGGAATTGAATTTTTTTATTAATTTAAAAGTTATTATTTAATCGATAAATTAATAATTTATTTATTTAAAAAATATTTTTCTATTCGTAAATATAAATTTAATTACATTAAAATTATTGCATTTTATTGATGTTTATATCATATTTTTTTGATGCAATGTATCATACTTATTAAATTAATATAATACTAGAATTTATTGTAAGTGATATTAATTATTTTAATAATTAAATAATGTTCATTGTATCCATTTTTCAAATTATATTCACATTTTATTTCAAAAAAATTATATTCAATTAGATTTGAATTTCAAGACAAAACATTATTTTGATGGGACTATATATTAAGGATGAAATTCAATCAATTGAATTGAATTTCAAGAAAAATTTTAAGATGAAATTAAGATAGATTTGAATTTCAAGACAAAACAAACGAGAATAGCTTGTAGATCATATTTTACAAGATTACCCTAGATATATTTGTAATTTAAAAGAATTATTAATTTATGATTTTGATGGGACCATATATTTATATAAGGGTCTTTTTAAAATTATTATTTTATCAAAATTATTAATTTATCCCATTAAATTTCAAGTCGGACCTTGGAAAAAATATTATTTTAGAGATTATTAATTTATCGAGTATTAATTTATAGAGGTGCACAAATCACATTATAAAATACTATTATAATATTGATAATTAAATATTTTAAACATGCAACTCAGCTCAACTAAATTATGGCTATATCTTCATAGGAAAATGGTGGAGAAAATATTCAGTGAAACGTACATAACACAACTAAAACACATATATCATGAATTCATGATCAAATAAACAGATAAGTGAAGACATTTTTTTTTGAAAAACATACCCTTTTAATTATACTATTATTTTTCAAATGTCATTCAAAATTTCATCTTGGTGCCAGATTTTTGCCGGATTTTAATTTTTTTAGAATAATACTGGAGACACAAATTATTCTACAAACATTTTATAAACTGCTGATGTAACATATTCCACATCAACATATTGTATGGGGCGGAAGACTACATTGAAACAATTTGTTGATCAATATGCTAAGGTGGACTATGTCATATCAGCAGTTTGTAAAATAATTTTTTAATATATACTTAATATAAGTAATGAGCAATGACACGTTATAAGTTTAAGAGTTAAAATTTAATATATTACGTGTATAGCGTCAGAATTATGACACATTATAGTCTTAAACAATAATTTAATTGATAAAAAAAAAATGTATATTCAATTTTGAAACTAAAACAACATTCCATTAATTCAATTATATTCTTGAACCCTAATTAAATCAAATTATTCATGTTGTCATTTTTGATATAAATAACTTTTAAACAAGCTCGACTTTGACTTGTTAAAATTTAACTCGGCTTAATTTATTTACGGTTCGGTTTGTTTACAGTTCTATAATATAATATTGGATTAAGTTATCATGAAATTAATTTCATAGTAAGTTGGTGAATTGACCAATACAGTGCTAACACGCAAAAAAATAAACCACCTTCATGTCGATACTGTATTAATTAATTGACCAAAATTAATTTTATAGTGACCAGTCCCTTTAATATTGTAATAAATGATCAATTACTTCCCTCTTGATGTCGGTGCTTGCTATGATAAAACTTGATGCCGCCGTGTAATTACAAACACCTCTCTCTTAACTTTCAGCTGTAAGCCACTAAATTCCACCGAAAAATGTAGAGGCTTCCCAAATGCCAAATACACTAAAATACAAATCAAGTCCTTTCTTTTTCCTTAGCAATGGCCCATCCCATGTAGCTACACTTTAAAATACAAATCAGTCCTTTCATTTTCCTTAATAGCTCCACATTTTCTTGATTTCCAACGGTGGTGAAGCATCCGTGTCTCAAATCGCCACTGTCACCCATAATTCTAGCCTTTTTCCCGCTCTGTTTTATAAAGATTCGAAACGTATGTATCAGGAGATAAATAGTTACATTCATCCATTTCCATTTCCATTTCATAAAAGAAATCTTGTAAATGACCGGCAAAAATACTATTCTGAGCTCACTACTTTCAGTCTCTCTCTCTCTCTCTTTAAATATCTATTCATTTAACTCCCTTTTAGTGTAAACCCAGATTTACATTTCTCTATATATACATATACACACACATACATATACAGATTCGATTTTTGGGTGTTAAAGAGGTGGGATTAGAGATAATAAATGAAGAACATTTTGTGTTTTTGCGGTGTAATTGTTATTGGGTATTTGGGATTAAGCAATGGTTATGAGTATGATGAGTATCTCAATGGAACAGAGGTTTCATTTCAAGATTCTGTTTTTGGAGTCTCTGCTGCTGCATATAATCCTCTTCTGGTGGGTCTCACCATTGTTCGAGGAGCTGGTGCTCAAGGCGCTGGTACAATCCTCTCTCTCTTTCTCTCTAAGTTATATATGGATTTTGGGTTACCATACTTCTTATTGTATACTTTACTTGATTTGTATGTTATTTTGCTTGATTTGTATCTGCATTGTAATGGTTTCTTTTAATTTTCTTTGATTTATGTTTGCTGATAAATTAGTTTCAGTGTTCATGTGATTACCTTTTATGAATTTGCTACTTGGTTGTGAGTTGATGTGTTGTTTTTCATTTTGTTTTTGTAAGTTGATTAGTTGGGTATTTTCTTTGTTCCTAGTTTTTTTTTTTAATAATTTCCCCCCCACTTTTTTATTGATGTAAATCTTTCTTTTGTTGTATGGTGTAATGCTATAATACACATATATTATTAATCATGTCTTTCTTGGGTGCTAGCTGTTTGTGATTAGTATAGTACATTTGATTGATTAAAGCATTCACATTTGTCCTCCTTTCTATTTAATGATGTGTTTTTGCACTCTTTTGCTAATTACTTCTCTCTCTCATTACTCATTAGTAGAGTTAGCCTAGTTATCAATAATAATTCAATACTACTAGAGCTTCTTGACTTTAGAGATTTTTTAATCTTCAATTTTTCCCTTTGAATAAATATAAATTACAAAATTCCTATAAAATGGTCTAATTACCTTGTTTTCGGTATTAGGAAATTTTTTCTAATATATGTACTGTGTGTTCAATTTAACAGTATGTTTAGATGGAACATTGCCTGGTTATCATTTGCATCGCGGGTATGGGTCAGGAGCAAATAGTTGGCTCATTCAACTGGAGGTTTGTGACTTTTGTATTGTTATTTTTTTCGAAGAGTCCAGAACAGGACTAATTTTTTTCTTCATTCTTAGTATCTTTAATAACAAGAGGAATAACACTTGAATGGATATCGTCCAACCAAAAGTTGGGGATAGAGACGACAGACATTTGAGCTAGTTCCGCGAGCCCATGTGGAATCAAATTACCTCTTCTATGAAAATGAACAAACAATAATAGAATTAAAATCTTTACTGAGATGTAAACACTCTTCAATCACTAAACTCTGTTGATAGTGACATCTAAACTCTTCCTTTATGGTTGATGCATTATTATTGCTTAATTCAAGATGTACACATTTAACCACATCGTCCTATTTGATGTGTATGCCATCCAGCATGCTTAAATAGTCATAAATGTAACAGATTTTTGTCAATCAATGCACATGAATTTAGCTGTCATCAAAAAAGTACAAATCTGTCGCAAGTATCCCTTCATCCCATTTTCTATGCCTTATTTTCCATTTTGTGATTTTCTAAAATGTTTGCTATTTTTGCAAAGCCAGTGCAATTTTAATCGGGGTAGAACATGTTACCTTTTTATAAACTACAGAACAGAACTTGTTAATTCCATCAAGTATTACTATTACACCTATATGTAAGGGTATTTATGGTATAAGTTGATCATACTATGTATTACTATTATTGGGACACAAAGTGGGGGTGAGGAGTGATGTCAAAAGTCTTACTTAAAGTTTCCTGGACAATCTCTATCTTGCACAAATAAATTTCGCGTTAATATATATTTAAAAGTAGAGGTTTCTAAGTTTCCACTTTTTATCTTGTTTAATTGCTAGAAAATTAATACCATCTGAATGAGATTCATATACCTATCAGGTAAGAGATTTTTCCATTTGTTTGGTTGGTTTTAATATTGTCATTCAATTCTTTTAAGATCAGAGTTAAAGGCTACCAACTTCATCCGCATTACTTTCCAACTGCAGTGTTGCTGTTCTTGAATGAAAACCCCACTTTGTGTGATATTTTTTGACAGGGAGGGGGTTGGTGTAACAGTATTAGATCTTGCGTTTATCGCAAGAAAACACGGCGTGGATCATCAAATTACATGGAAAAACAATTAGTTTTTGCAGGAATACTGAGCAATAAGGCTGAAGAAAATCCAGGTGTACTATATTAGAAATACATTTTTCTAAGTGTTAATACCAATAGGACATTCATTTACCATTTTTGTTTCTAGATATTCCTTTCATGCATGTTCCTTAAGTAGCGGCATTTCTTTGTGCAGATTTTTTCAACTGGAATAGAGTAAAGCTTCGTTATTGTGATGGTGCTTCTTTTGCAGGAGATAGTGAAAATAAGGTTTGTTGTAGTATGCGTCATCCTCCCATTCCGTACGGATAATTAATTCCATTGTGCTGTTTGTCTGCAAAATAAATGGGCATAACAGAGGAAAAATGGTTTTATTACAACTTACAACCACCGTTAAGTCCCAATGATAATTAACTCAAGGCCTTGGATCATTTTAGTTCTTATTTTCTGTGGCCATCTGTGGGCTGTCTAAATATGATGAAAATTATTTAGTCAGTTTACATAGATGAACTGTAACTTGGCAATTGACTACGTGTAGAAATAATGTTTATTGTAATAAAAGGTTATCTAAATGAACAACTTTCTGTTCAGCTTTCTTAAATATTTTCTTCTGCAAACAATATCAAAATTACATGGTGTTGGTGTCCTCTGGTATAATGACTATAATCTGCTCGATGGAATTGAGTACTTATGTTATACTAACCAATTCCTATATATCTAAGGACAACTGATAAATTTGGCACCTTGTAACGGTGAACATTAGCTCACCGCAATGAGTGGTGGCTTTATGGTGGTACAATAGTGAGATTGTGTCTGCTTGTTCAGGCCCGAGTTATCAAATACTTTCATAAACCAAGTGAACCACGTATTGGTATTAGCGTACCCAAACATGGTACTTTTACGTACCAATACTCAAAATTTAGCGTTCCGAAAAATTTCTTTGTTGTTTAACTATAATTGTACAAATATCAATATTATAACTTAGTACTCAAACATTACACTTGTACTAAAATGTTTATAAAACAATCAACTCGTTGATTCAACTAAAAATATTCTATAAAACTTAGGTTTATTACATTTAGATTGTAAGAGAATTCCTATTTCCTCCTCAAAAGTTTGCTATCCAAGGTCCAAGCCTATATCAACTATATCACCACATTATGTCCAAGCCTATATCAACTATATCACCACATTACATTGAGAATTTAGATTGTAGGAGAATTCCTATTTCCTCCTAAAAAGTTAGCTATGTCCAAGCCTATATCAACTATATCACCACATTACATTGAGGAGAATTTTTATTGGGAGGTCCAAGCCTATATCAACTATATCACCCAACATTAATACGACAGACTATATCAACTATTACCAATGTGGAATCTGCGCCCATATGACAAACTCACATTGGTATCATAACACGTACCGCGTATCCATATTCGTACCGCATACCGAAACGTACCATGTTTCAGGTAACACCGATTTAGGCCTGTAGTCATGTCCCTTTGTCCACTTGGTATGGGACCAATTGAAGGGCACACATGCATTCATCTCTGGCAAGAGGATTGTGCACATATTGCTCCTTCCTTTCATCTAACCTTTAACAACATAAATTATGCTGTTCATCTTCAATTTGTATTCTTATCGATAAGTAATCTCTGAATTTATGCCACTTTGGTGAACAAATAGGAGTTTGGGATAAAAGGCGTTGTTGAATTTAATTGAGTTGGTGAAAGATAGGAGACTTTTAATTGGAGATTTTAGTAATTCTATTCATAAATATTCTATCTAACTTTTAGAGGTCATAATTCATAATGTTTAGTTGAATTACTATGTTATCACCATGTGTCTGATTAATGCTTCTTCTACATCATATATGCTCAAATGAACTGGTTTTGTGAATTTTGTCTTTAGGCAGCTGGACTTCACTTTAGAGGTCAACGCATTTGGTGGGCTGCTATGCAAGATTTAAGGGCAAAGGGGATGCGTTATGCCAACCAGGTTTTTGTTATCATTATTTTTCATTTTCTCTTAATGTATTTTTTTTGATTACCAAGAGTTTCCCAACTGCACTCGGACTAATCTCCACGAACCCGGGTCAGCCTTTTCATACTAGCTTACGCCCGCGTCCCCGTGGCCCATGACCATTTTTTTTAATGTTCTTCTCCGTGGTTTTCTTTATGTGATATTTAAAATCATGTTTCAGGCTCTTCTTTCTGGCTGCTCTGCTGGGGGTCTAGCTTCTATTTTAAAATGCGATGAGTTTCGGGGCTTGTTTCCAAGTAGGACTAAAGTGAAGTGCCTAAGTGATGGTGGATTGTTCTTGGATGCGTAAATTCCTATCTTTGAAGCTTTATCTATATTAGTAGAACTGTACTTTGTATACTCCTCACTTAGATGATTCCACTTAATGATTTTATGTTACTCTGTGATAATGTAGGGTTGACATTGCTGGTGGCCGCACTCTTAGGAATATGTTCGGAGGTGTGGTTAACTTGCAGGTACTTACTATACTGAATTTTATCTTGAAAATCTAGCAAAAAAGTTAATTCCTCTTGTTTGCAAATATTTTCCCAGTCATTCACTAATTTGGATGACTGCATATATAATGAAGTTTAGTATACTTTGTTTTGCGGAACACATGAAACTGTGGGCCTTGTTCCTTGAGTTGTATAAAATCCTAGGTCGATATAAACAATTTTAAACTCGTTAGCTATCTCATTCAACTTGGATCATAAATTCTTAGATGTTTTCAAGGGGTTTTGTCCAACATGATGACTGAAAAAAACAGATGAAGCATTCAAGAAAGAGTAAATATTTTAAAGATGAAATGTGGGAGAGAAGTAGTGAAACTCTATCTATTATGCATCTTTGACTTGAATATATCATGCTGGTAAGCAGAGAAGTCGCAGGATGAGGTACAACTTGAGTGATCGCAAGTCGATGTCTTTTTTCTTCTTGTTTAAATTTTAAGTCTGCATTCATAAAAATTTCATTTTTAAGCCTGGATTCAGACTTGCTAATGAAATTAGCATAATTTTTAACAGGGGGTGCAAAGGAACCTGCCACGTACTTGCACTAACCACCTTGATCCAACTTCTGTGAGCTCTTTTTCCTTACTTTTCTATATAAATTCATGATTAAAATAGATGAGAAAGACGAATGGTCTTCATCACACTGATTTTAAACTAAATTTGTCTTTGTATATCTTCATCCTTCCAGTGCTTCTTCCCTCAGAACTTGATTGCCAGCATAAAAACTCCTCTCTTTCTTCTCAATGCAGCCTATGATTCATGGCAGGTATTATCTCTTTTCTGAGTATTGCCAAACTTACCTGGAGATGCTTAGTTTTTCTTGTTGAATATAGTTTGCATTATAAAAGCTATTGAATAACCCGAATGACAGACATGATATATCAAACCCCTCACTTTCTTTTTATATTCACGTTCAGGTGACGGCCAGCTTAGCTCCTCCTTCAGCTGATCCTCACGGCTACTGGGGTGCGTGCAAAATGAATAATGCACATTGTTCAGTGTCACAAATCCAGTTTCTGCAGAGTAAGTTCCATAAGTCATAATTAGCATTTACTTCATTTCACATAGGCTTCAAAAAATTGCATGGGAATTTTACTATAATTTCATTAACATATTCTTCTGGTACATTTAAGCAGGATTCAGAAATTATATGATAAATGCGGTAAAAGGATTCTCAATGTCCCCAAAGAACGGGTTATTCATAAATTCATGCTTTGCTCATTGCCAATCCGAGAGACAGGATACATGGTTTTCGGATGATTCTCCCCTTATTGGCAACAAGGTACACGTTCAAATACTCCCGCCATTCCTTAAAAAGAGTATAAAATGATACCACCATTTGTCATTGTAATTTCATTATCATACCGCTACTACTAAACCAACAACATATTTTTTTCCCCCAGTAAACATGGAATCCGGGAAAAAATATATTCTTTACATTCACAAATTAGCTCTTGAACTATGGACCAACAACAATAGTTTTTTAAAATATGTCATGATGTGCAGGGGATTGCACTAGCTGTTGGAGATTGGTATTTTGACAGAGCTGGCTGCAAGGCCATCGACTGTGCGTACCCTTGTGACAAAACTTGCCACAACCTGGTATTTAGATAATTAGCTGCCGGCTATTTTTAAAAGATTATTCAATTTACTCGTTCATCTTAATAGTAATTTATTTCTCCCAACTACAGAAATTATTATTACCGCAATTCTTGAAAAGTGTAATTTTTTATTACCCATCTCTCTCTAATCAACAATTTAGCAGTTCTTCAAAATATGTGCTATATTTCATCTTATCTTATGGTACATTGATTCTTGTCCATTAGTTATTTAGTTATGTAGTGAAATCCTGTTGTTGACTGCTATAACTAAGGGATAATTGCTATATATATTATAGCCATTGCTAAGAAATTTGTTGTTGGTTTTGGGAGATGGAGGAATTGTAAGAATTCTTACATAACGAAACAACTCTATTATCTTAAAGACACCACACCACAACACGTGACTCATGAGATCATAACTGATAAGCGAGATCAGTCATCTGGCTATCTTTATTCATTTAAATATCTCGTTCGCTTCACTCTTTAATGACCAGACCCGACGACGGTTTTATTCTTATACACAACCGTCGTCTATACTTTTAGCGACGGACAACATATATAGCGTCGCTAAAAGTATAGACGACGGTTGTATGATCGAATCGTCGCCGGGTCCGTCGCTAAAGCTTGTGAAGCAAAAGTAAGAAGAAGTAAGTATCTGATTTGATCCTAATCGAGCATAACCAAATATTAGTAACTTATTTGGTCATTATACTCGTGGTTTGTTTTTATTTTAGTACCTGTAAGCTCTTTTTTCCCCCTTCAAAATATCCCTATACTATTTTTCAAAGTCTTAATATAGTCTACAAGAAAAGAAAAGAAATAAATACTGGGTTAGTAATTTATTTACTCCCAGATGTATGAAACTAAGAACAATAAAGTCTTTTACCATATAATTCTTCTCAAATGACTATTAATCTTTTTGAAAATCAGGTTTTTGAGTTTAATCAATAAAAGATGATCATAGTTAATTTACAAAAATTAAAATAAAAATTCTACATAAATTTATTTTAATTTTTAAAATTAATAACATTTTTGTACTTGGTTATAATTCTTAAGTAGTTTTAATATAAACTATTGCATTAATTAAAATAAAATAAATATTAATTTTGAGAATTTTAAAATTTTACAAATTAACTATAAAGAAGTAAATTAAATTAGAATTTTTTTTTTTTACTATGAACTTGTGAACTATTACTTTTATTTGTGTAAATATCAATTCCCTATTCTTATTTTGAGACATCTCAAATATAAAAATGAACACTTAATTTACGCAATTGATAACGCCATAGCAATAATTATATTATCAAAGCAATAAATATTATTGAAGTTTTAAATTATTAAGAAAATAAGTATAAAAATATCGTTAAATATATCTATATTAATAAGATAGAACTCATTTTGAATTTAGGCGGGAAAACACAAGGACGACTCAGATTCATTCTAATCGATTTGGGCGGAAAAACACAAAATCGGTTCAGATTCATTTTAATTGATTTGAGCGGAAAATGATGGTGAGAGAAGGAGGAGAGAGAGGAAATGAAAGTGGAACTATTAAAACGGAGAGAGGAGAAGAAATTTGTTACGTCGTGCTGTCAGGCACGGATAATTATTAATATTAAATATCGTTAAATATATATTTAAATAAATATAAAAATATCGTTAAATATACATGTTCATAAAATAAAAAATAAAAAAATTATCCAATTCAAGAGTCAAGGTCACACATCACATCATAAATGGACAGAAAAATAATTCTAGTGGAGCCTTGCAACTACTTTGCCAAAAAAAAGAAGAAAGAAAGAAGAAAGGTGGAGCCTCACGGCCATTTTTTCTAATCCAGTCTTTGTAGGCGGCTCTGGCTTTTATATAAGTTTGTATTTGGCTTCTACAAGTTTTTTCATTTTTATTAATTATATACTAATCATGGTCTTGTCTGCTCTAGTCTCTGCTATTATTTCAACCATTATAATACTAATATAAAATTCTTTTTGGAAGTGAATCTCTCCTTGATCATTAAATCATTATTTAATATAATTAAAAATCACATGAAAATATTGTAGGGATCAGAGATTTGAGAATTGTATCATCACAAAGACCGTGCAAGACACCGATTTTGAAATTATGATGTATGATATTTGATATTATAATTTGAATATAAATAATATAGTATAGGAGATAGTAATATATTAAATTTTAAATTAAAGAGTTATATATATATATATATATATATATATATATATTAATACATGCATCTACATTCTTGGAATAATATAATAAAATATACGAAAAATTTAGTATAATTATGAACATGACATATATTGTATCAATATAGATGATGAACTCAGGACTAACGGGAGAATAACTCAATATTAACTTATTGACTCAGTTAATTTGAATAAAATCCCAATTACCTTGTTATACTCCCTCCGTTCCCATTTAATAGTCATCGTTTTAGGGAGTTTAAATTTTTACTATATATTTTGACATTAACAAATTTTTAGGAAACATTAATTATAATTTTTTCTATATTGCCCTCAAGTATCTATTTTTAGAATTTCTCTCTCATTTATCTAGATAATTTTTTGTATATATCCTTAATTCATGTAAGGATAGTTGTGACAATACATATCAATCTTAATAATAAAATTAGAGCAATAAATGATTTTCGCATTTTACAACTTAAGCTATAATATTGTAATTTTAAGACATTGAACCTTCATGTCCCTAGGGGAGTGCATAATTTTTTGGTTTTTTCAGTTTTTCGGATTGGACTGAACCGATCGGTTCGGTACAAAAAGAACCGGTCCGATTTTAGTACAAAAAAACTAGTATATACCGATTTTTTGAGTGCCGATTTTAAGATGAGTTTTTATAGTTCAGATTATTAAACTGCATCAAGATATACCTGGTTTTAATTTTATTTATTATTAATAAAAAATTAATAATAATAATAATAAAAAAAATAAAAAAATAATAAAAATAATAAAAAAATAATTATATTAATTTTCGGTATTTATTCGGTAAAAGCAGAGTCTTGATCGAATCCAAGAAACTGGGTTCTAGATACCAAATCAACCCAGATCGATATTCAGATATCAAAATTTAGCTAATTTGGGTGTTGGGTCCTAGTTCGATCAGGTCCTGTGTTCGAATCGGTATTTACCGGTTGCACACCCCTAAATGTCCCTAGCTAAATTTCTACAAAAAAAACTTTTGGCTACCAACGTGTAATAATTGATCCGAATGAGAGTATTTTAAGCAATTTCACTCTTTCTAATGACAATTTCACTAACAAGCCGTGTCAAAAAATTACTCCCTCTGTTTTCAAAAGAATGACTAAATGTATAATTTTTTTTTGTCCCTAAAAAAATGAAATTAAATACATAAAAGAGTAAAGAAAATGTCGGTCGGAGTGGCTGAATTGAATTTTTAATAGAAAAAAATATATAAATAATTAAAAACAAAACATTTAAATTAATTAGTTGCTATGGAAAATCCAGATCGACATGCCGAAATCAACTTTTAATATGTAAAACAGGCTGCAATGTTTATTCAGTTTAGCACAAGTTCCCGAAAAAAATATATAGAAAATTAAATTTTCGAGTTTTAATAAATGTAATTTAATTAGACTGTAATGTTTGTGTTAAAATGTTAAACCTTATGCGTACGTAGTGCTATAGCTTCAAGCCAACTAGATTTTAAAGGGCGATTAAGAAGACTTCACTCACATAAATACCTAATATCATGTTAAGTAATTAATTCATTTAAAAAGTTAAAATGTTAGAAAGAAGGTTCAATTAACAGTCATATCATCCTAACAAAATTAAAGCAAAAGTTATATATTGCAAGCGCATGTTTATTGGTGGGAACAATGATATTGATTCAAATTTAACAAGGGTTCTGCAGCTTCAATAGTTTGTTAATTTTTTTTTTTCAAAAAGAGCCACTCGAATCCGAATCAAATCATATATAACATAATAATGTTCAATATGATGTTTCAATAATATTTTTTTAAGTTATATATCTTTGTTTATCAAAGGCTTACCCAAACAGTTATGATCGAATATATCGATGATAACAACTTGAGCATGTTTTGATATGAGAGTAAAGTATTACAAACTCCCTCACTTAAATCATGTGAGGCTTTGATTTTATCGATAAAGATTTAAATTTTGTCGAAATAATTTTTAATATTATGGTGTGAATTTGAGATAATATTATAGTTGTGGGTAGTATTTATAAATTTTGCAAAGTATGCAAGTGGTTATATTATATTCGATTGGTGGGAATATTCGATTTAGCGAGGAATATTAAATGACAACTACTCAATCATTGGTGGACCCCATAATGTAATTATTGTCGGATTGAGAAAACGACAAAAATATTTTATTGAAATAACGGCGGAAGTTTTACTGGTTGATCTTTTGTTGAACTACTTTCATTAATAAAAGTACGATGTCGTGTGGTTGCGTAAGTAGCACGCGGTATTGATTATTGATCTTTATGTGAAAGTCACTCGGTTTGATTCCATTATTGTCGATTAATAATATGAATTATTATAGCGATAATGGCGTTTTGTTTTATTATTATTATTAACGTAATAAAATGAAACATCTTTTTATATAAAATGTAATCTTTATTAAAGTTATTCATAAATAGAATATATTATATTTTATTATCGTAGTGTTGCGTAGTGTTTTTCGTAGTGTTGCATAGTGTTTTTGCGTAGTAAAATATTTTTATATAAATAGAATATATGATATTTTATTTAAAAGATTTTGCTTTAAATATGAATGAGTCGATTAAAGTAAATTAATCTGATGGTTCATGGATTAATTCTTATCATTCTATTTTCTATAAATAGAAGCTCATTCTTTCATTATTTTCTTACGAATTCAATTGAAACTACAGAGAGAAAATTATAGAGAGAAGGCTATAGAGAAAAATCTATAGAGAGAAGAAGAAGAGTGATACAGTACTTCACTACTTTGATATCCAGGTGTCTTTTTACGGTAAGAGGGGTATTATTTGTTGTACTTCGTAAGGGTTGTTATTCTTTCTTATTCATGAAGAAAACTTACATTATTCCATTCATTATTATTACATTGGAATAACTTTTAAAAAGTGGTATACCCTTATACATAACTTTTATATCTGGCGGCATACCCTATACTTGGTGAAATCCTTATATTATTTCATTCTTATTTATTACATTGGAATAACTTTGTATCTGTGAATCCCTATATCTTGGCGATCTTCTTACATTATTCCATTCTTTATTATTACATTTGGAATATCCATGCATGTGTTTTACACCGGACACAGTTCCATTGTTTATTATTCCACATTTATTATTACATTGGAATATCACATCGTGTGTTTTTACTGGACTGGTTCCATTGTTTATTATTCAAAGATTTATTATTACATTGGATCATCACATGGATTGTGAATTTCACGACTTTGGTTCCGTTATTATTATTCTATTGGAATAACTTTGTCATCATGCAATCTGCATGCGTGGTGATTTCTTTTGTTATTCCATTCTTTATTATACCCGGTTGGTTAAAACTTTGACTTATACTCCATGAAATTAGTAGAATATCTTTGATATTTGCGTTTCATCCATATCTTTTTCATGGAAATATTCTTCCGATTATTCTTGAATTTTACTCTACAAAACGATGTCGTGTTGACAATTTGGGCGTTAATAATTCCCGGATTAAATAATTCTTGAACTTGTTTTATTGAATTATTATGTCATTGTCATCATCATCCTGTGATATATTATGTTATCTTTGGCTTACGTCGTAGATGAACTTAGTATGATTATGACCGAGGATCATTCGGTATAATCATGGCTTGTTATAAATGATGTGATAAAAGTCCTCGATGGCACATGTAATGCGATGATGGATAGTTTTTGGTATGATTATGACCGGGGGTGATTCGGTATAGTCGTAACCATTGATAATTTGATGAAAATCCTTGGCCAGTGATGCGGGGATGATTAGATATTATGGTTTATTCATTAAACCGAGTCTTAATGATAAAAAATTATGAAAACCTTTTAAAACCTAAAAGATAGTAGACTTTATTTTCTACTTGACTCTTTTAATGGATTACACATTCAATTGCAGATTAAACCGGTTTATCTATTGTATTTTATCGGTTTAACATTTGTTGAAGGCTAATGATAATTTATTACGCATTATCTTAGTCATAATATTTCTTCTTGGGCTAGTTGAGCTCACCCTTTTTCTTTCATTTGTTCTTCTTGAAATGAGAATATAAATTTGGGACGAGTCGGGGAAAAGAGTGATGGTCCCAAGATAGCATTAGTAGTCCTCACTATTACATTAAATAAGTGTGACAATAAATGTAATGAGGACTCCTTGAGTATGGATATTGTCTAAATGACAATATTCCTATTAGAACTCTCGGTTTATGTATTGTCGTATGTTACTGCGACGGATGTATGTATAATTAAGTTTGTATTTGAATTTATGTACCATGTAAGTGGCGACCCAAGATGGGTGACGTATACCTAATTTTGAGGCGTCGCGGTTGGTATCGAGCTTAGGGATATGATCCCTCTAGCTAAGATCTTGAGATAAGAACTAGGAGGGAGGCAGGGAAATTCCTTATTTAGTATGACCTACCTAAATTTATTTGGTATTTAATTGGTCGGTCGGAGTATAGGGATAATATGTGATATGTTAATTAACCCTTGTTTTGTGACGGTGTTTGAGAATGGCATCCGAAAATGCTTTGAGATAAGAATGAAGCACATGAGAGTGTTGATTCATTCAAACAAAAGGTAACGACCAACAACACGATAATAATCATCTTTGGTGGCAGCGAATTTGTCGAACAATGATAACCATCGTGGGGAAATTATCATCTAAGAAATGGTAACCACTTGGTGGTAATCATGGCAAAGATAATAGATGTGGAAATTGCAAGAAGAGAAGGTCATTTAGCTCAATTTTGTTGTGCACCAAAGTCAAAGTCTAGTGGGACGGTGGCACCAAAGGTGGATATGGACAAAACAAAGTCGTTGGTTTTAGGAAGTGCATTTTCATGACTTCTCAAAAAGCGAGTAAACCGAAACGAAGTTAGCACGGGTTAGTTAATTATAAATTCTTGAAGTCTATACCTTATAAGATCTGGGTTCTACACATTATTTTATCTCTCTTGCTTGCGTTCAACGTTTAAATTTGACTCCTAGAGAAGTTAGACTTTGACTTATTGGTTGAAACTTCGTTAGTAGGAGCCTTACGTTCTGCTTACTATTTTTAAATCTTGTTTGATTCAAATAAACACTTTCACGTTACACATCAATCTTATTTTTTAAAAATCTTGGCCTTTGATGTGATTTTAGGAATCAATTGGTTAACTAATCATCATGCTTTTAAGTAAGGTTGTTAGCTTTTATATTCATAACCAACTTTGTTGTGCGAATTCAAAGTAACCAAACCATTAAAATCAATCATTGTCATATCAAGCCATAAGTAAAGATCCTGAACCTTTAGATTGTTGACTTCCTTGTGTGGAATGCACCGGGCGGACTTTCTCTAGGCGACATCATGAAAGAAGATGGCGAGTTGATAGGCATCATTATGAGGTCTTATCTAGGTTAAAGGATAGAAGTCACGTTGGTATCGATGTGACGTATTATCCAAGTTTTGGATGAGAGAAAGAGTCTTGAATGATATTTCTATCATTAATAAATTTCTTGACGTATTCTTGAAGACTTTCTAGCCTACCCTAGGCGTGAAATCGAATTTTGTATTGACCCAAGGTCTGAAAACCAATTTCTTAAACCCTCAAATATTTTTTCAACTAAAAGGATCATTTACGTGGATTATGATGAAAGTCATAATAAAAGCATTGGACTAATGAAAATCATGGGTATCGTGGTATTAGTAAGTGTTATAATGAGTTATGTTGGTTATTATGAGAAAACATGAAAGTTTCTTAGAAATCACAAAGAGTTGAAAATCAGATTTTGTGAAAAACGTAACATGAAATTCAATTGACCATATCTCCTAATATATTTTGAATTTTTCCAGTGTGGTCAAGTTCTAGAGTTAGATCTATGAGTTTTGTAGCATCTCCAAGTGGAATCACTGGAAAAGGTGTTGTAGATTTACGTGTGGACTGATTTTAATAAAGAATGAAAAAGCTGAAAATTTCAAAAAGCTACTGATTTTATTTTTAAAAGGGCATTTTCGGCCACTTAAATTATGAGAAAAATTCTAGCCTTTTGGGAAATGAAAGTATATGGTATAAGGTAACTCCTATCCAAAAATGAGCTTATTCTGACTTAAAATGAGCAAGTTATGACCATTTCAATATTTAGGTTTTTCCGAATGAAAAATATATATTAGGAGTTCTACAACTCAGATGACCATGAAATTTAAACTGGAGGCTCACATTAACATGTGTAAGGTCCTGCCAAGATTTGGGAATTTTTGGAGTTAAACTTGAGGTAGCTAATTTCTTAAGGAATTAATTAGAAATTGATTTTTGAAAAATAGTAAATAAATTTTAAAAATTCCGAAAAAATATATTTTCATTATGAGACTATATTATGCTAAATCCCAGAAAAGAAATATTTTTGGGACTGATTTGGTATTTTTCATGAAAATAGTTTAATTCTGAACATATGAGTTAAATATGTTATGTGAAGTAACAAAAGTTGAAAATAGGATTTTATGGCTAGAGAATCCTATATAGAGTATATATGCATATTTTTTGATGAGGATTTGATCATTGGTGATGATATCTTATGAGTATGACATTTTTAAATGATTAAATGCATAATATGGTAAAAGCGTAAACAATTGAAATAAATTGTTTATAAATTTAAGAAGTGATTAAAATATTGTTATAATATTAATGATATTAGATTATAAGATTATTAAGTGATTGATAACATGAGGATATTCTTGAATCTGGATAAATTATATTATAAATGTTTAATATTTATCCTTTATCTCATTTGATTGATTCTTTATATCATTGACATGATCCTCATGCTTTCATATTATGTTGAAAGTCATCTCATGGCTCACGTATGCATAGATAGATGGACTTGGTATGATTATGACCGAGGATTGTTCGGTATAATCATAACCGTAATTGAAAACACGATTATCTTTGGTAGTAGTGCATGGATAATTTGTGGTCGTGATACTAATGAATACACGATTATCTTTGGTAGTAGTCATGGATAATTTGTGGTCGTGATACTAATGAATACACGATTATCTTTGGTAGTAGTGCATGGATAATTTGTGGTCGTGATACTTAATGAATACGGATTATTATCTTTGGTAGTGAGTGCGTGGATAATTACGTTATCGTTGAATGTATACTAATGAATATCCTTGGCACGTAATAATGAATATCCTTGGCCTTGTATGATTCGATGATATGGATTAATTAATTATTGAAATTTGAGTCTCGTGAATGAAATATTAATTCATGGATGTGGTAAAAGTCATCTTTAGTAGTAGTGCATTGATAGACTTGGTATGATTATGACCACCGGATTATTCTAAGATAATCATGGCCAGTAAACACGAATATCCTTGGCCAATGAAAGTGCATGGATAATTCGTGGTTGTGATACTATTAATTGCGTCTCGGCATTATTGGTTTTACTGATTGTATATCTTTGGCTTTGTAGTGCAAAGATGAATTGTTAATGAATATCTTTGGCGGATTAGAAGATGAATTTAATATTTTTAACGATAAAGGTATTCAAGGTATCCTCACCTCTTATCATACCAGTATCGCACTTAATTTCGAGGGCTTAAATTCCATAAGGAGGGAGATTGTGAGACCCCAGATTTTATCAATAAAGATTTAAATTTTGTCGAAATAATTTTTAATATTATGGTGTGAATTTGAGATAATATTATAGTTGTGGGTAGTATTTATAAATTTTGCAAAATATGCAGTGGTTATATTATATTCGATTGGTTCTGGAATATTCGATTTAGCGAGGGAATATTAAATACAACGACTCAATCATTGGTGGACCCCACAAAATTATTGTCGGATTGAAAAACGAAAAAAATATTTTATTGAAATAACGGCGGAAGTTTTACCGTTGATCTTGTTGAACTACTTTCGGTAGTAAAAGAAAAGAATGTCGTGGGTGTGGTTGCGTAGTAGCACACGGTATTGATTATTGATCTTATGTGAGAAGTCACTCGGTTTGATTCCATTATTGTCGATTAATAATATGAATTATTATAATGATAATGACGTTTTGTTTTATTCAGATTATTAACGTAATAAAAGCGAAACATCTTTTATATAAAATGTAATACTTTATTAAAGTTATTCTATAAATAGAATATATTATATTTTATTATGCATAGTGTTGCATAGTGTTTTGCATAGTGTTGCATAGTGTTTGCATAGTAAAAATGTTTTTATATAAATAGAATATATGATATTTTATTTAAAAGATTTTGCTTTAAATATGGATGTCGATTAAAAGTAAATCAATCTGGACCGTTCATGGATTAATTACTATGCATTCTATTTTCCTATAAATAAAGCTCATTCCTTCATTATTTTCTTACGAATTCAATTGAAACTCTGAGAGAGAAAATTATAGAGAGAAGTTATAGAGAGAAAATCTATAGAGAGAAAGAAGAAGAGTATTCGGTACTTCACTACTTTGATATCCAATGTCTTTTTACTAGTAAGGGGTATTATTTGTTGTACATCGTAAGTGGGTGTTATTCTTTCTTATTCATGAAGAGAACTTCATTATTCCATTCATTATTATTACATTGAATAACTCAGAAAAAGTGGTATACCTATACATAACTTCAGATACGCCAGCGTACCTATACTTGGTGAAATCCTTATATTATTCCATTCTTATTTATTACATTGGAATAACTCAGTATCGTGGAATCCCCTATACTTGGCGATCTTCTTCTCATTATTCCATTCTTTATTATTATGTTGGAATATCCTCGTCATCATGTGTGTTTTTACCGGACACAGTTCCATTGTTTATTATTCCGCATTTATTATTACATTTGGAATATCCATGTCGTGTGTTTTACAGGACTGGTTCCATTGTTTATTATTCAAAGATTTATTATTACATTTGGATCATCACATGGGTGTGAATTTCACGACTGGTTTCGTTATTATTATTCTATTGGAATAACTTTGTCATCTGAAATCTGCGTGCATGGTGATTTCTTTTGTTATTCCATTCTTTATTATACCCAGGTTGGTTAAAACTTTGACTTATACTCCATGAAATTAGTAGAATATCTTTGATATTTCATGTTTCATCCAATATCTTTTCATGGAAATATTCTTGATTATTCTTGAATTTTACTCTACAAAAGCAAAGATCATGTTGACAATTTGGGCGTTAATAATTCTGGATTAAATAATTCTTAAACTTGTTTTATTGAATTATTATGTTATTGTCATCATCCTCATGATATATTATGTTATCTTTGGCTTACGTGCATAGATGAACTTAGTATGATTATGACCGAGGATCATTCGGTATAATCATGGCTTGTTATAAATGATGTGATAAAAGTCCTCGGTGGCACGTAATGCGTTGATGGATAGTTTTTGGTATGATTATGACCAGGGTGATTCGGTATAGTCATGACCATTGATAATTTGATGAAAATCCTTGATCAGTAGTACGGGGATGATTAGATATTGTGGTTTATTCATTAAACCGAGTCTTAATGATAAAAATTTATGAAAACCTTTTAAAACCTAAAGATAGTAGACTTTATTTTCTACTTGACTCTTTTAATGGATTACACATTCATTTGCAGATTAAACCGGTTGTCTATTGTATTTTATCGGTTTAACATCATTTGAAGGCTAATGATAATTTATTCTGCATTATCTTAGTCATAATATTTCTTCTTTGGGCTAGTTAAGCTCACCCTTTCTTTCACCGTTCTCTTGAAATGAGAATATAAATTTGGGACGAGTCGGGAAAAAGAGTGATGGTCCCAAGATAGCATTAGTAGTCCTCACTATTCATTAAATAATAGTGTGACAATAAATGTAATGAGGACTCCTTGAGTATGGATATTGTCTAAATGACAATATTCCTATTAGAACTCTCGGTTTATGTATTGTCGTATGTTACACCTACGGATGTATAATTAAGTTTGTATTTGAATTTATGTACCATGTAAGTGGCGACCCAAGATGGGTGACGTATACCTAATTTTGGGGGCGTCACATAAATACCCCGTCAGACTGAACACATATAATCACATATATTAACCTAGAAATTTTATCCTCTGACAACCTAATCGAATGACCTGACCTGAGTTTTCGAGAGTCGGCACTGATATCATATGTAACAATATATTTGGGTCAAATCCCGAATTAAATTATAGTATAAAAATACTCAATGCACTCTCGTAATAATATTTTTTTGAGTCATTTTAGCCTAATACAAGTTCACCCAAAATATTATAATTAAAAATATTAATTATAGATGCTTGAACATGTTTGAATGTGAGACTGCAATATTACAATGAGTCATATATATATATATATATATTCATATATACATATGTAATTATAATATATAGAGAGATTGTCTCTCATACCACGAGATCTTGACATAAACCCGTACTTATGTCTGCCTTTATATATATACACAAAACGTACTCCACTTGATATCTTCCTAGCTCAAGTTATTCTTAAAAAAACATAATTAATAGAGGGAGAGTGATAGAATATAAAGTGCAACGTGCGGTTAGAATGACTTCATACATATATCATGTATGTTAATTGTTAAGTAACTCATTTAAAAGGTTAAAATTTTAAAGAAAACCCCCATCAATATATATATATATATATATATATATATATATATATATATATATATATATATATAGTCCGCTTCTCCAAATGAACTAGAAGGAGCGAACTAAGAACGAACTGACTATAACGATAATTTTTTCTGTCGCTATTGCATAGAAGACCAATTTTTTATACTATAGCGACGATTTTTTTTTTATAGAGAGTTTTGCTCCCCCTCCATTCATTGGAGAGAAATTGCCACGCTCTCATTTCTGAAGAAACAATGAAAGTAAAAGGTGAGCTCAACTAGCCCAAGAAGAAATATTATGACTAAGATAATACATAATAAATTATCGTTAGCCTTCAACGAGGTTAAACCGATACAATATAACAAATATCAAGTTTAACTGCAATGAACAAGCAATCCATTAAAAGAGTCAAGTAGAGATAAAATCTACTATCTTTTATGATTTAAAAGGTTTTTCATCACTTTTATCATTGGGACTCACCTTTTTAATAAATAATCCACATCATCCTCGCACTACGACCAAAAATATTCATTAAGTATCACAACCACAAATTATCCATACACTACGGGCCAAGGATATTCGTAGTATTCATCAATGGTCACGATCATGCCAACAACTCGTCCATCATCAATGCACTACGCCAACGAGGACTTTTACCACATCATTTGTAACATTACGGTAATGATTATACCGATTAATCCTCAGTCATAATCATACCATGTCCATCTATGCACTCTGAGCCACGATGACTTTCAACATAATATAAACATGAGGATGATGACAATGATATAAGAATTCAATAAAACAAGTTCAAGAATTAATTTATCCAGAACTAATAACGCTCAAATTGTCAACACGATACTTCTTTGTAGAGTAAAATTCAAGAATGCTCGGAAGAATATTTTTATGAAAAGATATTGGATGAAGCACAAATATCAAAGATATTCCACTAATTTCATGGAGTATAAGTCAAAACTTTAACCAACCGAGTATAATAAAGAATGGAATAACAAAAGAAATCACCAAGCGTCGCGATAAGCAAGCATGCATGACGAGTTATTCCAATGTAATAATAAATAACGGAACGGCAAGTCACGCGTGAACGCATTGCGATAGATATTTTTCAATGAATGATAAATAACGAAACCAGTCGTGAAATTTGCACCGACATGATGTTCCAACAGAATAATAAATAACGGAACCAAGTCATGCGTAAATGCACAAACATGATGGTCCAATAGAATAATAAAGAATGGAATAATGTAAGAATTTCACCACGTGTATGCGGTATTTTGATGTATGAAAGTTATTCCAACATAATGATAAAGAATGGAATAATAGAAAAATTTCACCAAGTATAAGCGCATCACAGATATATAAGTTATTCCAACAAAATAAAAAAATGAAATAATCGAAGTTCTCTTCATGAATACGAAAAGAAATAATATCCCTACCTTAAAACAAACCGGATATAGGAGTAGTGAAGTAGCGAAATACTTTTCTTCTTTCTCTCTATAGTTTTCTCTCAGAGTTTCAATGAATTCGTAAGAAATAATGAAGGAATGAGCTTCTATTTATAGGAGAATGGACCTAATAAGAATTAATTCTGAACGGTCCTGTATTGATTTACTTTTAAACCACATTCAGATTGGTTTACTATAAAATATTCTAATAAAACAAAATCTTTTAAATAAAATATAATATATTCTATTTATAATCTAATAAAACGAATAACTTTATAAAAGTATTCTGCTTTTATATAAATTTTTTTACTACGCAAACACTACGCAGCACTATGCATAATAAAATATAATATATTCTATTTATAGTCTAATAAAACGAATAACTTTATAAACGTATTCGCTTTTATATAAAAAGATTTTACTACGCAAAATACTACTATGCATAATAGAATATAATATATTCTATTTATAGTCTAATAAAACGAATAACTTTATAAAAGTATTCTCGCTTTTATATAAAAAGATTTTACTATCTAAAATACTACGTAATAGAATATAATATATTCTATTTATAGTCTAATAAAACGAATAACTTTATAAAAGTATTCTGCTTTTATATAAAAAGTTTTCTCCGCTTTTATTACATTAATAATACTAATAAAATAAAACTTCATCATCATTATTATAATTCACACTATTAATCGACTGCGTCGTTCCTGTGAATGTGGGGGCTTTTCCAATAAGGATTTCTCCTATCAGCCGCATGATTAGGTGACCAAACCTCTCATCGATGTAACTTCTGACATCGTTAATATTGTAAATAATAATATTAATAACTTCATTCCTCAATTATTGATTTAATAATATATAATATATCGATAATAATTGAATCAATTAACGTGAGATACTATGCAACAATTCTTGAAGCAATAATTGAACAAAACCGATCGACTTCTCACGTAAGCATCAATAATCAATACCGTGCTACTATGCAACTACGCCAGATTCCTCATTTCTTTAACACCGGGTGTTTCAACAGCTTAACGATAAAACTTCAAAGTTATTTTCATAAAATATTTTTGTCATTTTCTCAATCCGAATGATAATTCCGTTAGAAGGTCCACTAATGATTGTCTTGTCGTATTTAATATTCCCCGATAAAACGAATATTTCCCGACCAATCGAATATTATATAACAATCTTGCGTCTTTTGCAAAATTTATAACTATTACCCACAACTATAACATTATATCAAATTCATTCCATAATATTCAAAAATGATAATTATAAAAAATTTATCTTTATTCATAAAAGTTGGGGTCTTACAAGTTCAATATCTATGTTGAACCACCTTCTTACCTAAAAGAATAACCTATTTAGGTTGAGACTCTACAATATTTGTTAACCTATGCATCTATACTTTTAAATTTATCTGATTCATATAAAATATCACAACATAACTATCATTATATATATATATATATATATATATATCGAGGGAGTGGATCAGCGATAACTGCCGAATTACTAGTAACAGAGGGTGGTGAAATACCGTATTGCCATTTGAGGATCCAGGGAACTTTGTATTTACTAACAAAGAGGAGAGTGAGAGGAATGTTCTCATTCTTTTGAATCTTGTTACTATTATTAAAGAAACGAAAGAATTTGAACTTTAAGGGGGTTTGAAAGAAGGTCATAGGTAGTAGAATCCACGCCTATACCACCACAGGAGGAATCAACCAATGCTTAATTGAACTTTTGAATTTATGATCGAATTGAATATATATATATATATATATATATATATATATATATATATATATATATAGACGAAGTACATTTTTTCTTCTACGGCACTCTCTTCCTCCGACCTTTTATAAAGATATAATTTAACACAAAGAGAAAGGTCGTGTTCTTAATTGAGGTTCTATTTTAAACTGAAATTAACTACAATCCAATTCTAGTTGTGGCATCCTTTTGCAAGAACATTTCTTCCATTAAAAAAAGAATCTCAATTCTCAAAACATTAAAAAAAAACACACATCATGAATTTAATTCTTAATAAACCTTTAAACATTAGCCAGTGTCACCATTCTTATAACCTTCATTCTCTTCTCCATATCAGTATTCCATTCATGACTTAATGATCGATCATATGATTCCCTTCATTCTAACTTTATCTATAAAGAAGCCAAGAATATGGGAATCTACAATTTTTTTTCCAATTTATAAATTATAATAGTACTAGAAAAACTAAAACTTGTATCCAATCATTACCCACCTTTAGTCTTGATCAATTTCCATTTCGTTTTCTTTGTACTCTTCTGCATATAATTTTGTAGGACCTCACCAAAAAGACTCAATAATTTACTTCACATGCATCCACTGCGACAACAAATTTATATACAGATATATGCACATACGTGTATATATATATATGTATACTTGAATTTTATTGTATTTGAGAAAATTTTAAATTTTTCTTCATATATCAGTGTGCACGTGGGCACACACGTATGTGCCTTCGACTGTATGCCCTACCATTAGTACCATATATACATGGTTGATGTGGTGGATTCATGGTAGCCAAACAAGCTTCTTGATATCCTAAAACTTGCATGATTGAAATTTTCATTTCACGTCGAGTATTTTCTTTCTTGTATGTAATGATTATCGTCTTTTTTTTCATGTAAAAATTTGTCCGATAACTAAAAGACTATTATTTTAAAAAATTAATATTTTCACATATAAATTTGATTAGTTTCGTAACGTTCTCTCTAACATGAGGTGGACCCCACCTACGTAAAGATGAACTTGTAAAACTATCCGTTCTCTTACTTTAATTAGTACTGACACGTGTATAAATATTACCCTCCTTTATATCTGTCCCTACCACTTCAGCCATATGAGGAGAAATAGTACTGCCAGTTAAGAGATAAATTCACCTGGCTTTTTATAGGAAAAAGAAAGGAACCAAGAAATTTGATAGGAAGTTGCTTATTGATGATGAACAACTCACCTAAACAGGGTTGTTTTTCCAGCTTTTTCCAATCAGGCACATCTCTTATGTTTCAAGAAAACATCAAAATTTTCTTTCCTTTATCATGAAGTGTGTGTATATATATATATATCTCCATCAGAGACGGACCCCATTCCTCTGTTCCTCCCAGAAGTAGTAGAAGTTTGAGGCCCATGGAGGACAAGCTCATGCAGTTTACAGATTACATAAATTCCAAAAAAGTTCCTTCCCATTCATTTATAAGTAATAATTTATTCATCAATTCATCCTCATATTTAATTTATAAGTGATTTGATGAAGATAATTGTTAGTATTTCAAGAAAATTATGGACAGAAAAATTTGTAACTTTCCATTCAGATTGAAAGTCATTGTCCTAATTCCATGTTGACTAACAGTTGGGTTTTCGTAGAAAAGCACCATTTTTTACTTGCACCAGAACCTATCAAAATCTACATGCATCCTGAGGGTTTTTATATAGAAAAATGTTAGGTAACTTCACAGAAATTATCAAATTTAACTCAACAAAATTTTACAGGATTATACTGTACAACGTTATAAAATTTTAAATTATTTAGGTAAGTTAGATAACTTCTATATATCTAGTTACCTAATATTATTCTTTCACATACAAACGCTCATATATATATACATATATATATATATATATATATATATATATATATATATATAGTACTCCATCTCAAATTGAGTCCTATATTTTTAGGTTTGACTTTTGTTTACACACAAGTGTGTTGAAAACATATCATTATGAATATAAGAACTAAGAAAGTTAAAAAGTCAAACTGGATTTTCATTTCGGGGCTATCATTTCACGAGGAGGGGTGAGGGGGAGGGGGGAGGGGGGGGGGGGCAGTGGGACTTGGGAGTGACTTAAAAGACTGAAAAAGTGAAACAATCTGCATCTGTAGCAGACACCAATAGACACTCATTTAAGAAAGAAGTATTTGAATTTATGTGCTTTTTATTATTATTTTTTTTGTAACTTTTTATTTTTTTTTGTTAATTTGACACATATTTTCCTTGACTACTGTCAAAGAATTGAACCCTCAACGTCATTGTTAACAAAGGTTGAGTGATACCACTCGAATCAAAGACCTTCGATATGTGTTTTTTATTTGCTTTAGTCCATTACTGAAAGAGATAGGTAATAGTAAAGTGATCGTCAAATTATTCCAAGTAACCCAAAAAGATTTAGATATATAGTCACCATCTAGCCTAAAAAATTAAGTGAAAAATAAAAGAAAAACTCAAATCCATAGCTAGTAATAGACCCAAAAGTAATACATCTTTTTGATCAACAGGCATAAATTACAAACCTACTCCCCAAGAAAATCAAGAATATCATAGAACATAAATGAATAGAAACCGATACTTCTTATTAAGTTCTACCACAATACATATACAAATGATGATCCATAATAAAATGTAATTCTTCAGCAACTATTCAAGTATTGAAAAGCTGATAAATTCTGTATCAGGCCTGTTTACAGAATTTAAACAAGAAAGATAAAGTAAACACACACAAAAAAAACTCTATATATAGCACACACCTGTAGAATTTGGAGCTTTTAATTTCCATATATCGAATACAAGCTCTAAGAAAAATGTCCGAATGTGGCAGCTAGTCTGTGGAAATGCTTACTATATACGTCTGTCGCGTCCTGCTGTAAAGGCTGCTGTTGTTGCTGATTGTGATGCCATGGAGAATTTGGAGAGAATTGGGACTCGGGTTTAGTCTCATGATGATCAGTAGTATACATGATATGATCTTGAGCTGTATGATTGCCTAGTAAAAACGGAGTATATTCACTCCATTTGATTTCTTCGGCATCACCAAAATGGTCATTCTGTGCTTCTTTTTGCGATTCGCCAATGTCTATCCCTCCCCAACAGAAAGCATTTGTTGTGTTGTTCTCGAAATTATATGCTGCTATAGTACTATTTGTACTGCTGCCATTGTTGCTGCTGCTGCTGTTGGCGAGTGTATTGGTTTCCCAATTATGTAGCCTGTTGAGATGAAAACTCGACCCCGTTGGAGTATTATTAATATTTTTGTTATGATCAGAAGGGAGATTAATGGATGGTTTGAGAATTGAGTTGGGTATTGATGGAAGAATGGAATTGAATTCTGGTATGATCATTTCGGAAGATTTTGAAGAGGGATTGTAGAAAAGATTACTGGAATTTGGATTCACCGACGGGCATATTTCAGGCTGTGATCTGTAGTTTATGTGCTGAAATGAGAGATACCCCGCCATGTTATCGGACTTGGTGGTGGTGGAGGTTTCTTCATGGGATGTGAGAAACCTGTTTAGAAAGAACTCATGAGTCGGTGGTGGTGGTGGTGGCGTTATGATGCAACTGTTGTGATGATCAATGAGTGGACATCTGTCTGTTGCCGCCAAGGAAGGTGGTGGCTTTGACTTCTCCACCGCCATTTCTTGGTGAGAATTATTCTCATGCTCGATGTAGTTGAGTTCATAAGATTCCTCGGACCCTTTGTCATTGAATTTGTTATTACTAGGGGGCTCTTTTTCATCATTCTCAACCTCTGAGAGCGGTTTGTGAGTGTTGGGGTCAATGCCTCTTTGCCTTAGTTTCTTCTTGATGGAAGAGTTCCATAGATTCTTTATTTCGTTATCGGTTCTTCCGGGTAACTGAGCTGCAATCTGAGACCATCTGATCATGAATCCAAAAAAAATAAATTTCTTTGAGTTCAAGAAAATAATTAAAATAATTAATGGTGATATATATATATATATATATATATATATATATATATATATATATATATATATAGGGCTTTCTATCTACTAAGAATCGGTTGCTTAATTTTTTTCCGACTATTATAGTCTCTCTCGTTAAATTAATAAATTAAAAAAAAAAAACACTTAAACCACAAGCTCAACCGGCTGGGCAGACTTCATTTTGCAATGCTTTCCTTATCATTAACCTATTGCAATGTTTTACAATATTTATATTAATACAATATTACTATATTAATATTTATATTAATACAATATTACTATAATATTATTATATTACTATAATAATATTTATTATTAATATTAATACAATATTATTATAGTAATATTAATAATACAATATTGTTAATATTAATAATAATAATTATTAATTATTAATATTACTAATATTACTATAATAATATTAATTATTAATATTAATAATATTAATAATATTTTATTATTAATATTACTATAATAATATTGTACAATTATTAATATTAATAATAATATTATATATATATATATTAAAACCGGTTATTATTATTAATATTAATAATATTGTATTATTAATATTACTATAATAACATTGTATTAATATTAATAATAAATATTATTATAGTAATATAATAATATTATAGTAATATTGTATTAATAAAAATATTAATATAGTAATATTGTATTAATATAAATATTGTAAAACATTGCAATAGGTTAATGATAAGGAAAGCATTGCAAAATAAAGTCTGCCCAGCCGGTTGAGCTTGTGCCGGCTGGGGTGTTTTTTTTATTTTTTTATTAATTTATTAATGTTTTTAGAAAACAGAATATTTAGAAAAAGATATGACGATGTAATAAATATATAAGAACCTATTGGATGGAAATCCCATATATATATATATATATATATATATATATATATATATATATATATGATTACATACTTGTTGCCAAGAACTGCATGTAGTTCAATAATCAAATTCTCTTCTTGTTGTGAAAATGTCCCTCTTTTTAAATCAGGCCTCAAGTAATTAATCCACCTTAATCTGCAACTCTTTCCACACCTTTGAAGTCCTGCAAATTCATATCATGATGAAACAAAAAAATATATAAAAAATTAAAAATCAAGAGAAGGCCTAATTTTGAATGCAATGATTTAATTTTGTATTTCAAAATAAATTTAATTTGTACCTGCTAATTTTGGGACAGAACTCCAACATCCATGCCCATATTTTGTGATGTGTTTGATGAGTTTCTCATCTTCTTCTGGAGACCAAAGGCCTTTCCTTAGCTTCTGCTTGTAACAACAAGAGTGTCTCCCCATGTAAAGGCCAATAACCTGCTGCAATGCTGCCCAAAAAATCTATATATACAAAAGTTGTATATATAGATTAAAATTGAATATAAATTTTTAGCTAAAGGAGAAGGGTGGAGAGGCTCCTATGAAGCTAGCTAGCTAGGGTGGTGGAAGAAAAATGAGAGAGAAAATGAGATGATGAAAGTAGAGTTTTAGAAAATGAAATGTTAGACTTGTAGGGAATCAAATTAATAGGGAGGGCTGAAAGAGAGAAGGGTCACTTTTCAAGAGGAGTGATTTCAGATTGTGGTTCTAAATTTAATATGATTTAATTAGCTGATATATATATATATATATATATATATATATATATATTTCTTAATAGTGACTTGTGTATGTCTCCCATCAAAAAGTTTGGGAATTAATGAGTTTGACAGCACTGGTGGGGTATAATTGATAGATATTTGTGGTAGTAAACAGGAATTTTCTGTTCAATATCTTCTATAGTTTTCCAAATTAGTAAAAAATTTGATAAGACGGTAGTCCACTATAAATGAAATCAATCTTCCAAGATTATCACATCACATTATAATAATTAAATTGTTGACAAATGATTTAATGAAATTATTAATAATTAAATTATTTAGTTATTTTGCTGTTTTAGTCTTTTGCTTAAGGGTTTTCTTGAAAGATGGAACAATTTGTAAAAATTGCATCAAATACTATTTTTACTAATGCTATACCTCATAACGTTTTAAAGAAGTGGTGAGTCAAGTAATTTGTAATTTTGAACTTCAGGATTAATTCCATGAATTTTCTTAGAAAATTAAAATGAATGTCTAATTTTAGAATAACGAGAGTCTATTTTTCTCAAACCCACAAAATTTAATTATGATCTAAATAAAAACAATCACTCTTAATTATACAAGTCTACAGATTTAAAAACCAAATTAACCAAGGTAAGAAAGAAGACTTTGAAGCTTGTGTAGGGTAAAAGTGAACTTTAGAAATTGAATCAAAGTCTATTTTCTAAAAGTAAACCCATATTTTTATATGTATTTTTGATATTTTTATATAATTTTTTTTGACATGAACATATAGTGAGTCTCATAAACCATAAATGATGCGAAAATATCAAAAATATACATGAAATCAGTGATTCCCTTTCTAAAATTCCAAACACAAAATCAGGCAAATGATTTGGAAAAGGTAAGATGTTCTTGGAGATGAATAATGTCCATGATTAGTTAAGACTTGCAATTGTAGTAAACTGCATTAAATATTAAAATAACAAGTTCTATACAGTTAGACATTCTCTTGTCTTTTTCTGACAACACTTAATTAAATACACTGAATAATCTTATCTTATCTTCTATTTCTTTGGTAACTTCTTTGCCAGCATTTTTTAAATAATTTTAATTTGGTTCTTTAAACAATTATTTAATTAATTATTAGAAAAATTATATTCTACCAACTCCCAGAATCATTCATCTTGTAAGAAAGAATCAAAGAACATAAAATAATTAACCCACAAAAACTCAACTATTCATGATTGATTTTAGAAATTGTTTAATTGATTTATAATTATTTTCTTTAAAGAAAAAAATTAAAGTAATTAGAACAATGAAGAAGTAAACAAATGTATGGGTATAAAACTATAAATACATACAGCCTGCAATCACAATTAATTATGTGGTTGTCCTCTACTGAAATTGAATTATGAATTACTGGAAATGGAATAAGGACAAGTATTTTGATTGATTATTTCAAGTTTTATGGGTAATCTTAAAAGGGGACACCATATTAATTATTAAATTAAATAGTTCCATTCAGTTAATCAGGTTAATTATCGGCCTAATTAAGATCGATTATGATTTGTCGAACAAGAATTTTTAATTTAATGGCATGCTTATTTTTCATATTAGAAATTAATTATCGACATACATACGTGTAGGACTATCATTTGAGGAACATGCATGGTTATGATGATGATTATTCAAGTAATGTAATTGAAATGATTGTATGATATAATTTTAGCCTTAATTATTTATAAATAGTTAAGGTACTTCGTATTTGTATGAAACATTAATTTCTATTTTTTATACACCACAAAAAAATCTGTAGTGTGATATGTGTGGGATGAGGGGATTATACGTAGGGGTGTAAACGGTATTAAATGGATACGGATACAGGTATATCCGTATCCGTATCCGGAAATCTAATTCGCTATCCGTATCCGTATCCGGTATTCGGCGGATTTTAAAAATATTATCCGTATCCGGTATTCGGAAAAATATTCGAATACGGATAATATCCGTTACCGTTTATTTTATCCGAATAGACAAATTATTCTGGATATCCGAATATCCGAATTCGCTTATCAAGAACTCTAATATAAAATTCATTCAAAATATTTACTTAAAAAAAAAATAAAGTTTAAATCATACATATTAATTAAACACAATTTAATATTTAAACCATACATATTAATTAGACATCCTAATCATAAAGGGAGGAACATGCTAATTGACGTTTTGGGTGAAAATAAAAATATTCAATAATGTAACCGATACTTTGTTTGATGGATCAAATTGAAATTAAAATCTCAATATTATTCTTTCAAATTTTATTAAATAATAAAAAAGAGAAATAAATTAATATTTAATAAATGAATAGTAATATTTATGGGAGATTTATTTATTATTTATCCTCAATTATTTGATTTCATTATATTTATGGAGAGTGCGAGTTATAATGTATGTGTGACAACTAGTTAATCTAACTTGATTCAAAATTGACATTGAACTTATTTTACATATTTGGACTTCTAGTTTCTAAATAATTAGGCAAATGAAAGTGATAAATACTCTCTCCACCCAAAAATTCATAAACGTGAATTAATTTATTTAACTCTCCCTTCTAGATTAATTTTAAATTAATTCAGACCTAACACATTTAACAATAAAATTATATTGTCCATTGCTCACGCCTCTCGACCGTTGTCCTTAAACGTGTGTGTATATATATATATATATATATATATATAAATATATATTAATAGCTTATATAAATGAATGCAAGTTATTAATATATATGTGTGTGTGTATATTATATATATATATATATATATATATATATATGTAAGTTATTAATTAATTAATGCAAGTTATTAATGTAAGACCCTAAAATTTTTTTAAATAAAAAGGAATTTCCTTTATTTATTATTTTGAAATAGTAAGGGTTGGTTTGATTAATGTGGATAGTTAAGGTTAAATACGCAAATATTTCAAAATAAACAAGTGGTTATAAAATATTCATTTTTGCTCTGGGAATATTCGTTTGGTCGTGGAATATTCGCATCTTGTCGGGAATATTCGTATTGCGGCCAGTAGCGACCATGTGTGGGCCCCATAACTGAAAAAGCGATTGGATGAAGAAAACGACAAATATAAGTTGGTTAAAAATAACTAGCGTAGTTATTACTGTTAAGACCGTTGGAATACCCGGTGGTTAAAATACGATACGCTGGCGTGGTTGCACAAGAGACACACGGTATTGCACAAAGATTGTTGAATTATTGATCCTTACGTAAGAAAGGCACTTTACTCATAATTTTCACAAGAAGAATTCTCGCTCAATATTTTATTTTATTGATTCAATAATTCTTTGCGTTGATATTTTATATTATTCATTGCTCAATAATTGTCAACGCATTATTATCTCCATTATCGGATCAATAATTCATATTATTTGAATAATATTATTAGATAGCATTATTGGCAATGTCTAGAAAGTTCTCATCGAGGAGAGTTTGGTCACCTAATTGCGCGCCAAGAAGAGAAATCCTTATCTGAAAGCCCCTTCTTTCGAACTACCGTCATCGTAATTGTGATTTTGTAATATTATTTGTGAATAATTAATTATTGATTCATATGATAAAGAAATATTTATTTTATGTGGATATAAATGATGGATTTATTTATGTGGTTATAAATGAAGAAATTATTGTTGAGGTGTTTTATCAAGATTTTACCGTATCAGTAGGTATTAAAAATTAAATCGTGGGTTTTGAGATATATCATGGGGGTTATAATTTTTAATCCGACCGTTGGATTGTGGTAATTTTTGGGTATGTTATACATACAAAAGTTGAGTATATGTCCACAAATTTTGAACCGTTAAAAATGCACGAATGATTTGTTATGAATTTTAAGAGGTGTCTCGATTCTTAATCGGGGTTATAATTGATTTTGGTGGAAAATTCTAGAATTGAGTGGGCCCCACTTGTGGTTGGTGAAGAAATGTGCTGAATTTTATTTCAAATGTGGTGGGTGGCAATAGTAGCGTAAAAGCCATCGGTGTGAAGGTGTCAAGTCTCTGCGCTTTGGTAATTTAACATTTTCCTATAAATAGAGGGCTAAGTTAGAATTGAAAATCACACCGTAAACAAAGTTTTCTCTCTTTCTCTCTATATTGTTGAGCGTATTTTGTGAGTATTTAGATACTTTGAGAGTTCTTTGCTCAAGATCTGAGTTTCATTCAAAGATCACTTCCACCTTTCCTTCCGGCAATCGATTCTTTGAGGTAAGGGATATTATTTTTTCAGAATGATATTATTTCTTCAATATCATTATCTTTGAAATGTCGATCTGAAGCTTTTATCAAATTTGGAACTTTTTCATGTCTGGGTTACTATTCATGAGTTACTATTCACGAAGTTACTTATTCATGAGTTACTATTCACGAGTTACTATTCACGAGTACTATTCATGAAGCGTGAAAATGTTTTTTTTGTGGAATTTCTATCTTTTGGTGTCTGAGATTCTATTCACGATATCAAGACTATTCACGTGATACTGACCTATTCACGATATCTGACTATTCAATAGAAAAATAAAATTTCTTCTTTTCGTCTAAAATATCTATTCGGATACTAGCTTTGATTGTATCCATGTTTTTGATCATTCTTGAATTTTACACCACCGTGATTATTTTTGGGGTATTGTTGGACATGGATAAAACAAAGTACTAATCCTACCTAAGCTTAGGGATTGACATGACAACCTCGTAATGGGTGATGTATACCTATTTTGGGGGGCGTCACGGTTGGTATCGTAGCTTAGGGATATGATCTCCGGCGGAGATCGGGAATAGAACTAGGAGGGAGAGACGAGTAAATCCTTCGCTAGTGTGTCCTACCTAAGCTTATTTGTTAGTTGGTCAAGATATAGGGATATTATGTGATATATTGATTTCCTTAATTAACCCTTGTTTTATGACGATTTTTGAGAATGTCGATTGAGAATATTAACAGTGGAGTAAATGAGACCGTGGAGATGCTCAGATTTACCAACGAGGAGAACGTCAACAATGGCAATGTTCCTCCCGTGAACAACACCCATGGAGCGAGATGATGAACGAGGGGATGTTTAGAAGTTTTTTACATTCATACAAAAATCGCATTTAGGGAGACTCGTGTTCAAAATACGAGAGGAAATGATAGCAATTCACGGGTTGTCACAACAAGCGATTCAAAGAGTTGGGACCACGAGAATTTAAGGGAAAGCGAGATCCGATCACCAGCGGAAACATGGGTCAAACAAATTACCAAGATATTCGATGTCTTGGGATGCACGGAGAAACGAAGGTTCCATTCGCCACCTTTATGTTCCGTGGCGGCGAGATTCTCGGTGGGAGTCTCATAGAAGCGTACCCATCCAAACGCACTCAAAGATGTCTTGGGAAACGTTTGAGAGACTATTTAATGACAAATACTTTCCGAAAGTGTTCGTCGTATGAAGGAAGTGGAGTTCATCGATAGAAACAAAACAACGTACGACGGTGTCTCAAAGACGAGGCAAAGTTTGCGAGTTATCCGTGTTCACCTCATTTGGTGGAGGATGAGGAACGATGACGCGGATGTTTCTTAGAGGTTTGAAACCCAGATACGTCGAGATCTCATTTCTCATAAATTTTCTCTCTATTCAGATGTTGTAAATGTGGCTCAATTATTAGAAGCGAGATAACGAAGTACGGCCAACCGAGGACCATAACCATGATCGTACGTAGATAGCGATCAATGTATTAATGATAACTCATGAGAAAAAACAGACGGACGAAATGGTAACCACTCGGTGGTAATCATGGCCATGAAAAATGCGAAGAAGCGAGTCGGAGGAGATTTTAAAAGAGGAGATTTAACAACGACTATGTGAAGACGACAGTCTTAAAAGAATCGGTTCTAAGGGAGGAGATCGACCACCGGCCATATGCTACAAATGCGAAAAGAGGGACATATCGGTCAAACCGCCCTACAACAATTCAAGGTATGCTATAGTTGTGGAAAGGAAGGACATATCGCTTTCGATTATGCGCAGAAGCGAAACCTAATTCAATGGGGACGGTGACTCAAAAGATCGTCCCGAGAAAAAGTCAAAGTCAACGATTCCTAAAGAAAGTTTGTTGTGGATCGGTCATAATGCGAGAACCCAAACGAGGTGATCACGGGTAAGCTATTTATAAATTCTTGCGAAGTTTATACCTTACTTGATACTGGTCTACCCATTCATTTATCTCTCCTGCGTGTGCTCAACGCTTAAACTCGACTCAAGAAATTAGACTTTGACCTATCTCATGTGGAAACTCCGTTAGAGAAACTTTCATCACATCCACTGCTTATAAATCTTGTTTGATTCAAGTTGGCACCATTACCTTACCGTTGACCTTATCTCTTTAAAGATACTTGCTTTTGATGTGATTTTAGGGATTGATTGGTTAACTACTCATCATGCCAAAATTGATTGTTTTCGTAAGGTTGTTAGTTTTCATATTCCTAACCAACCCGTTGTATGCAATTCAAGCAACTAAACCATTAAAATCAATCATTTGTCATATCTAATCATAAAGCTATTCGCTTATTGAAAAACGGATGTCAAGCTTTCTTAGCCCATGTTATGGATTTGAATAAAGACACGTCAAATTTGAATAATATTCCTGTTGTTATTGACTTTCCGGACGATTTCTGAAGAACTTCCTGGCCTACCCCGAACGTGAAGTTGAATTCTTTATTGATCTTGAACCCGCATAAAGCCCATTTCTAAAACCCGTGTCGAATGGCTCCTATTGAACTTCAGAGTTAAAGGTCCAACTACGAGAATTGTTGGACATCGGTTTCATTCGTCCTAAGACATCTCCTCGGGGTGCTCTATTTTATTTGTAAAAAAGAAAGACGGGAGTATGCGACTTTGTATTGACTATCGGGAATTGAACCATGTCACCATCAAGAATAGATATCCTCTACCTCGTATTGATGACTTGTTTGACCAATTCTGAGGGGCACAATTCTTTTCAAAAATCGATCTTCGCTCGGATATCATCAAATGAAAATTAGAATCGAGGATATTCCAAAGACGCCTTCGAACTTCGGTATGGGCATTATGAATTCTTAGTCATGTCTTTCGGACTAACTAATGCTCTCTGCGGCTTTCATGGATATGATGAACCGAGTATTCAAGGAATATTTGGATCGGTTCGTTGTTGTCTTTATTGATGACATCCTTATATATTCCAAAAGTCGTGAAGATCATGAGCACCATTTGAAGTTTGGTACTCCAAAGGCTTCGTGAAAACCAACTATATGCCAAATTGAAGAAATGCGAGTTCGCTTGAGGAAGTAGCATTTCTTGGGCATGTGTGTCAAAACATGGAGTATCTGTTGATCCGTGAAGATTGAAGCAATACAAAGTTGGGAGCAACCAAGTCGGTGGTCAAGTACGTAGTTTTTGGGCTTAATGGTTATTATCGGAGATTCGTGGAAGGGTTTTCTCGAATCGCTACTCCATTAACTCATTAACTTCGGAAGGATACAAAATTCGTTTGGAGCGAAGAATGCGAGAAAAGTTTCCAAGAGCTTAAGAAGAAACTTATTTTAAGACTGCTTACAACAATACCATCCGGTTCGGATGGATTTGTTATCTACGATGATGCTTCGTGCAAAGGGTTAGGATGTGTTCTCATGCAACGTGGGAAAGTCATAGCCTATGCCTCGACAACTTAAAGAGTATGAGAGGAATTATCCTACTCATGATCTAGAGTTAGCGGCAATCGTTTGCGCTTAAAGATATGGAGGCACTATCTATATGGGAGAAAGTGGAGATATATTCAGATCATAAAAGCCTTAAATATTTCTTCACTCAAAAAGAACTCAACATGCTAAGGCGACGTTGGCTCGAGCTATTGAAAGACTACGACCACACTATTCAATACCACCACAGTAAAGCGAACGTGGTAGTGACGCGTTGAGTAGAAGATCATATGCGGAACGAAAAGTGCGATGATGTCAAGTATCGCGTAGAGCCAACTTTAATAGAAAAAGTTAAGGTTGCTCAAGCCACCGAATCGGAAATGATCGTATGAAGAAGAAAGTACAAGAAGGAGCTATTCCTAAGCGAGAATTGATGAAGAAGGAATACTTGAGTCCACTCTAGGCTTTGTGTTCCTAACGACTGATTTGAAGTACAAGATTATGATGGAGGCACACATACACCATTTGCAATCCATCCTCGAAGTACTAAAATGTATCGTGATCTTCGACATACATTTTGGTGGAATAATATGAAGAGAGAGATTGCAAAGTTTATCTCGATGTGTTTAACTTGCCAACGTGTAAAGGCGGAGCATCTAGTACCTAAGGGTCCGTTGCAACCACTTGAGATTCCGGAATGGAAGTGGGAACACATTACCATGGATTTCGTTATGGGTCTTCCTACGGTTTCTCAAGGCGTCAATGCTATTTGGGTTATTGTTGATAGATTAACCAAGTCTCGCTCATTTCTTGCCGACACGGAGACTTATTCCCTTGAACGTCTTGCTAGTATGTATGCGTAAATGAGATCGTGAGGTTGCATGGCATGCTGTATCCATAGTTTTGGATCGTGACCCAAGATTCACTTCAAGATTTTGGGTTAGCTTGCAAAAAGCTATGGGCACGGATTTGCGATTTAGTTCGACATACCATCCCCAAACCAGACGGACAATCGAGAGGACTATTCAAACTCTTGAAGATTTATTAAGACTCGTGTCCTAGACTTCAAGGGCGGTTGGGATAAGTATTTACCATTGGTGGAATTCTCCTACAACAACAGCTTATCGTGCAAGTATAGGTGTGGCTCCATTCAAGCATTATATGGACGAAAATGTCGCTCTCCAATATGTTGGGATGAGGTGGGTGAAGCAACATTGTTGGGACCCGAGTTAAAATACGTATGACTACCGAAAAGATCCAAATGATTCGACAACGTATACAAACGGCTCAAGATCGACAAAAGAGTTATGCGGATCTTCATCGAAAGGACGTGGAATTTAATGTAGGGGATCATGTATTGTTCATGAAGTGCTCCATGGAAGGGAGTTACAAGATTTGGGAAGAGAGAAAGCTCAATCCACGATTTATTGGTCCATTTCAAATTCTTGACCGAGTAGAAATGTAGCCTATAGACTTGCGTTACTCTCCGAGTATGTCTCGTGTTCATAATGTGTTTCACATATCCGCACTTCAGTAAATATGTGAAAGACCCGAACCACGTTATTGAGTTAGAACCCAGGACGAGATAGTAAAGAAGACTTAACGTGATGAGGAGGTACTATCAAGATCTTGGATAGGAAGGAGCATGTCCTCTGCAGCAAAAAGTCATACCACAAGTTAAAGTTTTGTGGAGGAATCATGCTATAGAGAAATGACCGGGAATTGGAAGCGAAATGAAAGCGAGGTATCCTCACCTTTTGAAACACCAGTGCGTCGTCAATTTTGAGGACGAAATTTCATAAGAAGGGAGGTTGTAAGACCGAAAAAATTTTTTAAATAAAAAGGAATTTCCTTTATTTATTATTTTGAAATAGTAAGGGTTGATTTGATTAATGTGGATAGTTAAGGGTTAAATACGCAAATATTTCAAAATAAACAAGTGGTTATAAAATATTCATTTTGTCTTGGAATATTCGTTTCATGGAATATTCAATCGCTGTGTGGAATATTAAATGCGACGGTAGCGACCATGTGTGGCCCCATAACTGAAGCGATTGGATGAAGAAAACGACAAATATAAGTTGGTTAAAAATAACAGCGTTGTTATTCAAGTTAAGATCATTGGAATACCGGTTGGTTAAAATACTGATGTCTGGCGTGGTTGCATAATGAAAGCACACGGTATTACATGATATTGTTGAATTATTGATCCTTACGTAAGAAGGCACTACTCAATAATTTTCACGATGAATTCTTCGCTCAATATTTTATTTTATTGATTCAATAATTCTTTGCGTTGATATTTTATATTATTATTTGCTCAATAATTGTCACACCGCACATTATCTCCATTATCGGATCAATAATTCATATTATTTGAATAATATTATTAGATAGCATTATTGGCAATGTCTAGAAAGTTACACAAGGAGAGGTTTGGTCACCTAATTGCGGCGCCATGAAGGAGAAATCCTTATCTAAAGCCCCTGCTTTCCTCGGAACTACTGGTTGTCATAATTGTGATTCTCGTAATATTATTTGTGAATAATTAATTATTGATTCATATGATAAAGAAATATTTATTTTATGTGGATATAAATGATGGATTTATTTATGTGGTTATAAATGAAGAAATTATTGTTGAGGTGTTTTATCGATTTTTTACAGTTGTAGGTATTAAAAATTAAATCGTGGGTTTTGAGATATATTGCGGGGTTATAATTTTAATCCGACCGTTGGATTGTGGTAATTTTTGGGTATGTTATACATACAAAAGTTGAGTATATGTCCACAAATTTTGAACCGTTAAAAATGCACGAATGATTTGTTATGAATTTTAAGAGGTGTCTGATTAGAAATCGTGGTTATAATTGATTTTGGTGGAAAATTCTAGAATTGAGGGGCCCCACTTGTGGTTGGTGAAGAAATGTGCTGAATTTTATTTCAAATGTGGTGGGTGGCAATAGTAGCGAGTAAAGCCATCGTGCTTGGTCAAGTCTGCTTCGGTACGGCTAACATTTTCCTATAAATAGAGGGCTAAGTTAGAATTGAAAATCACACCGTAAACAAAGTTTTCTCTCTTTCTCTCTATATTGTTGAGCGTATTTTGTGAGTATTTAGATACTTTGAGAGTTCTTTGCTCAAAGATAAGTTTCATTCAAAGATCACTTCCGACCTTTCCTTCCGGCACCGATTCTTTGAGGTAAGGGATATTATTTTTTTCGTAATGATATTATTTCTTCAATATCATTATCTTTGAAATGTTGATCTGAAGCTTTTATCAAATTTGGAACTTTTTCATATGGGGTTACTATTCATGAGTTACTATTCACGAGTTACTATTCATGAGTTACTATTCACGATTACTATTCACGAGTACTATTAATGAAGCGTGAAAATGTTTTTTTTGTGGAATTTCTATCTTTTGGTGTCGAGTCACTTTATTCACGATATCTGACACTATTCACGATATCTGGCACTATTCAATTAAAAATAAAATTTCTTCTTTTCGTCCAAAATATCTATTCGGATACTAGCTTTGATTGTATCCATGTTTTGATCATTCTTGAATTTTACACCACCGTGATTATTTTTGGGGTATTGTTGGACATGGATAAAACAAAGTACGAATCCTTAATCCTTAATCCTTGTCATTTTGTTTCAATTGGATTCGTTCTTTAAAAATATTTTCATCATCCTCGGTCTTAAATGATGATATTATTGAATATCTTTGGCCCTAGAGTGCAAAGATGAATGATTTCTCAAGAATATCTTTGGCACGTAGTGCAAAGATGAACAGTGTTGAGATGAACATGACCGATCGATTAATATCTTTGGCACAGTAAAAGATGCAAAGATGACAGTGTTTAAATGAACATGACCAATCGATGAATATCTTTGGCACAGAGTGCAAAGATGAATATTTGATTCAGTATGTATATTGATTGTTGTTACAGGGATAAAAGATGAGCGATGAACTTTTAAATTCATACATAGAAGATAGTAGTTTGCATTCTCTACTTAACTCTTCTAATGAATTATTATTTCACTGCGAATATTGATTGAAAATTTGTTGTCTATTGTATTCCATTAAATTTTTCCTGTTGAAGACTAACGATAATTTGTTGTGTATTATCTTAGTCATAATATTCTTTACTTGAGCTAGTTGAGCTCACCCTTTTCCTTTTTGTTCCATTTTTCTCGGGGGCGAGAATATAAGCGAAATGCGAGTCGGGGTATGGAATGAAGGTTTTAGGAAGGATTGTTTAGTAGTCCTCACCATTTTTGTAAAATAATGTATCAATAAATGTGATGAGGATTTATGTGAGTATAAATATTGTCTAGAAGATAATATTTGTATTTAAACTCACAGTTTTACTATTGTAATAATAAAGTTGTAGTTGTTTCTGTACCATGTATTGACAACTCAGAATGGGTGATGTATACCTATTTTGGGGGCGTCACAATTAATATATATGTGTGTATATATATAATAACTTATATATATAAATGTATATGTAAGTTATTAATTAATGAATATAAGTTAAAGTGATTAATTAATGAATCTAAGTTATGATTTATTAATATATATATATATATATATATATATATATACACACACGTATATATAATAACTTATATAAATAAATGTAAGTGATTAATCAATGAATGTAAGTTATTAATAAATACATATATTATATATATATATATATTAAATTATTAACAACTTATATAGGTAAATTATTAATTAATAATTTACATTAATTAATAACTTAATTAATGTAAATATTAAGTGTGTGTGTGTGTATATATATATATATATATATATATATATATATATATAAGTTATTCGGATACGGATTCCGGATATCTAATCCGGATATCCGTATCCGCCGGATATATTTACTTTAGACGGATGTTAATCGAATCTGAATACGCTTATATCCAGTATTCGTATCCGCTTATATCTGGATACCTTTAAACCGAATACGGATATATCCGTTTTTTTCCGAATACGAATAATATCCACTTTTTTTCGAATACGGATGCGGACGAATATGAATTTTCCGGTTACCATTTACAGCCCTAAATTTATACATATGAACGTATCCGGAGTTCATGTAGTAATTGACTTGCGGGTACAATGTAACACGTCATTAGGTTAGTTCAGTGGCGAAGCCAATTTTTTTATTTATTAGGATTAAAATATTGTGATGTTATAAATAATTTGGTAAAATCTAGGAGCATGGGCGGAATTAGGGAGGTCTAGAAGGTCATATGACCGCCTACACTGGAATTTTCAGGAATTATTTGTTTTCTTTTTCTTTTTTTTTATGTATTTTCTTTTCTCTTTTGTTTTTTTAATTTTTACTTTATCATCAAAGTGAGGCAAAAAAAAGTAACAATTCTCTATCTAAACTAATTAAAAATAAAAGGTTAAATAAATAAAATAATTTTTATTTGATCTTACTATAGTGACCATAAGTTCACTATAGTTCTATCCTATCAAGATTATTAAATCTGTCTTCTTCTATTCTTTTTTATTTATTGATGGAATTCATTCTTTCAAGCTAATTAATTCCATGAACCACAATATAAGGTTTTGAATATATAATATTATAATTTATAATTTATCTATAAAAATAGCTAATCAGTTAACAAAAAATTTTAAAGTCTGATTAATAGTCTCATAGTTCGGAAAAAATTAATATATATATATATATATATGTATTTAAAGTCATTAGATTCACAACGCAAAAGTTGACAAGGGTTGGAATAGGATGTTGTGAAATATTATAATGGGCAAAGGTCCAAAAATGCCGTCAACGTTTACCCCGATATCCCACTTACACTCTAAACTAATTTTTTTTCCAAATGTACCCTTAACGTTATAAATTTTGGTCACCTTTGCCCCTCCCGTTAACAAACATGCCACCTAGACTAACGTGACTGACACGTGTACATATTTTGCTGACGAGGTTGACACCTTGTGTGACGCCCCCAAAATAGGTATACATCACCAATTCTGAATCATCAAAAATATGGTACAGAAACAACTATAATTTTATTAATATAATTGTCGTGCAAAATATGACAACACATAAACTGTGAGTTTAAATATAAATATTGTCATCTAGACAATATTCACACCCAAATAAGTCCTCATTATAATTATTGATACATTATTTTACACAAATGGTGAGGACTACTAAAACAACTTCCTAGAACCATCATTCTATACCCCGACTAGAACTCGCTACATTCTCGCCTCTTGAGAAGAAAAATAGAACAAAAAGGAAAAGGGTGAGCTCAACTAGCCCAGTAAAGAATATTATGACTAAGATAACATAGAACAAATTATCGTTAGTCTTCAACAGGAAAAAATCTGATAGAATATAATAGACAACAAGTTTCAGATCAATATTCGCAGCGGAAATAATAATTCATAGAAAAGTTACGTAGAGAATGAAATCTACTATAATATATGAATTTAAAAGTCTATCATCAATATTTTATCCCTATAACATCAATCAATATTCATCTTGAATCAAATATTCATCTTTGCACTACAGGCCAAAGATATTCATCAGTTGGTCATATTCATCTCAACACCTGTACATCTTTGCACTACGGGCCAAAGATATTCATAAGAAAATCAACCATCTTCGCACTACAGGCCAAAGATATTCAGTAGTATCATCATTTAGGACTGAGGATGATGAAAAATATTTTAAAGAAAACGAATCCAGTGAAACAAAAGAGTAAATATTAAGGATTCGTACTTTAAACAGTCCAAGTTCAAAAATACTTCATAAATAATCATAGTGGAGTAAAATTCAAGAATGATCAAAACATGGATACAATCAAAGCTAGTATCCATAATAGATATCTTGGATAAAAAACGAAAATTTAATTTTTCTGTTAATAATGTCGTATTCGTGAATAGTGCCGTATACGTGAATAGTGCCGTATACAAGAATAGTAACCCCGATACTAAAAGACAAGAATTTCACAAGAAAAATATTATCAATATTCCAGCATAATGATATTAAAAGAAATAATATCATTTTTTTAAAAAGAAAATAATATCCCTTACCTCGAAAAGACAGTACTTCTGACTGGAATATTGGATATAATGCTGAAGGGAACTTGCACCGTATAGAAACACTCAAAGTATCAAAATACTCACAAGAATACGCTTAATAATATAGAGAGAGAAAGAAGATTTTAGTTTCTGGTGTGATTTTCAATTCTAACCTAAGCATCCCTTTTTATAGAAAAATGCTTAGAACACCAAAGTAGAAAATTTAATAAAATAATATTATTTATAAATTAAATTCCTACGCACACCACCAGCTGATTTCAACCATTTAAAACATGTCCCACAAATGAAAACACGTTTTTAGTAAAAAAAATATTTAAAACTTCAAAAATTAATTATTCTGGAACTTCAATAATTCATAATAAATAGCCCTTTTATCAGAAAAATTCGAATCTCATGTCCATTCTATAGAAAATTCAATTCTCTACAACTTTGTAAGTTTAAGTTTTTCCAAATTCCAAGCAGAAGTTGACCGAAATCCATAAACGGATAATTTTACAGGCTATAATCAAATTTCAGTCAAGAAATGAGGTCCACAAACATTGAAAAACATATTTTTAACATTTATTGTATCAAAAATACTCTTCCTCCTCATTTATTCATATATCACACCTTTAATGTAAAAATATCACCATTATTATATTATTATAATATAATAATATATTTAAATGAATTATTTTATCCGAAAAGATAAAATATTAATTTTTAACAATTGTCACATTAAAATTTTCTCCATCTATATCCACATAAAATGAATATTTCCCTTATCATATAAATCAATAATTAATTATTCACAAATAATATTACAGAATCACAATCTTGCAACCAGTACATTTCCTGAAAGAGGGGGCTTTCGATAAGGATTTCTCTCTTCTTGGCGTGCAATTAGGTGACCAAACCTCTCCTTAGATGTAATTTTCTAGACATTGCCAATAATGCTATCTAATAATAATATTCAAATAATATGAATTATTGATTTGATAATGAAAAATATTAATGCAAGAATAATTATCAAAACAAAATAATATAAAATATCAACGTAGCAATTATTGAATCAATAAAATATAATATTGAGCAAAGAATTACTTTGTAACAAATATCGAGAGTAGTGTCTTCTTACGTAAGAATCAATAATTAGTGCAATACCGTGTGCTACTGTGTTTTAACCACCAGGTATTCCAACAGTATTAACGGTAACAACTACGCCGTTATTTATAAACAATTTATACTTGTCGTTTTCATCATCCAATCGCTTTCCGTTATGGGGCCCACACAAGACTGCGTCGTTGTACGAATATTCCCCGACAGTAAGAATATTCTACGACCAAACGAATATTCCCCGACAACAATGAATATTTTATAACCACTTGCTTATTTGAAATATTTGTGCATTTTACCCATAACTAACCACATTAATCAAATCAACCCTTACTATTTCAAAATAATAAATAGAGGAAATTTAATTTCATTTAATAATAAGTTGAGGTCTTACAACCTCCCCTCCTTATAAAATTTCGTCCTCGAAATTAACGTACGTACCTGGTGTTTCGAAAAGATGAGGATACATCGCTTTCATTTCCGTTTCCAACTCTCAGGTCATTTCCTCAATAGCATGGTTTCTCCACAAAACTTTGACTTGTGGTATGACCTTTGTGCGTAGGACATGCTCCTTCCTATCCAAGATCTTGTCAGGTACCTCTTCATATGTTAAGTCTCTGGCTATCTCGTCCGGTTCTAACTCAATAACGTGGTTCGGGTCTTTCACATATTTACGAAGCACAGATATGTTAAAAACATTATGAACACGAGACATACTTGGAGGTAGCGCGAGTCTATAAGCTACATTTCTTACTCGGTCAAGAATCTAAAATGGACCAATAAATCGTGGATTGAGCTTTTCTTTCTTCCCAAATCTTGTTACTCCCTTCCATGGAGCTACACGCAACAATACATGATCCCCAATACTAAATTCCACGTCCTTTCGATGAAGATCCGCATAACTCTTTTGTCGATCCTGTGCCGTTTGTATACGTTGTCGAATCATTTGGATAATTTCTGTAGTCGTACGTACCAACTTTGGTCCCAACAATGTTGCTTCACCCACCTCGTCCCAACATACTGGAGAGCGACACTTTCGTCCATATAATGCTTCAAATGGGGCCACACCTATACTTGCCTGATAACTGTTGTTGTAGGAGAATTCTACCAATGGTAAATACTTATCCCAACTCCCTTTGAAGTCTAGGACATAGAGTCTTAATAGATCTTCAAGAGTTTGAATAGTCCTCTCTGATTGTCCGTCCGTTTGAGGATGATATGCCGAACTGAATTGTAAATCCGTGCCCATAGCTTTTTGCAAGCTAACCCAAAATCGTGAAGTGAATCTTTGGTCTCGATCCGGAACTATAGATACTGGCATGCCATGCAATCTTACAATCTCATTCACGTACATACGAGCAAGACGTTCAAGGGAATAAGTCTCCTGTATCGGCAAGAAATGAGCAGACTTAGTTAATCTATCAACAATAACCCAAATCGCATCTATGCCTTGAAAAACCATGGGAAGACCCGTAACAAAATCCATGGTAATATGTTCCCACTTCCATTTCAGAATCTCAAGTGGTTGCAATAGACCCTTAGGCTCTTGATGCTCCGCCTTTACACGTTGACAAGTTAAACACCTCGAGATAAACTTTGCAATCTCTCTCTTCATATTGTTCCACCAAAATGTATGTCGAAGATCACGATACATTTTGGTACTTCCAGGATGGATTGCAAACGGTGTATTGTGTGCCTCCATCATGATCTTGTATTTCAAATCAGAGTCTTTAGGAACACAAAGTCTGGAGTGGACTTGAAATATTCCTTCTTCATCGATTCTTGCTTCTGGAATAGCACCTTCTTGTACTTTCTTCTTCATACGCATCAGCTCCGGGTCTGTGGCTTGAGCAACCTTAACTTCATCGATTAAAGCTGGTTCTATGCGTATACTTGACATCATCGCATGGGTCTAAAGCTGGTTCTATCTTCATCTTTTGTAAATCACACAAAATGGGCATTTGTGTTGACAACATCGCACTTGTTCTTGCATATGATCTTCTACTTAATGCGTCAGCTACCACGTTCGCTTTTCCGAGATGGTATTGAATGGTGTGGTCGTAATCTTTCAACAGCTCGAGCCAACGTCGTTGCCGCATGTAGAGTTCCTTTTGAGTGAAGAAATATTTGAGGCTTTTATGGTCTGAATATATCTCCACTTTCTCCCCATATAGATAGTGCCTCCGGATCTTTAAGCTGAACGATCACGCTTTGTAACTCTAGATCATGAGTAGGATAATTCCTCTCATATTCTTTAAGTTGTCGTGAGGCATAGGCTATGACTTTCCCTCGTTGCATGAGAACACATCCCAACCCTTTGTGTGAGACCCCAAATTTTTTTAAGTTATATATCTTAGTTTATCAAAGGCTTACCCAAACAGTTATGATCGAATATATCGATGATAAAAACTTGAGCATGTTTTGATATGAGAGTAAAGTGTTACAAACTCCTTCACTTAAATTGTGAGACCCCAGATTTTATCAATAAAGATTTAAATTTTGTCGAAATAATTTTTAATATTATGGTGTGAATTTGAGATAATATTATAGTTGTGGGTAGTATTTATAAATTTTGCAAAGTATGCAAGTGGTTATATTATATTCGATTGGTCGGGGAATATTCGGTTTAGCAGGGAGTATTCGTACAACGGCTCAATCATTGGTGGACCCCACAACAGAATTATTGTCGAATTGAGAAAACGACAAAAATATTTTTTGAAATAACGGCGGAAGTTTTACTGGTTGATCTTTGTTGAACTACTTCGGTAGTAAAAAATACGATGTCGTGTGGTGGTCGCATAGTAAGCAAGACAATCGTATTGATTATTGATCTTTATGTGAGAAGTCACCGGTTTGATTCCATTATTGTCGATTAATAATATGAATTATTATAAGCGATAATGACGTTTTGTTTTATTCATTATTATTAACGTAATAAAATGCGAAACATCTTTTATATAAAATGAATACTTTATTAAAGTTATTACATAAATAGAATATATTATATTTTATTATGCGATAGTGTTGCATAATGTTTGCATAGTAAAATGTTTTTATATAAATAGAATATATTATATTTTATTTAAAATATTTTGCTTTAAATATGGATGATGGTCGATTAAAGTAAATCAATCTGGACCGTTCATGGATTAATTACTATGCATTCTATTTTCCTATAAATAAAGCTCATTCCTTCATTATTTTCTTACGAATTCACCAAACTCTAGAGAGAAAAATTATAGAGAAGTTATAGAGAAAATCTATAGAGAAAAGAAGAAGAGTATTACGGTACTTCACTACTTTGATATCCATTGTCTTTTCTGGTAGGGAATATTATTGTTGTACAGTAAGAGGTGTTATTCTTTTTATTCATGAAGAGAACTTCATTATTCCATTCATTATTATTCTATTGGAATAACTCAGTAAAAGTGGCATACCCTATACATAACTTCATCACGGCGTACATATATACTTGGTGAAATCCTTATGTTATTCCATTGCTTATTATTACATTGGAATAACTTTTATATCTGTGGTTTACCTATACTTGGTGACATTCTTCTATTATTCATTGGAACATCACATGCGTGTGTTTTACACCGACTGGTTAAAATCTTTATTATTCTCATTGGAACATCACATGCGTGTGTTTTACACCCACTTCGGTTCCGCTCTTTATCATTCTGTTGGAATATCCTATCGTGTGTTTTACACCGGATCCGGTTCCATCTTTATTATTACATTGGAACATCCTGCTTCGGTGTGAATTTCACGACTCGGTTCCGTTATTATTATTCTGTTGGAATAACTTTTATCTCTGCAAATCACCGCATGCGTGGTGATTTCTTTGTTATTCCATTCTTTATTATACCCAGGTTGGTTAAAACTTTGACTTCTATACTCCATGAAATTAGTAGAATATCCTTGATATTTGCGTTTCATCCAAAGATCTTTTCATGAAAATATTCTTCCGATCATTCTTGAATTTTACTCTACAAAACAAAGATCTTGTTGACAATTTGGGCGTTACTAATTCTGGATAAAATAATTCTTGAACTTGTTTTATTGAATTATTATGTCATTGTCATCATCCTCATGATATATTATGTTATCTTTGGCTTACGTGCATAGATGAACTTAGTATGATTATGACTAGGGATCATTCGGTATAATCATGGCTTGTTATAAATGATGTGATAAAAGTCCTCAGTGGCCTGTAATGCAGTGATGGATAGTTTTTGGTATGATTATGACCGGGGTGATTCGGTATAGTCATGACCATTGATAATTTGATGAAAATCCTTGGCCAGTGGTACGAGGATGATTAGATATTGTGGTTTATTCATTAAACCGAGTCTTAGTGATAAAAATTTATGAAAACCTTTTTAAAACCTAAAAGATAGTAGACTTTATTTTCTACTTGACTCTTTTAATGGATTGAATATTCCGCTGCAGTTAAACTGGTTGTCTATTGTATTTTATCAGTTTAACATTGTTGAAGACTATTGATAATTTATTCTGCATTATCTTAGTCATAATATTTCTTACTGGGCTAGTTGAGCTCACCTTTTTTTCTTTTATTCTCTTCGAGAAATGAGAACATAAATTTGGACGAGTCGAGGAGCGGAGTAATGGTCCGGAGGATAGCATTAGTAGTCCTCACTATTCTGCGTGAAATAGTGTGATAATAGTTGTAATGAGGACTCCTTTTGAGTTTGTATAATATCTAGTAGACAATATTTGTATTCAAACTCACGGTTTATGTCGTATTGTATACCTACAGCTTATATTAGTAAGTTGTATTTGAATTTATGTACCATGTAAGTGGCGACCCAAGATGAGTGGCGTATACCTAATTTTGGGGCGTCACGGTTTGGTATCGAGCTTAGGATATGATCCCCGGCTAAGATGTTAGATAAGAACTAGGAGGGAGAGACGGAAATTCCTTCGTTAGTATGACCTACCTAAGTTTATTTGGTATTTAATTGGTTGGTCGGTGTATAGGGATAATATGTGACATGTTAATTAACCCTTGTTTTGTGGCGATTTGAAAATGGCATCCAAAAAATGTTGAGATAAGCAATGGAGCACGAGGAGACCGCTGAGTTTCCACAGATCAATAATCGGGATAATGTATGCGACGTGGATGGCGATAATCCTCCGTAAACAACAACACCGATCAAATGACGAACGACTCAGATGCGTTTAGAGAGGTTTTAGAATTCATGCAACATCGGTAAAGCGACTTACATACAAAACGTGGGGTGGAAACACGAAAACTCTCGGGTGGTCACCGCTAAACAATTCAAGGAGCTGGACCACCGGAGTTTAAGGAGAGCCAAAACCACTTCCGGAAGCATGGATAAAGCAGATTACCAAGATATTTGATGTCTTGGGATGCTCAGAGGAGCAAAGGTTCCTTTCACGCTTTTTATGTTGCGCGGAGAGGCGATTCTTGGTGGGAATCGGTAAAAACGTACTCAACTTCTTTGTCTTGAAGATATCTTGGGAGAAGTTCCAGGAGTCTGTTCAACGACAAATACTTTCCCGAAAGTATTCGCCACATGAAGGAGGTGGAGTTTATCAAGTTGGAACAAAACAATATGGCCAGTAATCGCAATACGAGGCAAAATTTGCGGAGTTATCACGATTCGTCCCCACTTGGTGGATAATGAAGAGAGAATGACGCGAATGTTTTTAAGAGGTTTGAAGCGGAGATACGTCAACATCTTATTTCTCATAAACGTGTTTGTATTCGAGATGTTGTAAATAGGGCTCAATTAGTGGAGCGCGATAACGAGTCAACGTAACTAAAAGAGAGCGGTAGGTAAAATTATAATACCGTGTGAGTAGTCATCGCGGTGACAACAAGCGTGGAGGGAATCAACGGGCGAGATATGGTAACCACTTCGGTGGTAATCGTACCAAAACAACAAGAATGGACATTTCAAGAAAAGGAGATTCAACGATGATGGAAAGACGTCGGCCAAAGACCGTTGTTAAGGAAGGAGAAAGACCACCTATCATATGCTTCAAATGCGGAGAGAGGGACACATCGATCCGAATCAACGCCATGCCTTCCAAAAGTGTTATAATTGTGGAAGAGAAGGTCACTTAGCTCGATTTTGTCATTTCATCAAGACAAATTCAACTAGGATGGAGGCACCAAAGGTCATCTGGACAAACCAAAGCCGGTAGTTTAAGAGAGAGCATTTTTTTTCTCGTGACGAGGAACACGAATAAAATTATCACGGGTAAGTTAATCATAAGCTCTTGCGAAAGTCTATACCGTGTTAGATACCGATTCTACCCACTCTTTTATTCTACCTAGTTGTGTTCAATGTTTAAATTTGACTCGGAAAAATTAGACTTTGATTTATCTATTGAAACTTCGTTGGGAGAAACCTTCGTTACCTCCAACATTTATTAATCTTGTTGTTTCAAATAAACACTTTCACGATCTTATCTCTTTGAAAATACTTGCCTTTGAGGTAATTTTGAAAACGATTGATTAACTACTCATTATTCTTTTGTAAGGTTGTTAGCTTTCATATTCCTAACCAACTTTGTTATCTGAATTCAAAGTAACCAAACCCTAAAGTTAATCACTGTTATATCAAGCCATAAGTAAAGAGCCCCGATCCTTTCTTTGTTGACTTCCTTGTGTGGAATGCACTGAAGCCAGACTTTCTGTAGGCGACGTCGTGACTGAAGATGGCAAGTTGATAGGTATCATTGTGAGGTGCTATCCAGGTTAAGGGATAGAAGTCACAGTTGGTATTAATGTGACGTTGTGACGCCCCCAAAATTAAGTATACGTCACCCATCTTGGGTCGCCACTTACATGGTACATAAATTCAAATCTGACTTACTAATATAATCGTAAGTATACAATACGACATAAACGTGAGTTTGAATACAAATTTTGTCTACTAGATATTATACAAACTCAAAAGGAGTCCTCATTACGACTATTATCACACTATTTCACGAATAGTGAGGACTACTAATGCTATCCTCTGGACCATTACTTCGTTCCCAGACTTCGTCCCAAATATGTTCTCATTTCACGAAGAGAACGGTGAAAGAAAGGGTGAGCTCAACTAGCCCATGAAATATTATGACTAAGATAATGCGAAATAAATTATCATTAGCCTTCAACAATGTTAAACCGATAAAATACAATAGACAACCGGTTTAACGGAAGTGAACAAGCGATCCATTAAAAGAGTCAAGTAGAGAATAAAGTCTACTATCTTTTAGGTTTTAAAGGTTTTCATCAATTTTTATCATTTGAGACTCGACAATAAATAAACCACCACATCTAATCATCCACGTACTGCACGGTCGAAGGATTTTCATCAAATTATCAATGGTCATGACTATACTTAGAATCACCCACAGTCATAATCATACCAAAACTATCCATCCATCAACATTACGAGCCACTAAGGACTTTTGTCACATCATTTATATCAAGTCGTGATTATACCGAATGATCCTGTTCATCATTATACTAAGTTCATCTATGCACGTAAGCCAAAGATAACATAATATAACATGAGGATGATGACAATGACATAGTAATTCAATAAAACAAGTTCAAGAATTATTTAATCCATGAATTATTAACGTCCAAATTGTCAACATGATCTTTGTTTTCAGTAGAGTAAAATTCAAGAATGATCGGAAGAATATTTCCATGAAAAGATCTTTGGATGAAACGCGAAATATCAAGGATATTCTACTAATTTCATGGAGTATAGAAGTCAAAGTTTTAACCAATTTGGGTATAATAAAGAATGGAATAACAAAAGAAATCACCATGCATGCGGATGCTTGCATGGACAAAGTTATTCAAAGAATAATAATAACGGAACCAGTCGGTGAAATTCACAATCAAGCGGATGTTCCAACAGAATAATAAAGATGGAACCCGGATCCGGTGTAAAACACACGAGATAGGATATTCAAATGAGAATGATAAAGAGGAACCCGAATCGGTGTAAAACACACGACGAGGATGTTCCAACGTAATAATAAAAAGCGGAACCGGTCCCGTAAAAACACATGCGAGGATGTTCCAATGTATAATAATAGAAGAATGTCACCAAGTATAGGTAAAATCACAGTATCTGAGTTATTCAATGTAATAAATATGAATGGAATAACATAAAGATTTCACCAAGTATAGGGTATCTTGGCGTGTCACGAGGTTATGTATAGGGTATGCCACTTTTACACAGTTATTCCAATGAATAATAATGAATGGAATAATGAAGTTCTCTTCAAGAAGAAAGAATAACACCCTCTACCGTAAAAGAACCTGAATATAGAAGTAGTGAAGTAGCGAGAATACTCTTCTTCTTTCTATAATTTTCTCTCTATAGCTTCTTTTTCTGTAATTTCTCTCTCAGAGTTTCAATGAATTCGTAAAGAAAATAATGAAGGAATGAGCTTATTTATAGGAAAATGGAATGCATAAGAATTAATCCATGAAACTATCCAGATTGATTTACTTTAATCGACGGTCCATATTTAAAGAAAAATCTTTTAAATAAAATATAATATATTCTATTTATATAAAAACATTTTACTATGCAAACACTATGCAAAACACTATGCAAAACACTATGCAACACTATGCGTAATAAAATATAATATATTACATTTATAGAATAACTTTAATAAAGTATTCTATTTTATATAAAAGATGTTTACATTTTTATTACGTTAATAATACGAATAAAACAAAACGTCATTATCGCTATAATAATTCATATTATTAATCGACAATAATGGAATCAAACCGGTGACTTCTCACATAAGCATCAATAATCAATACCGGTGTCTTTTATGCGACCACACGTATTCTTGTACTTTTACTACCGAAAGTAGTTCAACAAGAACCACGGTAAAACTTCCGCCGTTATTTCAATAAAATATTTTTGTCGTTTTCTCAATCCGATAATAATTACATTGTGGGGTCCACCAATGATTTTGAGCCGTTATGCGAATATTCCTGCTAAACCGAATATTCCCCACCAATCGAATATAATATAACCACTTGCATACTTTGCAAAATTTATAAATACTACCCACAACTATAATATTATCTCAAATTCACACCATAATATTAAAAATTATTTCGACAAAATTTAAATCTTTATTGATAAAATCTGGGGTCTCACAATCTCCCCTCCTTATGGAATTTCGCCCTCGAAATTAGGGTATGTACCTGATATGATAAAGAGGTGAGGATACCTTGAATACCTTTATCGTTGAAAATATTAAGTTCATCTTTGCAATCCGGCCAAAGATATCAATTCATCTTTGCACTACAGGATAAAGATATTTATTAACAATTCATCTTTGCACTACAGGCCAAAGATATATAACTGTAAAACCAATAATACTGAGACTCAGCTTAATAGTATCACGACCACGAATTATCCATGCACCACTGGCCAAGGATATTCGTGTTTTCAATCTGATTATGATTATACCGAAACAATCCACAATCATAATCATACCAAGTCCATCTATGCACGTAAGCCATGATGATGACTTTGAACGCATCCATGAATTAATATTTCATTCTTTGAGACTCACTTTCAATAATTAATCCACATCATCGAATCATCCCCGCACTACGGGCCAAGGATATTCATTAGTATCACGACCACAAATTATCCATGCACTACTACCAAAGATAATTGTGTTTTCAATTACTGATTATGATTATACCTGAACAATCCACAGTCATCATAATCATACCAAGTCCATCTATGCACGTAAGTAACGCGATGACTTTGAACACATCCTTGAATTAATATTTCATTCTTTGAGACTCAATTTCAATAATTAATCCACATCATCGAATCATCCCCGCACTACGAGGTGCCAGGATAGTCATTAGTATCACGACCACAAATTATCCATGCCTTTACGGCCAAAGATAATTGTGTTTTCAATTACTGGTTATGATTATGCCAAAACAATCCTGGTCATAATCATACCAAGTCCATCTATGCATGCGTAAGCCACGGATGACTTTGAACACATCCATGAATTAATATTTCATTCTTTGACTCATTTCTCAATAATTAATCCACATCATCGAATCATCCCCACTACAAGCCAAGGATATTCATTAGTATCACGACCACAAATTATCCATGCACTACTGACCGAAGATAATTGTGTATTCATTTCTGATTATGATTATCTTAAAATAATCCGTGGTCATAATCATACCAAGTCCATCTATGCACTTTCTGAGGCCACGAGATGACTTTCAACGTAATATAAACATGAGGATAATGATATAAAGAATCAATCAAATGAGATAAAGGATAAATATTAAACATTTATAATATAATTTATCCGAGGATTCAAGAATATCCCCATGTTATCAATCATTTAATAATCTCATAATCTAATAACATTAATATTATAACAATATTTTAATCACTTCTTAAATTTATAAACAATTTATCTTAATTGTTTACACTTTTACCATATAATGCATTTAATCATTCAAAATGTCATACTCATAAGATATCATCACCAATTATCAAATCTCTCAAAAAATATGCATATACTCTATATAGGATTCTTTAGCCATAAAATCCTATTTTCAACTTTGTTACTTCACATAACATATTTAACTCATATGTTAAGTAACTAAACTATTTTCATGAAAATACCAAATCAGTCCCAAAAATATTTCTTTTCTAGGATTTAGCATAATATAGTCCCATGATGAAAATATATTTTTCTCGAATTTTTAAAATTCATTTACTATTTTTCAAAAATCAATTTCTAATTAATTTCTTAAGAAATTAGCTACCTCAAGTTTAACTCCAAAATTCCCAAATCTTGGCAGGACCTTACATGTTAACGTGAGCTTCTAGTTTAAATTTCATGGTCATTGGAGTTATAGAACTCCGGTTATAGCGTTTTTAAATCGGAAAAACCTAAATATTGAAATAGTCATAACTTGCAAATTTTAAGTCGAATGAGCTCATTTTTGGACAGGAGGTACTTTATACCATATACCTTCATGTCCCAAAAGGCCAAAATTTTCTCATAATTTAAGTGGCCGAAACAGCCTCTCTAAAATTATGGCGAAGCTTTTCTTGGTTTTGCAGCTTTGCACTCCTTTGCTAAAATCAGTCCACACAAAAATCTACAACACCTTTTCCAGTAATTCCACTTGGATTAGTTAGGTAACTCATAGATCTAACTCTAGGACTTGACCACATTCAAAAATTCAAAATATAATAAGAGATATGGTCTATTGAATTTCATATTACGTTTTTCACTAAAATCGATTTTCAACTCTTTGTGATTTCTAAGAAACTTTCATGTTTTCACATACTAACCAACATAACTCATCATAAAACTTACTAATACTTCATATACCCATGATTTTTATTAGTTCTATACTTTTATTATGACTTTCATCATAATCCACGTAAATGAGATCCTTTTAGTTGAAGAAATATTTGAGGGTTTAAGAAATGGGTTTTTATCTTTGGGGTCAATACAAAATTCGATTTCACGTTCTAGGGTAGGCTAGAAGTCTTCAAGAATACGCCAAGAAATTTATTAATGATAGAAATATCATTCAAAATCTATTACTCTCGTCCAGACTTGGATAATACGTCACATTAATACCAACTGTGACTTCTATCCCTTAACTCGATAACACCTCAAATGATACCTATCAACTTGCCATCTTCATTCATGGCGTCGCCTCTGAGAAAGTCCGGCTTGATTGCATTCCACACAAGGAAGTCAACAACGAAAGGATCGGGCTCTTTACTTATGGCTTGATATAACGTGGTGATTAACTTTAGGATTTGGTTACTTTGAATTCAGTATAACTGAGTTGGTTAGGAATATGAAAGCTAACAACCTTACAAAAAGAATAATGAGTAGTTAATCAATCGTTTTCAAAATTACCTCAAAGGCAAGTATTTTCAAAGAGATAAGATAGACGGTAACGTGAAAGTGTTTATTTGAAACAACAAGATTAATAAGCGATTGGAGGTAACGAAGGTTTCTCCCAACGAAGTTTCAATAGATAAATCAAAGTCTAATTTCTCCTGAGTCAAATTTAAACGTTGAACGCAAGCAAGAGATAAAAGAATGGGTAGAACCGGTATCTAATAAGGTATAGACTTCCGTAAGAATTTATAATTAACTAACTTTTATGCTAACTTCGTTCGGGTTACCCACTTTTTGAAAGTCACGAAAAACGCTCTTCCTGAAACCACCGATTTTGTTTTGTCAGTATCCGCCTTTGGTGCCACTATCCCACCTGACTTGACTTCACTATACGACAAAATCGAGCTAAATGACCTTCTCTTCTTGAAATTTCCACTTCTATTATCTTGTGCCATGATTACCACCGAAGTGGTTACCATTCTTAGCATGATAATTTCCCCGATGGTTATCATTGTTCACGATGGCCGTTTATTGCCGGTATGATTATTATCGTGTTGTTGCTCATTACCTTTTGGTTGAAATGACTCAACGGCCTCATGTGCTTCATTGCTTATCTCAATATTTTCAGATGTCATTTTCAAACACTGCCACAACACAAGGGTTAATTAATATATCAAATATTATCCCTATACTCTGACCGACCAATTAAATACCAAATAAACTTAGGTAGGTCATACTAGCGAAGGAATTCCCCGTCTCTCCCCTCCTAGTTCTTATCTCACATCTTAGCCAGGATCATATCCTAAGCTTTGATACCAACCGTGGCGCCCCAAAAATTAAGTATCGTCGCCACCCATCTTGGGTCGCCACTTACATGGTACATAAATTCAAATACAACTTACTAATATAAGCGTAGTATACAATACGACATAAAGCGTGAGTTTGAATACAAATTTTGTCTACTAGATATTATACAAACTCAAAAGGAGTCCTCATTACGACTATTATCACACTATTTCACGAATAGTGAGGACTACTAATGCTATCCTCTGGACCATTACTTCGTTCCCAGACTCGTCCCAAATATATGTTCTCATTTCACGAAGAGAACAAAGAAAAAGAAAGGGTGAGCTCAACTAGCCCGATGAAAAATATTATGACTAAGATAATGCGAGAATAAATTATCATTAGCCTTCAACAATGTTAAACGATAAAATACAATAGACAACCGGTTTAACGGCGGTGAACAAGCGATCCATTAAAAGAGTCAAGTAGAGAATAAAGTTTACTATCTTTTAGGTTTTAAAAGGTTTTCATCAATTTTTATCATTGAGACTCGACAATAAATAAACCACCACATCTAATCATCCACGTACCACGGTCAAGGATTTTCATCAAATTATCAATGGTCATGACTATACCGAATCACCCCTCGTCATAATCATACCAAAACTATCCATCAACGCATTACAGAATACTAAGGACTTTTGTCACATCATTTATATCAAGTCGTGATTATCTTAGAATGATCCTGCTTCATCATTATACTAAGTTCATCTATGCACGTAAGCCAAAGATAACATAATATAACATGAGGATGATGACAATGACATAGTAATTCAATAAAACAAGTTCAAGAATTATTTAATCCATGAATTATTAACGTCCAAATTGTCAACATGATCTTTGTTTAAGAAGTAAAATTCAAGAATGATCGTAAGAATATTTCCATGAAAGATCTTTGGATGAAACGCAAATATCAAGGATATTCTACTAATTTCATGGAGTATAGAAGTCAAAGTTTTAACCAACCGGGTATAATAAAGAATGGAATAACAAAAGAAATCACCATGCATGCGGTATTTGCATGGACAAAGTTATTCAACGAGAATAATAATAACGGAACCAGTCGGTGAAATTCACAATCGGGATGTTCCAACAGAATAATAAAGATGGAACCGGATCCGGTGTAAAACACACGAGATAGGATATTCCAATGAGAATGATAAAGATTTTAACCGGTCCGTGTAAAACACACGCAGCAGGATGTTCCAACGAGAATAATAAAAAATCGGAACCAGTCCGGTGTAAAACACACGATGGGATGTTCCAATGAGAATAATAGAAGAATGTCACCAAGTATAGGGTAAAATCACAGATTATCTGAGTTATTCCAATGAATAAATATGAATGGAATAACATAAGGATTTCACCAAGTATAGGGTATGCCTGCGTATCTGAGTTATGTATAGGGTATGCCACTTTTACAAAGTTATTCAATGAGAATAATAATGAATGGAATAACGAAGTTCTCTTCAAGAAGAAGAAATAACACCCTTACCGTAAAAGAAACCTGAATATAGAAGTAGTGAAGTAGCGAGAATACTCTTCTTCTTTCTATAATTTTCTCTCTATACTTCTTTCTATAATTTCTCTCTCTGAGAGTTTCAATGAATTAAGTAAGAAAATAATGAAGGAATGAGCTTATTTATAGGAAAATGGAATGCATAAGTAACTAATCCATGAACGGTCCAGTTGATTTACTTTAATCGACGGTCCATATTTAAAGAAAAATCTTTTAAATAAAATATAATATATTCTATTTATATAAAAACATTTTACTATGCAAACACTATGCAAAACACTATGCGCAAAACACTACGCAACACTATGCATAATAAAATATAATATATTCTATTTATAGAATAACTTTAATAAAGTATTCTATTTTATATAAAAGATGTTTCGCTTTTATTACGTTAATAATACTGAATAAAACAAAACGTCATTATCGCTATAATAATTCATATTATTAATCGATGAATAATGGAATCAAACCGAGTGACTTCTCACATAAGCATCGATAATCAATACCGTGTCTACTATGCAACCACACGTATTCTTGTACTTTTACTACCGAAAGTAGTTCAACAAGAACCACGGAAAACTTCCGCCGTTATTTCAATAAAATATTTTTGTCGTTTTCTCGATCCGATAATAATTACATTAATAGGGTCCACCAATGATTGAGTAGTTATTTAATATTCCCCTAAGCTAAACCTATATTCCCCACCAATCGAATATAATATAACCACTTGCATACTTTGCAAAATTTATAAATACTACCCACAACTATAATATTATCTCAAATTCACACCATAATATTAAAATTATTTCGACAAAATTTAAATCTTTATTGATAAAATCTGGGGTCTCATGACGTCTTATCCAAGTCTTGGACGAGAAATGAATGATTTTGAATGATATTTCTATTATTAATTAATATCCTGGCGTATTCTTGAAGACTTCTTAGCCTACTTAGAGCGTGAAATCGAATTTTGTATTGACCCCCAAAGATAAAAACCCATTTCTTAAACCCTCAAATATTTCTTCAACTAAAAGGATCATTTTACGTGGATTATGATGAAAGTCATAATAAAAGTATAGAACTGATGAAAATCATGGGTATATGAAGTATTAATAAGTTTTATGATGAGTTATGTTGGTTAAGATGTGAAAACATGAAAGTTTCTTAGAAATCACAAAGAGTTGAAAATCAGATTTTGGTGAAAAACGTAACATGAAATTCAATTGACCATATCTCCTATTATATTTTGAATTTTTGAGTGTGGTCAAGTCCTAGTGTTAGATCTATGAGTTACCTAACTAATCCAAGTGGAATTACTGGAAAAGGTGTTGTATATTTTTGTGTGGACTGATTTTAGCAAAGGAGTGCAAAGTTGCAAAAAGCGAAAAAATTCACTGCCATGATTTTAGAGGGGCTGTTTCGGCCACTTAAATTATGAGAAAAATTCTGGCCTTTTGGGACATGAAGGTATATGGTATAAAGTACCTCCTGTCCAAAAATGAGCTCATTCTCGACTTAAAATGAGCAAGTTATGACTATTTCAATATTTAGGTTTTCCCATTTAAAATGCTTATAACCGGAGTTCTATAACTCCGATAACCATGAAATTTAAACTGGAGGCTCACATTAACATGTTTAAGGTCCTGCCAAGATTTGGAAATTTTGGAGTTAAAATTGAGGTAGCAAATTTCTTAAGGAATTAATTAGAAATTGATTTTTGAAAAATAGTAAATGAATTTTAAAATTTCGAGAAAATATATTTTTCATTATGGGACTAAATTATGCTAAATCTCAGAAAAGAAATATTTTTGGGACTAATTTGGTATTTTTTATGAAAATAGTTTAATTCTGAACATATGAGTTAAATATGTTATGTGAAGTAACAAAGTTGAAAATAGGATTTTATGGTTTGAGAGAATCTATATAGAGTATATGCATATTTTTTTTTATGAGGGATTTGATAATTGGTGATGATATTTTACTTAGTATGGCATTTTGAATGATTAAATGCATTATATGGTAAAAGCGTAAACAATTGAGATAAATTGTTTATAAATTTAAGAAGTGATTAAAATATTGTTATAATATTAATGATATTAGATTATGAGATTATTAAGTGATTGATAACATGGGGATATTCTTGAATCTGGATAAATTATATTATAAATGTTTAATATTTATCCTTTATCTCATTTGATTGATTCTTTATATCATTATCCTCATTGCTTATATTATGTTGAAAGTCAATACGTGGCAGTAGTGCATAGATGGACTTGGTATGATTATGACCATGGATTGTTCTAAGATAATCATAACCGTAATTGAAAACACGATTATCTTTGGCCGTAGTGCATGGATAATTTGTGGTCGTGATACTAATGAATACACGATTATCTTTGGTAGTAGTCTGCAAGGATAATTTGTGGTCGTGATACTTAATGAATACACGATTATCTTTGGCCGCATCTTGCATGGATAATTTGTGGTCGTGATATTAATGAATACACAATTATCTTTGGTAGTAGTGCATAGATAATTTGTGGTCGTGATACTAATGAATACACGATTATCTTTGGTAGTAGTGCATGGATAATTTGTGGTCGTGATACTAATGAATACACGATTATCTTTGGTAGTAGTGCATGGATAATTTGTGGTCGTAATACTAATGAATACACGATTATCTTTGGTAGTAGTGCATGGATAATTTTGGTCGTGATACTAATGAATACACGATTATCTTTGGTAGTAGTGCATGGATAATTCGTGGTCGTGATACTAATGAATATCCTTGGCACGTAGTGCGGGGATGATTCGATGATATGGATTAATTATTGAAATGAGTCTCAAAGAATGAAATATTAATTCATGGATGTGGTAAAAGTCATCTTTGGTAGTAGTCATTGATAGACTTGGTATGATTACGACCACGGATTATTCGGTATAATCATGATCGCGAATTGAAAACCCGAATATCCTTGGCGAGTAGTGCATGGATAATTCGTGGTTGTGATACTATTAATGCGCTGCGTCTCAAAGATTATTGGTTTTACGGTTTGTATATCTTTAGCTTTGTAGTGTAAAGATGAATTGTTAATGAATATCTTTGGCGGATTGCAAAGATGAATTTAATGTTTTCAACGATAAAGGTATTCAAGGTATCCTCGCCTCTTTATCATACCAGGTACGTACCCTAATTTCGAGGGCGAAATTCCATAAGGAGGGGAGATTGTGAGACCCCAAATTTTATCAATAAAGATTTAAATTTTGTCGAAATAATTTTTAATATTATGGTGTGAATTTGAGATAATATTATAGTTGTGGGTAGTATTTATAAATTTTGCAAAGTATGCAAGTGGTTATATTATATTCGATTTGTCGGGGAATATTCTATATATAGGAATATTCGCATAACTACTCAATCATTGGTGGACCCCATGGCGTAATTATTGTCGAATTGAGAAAACGACAAAAATATTTTATTGAAATAACGGCGAAAGTTTCTACCGCTGATATCGCTGAACTACTCGGTAGTAAAAGTACGATGTCGTGTGGGTTGCATAAGTAGCACCGGTATTGATTATTGATGCTTTATGTGAGAAGTCACTCAGTTTGATTCCATTATTGTCGATTAATAATATGAATTATTATAGCGATAATGACGTTTTGTTTTATTCGTATTATTAACGTAATAAAATAAAACATCTTTTTTATATAAAATGAATACTTTATTAAAGTTATTCATAAATAGAATATATTATATTTTATTATGCATAGTGTTGCATAATGTTTGCATAGTAAAATGTTTTTATATAAATAGAATATATTATATTTTATTTAAAATATTTTGCTTTTTAAATATGGACCGTCGATTAAAGTAAATCAATCTGGACCGTTCATGGATTAATTACTATGCATTCTATTTTCCTATAAATAGAAGCTCATTCCTTCATTATTTTCTTACGAATTCACCAAACTCTGTAGAGAGAAATTATAGAGAGAAGTTATAGAGAGAAAATCTATAAAGAGAAAGAAGAAGAGTATTCTGGTACTTCACTACTTTGATATCCATTGTCTTTTACGGTAGGGAATATTATTTGTTGTACCCGTAAGGGGTGTTATTCTTTCTTATTCTTGAAGAGAACTTCTATTATTCCATTCATTATTATTCTGTTGGAATAACTTGTAAAAGTGGCATACCCTATACATAACCTGTATACGCGGCATACCCTATACTTGGTGAAATCCTTATGTTATTCCATTGCTTATTATTCTGTTGGAATAACTCAGATATCGCCATTTACCTATACTTGGTGACATTCTTCTATTATTCTCATTGGAACATCCTCATGCATGTGTTTTTACACCGGACCGGTTCCGTCTTTATTATTCTGTTGGAACATCCATGCATGTGTTTTATACTGGACCGGTTCCGCTCTTTATCATTCTTTGGAATATCCTATCTGTGTGTTTTACATCGGATCCGGTTCCATCTTTATTATTCATTGGAACATCCCGCATGGTTGTGAATTTCACCCGACTGGTTCCGTTATTATTATTACATTGGAATAACTTGTCTGGCGGCATCTGCATGCATGGTGATTTCTTTTGTTATTCCATTCTTTATTATACCCAAATGGTTAAAACTTTGACTTATACTCCATGAAATTAGTAGAATATCCTTGATATTTGCGTTTCATCCAAGATTCTTTTCATGAAAATATTCTTCCGATCATTCTTGAATTTTACTCTACAAAACAGTATCTTATTGACAAATTGGGCCGTTACTAATTCCTGGATAAAATAATTCTTGAACTTGTTTTATTGAATTATTATGTCATTGTCATCATCCTCATGATATATTATGTTATCTTTGGCTTACGTGCATAGATGAACTTAGTATGATTATGACTAGGGATCATTCGGTATAATCATGGCTTGTTATAAATGATGTGATAAAAGTCCTCAGTGGCCTGTAATGCAGTGATGGATAGTTTTTGGTATGATTATGACCAGGGGTGATTCGGTATAGTCATGACCATTGATAATTTGATGAAAATCCTTGACCGTGGTACAGGGATGATTAGATATTGTGGTTTATTCATTAAACTGAGTCTTAGTGATAAAAATTTATGAAAACCTTTTAAAACCTAAAAGATAGTAGACTTTATTTTCTACTTGACTCTTTTAATGGATTGCATATTCCGCTGCAGTTAAACTGGTTGTCTATTGTATTTTATCAGTTTAACATTGTTGAAGACTATTGATAATTTATTCTCGCATTATCTTAGTCATAATATTTCTTCTTCGGGCTAGTTGAGCTCACCCTTTTTTTTTATTCTTCTTGTGAAATGAGAACATAGAGACGAAGAGTCGGGGAGCGGAGTAATGGTCCAGAGGATAGCATTAGTAGTCCTCACTATTCTCGTGAAATAGTGTGATAATAGTTGTAATGAGAACTCCTTTTGAGTTTGTATAATATCTAGTAGACAATATTTGTATTCAAACTCACGCTTTATGTCGATTGCATTGTACCTACGCTTATATTAGTAAGTTGTATTTGAATTTATGTACCATGTAAGTGGCGACCCAAGATGGGTGACGTATACCTAATTTTGGGGGCGTCACACTTTGCCTGAAGCATTGCTGTAGATAACAAATCCATCCAAACCAGATGGTATTATCAGAACAGGTGCCGAAATAAGTCTCCTATTAAGCTCTTGAAAACTCTTTTCGCATTCCTCGCTCCATACGAATTTTGTATCTTTTCGAGTTAGCTGAGTTAACAGAGTAGCGATTCGAGAAAATCCTTCCACGAATCTCCGATAATAACCAACTAAGCTCAGAAAGCTACGTACTTCGGTCATCGACTTTGGTTGCTCCCAACTTTGTATTGCTTCAATCTTCACCGGGTCAACAGATACTCTATGTTTTGACACAACGTGACCAAGGAATAAAGCTTGTTTTCACGAAGCCTTTGGAGTACCAGCTTTAAATGGTGCTCATGATCTTCACGACTTTTGGAATATATGAGGATGTCATCAATAAAGACAATAACGAACTGATCCAAATATTCCTTGAATACTCGGTTCATCATATCCATGAAAGTCGCAGGAGCATTAGTCAATCCAAAAGACATGACTAAGAATTCATAATGCCCGTCTTAGTTAAGGCGCCTTTGAATACCCTCGATTCTAATCTTCACCGATGATATCCGAATGAAGATCGATCTTTGAAAAGAATTGTGGTCCTTATGGCGGTCAAACAGGTCATCAATACGAGGTAGCGGGTACCTATTCTTGATGGTGACATGGTTCAATTCCCGGTAGTCAATACAAAGTCACATACTCCCGTCTTTCTTCTTTACAAATAAAACAGGAGCACCCCAAGGAGATGTACTAGGACGAATGAAACCGATGTCCAACAACTCCTGTAGTTGGACCTTTAACTCCCGAAGTTCAATAGGATCCATTCGATATGGGGTTTTAGAAATGGGCTTTGTACCACGTTCAAGATCAATAAAGAATTCAACTTCATGTTCTGGGGGTAGACCGAGAAGTTCTTCAGGAAATACGTCAGGAAATTTACTAACAACAGGAATGTTATTCAAATCCGACATGTCTTTATTCAAATCCATAACATGGGCTAGGAAAGCTTGACATCTGTTTTTCAGTAAACGAATAGCTTTATGACTTGATATGACAATGATTGAATTTAATGTTTTAGTTGCTTGAATTCGTACAACAGGTTGGTTAGGAATATGAAAACTAACAACCTTACAAAAACAATTAATTTTGGCATGATGAGTAGTTAACCAATCAATCCCTAAAATCACATCAAAAGCAAGTATCTTTAAAGAGATAAGGTCAACAGGTAATGTGATGGTGCCAATTTGGATCAAACAAGATTTATAAATAGTGGATGTAATAAAAGTGTCTCCTAACGGAGTCTCCACAGATAGGTCAAAGTCTAATTTCTCTGGAGTTAAGTTTAAACGTTGAGCACAAACAGGAGAGATAAATGAATGGGTAACACCGGTATCCAGTAAAGTATAAACTTCGCAAGAATTTATGATTAGCTTACCCGTGATCACCTCGTTTGGGTTCCTCATATTTTGACCAGTCACGACAAACGCTCTTACAGGAACCGTTGACTTTGACTTTTCTGGGATAGCCTTTTGAGTCACCATCCCCCCTGAACTTGGTTTTGCTATCTTACAATCTCGAGCGATATGTTCTTCTTTTCCACAATTATAGCATACTGTTGATCGATTTCGCAATTAATGAATGCGTGCAAGTATACACGGTCAACAAGTAATAAAGTGAAAGTAGAGTATCGTTCCCACGAGGAATTATTTAATAAAAATTACCAATTACTAACTCTTAACCAAATCAATTTTATTTAAACAATTGCAAATTGTGCTTTTTCTAATTAAGAAAACTAAATTAATCAATTAAAACTAAGACTTTAACGAATGAATTCAGATAAATAAAGATTAAGACTCCAATATCCCCAATTATGAACTATAAACCAATTATCCAATTATCCTAATTATTATGTCTACTGAATTGTTAACATGAATTCTCAAATGCCAAAAGCCCTTTCTCAAGTGATCATTTGCCTTCTATTTAACCTAGATTAATTTTGCTATATCTCTATGCAAAACAATTGAATTAAACTCGTTACAATCCCAATTCCTTATGTGTTATATGCAGCAAATAGATATTCTCATTCTATTGACAAACCTACTTATTCACTGTGCAAATAACTAAGTCACATGTCACCATGCCCAGTTCTAACCCTAGAATTTCTTTCTCAATTCCTTCTAGAGTAACAAGGTAATTACTGATCAGATAATTAATCAATAAGCATAAGGCAAGATGAACAATTCACTTCATCATAAATAATTGGAATATAATGAATAACTAATTCATAGCCATAAAAAGTTCAATTGAAATCTTAATAAAAGAGTTAGTTCATAATTAATGAATTAAAACCAAAAATCCACAACTGAATAGACATTAAAAGATAAAAGTAAAAGAAGAGAAGAGAATATAATCTATTGTGTGGAAATTTCGAGACTCCTCTTTCGCTCCTGCTTTGAATCTTCAATGGTCTCCAAGTTGCTTCAATCTCCAAAACTAATAAGAACTAGGGTTATGTTCTAATCTAAAGGAGTTTTTAATTTAGTCTAATCTATGTAATCTCCTTCTATTTTATGCCTTACATCATGTATTTATAGGTTACAAGTCCAATTTTTAGTTTAGGAACAAACCCAATCCAATTTGGAGTCAAAAAGGTGTCAAAATTCGCCCAAAACGCATCCAGGCCGCACCCAACCTCTTCCCCAGTGCCCTAGTGCAGGGCACGATGCTCAGACACTGCCTTATAGCGCCCCGACGCTGCAAATAAGCCTAAAATTAGCGCCCCGACGCTACCACTTTTTCTGACATTTTCTGCTCCGACGTCCTTTGGTAAAATGGCCATAACTTCTTCGTTCGAACTCCGATTTAGATGATTCAAGATGATCCGGAAAGATGTAAAGTAGATCTACAACTTTCATTCTTTAAGATTTTCGAAATAAGGTTTGTAGTAATACTCAAATTGTCTCTGAAGTGACTGCTGTGTAAATGACATGCCGAAAACGCGAATCTAGCCACCCCGAAAGTCGATCCATGTAACTTTTGTCCCAATTCCTACAAAACAACATAAAACATGCTTTAATAGACATAAACACTTAAAAACTAATCTAAAAGACTTGAGAACAACAATAAATTAAGCCCGAATGTATCCAATTCATGTGTATAAAATTCACTCATCAAATACCCCCAAACTTAAACCTTTGCTTGTCCTCAAGTAAAAACACAAAAGAACTAAAAATAAACAAAATAACTCAACTAAAAGAATGCATATGCATAATCTACTTCCTAATATTCCTACGAACCGAGTAATAAATTAGTATGATATATAGCAACAGGCCTCAAAGATAGCATTGGTACTCAAACAATATATCCAATCAATTCAAAATCCATAACTCTAACCAATTAGTCAACCCAAACCTGTCATCACCCATGTTGTGTGTGTGTGCTTGTTAACCATTCTAACCAACCATAGTTCAAGATAATCACATAACAAACTTCTTATAAGGAAAATTTCAGTTCCCATTCAATTACTTTTGTGAACATGACAACTCCGATTAAAACTAAGCAATTACCAAATCTAAGGGTAAATACATGATTTATTTATACTTTTATTCAACCACGAGGGCATTTTTGCTCTTTCTCGTGTTTTTTTTCTTTTTTTTTCATGGCTGTGCAATGTCTCATTCCATTAGGCTAACAGTGCCATCCCTTAACGAGCTTTCAACCAACGACTCCCAGACCATATAAGACCTTAGGGCGCTAGGTGTTAAGACACCCCTTCGAGCGTACTTGCTCAAGTAACAAAGGCCCCGAAACAAAACTAACCACGGTTTTTCTCTTTTTTTTTTCATCATCTCTTTTCTTTTTTTTTTCTTTTTTCTGGATTTTCTATTTTTTTTCTCTTCATCAATTTTTTTTAGTATATATATCCCATAGATTCCCCCAAACTCAAGCTTTTACGTCATTCCAACCTTTACCGCCAGTTCACTAATTTTCTTAAATTTTAACAAAGATTTTCCCTCAGAAACAAATTATGAAACCCTTGACCAAGTGGATTAAAACAGTTAAACTTTAAGTGCTAACCGGTTACATAAGTTTCAGACAGACTTAGATTATCATCATGATTAAAATTAGAACTCATCATCAATTATCAACACTGTTCAAGTTAACATGCAAAACCAATCTTATCATAGTCGAGAGCTAAGACCACACCAACCTATCACATGATTCATGTAAAAATAAAATAAAAAGCAATTATACTACATGAACACATATATGAAGATGCAAAAAAAAAAAAATACCATGTATTATATGCAACCTAAAAAACATAATGCTAACACAAAAAAAAACTACTATGCATATAACTAACTATATGCAATGCGACACTAAAATGCCCCCAAACTTAAACTAGACATTGTCCTCAATGGCTACTGATGAACAAAATTAAAGCGGAGGACTTCCACGAAAATATATAGCAATCTTCCTCATTGTCCGCTAAGTTTGGAGAATAGGCAAGACATGGAATAAATTGGGCACCACACTTGAATTTGACTTGAATAACTCAGTAAAACCATGATAGAAGCAATTTTATTAAATCCTAAATAAATGCAAATTCAAAACTACTAATATAAAACTTAATAAAAACTAAAAATAAAAATTGAACTTGGGTTGCCTCCCAATAAGCGCTTGTTTTATAGTCTCAGCCTGACTTCTTCAATTCTCTATCCAATTCCCCTACGAAAATTGAGTAAGCCTCCATCCATCAGAAGCAATGTTACTTTTGGGAGGTTCCCATTAGCAAAAATCCTTGAATTGAAGTCACCTAGCATGCTCTTTGTAGATAGGATCCCCATTAAGAACGACAAACCACTAGGTGTTTCCTCCATTATGTCGATGATCAGATTAGGGCATTGAAGCTTAATAAACATAATGGAATCTTCCTCTATCTTCTCCTTTTCATCCCACCATGACTCCACAATCAGATTAGTTCTTACGTCACCAAGAGCTTTCTTAAGCGACATTGTAAGACCAGAAATTTTTTAAATAAAAGGAATTTCCTTTATTTATTATTTTGAAATAGTAAGGGTGGATTTAATTAATGTGGTTAGTTATGGGTAAAATGCGCAAATATTTTAAATAAGCAAGTGGTGATAAAATATTCATTATTGTCGGGGAATATTCATTTGGTCGTGGAATATTCGCATCGTCGGGAATATTCGTGCGGCGACGCAATTGATTTTTTGTGGGTTCCATAACGAAAAGCGATTGGATGAAGAAAACGACAAATATAAGTTGTTTATAAATAACTAGGCGTAGTTATTACAGATAATCTCGTTGGAATACCCGGTGGTTAAAACACACTAATACGCGTTGTTGAACAGTAGCACACAGTATTTCACCAATTATTGATTCTTACGTAAGAAGGCACTACTTAATAATTGTTACAAAATTACTGCTTTAAAGATTTTATTTTATTGATTCAATAATTGTTGCGTTGATATTTTATATTCTTGTTGTTTCAATAATTGTCATTACACGATTTTTTATTATCGAAGCAATAATTCATATTATCTGAATAATATTATTAGATAACATTATTGGCAATGTCTAGAAAGTTCTCGCATCTAAGGAGAGGTTTGGTCACCTAATTGCGCAAATGAAGAGAAATTCTTATTGGAAAGCCCTCTTTCCTGAACCTACTGGTTGTCAATAATGTGATTCTCGTAATATTATTTGTGAATAATTAATTATTGATTTATATGATGAGGAAAATATTGATTTTATGTGGATATAGATGGAGAAAATTTTTAAAATGACAATTGTTGAAAATTAATATTTTATCTTTTTCGATAAAATAATTCATTTAAATATATTATTTTAATAATATATTAGCGGTGATATTTTTACAACGAATGTGGGATATATGAGTATACGAGGAGGAAGAGTATTTTTGTTGCAATAAATGTTTAAAACATGTTAAACATGTCGGCGGGACCCCATTTCTTGACCGAAATTTGATTATAAATTTGTAAAATCGCTTGGTTGTGAATTTCGGTCAATTTCTATTTAGAATTTGGAAAAACTTTCTTACGCAAAGTTGTAGAGAATTGAATTTCCTATACAAATTTAAGTAGATTCAATTTTCTGATAAAATGGCTATTTATTATGAATTATTGAAGTTTGAATATATCGGGTGTGAATTAATTTTTGGAGTTTAAATTATTTTTGTTAAGAAAAAGCGTTTTTGTATTTTTTTGGACATCATTAACATGTGTGGCTGGTGTTTTGACCAAAAGGTGGGCTAAGGAAAATTTGTATAATTATAATATTAATTTATTAAATTTTCTGCTTTGGTGTTCTAAGCATTTTCCTATAAATAGGGTGCTTAGGTTAGAATTGAAAATCACACCGTAAATCAAGTTTTCTCTCTATATTATCGAGCGTATTTTGAGTATAATTTGAGTATTGCTATACTCGGTGCAAGTTCAAGTCATAACCTTGATCCTGTTTCAACTAAAGTCTTGTCTTTTCGAGGTAAGGGATGTTATTTTCTTCTCAAATGATATTATTTCTTCAATATCATTATCTTTGAAATATTGGTTGAACTTTTATCAAATTTGGAACTTTTTCATGTACGGGGTTACTATTCATGAGTTACTATTCACGAGTTACTATTCATGAGTTACTATTCACGAGTTACTATTCACGAGTACTATTCATGAAGCGTGAAGATGTTTTTTGTGGAATTTCTATCTTTTGGTGTCGAGTTACTATTCACGAATACGGCCTTATTCACGATATCTGACACTATTCACGAATACGACACTATTCACCTAAAAAATGAAATTTCTTCTTTTGTCCAAAATATCTATTATGGATACTAGCTTTGATTGTATCCATGTTTTTTGATCATTCTTGAATTTTACACCACTATGATTATTTTTGAGGTATTTTTGGACGGGATAAAACAAAGTACTTAATCCTTAATCCTTAATCCTTGTCATTTTGTTTCAATTGGATTCGTTTTTTATAATATTTTCATCATCCTTAGTCCTAAATGATGATGTTCTTGAATATCTTTGGCCTGTAGTGCAAAGAAGGTTGATTTTCTTATGAATATCTTTGGCCCGTAGTGCAAAGATGAACAGGTGTTGAGATGAACATGACCGACTGATGAATATCTTTGGCCTTTAGTGCAAAGATGAACAGTGTTGAGATGAACATGGACCGATTGATGAATATCTTGGCTCAGTAGTGCAAAGATGAATATTTGATTCGAGATGAATATTGATTGATGTTACTGAGGATAAAATATTGATGATGGTACCGTTAAATTCATAGATTATAGTAGATTTCATTCTCTACGTAACTCTTCTATGAATTATTATTTCATTCTGCGAATATTGATCCGAAACTTGTTGTCTATTGTATTCTATCGATTTTTCCTGTTGAAGACTAACGATAATTTGTTGTACATTATCTTAGTCATAATATTCTTTATCGGGCTAGTTGAGCTCACCCTTTTCCTTGTTGTTCCATTTTTCTTCTCGGGAGGGAAGAATGTAATGAGTACTAATCGGGTATGGAATGAAGGTTCTAGAGATAGTTGTTTAGTAGTCCTCACCATTTTGTAAAATAATGTATCAATAATTATGACGGGATTTATTTATGTGTGGATATTGTCTAGATGACAATATCCGTATTTAAACTCACAGCTTTATATGTTGTAATAATAAAGTTGTAGTTATTTACATACCATGTATTTGGCGACTCGAGAATGGGTTGGATGGAATGGACCTATTTTGGGGCGCCATGCATACGTGACTTCCAATTGGGCATGGTTTTGCAAAACCGTCCGGATTCTTGAACTTTGGTGGAGGAGGCACATGGGATACTAATGAAATTGGCTCATCTTCGTTGGTACTCAAAGTTAGATCTTTGCGATCTCTTTTCTTGGGTCCCCAAGTCTTTCCTCTCTCAACATCTATATCATTTGGCACATCCAGTTGCAGATTTGGTTCGGGCTTACCATCAGTCTTAGAATTCATGTTATAGAGCCAAGTGTATTGAGGACTATTGTTCAACGTATGTGCTATCTGCCCCAATTGATTCTCCAAATTCTTGATCGTTGCATTCTGACTTTGTATACTCAGCTCCATTTGATTAAGTTTCTTTTCATGTTCCTCGTGTTTCTTTTCAGAAGCTTTAATAACTTTTTCCAAGGCTTCCTCCCAATTTGAATGTTCTTCCTGTTGTAGTGGAGGTGGACACGAGAAATCCGGTGGGTATGTTGGACTTGGAGCATAAAATTGATCTTGATTGATACTCCATGAAAAATCCGGGTGATACCCCCAATCCTGATGATAGTTGTTGGGATAAACATAATTATTGGGGTAATCACCACCATACTGTACCGGCTTGAAACTGATGGTGCATTGATGATTCATATGATTTCTAACACAATAATCACAAGTAACCGCCACACTTTGATGACGTTGAGCTTCAAAAGCTTCAAACATCCTCGAAAGTGTCTCCATCTGTGATGATAATGCAGAAAGTTTCTCGAGTCTGTCAATCTCCGCTCCCCTTGGTTGACTCATGTTCGTGTATGGCCATTGATACGTAAAGTCATCCATGGTACCTAAAAACAGAGAAATATAGGAAGAGAATGAAAAATAAAAATAAAAATAAAAATGTTTAAATTAAGACTAATTTGATTGAAATTAATATTGGTAAATAATTATTAAATTAATTCCCGAGAATGGCGCCAAAAAACTTGTTGATCGATTTACAATCAATCAATGAATACATGCAAGTATACACGGTCAACAAGTAATAAAGTGAAAGTAGAGTATCGTTCCCACGAGGAATTATTTAATAAAAATTACCAATTACTAACTCTTAACCAAATTAATTTTATTTAAACAATCGCAAATTGTGTTTTTTCTAATTAAGAAAACTAAATTAATTAATTAAAACTAAGACTTTAACGAATGAATTCAGATAAATAAAGATTAAGACTCCAATATCCCCAATTATGAACTATAAACCAATTATCCAATTATCCTAATTATTATGTCTACTGAATTGTTAACATGAATTCTCAAATGCCAAAAGCCCTTTCTCAAGTGATCATTTGCCTTCTATTTAACCCAGATTAATTTTGCTATATCTCTATGTAAAACAATTGAATTAAACTCGTTACAATCCCAATTCCTTATGTGTTACATGCGGCAAATAGATATTCTCATTCTATTGACAAACCTACTTATTCACTGTGCAAATAACTAAGTCACATGTCACCATGCCCAGTTCTAACCCTAGAATTTCTTTCTCAATTCCTTCTAGAGTAACAAGGTAATTACTGATAAGATAATTAATCAATAAGCATAAGGCAAGATGAACAATTCACTTCAACATAAATAATTGGAATATAATGAATAACTAATTCATAGCCATAAAAAGTTCAATTGAAATCTTACTAAAAGAGTTAGTTCATAATTAATGAATTAAAACCAAGAATCCACAACTGAATAGACATTAAAAGATAAAAGTAAGAGAAGAGAAGAGAATATAATCTATTGTCAAGAGGCACTTGAGACTCCTCTTTCGCTCCCCCTTTTGAATCTTCAATGGTCTCCAAGTTGCTTCAATCTCCAAAACTAATAAGAACTAGAGTTATGTTCTAATCTAAAGGAGTGTTTAATCTAGTCTAATCTATGTAATCTCCTTCTATTTTATGCCTTACATCATGTATTTATAGGTTACAAGTCCAATTTTTAGTTTAGGAACAAACCCAATTCAATTTGGAGTCAAAAAGGTGTCAAAATTCACCCAAAACGCGTCCAGGACGCACTTTTAACCTCTTACCCAGTCATCCCAAATACTGGGCACGACGCTTCGACATCGCCTTATAGCACCCCTTTGCCAAGCGCAAATAAGCCTAAAATTAACGCCCCAGCGCTACCACTTTTTCTGACATTTTCTGCTCCGACGTCCTTTGGAAAAATGGCCATAACGTCTTTGTCCGAACTCCGATTTAGATGATTTAAGATGATCCAGAAAAAGGAATAGTAGATCTACAACTTCTATTCTTTAAGATTTTTGAAATAAAGTCTGTAGCAATACTCAAATTGGCTCTGAAGTGACTGCTGTGTAAATGGCAAGCCGAAAACGCGAATCTAGCCACCCTGAACTTTAATCCATGTAACTTTTGTCCCAATTCCTAAAAAACAACATAAAACATGCTTGAATAGACATAAACATTTAAAAAATAATCTAAAAGACTTGAGAACAACAATAAATTAAGCCCGAATGTATCCAATTCACGTGTTTAAAACTCACTCATCACATACCTTGAACTGTTGTGGACAGTTAGGGCTAATATGTCCCTCTTTTCTGCATTTATAGCATATGATCGGTGGTCGTTCTCCTCCCTTAGAACCAGTTGCTGCTGGTGCTTACGTCTTCACATGGTCATTGTTGAATCTCCTCTTTTTAAAATCTCCTCCCGACTCGCTTCTTCTATTTTCATAGCCATGATTACCACCAGAGTGGTTACCGCTTTTGTCCGTATTTTTCTTTCCTCGCTGGTTATCGTTGCTCAGGATGATCTAGCATCACCCGGTATTTGACCTCGGTTGTGGTCCCTCGGTTGAACGTACTCGTTATCTCGCTATAATAACTGAGCCCTATTGACAACATTTGAATATAGAGAAAATTTATGAGAAATGAGATACTGACGTATGTTGGGTTTTAAACCTCTCAGAAACATCCGCGTCATACGTTCCTCATTCTCCACCAAATGAGGTCCAAACCTGGATAACTCTGCGAACTTCGCCTCGTACTAGGACACCATCATGTTGTTTTGCTCCAGTCTAATAAACTCTACTTCCTTCATATGATGAATACTTTCAGGAAAGTACTTGTCATTGAACAGTTTCTGAAACGTTTCCCAAGACATCTTTGAGTGCGGTACGGATGGAGTACGCTTCACAGATTCCCACCAGTAATCTGCCTCATTACGGAACATAAAAGTGGTGAGTGGAACCTTCTGTTCCTCCATGCATCCCAAGACATCGAATATCTTGGTAATTTGCTTGACCCACGTCTCCGCCTTAATCGGATCCAGCTTTTTCCAGAATTCTGATGGTCCCAACTCTTTTCCCAGAACTCGTTGTTATCATTTCCACCTATATTTTTTACATGAGTCTCCCTCGTCTGATTTTGCATGAACTGCAAAAAGCTTCTAAACATCCCGTCGTTCATCGTCTGCTCAGTGGTGTTGTTCACAGGAGGAACATTGTCGGCCTGTTGCACATTTTCCTCATTGGTGAGTAAAGGTGTCTCCACAGTCTTATTTACTCCACTGTTGTAGGACCCCAGTTTTTATGAATAAAGATAATTTTTCTATAATTATCATTTTTGAATATTATGGAATGAATTTGTTATAATGTTATAGTTGTGGGTAGTATTTATAAATTCTGCAAAGTATGCAAGTTGTTATATTATATTTGATTGGTTGGGAAATATTCGTTTTAGCGGGGAATATTAAATAACAACAAGCGCGATCATTGTGGACCCTACAATGTAATTATTATCGGATTGAAAAAACGACAAAAATATTTTTATGAAAATAACGACGGAAGTTTTACCGCTAATCTTGTTGAACTACTCAAGAGTAAAAAAATACGATGTCTGGCGTGGTTGCATAAGTAGCACACGGTATTGATTATTGATGCTTACGTGAGAAGTCACTCGCTTATACTCAATTATTACTACGATGAATTGTTGCATCATATCTCTCATATTATTGATTCGATTATTGTCACAAGATTATCATCATATTATATGATATATTATTAAATCAATAATTGAGATGACAAAGTTATTCATATTATTAAATTGTAATATTTACAATGTCTAAAGTTACGCCAAGGAGAAGTTTGGTCACCTAATAATTGCGCGCCAATAGGGAGAAATCCTTATTGGAAAGCCCCTCTTTCTCAGGAACGACACGGTTGTTAAATATTGTGAGTTATAATATTAATGATGAATAAGTTCGTGTTGATTAAAGATGAATTTGATAGTTCCATTGTGTTGGGATTATTAGTGTTAGTGGGAATCACATCTATTCCGGTGATAATTGATGTCTCGAGGGTTATATTGATAAATCAGAAATTTATCTGGATAAATGAAAGCGCTTAATTGCTATTAATTCACATGCTTATATAACTATTTGTACACATGTGTGTACTATTGAATCACATTCTTATACTATTAGGGGAGTTGGTGCAAGATTGATAATACTTGCATGATTAAATTAAAGATGGAGGTATAGATGGAGGTACTATACCGTAATTCATATTTTCACATGATTATAACTATTGATTCACATTATTTACTATTAGGAGAGGTGGTGCAAGTTTGATAATACTTGCAGGACTAAATTAAAAATGAAAGAAAAGTTGGGGTATTGTACTATAATTTTTTGAGCTCCAAAACGTGCAATTATCGAACCTATATTTTATCTATAAATAGAAGATCATTCTTCCTTCATTTCTCAACAATTCACTAAAGCTATAGAGCAATTATTAGAGAGAAATTATAGAGAGAAGCTATAGAGAAAAAATCTACAGAAGAAGAGAAGCCTGCTACCTCACTATTCCAGTATCCAGTTTCTTTTGAGGTAAGGGGTATTATTCCTTTTGTAGTCATGAAGAGAACTTCATTATTCCATTCTTTATTATTCTCGTTGAATAACTAACTTTTGTGCTGCTACCCTATACTTGGTGAAATTCTTCTGTTATTTCATTCTTTATTGTTCTGTTGGAATATCATGTCTGTGCGTTTTACTTCGGACCTGGTTCCGTCTTTATTATTCTGTTGGAATATCTTATCGCGTGCGTTTTACTGCCAAACTCGATTCCGTCTTTATTATTCTCATTTGGAATATCCTCGTCATAAGGCGTTTTACTTGGGACTTCGGTTCCGCTCTTTATTATTTTGTTGGAATATCTTGTCACAAGCGTTTTACGCGGACACGGTTCCGCCTTTATTATTCTCGTTGGAATATCCTCATCTTTGCGTTTTACGTCGGACTGGTTCCGCTCTTTATTATTCTATTGGAATAACTTCGCTGTCTTGATCTATCGCATGCCCGGTGATTTCTTTTGTTATTCCATTCTTTATTATACTCAGTTGGTTAAAGTTTTAACTTCTATACTCCATGAAATTAGTGGAATATCCTTGATATTTGCGCTTCATCCAATATCTTTTCATGAAAATATTCTTCTAAGCATTCTTAAATTTTACTCTACAAAGAAGTATAATGTTGACAATTTGGACGTTATTAGTTCTTGGTTAAATTAATTCTTGAACTTGTTTTATTGAATTCTTATATCATTGTCATCATCCTCATGTTTATATTATGTTGAAAGTCATTTGTGGCCTGTAGTGCATAGATGGACTTGGTGTGATTATGACTAGAGATTATTCGGTATAATCATGACCGTAATGTTACAAATGATGTGGTAAAAGTCCTCATTGACCCGTAGTGCATTGATGGACAGTTATTGACATGATCATGACCATTGATGAATACACGAATATCCTTGGCCCGTAGTGCATGGATAATTTGTGGTGCAATGACCCTAATGAATATCCTTGGCCGTAGTGTAGGGATGATGTGGATTATTTATTAATTCGTCTCAAATATAAAAAGTGATGAAAACCTTTTTAAATCATAAAAGATAGTAGAATTTTTCTCTACTTGACTCTTTTAATGGATTGCTTGTTCATTGCAGAAGAAACTTGATGTCTATTGTATTTTATCGCTTTAACATTATTGATGGCTAATGATAATTTATCTCAAGATTATCTTAGTCATAATATTTCTTCTTGGGCTAGTTGAGCTCACCCTTTCTTTCATTGTTCTCTTCAGAAATGAGAATATAGTTTGAACGAGTCTGGGGAACGGGTGACTGGTCAGATGATATATATTAGTAGTCCTCACTATTCTGTGAAATAGTGTGATAATAAATGTATTGAGGACTTATTTTGAGTTTGTATACGGTCTAGAAGACAATGATTATATTAAAACTCACAGCTCATGTTGTATATTTAAGTTTGTATCTGAATTTTGTACCATGTATTTGACGACTCAGAATAGGTGATGTATATCTATTTTGGGGGCGTCGTAACTGTTAACATTCTCAGTTGCCATTCTCAAATACTGCCATAAAACAAGGGTTATTTAAAGAAATTAACATATAACATAATATCCCTATATTCTGACCAACCAACAAAGAAGCTTAGGTAGGACACACTAGCGAATGATTTACTCGTCTCTCCCCTCCTAGTTCTATTCCCCGATCTCCGCCAGAGATCATATCCCTAAGCTCTGATACCAACTATGACGCCCCCAAAATAGGTATACATCACCCATTCTGAGTCGCCAAAAATATGGTACAGAAACAACTACAAATTTATTAATACAATTATCGTGCAAAATACGACAACACATAAACTGCGAGTTTAAATACAAATATTGTCATCTAGACAATATTCACACCTAAATAAGTCCTCATTACAATTATTGATACATTATTTTACACAAATGGTGAGGACTACTAAAACAACTTCCTAGAACCATCATTCCATACCCCACTTTAGAACTCATTTACATTCTCGCCTCCCGAGAAGAAAAAATGGAACAAAAAGGAAAAGGGTGAGCTCAACTAGCCCAGTAAAGAATATTATGACTAAGATAACATAGAACAAATTATCGTTAGTCTTCAATAGGAAAAAATCTGATAGAATATAATAGACAAAAAGTTTCAAATCAATATTCGCAGCGAAAATAATAATTCATAGAAGAGTTACGTAGAGAATGAAATCTACTATAATATATGAATTTAAAAGTCCATCATCAATATTTTATCCTTGTAACATCAATCAATATTCATCTTGAATCAAATATTCATCTTTGCACTACAGGCCAAAGATATTCATCAGTTGGTCATGTTCATCTCAACACATGTACATCTTTGCACTACGGGCCAAAGATATTCATAAGAAAATCAACCATCTTTGTACTACAGGCCAAAGATATTCAGTAGTATCATCATTTAGGACTGAGGATGATGAAAAATATTTTAAAGAAAACGAATCCAGTGAAACAAAAGAGCAAATATTAAAGATTCGTACTTTAAACAATCCAAGTTCAAAAATACTTCATAAATAATCATAGTGGAGTAAAATTCAAGAATGATCAAAACATGTATACAATCAAAGCTAGTATCCATAATAGATATCTTGGACAAAAAATAAAAATTTAATTTTTTTGTAAATAGTGCCGTATTCGAGATTAGTGCCGTATACGTTAATAGTAACCCCAACACTAAAAGACAAGAATTTCACAAGAAAAATATTACCAATATTCCGGCATAATGATATTGAAAGAAATAATATCTTTTTTTTAAAAAAATAATATCTCTTACCTCGAAAAGACAGTACTTTTGACTGGAATACTGGATATAGTGTTGAAGGGAACTTGCACCGTATAGCAACACTCAAAGTATCAAAATATTCACAAGAATACGCTCGATAATATAGAGAGAGAAAGAAGATTTCAGTTTCTGGTGTGATTTTTAATTCTAACCTAAGCACCCTATATATAGGAAAATGCTTAGAACACCAAAGCAGAAAATTTAATAAAATAATATTATTTATAAATTAAATTCCTACGCACACCACCAGCTAATTTCAACCATTTAACACATGTCCCACAAATGAAAAAAACGTTTTTAGTAAAAAAAATATTTAAAACTTCAAAAATCAATTATTCCGGAACTTCAATAATTCATAATAAATAGCCCTTTTATCAGAAAAATTCGAATCTTATGTCCATTCCATAGAAAATTCAATTCTCTATAACTTTGTTAGTTTAAGTTTTTCCAAATTCCAAGCATAAGTTGACCGAAATTCACAAACGGACGATTTTACAGGCTATAATCAAATTTCAGTCAAGAAATGGGGTCCACAAACATGAAAAACATGTTTTTAACATTTATTGTAACAAAAAATACTTTTCCTCCTCATTTATTCATATATTACACCTTTAATGTAAAAATATCACCATTATTATATTATTATAATATAATAATATATTTAAATGAATTATTTTATCCGAAAAGATAAAATATCAATTTTCAACAATTGTCACATTAAAAATTTTCTCCATCTATATCCACATAAAATGAATATTTCACTTATCATATAAATCAATAATTAATTATTCACAAATAGTATTACAGAATCACAATCTCGGCAACTGTGGTGTTCTAGGAAAGAGGGGCTTTCCAATAAGGATTTCTCCTTCTTGGCGCATTGATTAGGTGACCAAACCTCTCCTTAGATGTAACTTTTTAGACATTGCCAATAATGCTATCTAATAATATTATTCAAATAATATGAATTATTGATCTGATAATGAAAAATATTATCAAGAAACAATTATTGAAACAACAATAATATAAAATATCGGTAGTAATTATTGAATCAATAAAATATAATATCGAACAAGAATTCTTCGTAACAATTATTGAGTAGTGTCTTCTTACGTAAGAATCAATAATTGGTGCAATACTGCAAATAATTCTTGTTTTTTAACCACCGTATTCCAACAAGATAATACTGTAATAACTACGCCGTTATTTATAAACAATTTATACTTGTCGTTTTCATCATCCAATGGCTTTCCGTTATGGGGCCCACACAAGACTGCGTCGTCGTACGAATATTCCTCGACAGTAAGGATATTCCAAGACCAAACGAATATTCTCCAACAATAATGAATATTTTAGAACCACTTGCTTATTTGAAATATTTGCGCATTTTACCCATAACTAACCACATTAATCAAATCAACCCTTACTACTTCAAAATAATAAATAGAGGAAATTTAATTTCATTTAATAATAAGTTGGGGTCTTACACCTTGGATAAATTTTTGTTACCCAAAAAATTGAGATCCATTTTCTCTCTTTAAACCCATATAATAACCGGGAAGGTACAATCCGAAAAGAAAGCAAGATATTCTCATCTCTTCGAACTACCAGGTACGTAAATTTCGAGGGCAAAATTTCATAAGGAAGAGAGATTGTGAGACCCTGAATTTTATGAAATGAAAGTATTCAATTTTCTTATAATTATTCTATTTAGTAAATGATTAAATTGATAAAAGGTTAAAGTTAAGGGTGATATGTGAAGATTTTTTAAAGTAAGCAAGTTGTCAAAAAATAATCGGTGATAAAAGTATAGTAATACGCGTGGTTGCATAGTAGCATACGGTATTGTATAATATCTTTGATTATTGATGCTTACGTGAGAATTCACTCAATTTTATTCAATTATTGTCACAATATTTTATATTATTAAATCAATAATTAAGACGACAAAGTTATTCCTATTATTATTTGCAGTATTGACGATGTTTAGAAAGTTCTGTCGAGGAGAGGTTTGGTCACCTAATTGCTCGTCAATAGGGAGGTCATAGTAGCGAAGGAATTCTCCGTCTCTCCCCTCCTAGTTCTCGTCTCACATCTCAGCCAGGGATCATATCCCTAAGCATTGATACCAACTGTGACGCCCCCAAAATAGGTATACATCACCCATCTTGAGTCACCAAATACATTGTACAAAATACAAATAAAAACTTAATTATACAACTATCGTGTAAAATACTACAAAACATAACTGAGAGTTTAAACAGGAATATTGCCTTCTAGACAATATCCACTCTCAAATAGAGTCTTCATTACATTTATTATCACACTATTTTACAGAATAGTGATGACTAATAATACACACCATCTCGGACCATCACCCCGTTCCCCGACTAGTCCCGGCTACGTTCTCATTTCCTGGAGAGAACAGTGAAAGAAAGGGTGAGCTCAACTAGCCCTGTAAGAAATATTATGACTAAGATAATGCAGAATAAATTATCATTAGTCTTCAACAATGTTAAATTGATAAAATATAATATACATCAAGTTTAACTGCAGCGGAACAAGCAATCCATTAGAAGAGTCAAGTAGAGAATAAAATCTACTATCTTCTATGATTTAAAATATTTTCATCAATTTTTATCACTGAGACTCAACTTAATAAATAAACCACATCATCTAATCATCCCCATACTACTGGTGCCAAATGATATTCATTAAATCATCAATGGTCAATGACTATACTTAGAATAATCCACAGGTCATAATCATACCAAAAACTGTCCATCAACGCACTAAAGGCCACTGAGGATTTTTACCACATGATTCGTCACATTACGGTCATAACTATACTGAATAATCCCTGGTCATAATCACACCAAGTCCATCTTTGCACGTAAGTCAAAGATGACTTTTATCACAATATAAACATGAGAATGATGATAATGATATAAGCATTAATCAAACGAAAACAAGGATAAATATTTAAAGACTTTAAATTTATCCAAATATTATCAATCACTTAATAAACTCATAATATAATATTATTAATATTATAACAATATTTTAATCACTTCTTAAACTTATAAACAATTTATTTCAATTGTTTACACTTTACCAAATAATGCATTTAATCATTCAAAAATGTCATACTCATAAGATTTCATCACCAATGATCAAATACCTTATCAAAAATCTGCATATACCCTATATAGGATTCCCAAGCCATAAAATCCTATTTACCAATTTTGTTACTTCACATAACATATTTAATTCATTTACTCATAACTAGTTCATTTTCATGAAAAATACCAAATTAGTCCCAAAAATATTTCTTTTCTGGGATTTAACAGAATATAGTTCAATATTGAACACATATTTTTCTCGAAATTTTTAAAATTTATTTACTATTTTTCAAAAATTAATTTTTAATTAATTCCTTAAGAAATTAGCTACCTCAAGTTTAACCCCAGAAATTCCCAAATCTTGGCAGGATCTTACACATGTTAACGTGAGCTTCCAGTTTAAATTTCATGGTCATCGGAGTTATAGAACTCCGGTTATAGCGTTTTTCGTCGAAAAAACCTAAATATTGAAATGATCATAACTTGCCCATTTTAAGTCGGAATGAGCTCATTTTTGGACAAGAGGTACTTTATACCATATATTTTCATGTCCCAAAAGGCCGGAATTTTTCACATAAATTAAGTTACTGAAACAGCCCTTTTAAACTTCTGGGCTGTAGCTTTTTGGAAATTTTTAGTTTTTGACTCCTTTGCTAAAATCAGTTGTGATGCCACCAAAATAGGTATACACGACCCATTCTGAGTCGCCAGATATCATACTATAAAAATTGAATACAAACTTCATGTATACAACTGTTGAACTGTCGTATAGAACTCGACCACCGTTAAGCTGTGAGTTTTAATACAATATTATCTCGTAGACAGTATCCAAACTCAAATTGTTACAATGCCATATAAAATACACCAGCAAAAATTTTAAGGCCCCAAAGAAGAACGAGAAGATTACTATCATATTCATTCTAATGAGGTGCACTTTTGACGCTTTCAAAGTCAGGTTCTCATCACCCTATTGTTGTTCACCAAAATCAATTATTAAGTGACGTATAAAATATGACACACACATCTTAGGTCCTAAATACAATTATCTGTTGCATGTCATGCCGTTTTATAATGTATTGAGAAACTTCGACAGTCTCGTACCATCACACTATTTCCCTGTTATCCCCGCTCGACCCAGCTACACTTTTATTACCTAAAAGGAATTGTGAAGCAAAAAGGGTGAGCACAACTAGCCCAGTAAAGAATATCATAACTAAAGATAATTAAATTATCAATAGCTTTCATCAATAATAAATCAAAGATTTAGAACATATGGTAGATGATAAAAATTTTCAACCATAATTACAGCGGAACGAGCAATCCATTAGAAGAGTCAAATAGACCATCAGATCTATTATCTTCTCTATGTTAAAAGTCCACCGATAATGTTTTATCCCTGTAACATCAATCAACAATTCCTGTCCACAATCATACGAATAACTCATAATCATAATCGTGGTTCTAAATTCCTCTTCGCACCCAGGACGAAGATAATTTTCATCTCCTATCTTTACCTGAAACATAAAAAATTATGGTTATACCAAATCACAATTTCTGCTCATAATCATACTAATTAAATCATCTTTGCACTACGGCCAAAGATATTCATTATTATCACATCTATGAATTAATATTTCACTGCTGAGACTCAACTCAATAATTAATCCACATCATCGAATCATCCCTGCACTACAGGCCAAGGATATTCTTTAGTATCACGACCACGAATTATCCATGCACTATGGGCCAAAGATAATCGTGTTTTCATCAATGGTCTTGATCATGCCATAAAATAATTCATCTTTGCACCCTTGGCCGAAGAGAATCCACGGCCATAATCATACCAAAAACTGTCCATCAATGCACTACGGCCAATGAGGACTTTTTCCACATCATTTGTAAAATTACGATCATGATTATACCGAATAATCCCTGGTCATAATCATACCAAGTCCATCTATGCACTACAGGCCACAGATGACTTTCAACATAATATATACATGAGAATGATGACAATGATATAAGTATTAATCAAACAAAAACAAGGATAAATATTAAAGACTTTAAATTTATCCAAATATTATCAACCACCCATAATCTAATATTATTAATATCATAACAATATTTTGATCACTTAAACTTATAAACAATTTATTTCAATTGTTTACACTTTACCAATTAATGCATTTAATCATTCAAAATGCCATACTCATTAAATTTCATCACCAATGATTAAATCCTCATAAAAATATGATATACCTTATATAGGATTTCCAAGCCATAAAATCCTATTTTCCAACTTTGTTACTTCACATAACATATTTAACTCATATGTTCAGTAATTAAACAATTTTCATGAAAAATACCAAATCGATCCCAAAAATATTTCGTTTTTGGACTTAGCGTAAATATAGTCCCATAATGAACATATATTTTTCTCGAAATTTTAAAATTCATTTACTATTTTTCAAAATCAATTTCTAATTAATTCTTTAAAAATTAGCTACCTCAAGTTTAACTCGAGAAATTTCCAAATCTTGGCGGGATCTTACACATGTTAACATGAGCTTCCAGTTTAAATTTCATGGTCATCGAGTTATAGAACTTTCTATATAGCGTTTTTAAATCGAAAAAACCTAAATATTAAAATAGTCATAACTTGCTCATTTGAAGTCGGAATGAGCTCATTTTTGGACAGGAGGTACTTTATACCATATACTTTCATGTCCTAAAAGGCCAAAATTTTTCTCACAAATTAAGTGGCCGAAACAGCTTCTTAAAGTTTCTGGGCAGTAACATTTTCCTCTTTTGCAGCTTTGGACTCTTTTGCTAAAAACAGTCCACATAAAAATCTATAACACCTTTTCCAGTGATTCCACTTGGAGATGCTACAAAAATCATAGATCTAACTCTAGAACTTGACCACACTCAAAAATTCAAAATATAATAGGAGATATGGTCAATTGAATTTTATGTTCCATTTTCACCAAAATCTGATTTTCAATCCTTTGTGATTTCTAAGAAACTTTCATGTTTTCACATAATAACCAACATAACTCATCATAACACTTACTAATACCACATATACCCATGATTTTCATCAGTCCAATGCTTTTATTATGACTTTCATCATAATCCTCGTAAACAGATCATTTCCACAATTTAATAAGGAATGAATATAAAGGATCATTCACAATGCATGTGGTAATCCACATAGACAAGTTATTCCAATAGAATAATAAAGAATGGAATAACAGAAGGATTCACCATGCATGCGATAGAGACTGCATGATGAAAAAGTTATTCCCAATGTAATAATAAATAATGGAACCAGTGTCCCATGCGTAAACGCACGTATGGATATTCGAACATGTAATAATAAATGCGGAATAATAAATAATGGAACTAGGTCCCATCGTAAAAAGCGCATGCATGTGATATTACGACGAGAATAATAAATGCGAAATAATAAATAATGGAATCAGTCCCAGTAGAAACGCATGAACGTGATATTTTTCGACGTAATAGTAAAGAATGAAATAATAGAAGAATTTCACCATGTATGCGGTGCTTAGATAAACAAAGTTATTCCAACATAATAATAAAGAATGGAATAATGAAAGAATTTCACCAAGTATAGGGTAGTCCATAGATACAAAGTTATTCCAACGAATAATAAATAATGGAATAACAAAAGTTCTCTTCATGAATACTGAAAAGAAATAATACCCTTACAAGTCTGATAAAAACAATATCTCTTACGAGTACAACAAATAATATCCCTTAAGAGTACAACAAATAATATCCCTTACGAGTACAACAAATAATATCCCTTACGAGTACAATAAATAATATCCCTTACCTTTGAAAGAAGAGTATTCCGACCGGTAGGGCGGGAATATACTTGAAGAAAACTTGTACTATTTTCTATGCTCAAAGCTTTCTTAAACTCTAAAGAAATACGCTCGAGATTACAGAAGAAGAATTCTCTCTATAGTTTCTCTCTCTAGAGTTTCAAAGTGAATTAAGTAAGAAATAATGAAGGAATAAGCTTCTATTTATGAAGAATGGATTCATAGTAACTAATTCATGAATCAGTCAGATTGATTTACTTTTAATCGGACGGTCCATATTTAAAGCAAAATCTTTTAAATAAAATATAATATATTCTATTTATTATCTAATAAAATGAATAACTTTATAAAAAGTATTCGCTTTTATATAAAAAGATTTTACTATGCAAAACACTATGCAAGCACTATGCAACACTATATGCATAATAAAATATAATATATTCTATTTATAGAATAACTTTATAAAAGTATTCTGCTTTTATATAAAAAAGATTTTACTATGCAAAACACTATTCATAATAGAATATAATATATTCTATTTATATAATAACTTTATAAAAGTATTACATTTTATATAAAAGCTTTTCTGCATTTTATTACATTAATAATACTAATAAAACAAAACTAAGTGACTTATCACGTAAGCATTAATAATCAATACTGGTGTGCTACTTGTGCAACTACGCCAGATTCTTGTTTCTTTACTACCGAGTAGTTCAACAGTTTTAACAATAAAACTTCCGTGCTTATTTTCATAAAAATATTTTTTCATTTTCTCAATCCGATAATAATTCCGTTGTGGGGTCCACCAATGATTGTCTGAATAAATGCGGATATTCCCCAACAAAAAGATATTCCCAACACAACGAATATTTTATATCAACTTGCTTACTTTGCAAAATTTTCACATATTACCCTTAACTTTAAACTTTTATCAATTTAACTATTTACCAAAATAGAAAAATTGAATATTTTTATTTCATAAAATTCGGGGTCTCACATCAGTCCATACGAAAATCTACAACACCTTTTCTAGTGATTCCACTTGGATAAGTTAGAAAACTCATAGATCTAACTCTAGGACTTGACCACACTCAAAAATTCGAAATATAATAGGAGATATGGTCAATTGAATTTCATGTTCAATTTTCACCAAAATCTGATTTTCAACTCTTTATGATTTCTAAGAAACTTTCATGTTTTCACATAATAAGCAACATAACTCATCATAACACTTACTAATACTACATATACGTATGATTTTCATCAGTCTAATGCTTTTATTATGACTCTCATCATAATCAACGTAAACAGATCATTTCCACAATTTAATAAGGTATGAATATAAAGGATCATTCACCATGCATGTGATAATCTACATATACAGGTTATTCCAACAGAATAATAAAGAATGGAATAACAGAAGGATTCACCATGCGTGCGATAGACTGCATAGATATGTTATTCCCAACAGAATAATAAATAATAGAACCAGGTCATGCGTAAATGCTCAGATAGGATATTCAGACAGGATAATAAATAACGGAACCAGTCGGAGCATTTAATCCGCCGAGCGGGATATTCCAACGAATAATAAATAATGGAATAACAACGAAATTCACCATGCATGCGATAGACCACACATAACGTTATTTTAACGAGAATAATAAATAATGGAACCCGTCATGCGTGAACGCATTGCATGTGATATTAAACGAGAATAATAAAGAATAAAATAATAGAAGAATTTCACCACGTATGCGGTTGCTTAGCATGTATGAGGTTATTCAACATAATAATAAAGAATGGAATAATGGAAGAATTTCACCATGTATCACATTGAGTCCGGTGTATCTGATTATTCCAATGAATAATAAGGAATGGAATAATATGAAGTTCTCTTCGTGAATACTGAAAGAAATAATACCTCTTACGATGCAAACAAATAATATCCTTTACTACGAGTACAACAAATAATATCCCTTACCTTATAAAGAAGAGTACTTCAGATGGGTAGAGGCGGGGATATACTTGAAGAAACTTGCACTACGCCAAAGCTTTCTTAAACTTTAAAGAAAATACGCCAAGATTATAGAAGAAGAATTCTCTCTACGCTCTCTCTAGAGTTTCGGTGAATTCATAAGAAATAATGAAGGAACGAGCTTCATTTATAGGAGAATGGATTGAATAGTAACTAATTGATGAACTAGTGCTAGATTGATTCACTTTTAAGCGAGACGGTCCAGTTTGATTTAATAAAATATTCTAATAAAACAAAATCTTTTAAATAAAATATAATATATTCTATTTATAATCTAATAAAACAAATAACTTTATAAAAATATTATATTTTATATAAAAAGATTTTACTATCTGAAACACTATGTAGGCACTTATGGATAATAAAATATAATATATTCTAATTATTGTCTAATAAAACAAATAACTTTATAAAATTATTTTGTTTTATATAAAAATTTTACTATGCAAAATACTATAAGCAATAAAATATAATATATTCTAATTATTATCTAATAAAACAAATAACTTTATAAAAGTATTCTATTTTATATAAAAAGCTTTTCTGTTTTATTACATTAATAATACTAATAAAACAAACTTCATCATCATTATTATAATTCACACTATTAATCGACCAGGTCGTTCCCAGGAAAGAGGGGCTTTCCAATAAGGATTTCTCCCTATTGGCGCGCAATTAGGTGACCAAACCTCTTCTTGGCAGAACTTCTAGACATCGTTAATATTACAAATAATAATGTTAATAACTTCGTCATCTCAATTATTGATTTAATAATATATAAAATATTGACAATAATTGAATCAAATAACGTGAGATACTATGCAGCAATTACTGTAGCAATAATTGAACAAAACTGAGTGACTTCTCACGTAAGCATCAATAATCAATACCGTGCTTCTTATGCAACCACACGTATTATTATTACTTTTACTACCGAGTAGTTTAACAAGATTAATTCGGTAAAACTTCCGCCATTATTTTCAATAAAATATTTTTGTCGTTTTCTCGATTAAACAATAATTACATTGTGGGGTCCACCAATGATTGTACCATCGTACGGATATTCCCACAACAAAAAGAATATTTCCCGACCAATCGAATATTATATAACAACTTGCATACTTTGCAAAATTTATAAATATTAACCACAACTATAACATTATATTAAATTCACACCGTAATAAAAAAAATATTTCGAGAAATTTAAATCTTTATTCGTAAAATTTGGGATTTTACAATCTCCCCTCCTTATAAAATTTCGCCCTCGAAATTTACGTACGTACCTGATATGCCGAATAGATGAGGATACCTCATCAGATTTCTAAATAACCTTTTAGCGTATAATATGTTCATTAATCTGACGCGTATTTTATATATATATGTGCATGCGCGCTAAACAAGATGAGACATTTTAATAACAAACCCCTCAAATTTTTATATTAAGTCCTAAGCGTTCAAAGATATTTGGAATATCGAACGTCGCCTTCTAGCATGATAAAATTAATAGAGTATTAAATATTTAATATGAGTTTGTTGTGTCACCACAAGGCAAGTATTAAGTATTTAAGATGTTAATTTATCACATTTGATGCTTATAAAGAAAATTGAACAATATTGTTTTGTTGTGTCACCACAAGGATGATATTTTTCTTTTTGAATATATGGAGTGCTAGGTTGGACTTAACTTGGATAATTTTGATTCGGATGTGCCACCACTCGATCAAAATAATCTAAGAGGCAAAAGAAAAGGAGTTGCATAGTTGATGTAATTGACAAAAGTTGTCTACCTATTTATTTATATATAGTTTGTTGTGTCACCACAAGGCTATATACATTTGAAATGGGATCCTTATTCTCACAAGCAGATCTTTAATTAGATTTTGCTTAACTATATATATTGAGGTAATATAGTTTGAAGAAAATAGTGGGAGATACCAATTTAAAACAAGACCTAAATTATTTTGGTAATTAATAAAAGAATGTATGTTAAAATGTTGTTAATTACAAATTCATTTACGAGAATTTTACAATGTCTAAAATTACTATCAACTGCGAAGCATATTAGATGCTAAATTAACCGAGGCCAAATTAAACGGATTGGTTAAGGAATTTGAGAATAGTTCTCATAAATGAAAAAGCTATCTTATGTCCTTATATCGCTTTATCCTCGCAATGGTTGCGACATAATGCCTATGAGGAAGAGATTGCTACTTTTAGAAAGTGGCAAGATGATGCCTGATTGGCTCGATGCATCATGCTCGCATCCATGAGTAACGAGCTTTCAACGTCGGCATGAAACTATGGATGCTCCTACTATATTCCCGCACATCAAGTAGTTGATGGTGAGGAAAGTAGGGCCGATAGATATCGAGATATCTAAGGAGCTCTTTCGATCTAGAATGGCCAATGACACTATAGTAAGATGGACAAAAGTTCTTAACATAATCAATTTGATTGATCAATTAGACAACTGGTTTTGTCATGGATGGAGAGTTGAGCCAAGATTTGATCTTGCACTCACTCCGGACTCCTTTCATTAATTGTTGTGAATTTTTCATATGAACAAGCTAGATATCGAGGCTCGCTGATTTGCTTAACATATTGAAAAATGTTGAGAGTTATTTCCAACCAAGAAAGACCAAGTCTTACTGGTAGGGGCCAAAGGATCTTCTGAAAAGAAGAACGATTCAAAGAAGGTATATAGAAAGGCAAAAACAAAGGATAATAAGAACAAAACTAATACGGATAGCTAAGGAGTTTGCTTCCACTGCAATAAGCCCTGAACAACTCGGAAAGAAACCGCGAGAAGCATCTTGCGATAGCTAACCAAAGAAGCTTAGTGAAGTTTGATTCAATCTGCTTTTTGTTCATGATTGAAATAAATTTTTCTTTAAGTCAAGGTTCTACTTGGGTATTGGATACACGACTTTGGTTATCATAAATATAGATTTATGAAGGGACCAAGCAGAAGTAGAAAGTTAAACATGGTAAGTAATCATATGTGGGAAATGAAGCAAAGGTTCTTGCATTAGCCATAGAAACTTATAGTTTAGCAATCCTACGTGCAAATCTATTAAGTCGATAAGTTGTCATTGTATTCCGATTACTTGTTAGAAACATTATTTCCATTTTATTGTTGAATGATAAAATTTTGGTATTATAATTAAGAACAATTGTTGTTCTATTTATAATAATAATGTTTTGTATAGAAATGGAATATTACTTAATAAATTTTGTATACTTGACTTACATGAAAATAATTTTGCATATTGAACAAACTAGTATAAGAAAAGGAGATGATCATTTAAAGAGTTGAATGTGTGTATTTAATGAAATACAAGTGTGAATTATTTGAAAAGTTCAAAGAATTCATAAGTGAAACAAATTGACAAAGTATTAAGATTCTTTGATTAGATCAAGGAATAAATACTTGAGCAATAAGTTTCTAGATCATCTCAAATGGTTTTCTCATAATGGATGCCTCTTGATACGTAATAATTGATTGATGTATCTGAAAGGAAAAATCGTACCTTGTTGGACATGGTACGGTCCATAATTATTTTACCGACATTCCAGTATTCTTCTCGGGTCATGTCCTAGAAATGGCTGTATATCTACGGAAAAGGTAACCTCAAAATCCAGCCCCAAGACTCCATAAAAGTTATGGACAGGGAGGATTCCTAATCTTAAGTATGTTAAGTTAAGGGGTTGTCCAACTTATGTGAAAATGTTTCAAAGGATAAGCTTGGGACAAGATTTGACAAGTACAATTTGTGGGACATCCTAAAGTAAGTTTAGGGTATATGTTCTATAATCCTACTTAGCAAAAGGTGTTTATTGCAAAACACGCTGCCTTCTAAGACAAATGTGTTTATCATTGAAGGGGCTAGTGGGAGGATAATAGATCTTGAAGAGTTCAAGAACCACAAAACACTATAAGTCAAATAAGAGGAACACAGTAGATAGATCTATTGTACCATAATCGAATCGTAAATGCGAATAGTCACCAAAGATACCTAGGAGGTATGGATTCATCATAGATGATGATGATGAGGTACACACATCATAGAAGATGATGATCCAGATTACATCTGATGAGGTAAGAGTTCTAGTGTGTACAAAGGGGCGATTGGGAGCCGCCAAATGACATTCCTAATATTATATGTTGATATACTATGGATAAGGAATGACATACTAATGCTACAATCGGTAATGATAAAGTTGTCTAAACATTCCTCCATGAATCGTTTGGGAAGAGTATCTTAATTGGGGATAAAATCTATAAAGATGAATCTGAGGATGCTCGACTTAACCCAAGAGCGTATATTCATTTGATGCTAAAGTCGTTTAGCATGGCAAACTCAAGAGATGTCTCATGTCGATGAGCCGTGGAGTGTATCTCTCTTAATAATCCCCACGAGACTCTCGAAAGGAGAGGTCGCGTGAGTGATAATCATATGCATTGATGAAATATCGAGACACGATGTTGATCAACATATCCCCGAGAAGTTCACTATGAGTCGTTGAAAACATCTTAAAGTGCTTAACCCAAGCACTAAGGATGTGATCATATTCATGGTGGGTCTAAATTAAAACTAGAGGGCTTAACGACTCAAGTTTTTCGACGGCACCAAGATGACGTAAAAATCCACTTTAAGGTAAAAGCGTTATCTTGAGCAAAGTGCGCAAAGAATTGAAAGGTTCTAAGCAATGAAAGAGTTGCGATTTAGTGATAAAGACAAAGTATATAGCTATAAATGAAGTTTGCAAGTTGATTGTTTGGATTAAAAGTTCATTCTGAGAACTAGGAATAGTTCTAAAGTCTCATATTGGATCTAAACATGTGTTGTGGCACTTTCATTTGATTATTAGAATCATTGAAAGATGGGAAATCACTATAGAGATGGTGGACTCTCAAGAACAACATTACATATCCATTAACTAAAGCTTATCCAACAATGGGATAATCGTCACTTAGAGAAGAAGAGTATAAGATACAATGGCGATTGGCTTTAGTGTAAGTGGGAGATTGAAAGTAATATGCACACAAGCCAATCATGTTTGATGATAAAACATATACTTTGTAACAATCTTATTCATTTATTAATAAAAGTATTAATTTATTAAAGGCTTTTAATTATCTACATGATCTTTGTTTTTATAATATGTGATAAACCCATAGTTTTAAGCAATGCTTTTAGAATAATGATGATGATCATTCTAATGAGATCTAAATTCTTAGAAAGCTTAAAACTAAAATAGTTCCCAATCATTGGATTACTAAATTGGGGATTAGTGAATTCGGATAGATTGGTACATACGTTGCTTTTCTCATTGGATGAGGATGATTGATCTCATGATCATTTGTGTGGAGACACTAAAGCAAGTATGTAGGTGCTTATTAGAGAATAAGTTCATCGAACGTGGCTCAAGCTAAGGAATACCTAATGGAGTTTTACTTGCACAGTCGATAGGAATTCTGTAGTGATAGTAGTACAAGTGATCCTTGGACTTGAGATCATCATAATATCTTGAGTATGATGAGTTATACTTTGACTTATTTCTTAAGACCCTTAGGGTATATCAAAGGGTATGCTTGGGTATAATAAGTTGTATACATGGAGATAATGTATGATCGATAAAGAATCTACCACTTCTATTAAAAGAAGAGAAATGTCCTATGTGATTCGATAAATGACAACCAAGTAGTCCTCGGCGAGTAGTAGAATGAAATTAGAAAGGAGTTTCTAATTTGCATTATTTGAGTTGTGCATTTAAGGATCGAAATACATATAATTAAATAAAATAAGACTTGACGGTAGTTCCATGTCTTATATTTAATTGGGACATTGTATGGTGGAAGGATTGAATTATGCGGTAACTATTTACTCAAAGGTTCTTTAATGATTAATGTTGAAATCTATATTATCCGGAAAGTCGTTGATCATTGAGGAGGCTTATCCTATTGTAGAATAAATATTATTTATTTAAATAAATTAATTGTTTAATTTATTTATTTAAATAAGATTAAATTATTCTAATTGATTTATTCACAACCTAGGTTTAATATGGAGAACCTAAAGGGTCACACCATAAAAGGAAGAATAATTATTTAAGAAGTTAATGGCATAATCGTAATAATATGTTATGAATATTTAATTTAATCTATGGTGATAGAATAAATTAAATAGCTTAATATTTATTATTTAATATTTTAGAAATATTAAATATAAATTAATAAGAGGAGTCTTATTAATATTATTACAATTATTATTATTTTAATTTCTAAAAGAGTTTAGGAATTAATTTAATATAAGTACTCTCATTTATTTCTAATTGGATTAGGAAGGAAAATTAGTTAAAGGAGTTTAATTAATTATCCCTAATAAGATTAGGGAGCTTAATTAATTAAAAGAATTTAATTAATTAAATAAATCTCAATTCCTTAATTGTTAAAGTGGGTTGCCCACATCATAAATAAGAGGAGTCTTATTATGGGTGTGGTGGTTGTTGACTTTTTACAACATAATAATTCCAATAGTTGGGAGAGTGCGCTCCTTTTATATAGAGATAGAAAACTAGGGTTTGAGCCAAATACCCATCTTCTTGAATTCTTATTCTTCCTTGGTGGATCACCTCTGAGGCCAAACACTTGGGTGGCTAACGTTGATCGAAGGAAGGAACCAAACCCGGTGGATTCAAGTTGAGCGAAAAAAGATTGGAGGTGAACTTGTACTGAGGAAGCTTCGGATCTTCAAGGGTATGTTTGTTCTTCATATCTTTTCGTTTAATTAATAATTGTGCATAAAGGGTGATCCGGGTATATGGTTTATAAAATTTTAAACTCTGATTTTTACACATTTACGCGCTTATTTTGCAATTTGATTGCGTTCTTGAATATTACAAACCTAACAATTTGGCGGTAAAACGAGTCTATAGGCCACAGTTCCTACTTGATCAAGGATTTCAAATGGGCAAATAAAATCGAGGGTTGAGATAACGCCTTCTTGAACCTTCTTCTTCACATTCATCAGCTCCAGGTGTGTAGTTTGAGCGGCTTTAACTTTATCGATTAAAGTCGATTCTACTCGTATATTCGTTATCTTCACGTGGGTCCCTAGAGTATTTAACTCTATCTTCATCATTTGTAAGTTATACGAAATAGGTTTTTGTGTTAACAACATCGCACTCGTAAACGCATACGCTCTTGTACTCAACACGTCAGTTACCCCATTCTCTTTCCCACGATGGTATTGAATGGTACGATCGTAATCTTCAACAGCTCGAGCTAACGTCTTTGGCGCATGCTACGTTCATTATAGTTGAAGAAATATTTGAGGGTTTTAGAAATGAGTTTTGTACTGGGGTCAATACAAAATTCAATTTCACGCTTTGGGGTAAGCTAAGAAGTTCTTCAAGAATACGCCAAGAAATTTATTAACAATAGAAATATCATTCAAAACTGTGATTTTCATCCAAGACTTGGATAACACATGAAATGAAGGTTTCTACTAACGAAGTTTCAACCAATAAGTTAAACTCTAATTTCTCTGGAGTCAAATTTAAACGTTGAGCATAAGCAAGAGAGATAAAATAATGGGTAGAACCGGTATCTAATAAGGTATAGACTTCGTAAGAATTTATATTTAACTAACCCGTGCTAACTTCGTTCGGGTTACTCGCTTTTTGAGAAGTCACGAAAAATGCTTTTCCTGAAACCACCGACTTTGTTTTGTCTGTATCCACCTTTGGTGCCACCATCCCAGCTGGACTTAACTTTGGTGCACGATAAAATCGGGCTAGGTGACCTTCTTTTCCACAACTAAAACATACCTTACTTTCTTTTCGGATATACCTTCCAGGTTATTTCCTCTCTATCATGATTTTCGCATTTCTCATCTCTTGCATTTCAGATATCATTCTAGAATACATCTTCAAAACAAAGGTTAATTGTCATGCCACAAAACAAGGGTTAATTAACATATCACATATTATCCCTATACTCTGACCGACCAATTTAATAACAAATAAACTTAGGTAGGTCATAGTAGCGAAGGAATTCCTCGTCTCTCCCCTCCTAGTTCTCGTCTCACATCTCAGCCAAGGATCATATCCCTAGGCTTTGATACCAACTGTGACGCCCCCAAAATAGGTATACATCACCCATCTTGAGTCGCCAAATACATTGTACAAAAAACAAATAAAAACTTAATTATACAACTATCGTGTAAAATACTACAAAACATAACTGAGAGTTTAAACAGGAATATTTCCTTCTAGACAATACCCACTCTCAAATAGAGTCCTCATTACATTTATTATCACACTATTTAACAGAATAGTGAGGACTACTATTGCTATCTTCTGGACCGTTACTCCTTTCCCCGACTTGTCCCAGCTATATTCTCATTTCCTGAAGAGAATAATGAAAGAAAGGGTGAGCTCAACTAGCCCAATAAGAAATATTATGACTAAGATAATGCGAGAATAAATTATCAATAGTCTTGAACAATGTTAAACCGATAAAATACAATAGACATCAAGTTTAAGCTGCGGTGAATAAGCAATCCATTAGAAGAGTCAGTAGAGAATAAAACCTACTATCTTCATGATTTAAAATGTTTTCATCAACTTTTATCATTTGAGACTCGACAATAAATAAATCACATCTTCTAATCATCCTCGTACTTTCTACGAGCCAGGATATTCATTAAATCATCAACAGATTAAGACTATATCTAGAATAATCCTCGGACATAATCATACCAAAAAGCGTCCCATCAATACATTATAGAGCTCTCGAGGACTTTTACCATATCATTTATAACATTACTGTCATGATTATCTTAAGAATGATCCTGGGTCATAATCATACTAATTCCATCTATGCACGTAAGCCAAAGATGACTTTCATTACAATATAAGCATGAGGATGATGACAATGACATAATAATTCAATAAAACAAGATTAAGAATTAATTTATCCAAGAACTAATAACGTCCAAATTGTCAACATGATACTTCTTTATAGAGTAAAATTTAAGAATGCTCAGAAGAATATTTTCATGAAAAGATACTGGATGAAGCGCAAATATCAAGGATATTCCACTAATTTCATGGAGTATAGAAGTCAAAACTTTAACCAATTTGAGTATAATAAAGAATATATAAAAGCGCAAATGGATTTTTACCATGAATACGATAATCCACGATATCTGAGATCATTTCCACAATTTAATAAAGAATGAATACAAAGGATCATTCACCATGCATGTGGTAATCCACATAGACAAGTTATTCCAACAGAATAATAAAGAATTTAATAATAGAAGGATTCACCATGCATGCGATAGAGATCGCACAGACAAGTTATTCCCAATAGAATAATAAATAATGGAACCAGTCCGCGGCGCGAATAGCGCATGCAGACGGGATATTCAACGAATAATAAATGTGGAATAATAAATAATGGAACCCGGTCGGCGTAAAATGCTCGAGACGGGATATTCCGACGAGAATAATAAAGAATGGAATGATAGAAGAATTTCACCATGTAAGCGGTGCTTAGCGTAAGCAAAAGTTATTCAACATAATAATAAAGAATGGAATAACGAAGAATTTCACCATGTATGCGGTACTTGGCATAAGCAAGTTATTCAACATAATAATGAATGAATGGAATAACAACTCTTGGCATAAGCACAGTATTGAAAGAAAGTAATTCTCTTCATGAATACAAAAGAATAATACCCCTTACATGTACAAAAATAATATCCCTTACCTTAGAATGAAGTTGGATCTTTGGAATAGAAATGTAGCGAGACTTCTCTTCTTCTTTCTCTCTATAATTTCTCTCTATAATAATGGCTCTAAAGCTTTAGTGAATTGGTGAAAAATGAAGGAAGAATGAGCTTCTATTTATAGAAAAATATAGTTTCAATAATTGTACGTTTTGGGGCTTAAAATATTACAGTACAATACCTTCAGCTTTTCTTTCATTTTTAATTCAGTCATCCAAGTATTATATAACTTGCACCAACTCCCCTAATAGTAAATCATGTGAATCAATAGTAAAATCATGTGACTCAATAGTTCTAAACATGTGAAAAATTAATTACAATATAGTACCTCCATACATACCTCCATCTTTTAACTTAGTCATGCAAGTATCATCAATCTTGCACTAACTCCCCTAATAGTAAGTGAATGTGACTCAATAGTAACTTGTGAATAGTAACTCAGTAACTTCGTGAATAGTACTCACTGAAAAGTGCCACGAATACCCGAATACTCGAACAATATAATCTCCAGACATTAATTATTATCGAAATAAATGTCGATTTCTACTAACACAAATAATCCCAACACAATGAAACTATCAAATTCATCTTTAATCAACACGAACTTATTCATCATTAATATTATAATTCACAATATTTAACAACCAAATGTCGTTTCTAGGAAGATGGGGCTTTCAATAAGGATTTCTCCTATTGACGGCGTGATTAGGTGACGAAACCTCTCCTTGATGAACTTACAGACATTATAAATATTGCAATTTAATAATATGAATAACTTTGTCGTCTCAATTATTGATTTAATAATATATAAAATATTATGCGGATGATCTTTGTGATAATAATGAATCGATAATATGAGAGATATGATGCAGCAATTCTGTGTGCAATAATTGAGTATAAGCGAGTGACTTCTCACGTAAGCATCAATAATTAATACTGGTATGTACTTATGCAACCACAGCGTATTCTTGTACTTTTACTACTAATGGTAGTTCAACAGTATTAATGGTAAAACCTCCGCCGTTATTTTCATAAAATATTTTTGTCATTTTCTAACTACGACCGTACTTCCGTTGTGGGGTCCACCAATGATTATGCCGTCGTACGAATATTCCCCGACAAAAAGAATATTTCTCGGCCAAACGAATATTATATAACAACTTGCGTACTTTGCAAAATTTGTAAATATTACCCACAACTATAACATTAAATAATATCCACACCATAATATCCAAAAATATAATTCGAGAGAAATTAATCTTTATTCATAAAAGTTGGGGTCTTACAACCTCCCCTTCTTATGAAATTTCGTCCTCGAAATTAGGGTACGTACCTGATATATCGAAGAGGTGAGGATATCTTGACTTCATCTCAGATTCTAACTCCCACGTCATTTCTTCCACATCGTGGTTTCTCCATAAAACTTTGACTTGAGGTACAACCTTGGAGCGTAGAATATGATCCTTCTTATCCAAGATTTTAACAGTTAACTCTTCATACATTAAATCTTCCTCTATCTCGTCTGGTTCTAATTCGATAATGTGGTTCGGGTCTTTCACATATTTACGTAACATAGATATGTGGAAAACGTTATGAACACGAGACATACTTGGCGGTAAGGCGAGTCTATAGGCCACAATTCCTACTCGCTCGAGGATTATAAATGGGTCAATGAATCGAAGATTGAGCTTTCCTCTCTTTCCAAATCATGTAACTCCTTTCCATGGAGCAACACGTAACACCACATGATCTCCAATATTGAATTCCACGTCTTTTCGATGAAGATCAACATAACTCTTTTGTCGATCTTGTAAGGTTTTTATACATTGTCGGATTGTTTGAATCTTTTCCGTAGTCATACATACTAACTCTGGTCCCAACAACGTTACTTCACCCACCTCATCCCAGCATACTGGAGAACGACACTTTCTTCCATACAACGCCTCAAATGGAGCCATGCCAATACTTGCTTGGTAACTATTGTTGTAGGAAAATTCCACCAATGGTAAGAACTTGTCCCAACTTCTCTTGAAGTCAAGGACACAAAGTCTTAATAAATCTTCAAGAGTTTGAATAGTCCTTTCCGACTGTCCGTCCGTTTGAGAATGATATGCCGAACTAAATCGTAAATCCGTGCCCATAGCTTTTTGCAAACTAACCCAAAATCTTGAAGTAAATCTTGGGTCGCGATCAGAAACTATGGATACTGGCATACCATGCAATCTTACAATCTCATTTATGTACATAGTAGCAAGACGTTCAAGTGTAAAAGTTTCTCGTATCGGTAAGAAATGAGCAGACTTTGTCAATCTATCAACAATGACCCAAATCGCATCTATGCCTTGAGAAACCTTGGGAAGACTAGTAACGAAATCCATGGTAATGTGCTCCCACTTCCATTCTGGAATCTCAAGTGGTTGCAATAGACCTTTTGGCACTTGATGCTCCGCCTTGACTCGTTGACAAGTTAGACACCTTGAGATAAATAACGCTATCTCTCTCTTCATATTACTCCACCAAAATGTATGACGAAGATCATGATACATTTTGGTACTCCTAGGATGGATTGCAAACGGTGTGTTGTGCGCCTCCATCATGATTTTATACTTCAAGTCAGAATCGTTAGGAACACAAAGTCTGGAGTTGACTCGAAGTATTCCTTCTTCATCGATTCTTGCTTCCGGAATAGAACCTTCTTCCACTTTCTTCTTCATACGCTTCAGCTCCAGGTCTGTAGCTTGATCAGCTTTAACTTTATCGATTAAAGTCGGTTCTACTCGTATATTCACCATTATCACATGGGTCCCTGGAGTCTTTAACTCTATCTCCATCCTTTGTAAGTCATACAAAATGGGCCTTTGCGTTGACAATATCGAACTCGTACCCGCATATGATCTTCTACTCAATGCATCAGCTACTACGTTCACTTTTCCAGAATGGTATTAGATGGTATGATCATAATCTTTCAACAGCTCAAGCTAACGTCGTTGCCGCATGTTGAGTTTCTTTTGAGTGAAGAAATATTTGAGGCTTTTATGATCCGTATAGATTTCCACCTTCTCTCCATACAGGTAATGCCTCCAAATCTTAAGCGCTTAAAAATGCACGGGTGACTAACTCTAGATCATGAGTAGGATAATTCCTCTCATATTCTTTGAGTTGTCGTGAGGCATAGGCTATGACTTTTCCATGTTGCATGAGAACACATCTTAACCCTTTGCCTGAAGCATCACTGTAAATGAAAAATCCCTCTGTGCCAGATGTTATTGTCAGAACAGGTGCTGAAATAAGTCTACTCTTGAGTTCTTGAAAACTCTTTTCACATTCCTCGCTCCAACCAAATTTTGTATCTTTTCGAGTTAGCTGCGTTAATGGAGTAGCAATTCGAGAAAATCCTTCTACGAATCTTCGATAATAACCAGCTAAATCGAGAAAGCTATGTACTTCGGTCAATGACTTAGGTTGCTCCCAGCTTTGAATTGCTTCAATCTTTGCCGGGTCAACAGATATTCCATGATTTGATATTACGTGCCCAAGGAATGCAACTTACTCAAGCCAGAACTCGCATTTCTTCAACTTGGCATATAGCTTGTTTTCACGAAGCTTTTGAAGTATAAGCCTTAAGTGTTGGTCATGGTCTTCACGGGTTTTGGAGTATATGAGGATGTCATCAATAAAGACGACCACAAAGTGATCTAAATATTTCTTGAATACTCGGTTCATCGTGTCCATGAAGGCTGCAGGAGCATTAGTCAATCCATAAGACATGCCTAGAAATTCATAATGCCCATCTGGGGATTACGGCGGTCTTTGGAATGTCATCGGTTTAATCTTCAATTGATGATATCGAATCGAAGATCGATCTTTGAAAAGAATTTGGCGCTTTGCTTTGCGGTAATTGAAACGGATCATCAATACGAGGTAATTGAATTTTATTTTTTGATGGTGACATGATTCAACTCCCGATAACCAATACAAAGTCGCATACTTCCATCTTTCTTCTTCACGAATAGAACAGGAACACCCCAAGGAGACGTACTAGGACAAATGAAACCTATGTCTAACAATTCCTGCAGTTGAGTCTTTAACTCCTGAAGTTCAATAGGAGCCATTCGATATGGGGCTTTGGAAATGGATTTTGTACCGGTTTCAAGATCGATACAAAATTAAATTTCATGCTCTGGGGGTAGGCCAGGAAGTTCTTCAGGGAATACATCGGAAAATTTATTAACAATAGAAATATCATTCAAATCTGACGTATTTTTATTTAAATCCGTGATATGGGCTAAGAAAGCCTGACATCCGTTTTTCAATAAACGAATAGTTTTATGGCTTGAGATGACAGTGATGGATTTTAATCGTTTGGTTGCTTGAATTCGCATAATAGGTTGGTTAGGAATATGAAAGCTAACAACTTTACAAAAACAATCAATTTTTGCATGATGAGTAATTAACCAATCAATCCTTAGAATCACATCGAATGTAAGTATTTCCAAAGAAATAAGATCGATAGGTAACGTGCGGTTACCGATTTGAATCAAACAAGACTTATAAACCGTGGATGTAATGAAGGTTTCTCCCAACGGAGTTTCAACAGATAAGTCAAAATCTAATTTCTCCGGAGTCAAATTTAAACGTTGAGGGCAAGTAGGAGAAATAAAGGAATGGGTAGAACCGGTATCAAATAAAGTATAAACTTCACTAGAGTTTATGATTAGCTTACCCATGATCACCTCGTTCGGATTTCTCGCTTTTTGGGAGGTTACGACAAACGCTCTCCCTTGAACTCTGGATTTTATCTTATGCGAGACACCTTTGATGCCTCCATCCCAATTTGGACTTGACTTTGGTGCACGACAAAATCGGGCTAGGTGGCCTTCTTTTTCACAATTATAACATGCTTTGGACGCATCATGCAGTTTGGACTTATGTGTCCTTCCCTCCACATTTGTAACATCGTCTGACCGTGGTCGTTCTCCTTCCTTAACAACGGGTGCTTTGTCTTTGACATCTTTCCATCTTTCTTTGAACCTTTTCTTCTTGAACTTTCCACTCCTATTGTCTTGGCCATGATTACCACCAAGTGGTTATCATTTACGACATCTTGATTCCCTCCGTTTGTTGTCATCGCTTGATGATTGCTACTACCATTGGTATTATCGACTTGTCGGTGCTTCTCTCTTGGTTGGGTTGACTCATTATCGCGCTCTCAATAAGCGAGCCCTATTCACAACATCTGAATACAAACCACAGTTTATGAGAGATAAGGTATTGGCGTATCTCGGGTTTCAAACCTCTTAGAAACATCCGCGTCATTCTCTCCTCATTATCAACCAAGTGGGGCCGCAAATCGAGACAACTTCGGCAAACTTAACCTTCTTTGCGCCACGGTCGTATTGTTTTGCTCAAGCTTGATGAACTCTACCTCCTTCATGTGACGAATACTTTCAAGAAAGTACTTGTCGTTGAAACGACTCTTGGAACTTCTCCCAAGACATCTTGATCTGGCGGGTTGAGTCGCTTTACTGATTCCCACCGATGTCTGCCTCTGCACGCAACATGAAGGTGGTAAAGGGAACCTTTTTCTCCTCGGAGCATCCCAAGACATCAAATATCTTGTTGATCTGCTTTATCCACGTCTTCGCCTTAAGTGGTTTTGGCTCTCCAAAAAAACACCGGTGGTCCCAGCTCCTTGAAGCGCTTAGCGGTGGCCGTCAAAGAGAGTTGTCGGTGTTTCCACACCTGTATTTTGGATGAGGCGCTTTCCTTACTTTGTTGTTGCATGAATTGCATAAAGCCTTTGACCATCCCATAATTCACCATTTCATCGGTGTTATTGTTTACATGAGGATTATTGTCTTCCTGTTGCACATTACCCTGTGCATTGATCGTTGGTAACTCAACGGTCTCACGTGCTTCATTGCTTATCTCAACATTTTCGGATGCCATTTGCAAATCTTTAAACAAAACAAGGGTTAATTAACATATCACATATTATCCCTATATTACGTGACCAATTAAATACCAAATAAACTTAGGTAGGTCATAGTAAGCGAAGGAATTCCCCGTCTCTCCCCTCTAGTTCTTATATCACATCTCGGCCGGGGATCGTATCCTAGGCTTTGATACTGTTGTGGCGCCCCCAAAATAGGTATACATCACCCATCTTGAGTCGCCAAATACATTGTTGGTAAAAATACAAATAAAAACTTAATTATATAACCGTAATGTAAAATACTAAAAAATACATAAGCGAGAGTTTAATAGGAATATTGCCTTCTGAGACAATATCCACTCTCAAATAGAGTCCTCATTACATTTTTGTCACACTTATTTAATGAATAGTGAGGACTACTAATGCTATCTTACGGATAAAATTACTCCTTTTCCCAGGCTAAATCCCAACTATATTCTCATTTCACGAAGAGGAAAATGAAAGAAAGGGTGAGCTCAACTAGCCCAATAAGAAATATTATGACTAAGATAATGCGAGAATAAATTATCAATAGTCTTCAACAATGTTAAACCGATAAAATACAATAGACATCAAGTTTAACTATAAGCGGAATAAGCATCCATTAGAAGAGTCAGTAGAGAATAAAACCTACTATTTTCTATGATTTAAAAAGTTTTCATCAACTTTTATCATTTGAGACTCGACAATAAATAAACCACATCTTCTAATCATCCTGCATTTCTGAGCCAAGGATATTCATTAAATCATCAGCAATTAAATGACTATACTACAGAATAATCCTGGACATAATCATACCAAAAGCGTCCATCAATGCATTGCAGAATCTACCGAGGACTTTTACCATATCATTTATAACATTACGAATCATGATTATACTTAGAATGATCCTGAATCATAATCATACTTAAGTCCATCTATTCACGTAAGCCAAAGATGACTTTCATTACAATATAAGCATGAGGATGATGACAATGACATAATAATTCAATAAAACAAGTTTAAGAATTAATTTCTCCAAGAACTAATAACGTCCAAATTGTCAACATGATACTTCTTTGTAGAGTAAAATTTAAGAATGCTCAGAAGAATATTTCCATGAAAAGATCTTTGGATGAAGCGCAAATATCGAGGATATTCCACTAATTTCATGGAGTATAGAAGTCAAAACTTTAACCAACTGAGTATAATAAAGAATATATGAAGCTATGAATGGATTTTCACCGACATGTAATGCGCAGTAATCCACGTGTCTGAGATCATTTCCACAATTTAATAAAGAATGAATACAAAGGATCATTCACCATGCATGTGGTAATCCACATAGATAGGTTATTCCAACGAATAATAAAAAGAATGGAATAATAGAAGGATTCACCATACATGCGATAGAGGCCGTACTGCAGACGAGTTATTCCCCAACGAATAATAAATAATGGAACCGGTCCCAAGTAAAGCGCCTGAGACGAGGATATTCTCGACGAGAATAATAAATGCGGAATAATAAATAATGAAACTAGGTCTGGCATAAAAAGCACAGACAGGATATTCTGACAGAATAATAAATAATGGAACCAGTCCGTCAGAAAAGCGTCATGAGCGAGGATATTTCGACGAGAATAATAAATGCGAATAATAATAATGGAACCAGTCCAAGCATAAAACGCATGCATGCGGATATTCAAGCGTAATAATAAAGAATGGAATGATAGAAGAATTTCACCATGTATGCGGTACTTCGCATAAACAGGTTATTCCAACATAATAATAAAGAATGGAATAACAAAAGAATTTCACCATGTATGCGGTACTTCGCATAAATAGGTTATTCCAACATAATAATGAAGAATGGAATAACAACTCTTACGAGTATTGAAAGAAAGTAATTCTCTTCATGAATACAAAAGAATAATACCCCTTACAGGTACAACAAATAATATCCCTTACCTTAGAATGAAGCTAGATACTAGAATAGAAATGTAGCAGACTTCTCTTCTTCTTTCTCTCTATAATTTCTCTCTATAATAATGGCTCTAAAGCTTTAGTGAATTGGTGAGAAATGAAGGAAGAATGAGCTTCTATTTATAGGAAAATATAGTTTCGATAATTACACGTTTTGGGGCTCAAAATATTACAGTACAATACCTCCAACTTTTCTTTCATTTTTAATTCAGTCATCCAAGTATTATCAAACTTACACCAACTCCCCTAATAGTAAATCATGTGAATCAATAGTAAAATCATGTGACTCAATAGTTCTAAACATGTGAAAAATTAATTACAATATAGTACCTCCATCTATACCTCTATCTTTAACTTAGTTATGCAAGTATCATCAATCTTGCACCAACTCCCCTAATAGTAGTGAATGTGACTCAATAGTAACTTGTGAATAGTACTCCGACACGAAAAGTGCCCTGAATACCCGATTGAACAATATAATCTCCAGATGTGACGCCCCCAAAATAGGTATACATCACCCATCTTGAGTCGCCAAATACATGGTACATAAATCGAATACAATATAATTATACAACTGTCGTGTAAAATACGACAAAACATAAACTAAGAGTTTGAACAAGAATATTGCCTTCTAGACAATATCCATTCTCAATGGAGTCCTCATGGGCGATTATCTGAAACTCAAATTCAATCTTCATTACATTTATTGTCACACTATTTAACGAATAGTGAGGGATCACATGACGCCCCCAAAATAGGTATACACACACCCATTCCGAGTCGCCAAATACATGGTACAAGAAGCAAACTTCTGACATTAATACAAAATGTCGTGTGAAATACGACAATATATCTTGTGAGTTTAAATATAATATTGTCTTCTAGACAATATCCACACATAAATAAATCCCCATCATAATTATTGATTCATTATTTTACAAAAATGGTGAGGACTACTAAACAACTCTCTGTAACCTTCATTCCATACCCCACTAAAAGTACTCGCTTACATTCTCGCCTCCCGAGAAGAAAAAATGGAACAACAAGGAAAAGGGTGAGCTCAACTAGCCCAATAAAGAATATTATGACTAAGATAATATACAACAAATTATCGTTAGTCTTGACGAGGAAAAATCGATAGAATACAATAATGACAACAAGTTTCGGATCAATATTCGCAGCTGAAATAATAATTCATAGAAGAGTTACGTAGAGAATGAAATCTACTATAATCTATGAATTTAACGATCCATCATCAATATTTTATCCTGTAAATCAATCAATATGCATCCGAATCAAATATTCATCTTTGCACTACTGAGGCCAAAGATATTCATCGATTAATCATATTCATTTAAACACTGCTTCATCTTTTGCACTACAGAACCAAAGATATTAATCAATCGGTCGTGTTCATCTCAACACTTGTTCATCTTTTGCACTCTGAATAAAGATATTCTTCAGAAATCATTCATCTTTTACACTACGGGCCAAAGATATTCAATAATATCATCATTTAAGGTAGAGGATGATGAAAATATTTTTAAAGAAAGCGAATCCAAAGGAAACAAAATGACAAGGATTAAGGATTAAGGATTCGTACTTGGTTTTATCCACGCCCAAAAATACCTCAAAAATAATCATAGTGGTGTAAAATTCAAGAATGATCAAAACATGGATACAATCGAGTTAGTATCCGAATATATGTTTTAGACGAAAAGAAGAAATTTTATTTTTAAATTGAATAGTCCAGATATCGTGAATAGTCTTAGTATCGTGAATAGTCCGATATCGTGAATAGTAACTCCGATACCAAAAGATAGAAATTCCACAAAAAACATCTTCACGCTTCATGAATAGTACTCATGAATAGTAACTCGTGAATAAGTAACTCATGAATAAGAACTCGTGAATAAGAACTCATGAATAGTAACCCATGAATAAGTAACCCCGACATGAAAAAGTTCCAAATTTGATAAAAACTTCGAGATCAACATTTCAAAGATAATGATATTGAAGAAATAATATCATTACAAAAAAAATAATATCCCTTACCTCGAAAGATCGATCTTACAAATTTGAAACACGGGATATAAAGCTATGACTTGGACTTTTTACCAGTATAGCAATACTCAAAGTATACTCAAAATACTCACAAGAATAAATAATATAGAGAGAGAAAACTTGAGTTTACGGTGTGATTTTCAATTCTAACCTAAGCACCTATTTATAGGAAATTGCTTAGAACACCAAAGCGAGAAAATTTAATAAATTAATAATATAATTATATTATTTTCTACACATGTCTAGAATCTGATTTCAGCCATCAAACACATGCCACCTTCTAGAAAAAATAAGAAAAAACGTTTTCTAATTTTAAATATTTTAAACTTCAAAAATCAATTATTTGAAGCTTGAACTTCAATAATTCATAATAAATAGCCCTTTCATCAGAAAATTCGAATCTCGCGAGTTTTTATAGGAAATTCAATTCTCTACAACTTTACAGAAGAAAGTTTTTCCAAATTCCAATCAAAAATTGACCGAAATCCACAAACGGGCAATTTTACAGGCTATAATCAAATTTCAGTCAATAAATGGGGTCCACCGACATGTTTAACATGTTTTAAATATTTATTGCAACAAAAATACTCTTCCTCCTCGTATACTCATATATCCCACATTCGTTGTAAAAATATCACCGTTAATATATTATTAAAATAATATATTTAAATGAATTATTTTATCAGAAAAAGATAAAATATTAATTTTCAACAATTGTCATTTTAAAAATTTTCTCCATCTATATCCACATAAAATCAATATTTTCCTCATCATATAAATCAATAATTAATTATTCACAAATAATATTACGAATCACAATATTGATAATTGACAAAAGGCCCAGGAAAGAGGGGCTTTCGATAAGAATTTCTTCTTCTTGGCGCAATTAGGTGACCAAACCTCTCCTTAGATAGAACTTTCTAGACATTGCCAATAATGTTATCTAATAATATTATTGGATAATATGAATTATTGCTTCGATAATGAAAGATACGTGTAATGACAATTATTGAAACAACAATGAATATAAAATATCAACGCAAACAATTATTAACTCGATAAAATCTTTGAGCGAAGAATTCACGTAACCATTATTGAGTAGTGCCTTCTTACGTAAGAATCAATAATTGGTGCAATACTGCGTGCTTCTTGTTCAACAACGGCGTATTAGTGTGTTTTTAACCAATAGAATTATTCAACAAGATATAAGCAGTATCTTCTGTAGATTATTTAAAAACAACTTATATTTGTCGTTTTCTTCATCCAATCGCTTTTTCATTATGGGGCCCACATGGTCATTTTTGGCAAATCGTCGAATATTCTTCGACCGTACGAATATTCCCCGACAACAATGAATATTTTATAACCACTTCCTTATTTTGAAATATTTGCATATTTAACCCTTAACTATCCACATTAATCAAATCAACCCTTACTATTTCAAAATAATAAATAAAGGAAATTCCTTTTTATTTAAAAATTTCGGGGTCTTACAACTACTAATACTATCATCCAGACCATCACTCCATCCCCCGACTAGTCCCTACTACGTTCTCATTTCCTGAAGAGAACAGTGAAAGAAAGGGTGAGCTCAACTAGCCCAGTAAGAAATATTATGACTAAGATAATGCAATATAAATTATCATTAGCCTTCAACAATGTTAAACTGATAAAATACAATAGACAACAAGTTTAACTGCAGCGGAATAAGCAATCCATTAAAAGAGTCAAGTAGAGAATAAAATCTACTATCTTTTATGATTTAAAAGTTTTTCATCACTTTTATCATTTGGGACTCGACTTAATAATAATCCACATAATCCCTACACTACTGCCAAGGATATTCATTAGTATCACGACCAAAATTATCCATGCACTACGGGCGAGGATATTCGTGTATTCATCAATGGTCATGATCATGCCAACAATCTGTCCATCAATGCACTACGGACCAATGAGGACTTTTATCACATCATTTGTAACATTACGGTACGTGATTATACCGAATAATCCTGGTCATAATCATACCAAGTCCATCTATGCACCATACAACCACGTATGACTTTCAAAAATATAAACATGAGGATGATGACAATGATATAAGAATTGAATAAAACAAGTTCATGAATTAATTTGTCCAGGAACCAATAACGTCCAAATTGTCGACATGATACTTCTTTGTAAAGTAAAATTTAAGAATGCTCGTAAGAATATTTCCATGAAAAGATCTTTGGATGAAGCGCAAATATCAAGGATATTCCACTAATTTCATGGAGTATAAAGTCAAAACTTTAACCAACCGAGAGTATAATAAAGAATGGAATAACAAAAGAAATCACCATGCATGCGGTACCCGCATGTAGCGCGAGTTATTCCAACATAATAATAAATAACGGAACCGGTTAGGGCGTAATACATATAGGCATAATGATATTCCAGCAGAATAATGAAGAATGGAATAACAACGAAATCACCATGCATGCGGTACTTGTGCATGAGCGAGTTATTCAACGAGAATAATAAAGATGTAACCGGTCCTATTAGTAAAACACACAGACATGATATTCCAACAGAATAATAAATGCGGAATAATAAATATGGAACCAGGTCAGGTGAAATTCACACCGACAGGATATTCCGATAGAATAATAAAGAACGGAATAATAAAAGAATTTCACCAAGTATGCGGTACTTCGCATAAACAGGTTATTCCAACATAATAATAAAGAATGGAATAATAGAAGAAGATCACCAAGTATTGGGTAAACCGCATAAACAGGTCATTCCACCAAGTATAGGGTAAACCGTGCATACAGGTTATTCCAACAGAATAATAAAGAATGGAATAACATAAGGATTTCACCAAGTATAGGGTATGCCACGTATACAGGTTATTCCAATAGAATAAATAAAAATGGAATAACATAAGGATTTCACCAAGTATAGGGTATGCCGCGTATACAAATTATGTATAGGGTATGCCACTTTTACAGGTTATTCCAACAGAATAATAAAGAATGGAATAACAGAAGTTCTCTTTATGAATAAGAAAGAATAACACCCCTTACCGTAAAAGACACTGGATATCAAAGTAGTGAAGTAGCAGAATACTCTTCTTCTTTTTCTCTATAATTTCTCTCTCTAGAGTTTCAATGAATTTGTAAGAAATAATGAAGGAATGAGCTTCTATTTATAGAAGAATGGATTGAATAGTAACTAATTCATGAACGGTCCAGATCGATTTACTTTTAAACAAACGATCCAGATCGATTTACTATTAAAATTTAAAGCGACGGTCCATACTGATTTACTATTAAAACTTTAAACCAGTGACCCATATTGATTCACTATTATAACTTTCCACCAGCGATCCATATTGATTCATTCAACCAACGGTCTGAAAAATTAACACATCTCCTTATGGAATAATATTGTACCCAAATACTCGAATGCACAATAATAGAGTGAATAGTAACCGGGTGAATAGTAACTCATGAATAGTAACTCGTGAATAGTAACTCGTGAATAGTAACTCATGAATAGTAACTCGTGAATAGTAACTCATGAATAGTAACTCATGAATGGTAACTCGTGAATAGTAACTCGACACAAAAAGTGCCCCAAATACCCGATTGAACAATATAACCTTCAGACATCAATTACTATCGAAATAAATGTTTAACACAAATAATTTCAACACAATGGAACTATCAATTCATCTTTAATCAACACGAACTTATCCATCATTAATATCATAACTCACAATATTTAACAACCGTGTCGTTCCCGGAAAGAGGGGCTTTCAATAAGGATTTCTCCTGTTGGCGCCATGATTAGGTGACCAAACCTCTCCTTGTGAACTTCTGACATTGTAAATATTGTGATTTAATAATATAAATAATTTTGTCATCTCAATTATTGATTTAACAATATAACATATAATGCAGATGATACTGTGACAATAATTGAATCAATAATATGAGAGATATGATGCAGCAATTACTATAGCAATAATTGAGTATAACTGAGTGATTTCTAACGTAAGCATCAATAATCAATACCGTGTACTACTATGCAACCACGCGTATTACTATACTTTTACTACCGAGTAGTTCAACGGATTAAATCGGTAAAACCTCCGTAGTTATTTTCATAAAAATATTTTTTGTCGCTTTCTAACTACAACAATTCTTCCATTGGGGTCCACCCACCAATGATTATTAATAAATCATCTAATAATATTCTCCGAGAAAAAAAATATTCCCCGACCAATCGAATATTATATAACAACTTGCATACTTTGCAAAATTTTTAAATACTAGCCACAACTATAACAATATATCAAATCCACACCATAATATTTAAAAAATATTTCCAAAAAAATTAAATATTTATTCATAAAATCTGGGGTCTCACACCAGACATTAATTATTATCGAAATAAATGTCGATTTCTACTAACACAAATAATTCCAACACAATGGAACTATCAAATTCATCTTTAATCAACACAAACTTATTCATCATTAATATTATAATTCACATATTTAACAACCAAAAATGTTTTCCGAGAAAGAGGGCTTTTCAATAAGGATTTTCCTGTATCGGCGCCTTGATTAAGTGACGAACCTCTCCTCGACAGTAACTTCTAGACATTATAAATATTGCAATTTAATAATATGAATAATTTTATCGTCTCAATTATTGATTTAATAATATATAAAATATTATCTGCAGATGATCTTATAATGATAATCGAATCAATAATATGAGAGATATGATGTAGCAATTCTTTGTAGCAATAATTGAGAGTATAAGCGGTGACTTCTCACATAAGCATCCATAATCAATCTGGTATATCTTTATATAACCACACAGACATTCTTTGTACTTTTACTACTAGGGTAGTTCAACAAGTATTAATGGTAAAACCTCATGTTATTTTCATAAAATATTTTTGTCATTTTCTAACTACGATCGTACTTTGATTTGTGGGGTCCACCAATGATTATGTATGTCGTCATTTAATATTCCCAAACAAAAAGAATATTTCCTGCCATGACGAATATTATATAACAACTTGCGTACTTTGCAAAATTTGTAAATATTACCCACAACTATAACATTAAATAATATCCGCACCATAATATCCAAAAATATAATTCGAGATAAATTAATCTTTATTCATAATAGTTGGGATCTTACATCTCGTGTTCATAACGTTTTTCATATATCCATGTTACGTAAATATGTGAAAGACCCGAACCACATTATTGAGTTAGAACCGGACGAAATAGCGGAAGATTTAACATATGAAGAGGTTCCTGTTCAAATTTTGGATAAGAAGGAACATATTCTACGCTCCAAGGTTATACCTTAAGTCAAAGTTTTATAGAGGAACCACGATGTTCAGGAAATGACCTGGGAGTTAGAATCTGAAATGAAATCATGGTATCCTTACCTCTTTGACATACCGTGTACGCATTTAATTTCGAGGGCTGAAATTTCATAAGAAGGGAGATTGTAAGACCCCAACTTTTATAAATAAAGATGAATTTTCTATAATTATCGGTTTTGGAATGAATTTGATATAATGTTATAGTTGTGGGTAATATTTAGAAATTTTGCAAAATACGCAAAGTTGTTTATAATATTAGATTGGTCGGGGAATATTAAATGCACAAGACAATCATTAGTGGACCCCACACGGAATTATTATCGGATTGAAAAACGACAAAATATTTTTATGAAAATAACGGCGGAAATTTTACCGTTAAGCTGTTGAAACACCTTGTTAAAAAAAATGCAGGAATACGCTGTGGTTGCATAAGTAGCACAATGTATTGATTATTGATGCTTACGTGAGAAGTCACCGCTTTTGTCGATTATTGCTTCAATAATTGTGTTCATAGTATCTCACGTTAATTGATTCAATTATTGTTGATATTTTATAATTGAGATGACAGAGTTATTAATATTATTATTTGCAATATTAACGATGTCTGAAAGTTCTACGCCAAGGAGAGGTTTGGTCACCTAATTGCTCAATCGATATGGAGAAATCCTTATTGGAAAGCCCTCTTTCACAGGAACGACTTTTGTCGATTAATAGTGTGAATAATAATAATGATGATGAAGTTTTGTTTTATTAGTATTATTAATGTAATAAAATGAAAAAAGCTTTTATATAAAAAGTAATACTTTTATAAAGTTATTCGTTTTATTAGGCTAATAGTAAAATCTTTTTATATAAAAGCAGAATACTTTTATAAAGTTATACTGCTTTATTGTATAATAATTAGATTATATTATATTTTATTATGCATAGTGTTTGCATAGTGTTTGTATAGTAAAATCTTTTTAAAACTTATTCATTTTATTAGATTATAAATAGAATATATTATATTTTATTATAAACCAATCTGGACCGTCCGTTTAAAGTAAATCGATCTGGACCGTTCATGGATTGGTTACTATTCAGTCCATTCTTCTATAAATAGATGTTCATTCCTTCATTATTTCTTACGAATTCACTGAAACTCTAGAGAGAGAAACTGTAGAGAGAATTATTTTTCTATCTTGAGCGTATTTCTTTAGCGTTTAAGAAAGCTTTGAGTGTAGTGCAAGTTTCTTCAAGTATATCCCCACCCTACCGTCGGAGTACTCTTCTTTATAAGGTAAGGGGTATTATTTTTTTCATATTCATGAAGAGAACTTCTGTTATTCCATTCTTTATTATTCTGTTGGAATAACCTGTATACGCGGTCTACCCTATACTTGGTGATAATAAATGTAATGAGGACTTATTCTGAGAGTGGATATTATCTAAAAGACAATATTTGTATTAAAACTCACAGCTTTCTTGTTGTATATTAAAGATTGTATTTGTATTCTGTACCATGTATTTGGCGACTCAGAATAGGTGATGTATACCTATTTTGGGGGCGTCACACACACATTCATTGTAAAAATATCACCGTTATTATATATTATTATAATATAATAATATATTTAAATGAATTATTTTATCAGAAAAGATAAAATATCGATTTTCAACAATTGTCACTTTAAAAATTTTCTCCATCTATATCCACATAAAATAAATATTTTCCTTACCATATAAATCAATAATTAATTATTTACAAAAAATAGTACAGAATCACAATACTGACAACCAGGTTGTTCTCAGGAAAGAGGGGGCTTTCCAATAAGAATTTCGCCTTACTGGCGCGCAATTAGGTGACCAAACCTCTCCTTAGACAGAACTTTCTAGAACAATAATGCTATCTAATAATATTATTCAAATAATATGAATTATTGATATGATAATGGAAAATACTGTGTAGTGACAATTATTGAAACAACAATAATATAAAATATTAACGTAGCAATTATTGAATCAATAAAATAAAAATTGAACAGTAATTACTATAACAATTATTGAGTAGTGACTTCTTTACGTAAGAATCAATAATTGGTGCGCCGCAAGCTACTATGTTTTAACCAATAGGGTATTCCAACAAAGATAATTAACGGTAAAAACTACGCCGTTATTTATAAACAACTTATACTTGTCGTTTTCTTCATCCAATCACTTTTTGTTATGGGGCCCACACAAGGTCATTTAGTCTGGTCGCATTTAATATTCTCCAACAAAATGAAGAATATTCCACGACCAAACGAATATTCCCCGACAACAATGAATATTTTATAACAACTTGCTTACTTAAAATATTTGCGCATTTTACCCATAACTAACCACATTAATCAAATCAACCCTTACTATTTCAAAATAATAAATAGAGAAAATTCCATTTTATTAAAAAAAATTTGGGGTCTTACACAAAACGTGCAATTATCGAAACTATATTTTCCTATAAATAGAAGCTCATTATTCCTTCATTCTCACTAATTCACTAAGACTCACAAGAGCAATTATAAAGAGAGAAGCTATAGAGAGAGTAGCTATAGGGAGAAAAAAGAAGAGAAGTCTGCTACTTCACTATTCCAGTATCTAGTCTTCTTCCAAGGTAAGGGGTATTATTTAATTCAGATTCTGAACAGATATTATTTTTTGTATTCGTATGAATATTATTTTCATTCAATATTCGTAAGGGATATCATCTTCGTTCAATATTCGTAGGAATATTATTTTCGTGAGTTAAGAGGGTATTATTTATTTCATATTACGGAGATATTATTTTTCAGTATTCGTATTATGAATATTATTTTAGCTTCAATATTAAGTAAGGAATATCATCTCTCGTGGCGTCCCCAAAATAGGTCCATTCCACCCAACCCATTCTCGAGTCGCCAAATACATGAGTACGAAACAACTACAACTTTATTATCACAACAATAAAATCGTGAGTTTAAATACAAATATTATCTTCTAGACAATATTTATACTCAAATAAATCCTCATCACATTTATTGATACATTATTTTACAATAATGGTGAGGACTACTAAACAACTCTCTCTAGAACCTTCATTCCATACCCCACTAGTACTTTCGCTACATTCTCGCCTCCCCGAGAAAAAAAAATGGAACAACAAGGAAAAGGGTGAGCTCAACTAGCCCAAGAAGAATGTTATGACTAAGATAATATAGAACAAATTATCGTTAGTCTTCAACAGGAAAAATTTAATAGAATACAATAGACAACAAATTTTAAATCAATATTACATGGCTGAAATAATAATTCATTAGAAGAGTTAAGTAGAGAATGCAAACTACTATCTTCTATGTATGAATTTAAAAGTTCATCGCTCATCTTTTATCCTCAGAACATCAATCAATATACATCTCGAATCAAATATTCATCTTTGCACTACTGAGCCAAAGATATTCATCATTAGTCATGTTCATTTAAACACTGTTCATCTTTGCTTCAGGCCAAAGATATTCTTCGTAAATCATTCATCTTTGCTCTACACAGCCAAAAATATTCAATAATATCATCATTTAAGACCGAGGATGATGAAAAATATTTTAAAAGCGAATCCAAAGGAAACAAAATGACAAGGATTAAGGATTAAGGATTCGTACTTGGTTTTATCCACGTCCAAAATACCTCAAAAATAATCATAGTGGTGTAAAATTCAAGAATGATCAAAACGTGGATACAATCAAAGCTAGTATCCAAAATAGATGTTTTGGACAAAAGAAGAAATTTTATTTTTAAATTGAATAGTCAGATATCGTGAATAGTCTTAGTATACGTGAATAATCTGAAATACATGAATAAGAAATCGACACCAAAAGATAGAAATTCTACAAAAAAACATCTTCACGCTTTCATGAATAGTACCCGTGAATAAGAACTCGTGAATAGTAACTCATGAATAGTAACTCGTGAATAGTAACTCATGAATAGTAACCTCGACATGAAAAAAAGTTCCAAATTTGATAAAAGTTCCAACCAATATTTCAAAGATAATGATATTGAAGAAATAATATCATTTGAGAAGAAAATAACATCCCTTACCTCAAAGAATCGATGCTTGGAAGGAAAGGTCTCAAGTGATCTTTGAATGAAACTTGTCTTGAACAAAGAACTCTCAAAGTATCTAAATACTCACAAAATACGCTCGATAATATAGAGAGAGAAGAGAGAAAACTTTGTTTACGGTGTGATTTTCAATTCTAACTTAGCCCTCTATTTATAGGAAAATGTTAGCCCGCCAAGGCAGACTTGACCACTTTACGATGGCTTTACTCGCTACTATTGCCACCCACCACATTTGAAATAAAATTCAGCACATTTCTTCACCAACCACAAGTGGGGCCCACTCAATTCTAGAATTTCCACCAAAATCAATTATAACCACGATTTAAATCAGGCACCTCTTAAAATTCACAACAAATCATTCGTGCATTTTTAATTCGGTTCAAAATTTGTGGACATATACTCAACTTATGTATGTATAACATACCCAAAAATTACCACAATCCAACGGTCGGATTAAAAATTATAACCCCATAATATATCTCAAAACCCCAATTTAATTTTTAACACCTCCAATCCGATAAAATACCGATAAAACACCTCAACATAATTTCTTCATTTATAACCACATAAATAAATCCATCATTTATATCCACATAAAATAAATATTTCTTTATCATATGAATCAATAATTAATTATTCACAAATAATATTACGTAATCACAATTATGATGACCAGCCGTTCCTGGAAAGAGGGGCTTTCCAATAAGGATCTCTCCTTATGTAGCGCAAGATTAGGTGACCAAACCTCTCCTTGAATGTAACTTTCTAGACATTGCCAATAATGTTATCTAATAATATTATTCAAATAATATGAATTATTGATCCGATAATGGGAAATCTTGTGCGGTGACAATTATTGAACAACAATAATATAAAATATCAACGCAAAGAATTATTGAATCAATAAAATAAAATATTGAATAATAATTCACCGTGAAAATTATTGAGTAGTGCCATCTTACGCGATTTAATCAATAATTCAATCTTGTATCGTAATACCGCATGCTCTCGCGGCAACCACGCCAGATTCATCAGATTTTAACCACCGGGTATTCCAACAAATCTTAATGAGTAATAACTACGCCAGTTATTTATAACCACCCAAACTTTATCGCTTTCCTCATCCAATCGCTTTACATTATGGGGCCCACACATGGTCATTAGCTGCTGTCAGCATTTAATATTCCCCAGCAATTTAATATTCCACGACCAAACGAATATTCCCTGAAGCGGTCTTTAATATTCCAATACGACCAAACGAATATTCCCAAACAAAATGAATATTTTATAACCACTTGCTTATTTTGAAATATTTATGATTTAACCCTTAACTATCCACATTAATCAAATCAACCCTTACTATTTCAAAATAATAAATAAAGGAAATTCCTTTTTATTTAAAAAAATTTCTGGTCTTACAACCTCCCTCCTTATGAAATTTCGTCCTCGAAATTGACGTCGTACGACTGGTATTTCAAAAAGTGAGGATACCTCGCTTTCATTTCGCTTCCAATTCCCGTGTCATTTCCTCTATATAGCATTATTCCTCCACAAAACTTTAACTTGTGGTATGACCTTTCATAGCGTAGGGACATGCTCCTTCCTATCCAAGATCTTGGCGGTACCTCCTCATACGTTAAGTCTTCTGGCTATCTCGTCCTGGTTCTAACTCAATAACGTGTTTCGAATCGTCCACATATTTACATAACATCGATACGTGAAAAGCGTTATGAACACGCGTCATACTTGGTGGTAAAAGCAGTTTATAGGCCACGGTTCCTATTCGATCGAGAATTTCAAATGGATTAATAAATCGAAGGTTTGAGCTTTCCTCACCTCACCGATTCTCGCTTTTAAAATAACAACTTCTTGCACCTCCTTCTTCAAATTCATCACTCCGTGTAGCTTAAATAGCTTTTTAACTTTATCGATTAAAGTCGATTATACTCAGATATCATCACGCATCAGTATATCATCACGTGGGTACCTAGAGTTTTCATCTCCATCTCTATTATTTGTATATTATACGAAATTAGTCTTTGACAACATCGTGATTTCGTGACTTGTATACGATCTTCTACTCAACACGTCGCCTACCACGTTCGCTTTTCCGAGGATGGCATGGTCGTAACATGTCTTTAAATGAGTCTCCTCTTGAGTTCTTCAAGCTCTTCCCACATTCCTTGCTCCATTCAATTTTGTATCTCTACGAAGTTAGCTAGTTAATGGAATAGCGATTCGAGAATATCCTTCAACTAATCTCCGATAATAACCAACTAAGCCTGAAAGCTACGTATTTCGATTCTCGACTTAGGTTGCTCTCAACCGTGACTCATATCCCAATCTTGGATAAAGACGTCACAATGACACCTATCGCTTTACTTATCGCACGAATATGACGTCCCTTACAGAGAGTTCGGCTTAGTGAATTCCACAAAGGAAGTCACAAGATAAAGGCTCATGTACCAAATTCTATAGTTGAATTTTAACTCACGAAGTTCAATAGAGCCATTCGATATGAGATTTTAGAAATGAGTTTTGTCTCGGGTTCAAAGTCGATACAAAATTTAATATCGATCTTTGGGAGTAAGCCAATAAATTCTTGAAATACGTCGGGAAAATCAATAACAACAAGAATATTATTCAAATCGACGTGTCTTTATTCAAATCCATAACATGGACTAAGAAAACTTGACATCCGTAATAAACGAATGACTTCATGGCTTGATATGAAAATGTTTGACTACAATGGTTTGATTGCTTGAATTGAATAACAAAGTTGCTTAGAATATGAAAACTAACAACCTTACAAAAGCAATCAATTTGGCATGATGAGTAGTTAACCAATCAATCTCCAAAAGCAAGTATCTTTAAAGAGATAAGGTCAATGGTAAAGGTAATGGTGCCAACTTGAATCAAACAAGATTTTTAAACAACGGATGTAATGAAAGTTTCTCCCAACAGTCTCCATAAATAGGTCAAAGTCTAATTTCTCCGTAGTCAAGTTCAAACGTTGAGCGCAAGCAAGAGAGAGATAAAAGAATGGGTAGAATCCCAGATCCAAAGAAGGTATAAACATCGCAAGAATTTATAATTAACTAACCCGTATAACTTCGTTCGGGTTCCTCGTATTTTGACCGGCCACGACAAACGCTCTTCCGAGAATCGTTGACTTTGACTTTTCTCGACATCCTTTTGAGTCACCGCCTCACCGCACTAGGTTTCGATATCGTATAATCTCGGCGATATGTCCTTCTTTCCACAATTATAGCATACCTTAAACTGTAAGGCAAATAATGATATCTCCCTCTTTCCGATTTAGTAATATACGACCGATGGTCTTTCTCCTCCTCGGAACCATTTTACTTGCCATCATACCGACGCCTTCACATGGTCGTTGTTGAATCTCCTCTTTTAAAATCTCCTCCCAACTCGCTTCTTCTATTTTTTCATGGCCACGATTACCACCAGTGAGTGGTTACCGCCTTTGTCCAGTATTCTTCTTTCTCCAATCCGTTATCGTTATTCTCGATGACCGCTATCTTTGGTATGATCCTCGGTTATGGTCCCTCGGTTGAACGTATTTCAAGTATCTAGCTCTAACAATCGAGCCTGCGCTTACAACATCTGAATAGAGAGAAAATTTATGAGAAATGAGATATCGACGTATCGCCGTTTTCAAACCTCTCGTAAACATCCGCGTCATCGCTCCTCATTCTCCACCAAATGAGGTGCAAACTCGATAACTCCGCAAACTTCGCCTCGTCTTTGGGACAATCGCCATGTTATTCTCGCTCCAATCTAATAAACTCCACTTCCTTCATATAGATTTAATACTTTCGTGGAAGTACTTGTCATTGAATCGCTTCAAACGCCTCCCACGACATCTTTGAGTGCAACTGAATGGTACGCTTCACGATTCCCACCAATGAATCACCTCGCCACTTTAACATAAAAGTAGCGAATGGAACTTTCGTTCTTCGCATCCCAAGACATCGAATATCTTGGTAATTTCCTTGACCCATGTTTCCGCCATGATCGGATCTGGCTTTCCCAGTGCAAGTGGTCCCAACTCTTTGACTTGCATTGTGACCACCCGTGAATTGCTATCATCTCCTCCTCCCATTTTTGAACACGAGTCTCCTCAAATGATTTTGCATGAATCGCAAAAGCTTTAAACATCCCCTCGCTCATCATCTGCTCGGTGGTGGTGTTATTCATGAGGTACATTACCAAATGTTGCACGCTCTCCTCCTCGTTGTTAAGTGCAGCATCTCCACGGTCTCATTTACACCACTATTAATATTCTCAATTCGACATTCTCAATTCTTCGCCAAAAAACAAGGGTTAATTAAGGAAATCAATCACATAATATCCCTATATACCCACCAACTAACAAATAAGCTTAGTAGGACACACTAGCAAAGGATTTACTCTGCCTCTCCCTCCTAGTTCTATTCCCCGATCTCCGCCAGAGATCATATCCCTAAGCTCGATACCAATTGTGACGTCCCCAAAATAGGTCCATTCCACCCAACCCATTCTCGAAATCGCCAAATACATGGTATGTAAACAACTACAACTTTATTATCACAACAATAAAATCTGTGAGTTTAAATACAAATATTATCTTCTGTATAATATTTATACTCAAATAAATCCTCATCACATTTATTGATACATTATTTTACAATAATGGTGAGGACTACTAAACAACTCTCTCTCTAGAACTTTCATTCCATACCCCACTAGTAGTACTCGCTACATTCTCGCCTCCCGAGAAGAAAAATGGAACAACAAGGAAAAAGGGTGAGCTCAACTAGCCCAAGAAGAAGAATGTTATGACTAAGATAATATAGAACAAATTATCGTTAGTCTTCAACAGGGAAAAATTTAATAGAATACAATAGACAACAAATTTTAAATCAATATTCGCAATGAAATAATAATTCATTAGAAGAGTTAAGTAGAGAATGCAAACTACTATCTTCTATGTATGAATTTAAAAGTTCATCGCCTATCTTTTATCCCCGTAACATCAATCAATATACATCCGAATCAAATATTCATCTTTTGCACTACAGGGCCAAAGATATTCATCGATTAGTCATGTTCATTTAAACACTGTTCATCTTTGCACTACAGGCCAAAGATATTCTTCAGAAATCATTCATCTTTTTGACTACGGCCCAAAGATATTCAATAATATCATCATTTAAGACCGAGGATGATGAAAATATTTTTAAAGAAACGAATCCAAAGAAAACAAAATGACAAGGATTAAGGATTAAGGATTCGTACTTGGTTTTATCCACGTCCAAAAATACCTCAAAAATAATCATAGTGGTGTAAAATTCAAGAATGATCAAAACGTGATACAATCAAAGCTAGTATCCAAAATAGATGTTTTGGACAAAAGAAGAAATTTTATTTTTAAATGAATAGTCACGATATCGTGAATAGTCTTAGTATAAGTGAATAAAGGCCAGATATCGTGAATAAAGACCAGATATCATGAATAATAAATCGACACCAAAAGATAGAAATTCCACAAAAACATCTTCACGCTTCATGAATAGTACCCGTGAATAAGAATCTTCGTGAATAAGAACTCATGAATAGTAACTCGTGAATAAGAACTCATGAATAGTAACCCCCATATGAAAAAAGTTCCAAATTTGATAAAAGTTCCAACCAATATTTCAAAGATAATGATATTGAAGAAATAATATCATTTGAGAAGAAAATAACATCCCTTACCTCAAAGAATCGAAGATTTGGAGGAAAGGTCTCAAGTGATGTTTGAATGAAACTTAGATCAACAAAGAACTCTCAAAGTATCTAAATACTCACAAAATACGCTCAATAATATAGAGAGAAGAGAGAAAACTTTGTTTCGGTGTGATTTTCAATTCTAACTTAGCCCTCTATTTATAGGAAAATGTTAGCCTTACCAAGGCACTTCGACTTTACTGATGGCTTTACTCGCTACTATTGCCACCCACCACATTTGAAATAAAATTCAGCACATTTCTTCACCAACCACAAGTGGGGCCCACTCAATTCTAGAATTTCCACCAAAATCAATTATAACCCCGATTTCCTAAATCCGACACCTCTTAAAATTCACAACAAATCATTTGTGCATTTTAACGGTTCAAAATTTGTGGACATATACTCAACTTATGTATGTATAACATACCCAAAAATTACCACAATCCAACGGTCCGGATTAAAAATTATAACCCCGCAATATATCTCAAAACCCCGATTTAATTTTTTAACACCTCCAATCCGATAAAATACGATAAAACACCTCAACATAATTTCTTCATTTATAACCACATAAATAAATCCATCATTTATATCCACATAAAATAAATATTTCTTTATCATATGAATCAATAATTAATTATTCACAAATAATATTACGTAATCACAATTATGCATAACCAAAGTTCGCTCCTGAAAGAGGGGCTTTCCATAAGGATCTCTCCTTACTTGCGCCGCAATTAGGTGACCAAACCTCTCCTTAGATGTAACTTTCTAGACATTGCCAATAATGTTATCTAATAATATTATTCAAATAATATGAATTATTGATCCGATAATGGGAAATATCGTGCGTTGGACAATTATCAACAACAATAATATAAAATATCAACGCAGCAATTATTGAATCAATAAAATAAAATATTGAATAAAGAATTCACCGTGAAAATTATTGAGTAGTGCCATCTTACGTCGAATCAATAATTCAACAATCTTGTCGCAATACCGCAGGTGCCATTGTCTTTGACCACGCCAGACATCAGATTTTAACCAAACGGGTATTCCAATGATCTTAATCTGAATAACTACGCTGGCAGGTATTTATAACCACCCAAACTTTGTCGCTTTCCTCATCCAATCGCTTTCAGTTATGGGGCCCACATACATGGTAGCAACGCGCGTCAATACGAATATTCCCCGACAAAGATTTAATATTCCACGACCAAACGAATATTCTCGACAAAGATTTAATATTCCACGACCAAACGAATATTCCCAACACAAAATGAATATTTTATAACCACTTGCTTATTTTGAAATATTTATGTATTTAACCCTTAACTATCCACATTAATCAAATCAACCCTTACTATTTCAAAATAATAAATAAAGGAAATTCCTTTTATTTAAAAAATTTCTAGGGTATTACAATCTCCGCTCAATATTTGTAGGAATATTATTTTCGCTCAACAATGTAAGGGTATTATTTATTTCATATTCTCAAGAGATGTTATTTTTGTATTCATTATGAATATTATATTCGCTCAATATTCGTAAGAATATCATCTTCGCTCAATATTCGTAGGGAATATTATTTTTTGTTCAACAAATGTAGGGGTATTATTTCTTTGTAAATGATATTATTTCTTTTAATATCATTATGCTTAATATTGGTACGATTTTTATTGTGGAATTTCTACTTTTTTGTGTCGGGGTTACTAGTCACTCTAGTATTATTCACTCGGGTATTCGGGACACTTTTTGTGCCAGAGTACTATTCACGAGTACTATTCACCCGATTACTATTTCCTCTAGTATTATTCGCTCGGATATTCGAGGCACTTTTCGTGCCGGAGTACTATTCTCGAGTTACTATTCACCCAGTTACTATTCACTCTAGTATTATTCACTCGGGTATTTGGGGTATTTTTCATATCAGGGTACTATTCACGAGGTATTATTCTCGAAGTACTATTCACATAGTACTATTTACGGGATACTATTCACCCGAAAAATATATTTCTTTTCTGTCCAAATCATTTTTGGTACAAGAATATTATTCTTGAATTTTACTCCACAATGCAGTATCATGTTGATAATTTGGATATTTTTAAACTCTGGATAAATTTAAAGTCTTTAATATTTATCATTGATTTCGTTTGATTAATGCTTATATCATTGTCATCATCCTCATGCTTGTATTGTGATGAAAGTCATCTTTGGATTACATGCATAGATGGACTGTTGATTATTGGTTTTACAGTTGTATATTTTTGGCTTACGTGCAAAGATGGACTGTTGATTATTTGTTTTATAGTTGTATATCTTTGGCTTACGTGCAAAGATGGACAAGTGTATGACATGATCATAACCACTTGTGATAATAACGAATATCCTTGGCCTATAGTGAATGGATAATTCGATGATGTGATTGGCAGGATTATAACCATTATTTAACAGTTGAATGTCTTTGGTCAGAAGTGCTTGTTCGATGCATAATTGATTGGTATGATCATGACCATTGGTTTTATAGTTGAATATCTGTGGCCCGTAGTGCAAAGATAGACAACTGATTGATATGATTATTGTTATTACATTTGAATATCTTTAGCCTTTGGGGTAAGGATATTGAGTAAAGTTTTATTAAGCCTTTGTGGCAAGGAGAAACTGTTTATTTACATGATTATAAAAATAAATTGTGGATTTAACTATAATCTTTGGTGGTTCAGGTGAAGACAGTTGATGAGAGTTCTTTTTGTCTTGGGTTTAACAAAGAACTGTTGATGAGTATTACAGGAATGAAATATTAAAGATTGACTTTTAATCTAGAGGAGGTAGTAGACATTATGTTCTACTTGACTCTTCTAATGGATTGCTTGTTCCACTGCAGTTAAACTCCATGTTTATTGTATTTTATCAGTTTACACTATTGAAGGCTAAGGATAATTTATTCTGCATTATCTTAGTCATAATATTTTTTACTGGAATAGTTGAGCTCACCCTTTCCTGTCACTGTTGTGACGCCCCCAAAATAGGTCCAATCCATCCAACCTATTTTGAGTCGCCAAATATATGGTACAGAAAATAACTACAACTTTATTACTACAATAACACATATGTTATGAGTTTTCATACAAATATATACCAACTGTGACTCATGTCCTAACCGTGGACAACACCTCACAGTGATACCTTACATAAAGGTATAGTCAATTATTATTTTAGAAATTAAAATCTTTGGGAAGTGCTCAAGGAAATCTTCGTACATAGGAGGTCATGAATCTAAGTTATGATAGATATCATATGTCCAGAGAATTATCCTTGGTTGATCCAATAGACCCCAAAGAAAAACGAGAAGATTACTATCATGTTCCTTCCAATGATGAGTCTTCTCTTGACATATTACTATCTCCACCGTCTGCAATTGAACATTATGTTTCAACCAAACTCCAAGATCATATAGGTAGTGCTCGTAGATATACTCAGCAAGTGGATGTGCACAACCTCGTCTTATGATAATACGAGGTTATATGTCATTATACATCTTGTATTATAGTGACAAAACACCCTTCCAAAGTTGGGTTCACCTCACCCTATTCAGTTCACCAAAATTAAAAATCAAATGACGTATACAATACGATACACTTATCTAAAGTTCTCAATAAAATTATTTTCATACTATTTAGGGAGAACCTCAACAGCTATAGACCACCGTTCTATTCCCCCGTTATCCCCGCTCGACCCAACTACACTCTTATTACCTGAAAGGAATTGTGAAGCAAATGGGTGAGCACAACTAGCCAAGTAAAGAATATCATGACTAAGATAATTAAATTATCAATAGCCTTCATCAGTAATAAATCAGAGATTTAGAACATATGGTAGATGATAAAAATTTTCAACCATAGTTGCAGCGAAACGAGCAATCCATTAGAAGAGTCAAATAGACCATCAAGTCTATTATCTTCTCCATGTTAAAAGACCACCAATAATGTTTTATCCATGTTACATCAATCATGTGACGCCCCCAAAATAGGTATACATCACCTATTCTGAGTCGCCAAATACATAGGTATGTAATACAAATACAATCTTAAATATACAACAAGAGCCTGTGGAGTTTTAATACAAATATTGTCTTGCAGACAATATCCACTCTCGAATAAGTCCTCATTATATTTATTATTACACTATTTTATAGAATAGTGAGGACTACTAAGACACCATCTCTGACCGTCACTCCGCTCCCCGACTAGTCCTTCCACCACGCTCTCATTTCCCGAAGAGAACAAAGGAAAAGAAAGGGTGAGCTCAACTAGCCCAAAGAAGAAATATTATGACTAAGATAATGCAGAATAAATTATCATTAGTCTTCAACAATGTTAAACTGATAAAATATAAAAGACATCAAGTTTAACTGCAACAGAAAAAGTAATCCATTAAAAGAGTCAAGTAGAGAATAAAATCTACTATCTTTTATGATTTAAAAGGTTTTTCATCACTTTTATTGCTGGGACTCAGTTTAATTTATTCAGGAACTAATAACGTCCAAATTGTCAACATGATACTTCTTTGTAGAGAAAGATTCAAGAATGCTCAGAAGAATATTTCCATGAAAAAAAACTGGATAAAGCGCAAATATCAAGGATATTCCATTAATTTCATGGAGTATAGAAGTCAAAACTTTAACCAACTGAATATAATAAAGAATGGAATAACAAAAGAAATCATCAGGCCTGCGATAGACTGCACATGCATGTTATTCCAACATAATAATAAATAACGGAACCAGTCCCATGTGAAAATGCATGTATATATAAAAGACGGAACCGTGTGCAACAGAAACACGCATACAAAGATATTCCAATAGAATTATAAAGACGGAATCGGTCCCACAGAAATGCATGTATACATGATATTCCAACGTAAAAATAAAGATTTTAACCAGTCCCAAGGTTAAACGATGTATAAAGATATATCCAAATGTAATAATAAAGAATGGAATAACGAAGAATTTCACCAAGTATAGGTAGCTTGCGTTATCTGAGTTATTCCAATGTAATAATAAATAATGGAATAACAGAAGAATTTCACCATGTATGCGGATTGCGCATGATGCAGTTATTCCAACATAATGATAAAGAATGGAATAACAGAAGTTCTCTTCATGAATACGAAAGAAATAATACCCCTTACCTTAGAAGAAACTGGATATAGAAGTAGTGAAGTAGCAGAATACTTTTATTCTCTCTTCATAGTTTCTCTCTCTAGAGTTTCAGTGAATTCGTAAGAAATAATGAAGGAATGAGCTTCTATTTATAGAAGAATGGACTGAATAGTAACTAATCTATGAACGGTCCAGATTAATTTACTTTTAAATGGACGGTCCAGATTGATTTAATAAAAAAATAAAATCTTTTAAATAAAATATAATATATTCTATTTATAATCCAATAAAACGAATAACTTTATAAAAGTATTATGTTTTATATAAAAAAAAATTTACTATGCAAACACTATGCAGGCACTATGCAAACACTATGCATAATTAAATATAATATATTCTAATTATTGTTTAATAAAACGAATAACTTTATAAAAGTATTCTGCTTTTATATAAAAAGATTTTACTATCTGAAACACTATGCATAATAGAATATAATATATTCTATTTATAGTCTAATAAAACGAATAACTTTATAAAAGTATTCTATTTTATATAAAAAAACTTTTTTGTTTTATTACATTAACAATACTAATAAAACAAAACTCATCATCATGATCATAATTCACACTATTAATCGACCAAGTCGTTCCCATAAAAGAGGGGACTTTCCAATATGGATTTCTCCCTATTGGCGCGCAATTAGGTGACCAAACCTCTTTTTGGCAGAACTTCTAGACATCGTTAATATTGCAAATAATAATATTAACAACTTTGTTATCTCAATTATTGATTTAATAATATATAAAATATTGACAATAATTGAATCAAATAACGTGAGATACTACGCAAGTAATTACTATAGCAATAATTGAACAAAACTAAGTGACTTCTCACGTAAGCATCAATAATCAATACCGCAAGTGCATCTTTAGTAAACCACGTGTATTCATCGTTCTTTTACTACCGAGTAGTTCAACAAAGATTAACGTGAAAACTTCCGCCGTTATTTTCAATAAAATATTTTTGTCGCTCTCTCAATCCGGCAATAATTCCGCTAGGGTCCACCAATGATTGCGCCTGGCCGCATCAGAATATTCCCCACCAATCGAATATTATATAACAACTTCATGTATTTGCACAATTTATAAATATTACCCACAACTAAAACATAATATCAAATTCATTTCATAATATTCAAAAATGATAATTATAAAAAATTCATCTTTATTCATAAAAGTTGGGGTCTTACAAATCAACAGTTCTTGTCCACAATCATGTCAATAATTTATAATTATAATTGTGATTTTAAATTACTCTTTTCGCACCTGTGATTTAAGATAATTTTTATCACCGCGTCTTTACGAAACATCAAATATCATGGTTATACCAAATCACGCTTCATGTTCATAATCATACTAATAAATTCATCTTTGCACTACGGGCCAAAGATATTCATTAATAAGACATCTTTGCACTACATGCCAAAGATATTCAAAGAATGTCATCTTTTTGCACTACGCCAAAGATATTCATCAATAATTCATCTTTTGCTACATGCCAAATATATTAATATCTCAAAGAAATACATAATCATTTCGTAATTTATATAAACCATAATTATAACCATGTTGATCAATTCACCTTTGCACTTAAGCTAAAAATATTCAATTGTAAATTCAATGGTCACGTGCTTCATACTACCAACAATTCATCTTTTGCACTCTTGGCGCCAAAGAGAACCCATAGTCACGATCACACCAATAATCTACCCATCTTTACACTTAAGTCAAAGAGAAATTTCATCACCTGAATTTTAAAAATATTATATATGATAATAAAAATAATATGATCAACAACTGCATTTAATTTTAAAAGTAAGATTTATAAATCAATGATTTTATAACACCTTAATCCAAATATTATAAATCACTTAATAATATCATAATCTAATATTATTAAGACTACCACAATATTTTAATCATTTCTTAAATTTATAAATAATTTATTTTAATTATTTACACTTTACTAAATAATGCATTTAAACTCATAAAATTTAATCACCAATAACGAAAACCCTCATCAAAAATCTGCATATACCGTATATAGGATTCTCAAGCCATAAAATCCTATTTTCCACTTTTCTTACTTCACATAACATATTTAATTCATTTATTCATAACTAGTATATTTTCATGAAAAATACCAAATCAGTTCCAAAAATATTTCTTTTCTGGGATTTAGGAGAATATAGTCCCATATTGAACATATATTTTTCTCAGAATTTTTAAAATTCATTTACTATTTTTCATATGGCCAAACTGTCGAATATTTAAATATTTATCATAAATTGTAATTTTATCCAAAAATTCCAAAATTTACAAGGTCTACTGATATTATATAGATGTACTCCCAATAAAAATTGTGACGCCCCAAAATTAGGTATACATCACCCATATTGGGTAGTAGTCGATACATGGTATGTAATTTAAATACAACTTACTAATATAATCGTACGTGCATACAATCGACATAAACTGTGAGTTTGAATACAAATATTGTCTACTAGATATTATACAAACTCAAAAGGAGTCCTCATTATAATTATTATCACACTATTTCACGTAATGAGTGAGGACTACTAATGTTATCCTCCGGACCATTACTCCGCTCCCCGACTCAGTCTCAAATATGTTCTCATTTCCCAAGAGAATAAAGAAAAGAAAGGGTGAGCTCAACTAGCTCAAGAAGAAATATTATGACTAAGATAATGCGAGAATAAATTATCAATAGTCTTCAACAAAGTTAAACCGATAAAATATAATAAACATCAAGTTTAATCATAATGAACAAGCAATCCATTAAAAGAGTCAAGTAGAAAATAAAATCTACTATCTTTTATGATTTAAAAGGTTTTTCATCATCATTATATTTTGAGACTCAACTTTAATAAATAATCCACATCATCGAATCACCCCGCACTACTACCCAAGGATATTCTTTAGTATCACGACCACAATTATTCATGCACTACGGGCGAGAATAGTTGTGTATTCATTAATTGTCATGATCATGCCAACAATCATTGTCCCATCAATGCACTACTACCATCGAGGATTTTTATCACATCATTTGTAACATTACGGCCATGATTACAATCGAATAGTCTCTCAATCATAATCATACCAAGTCCATCTATGCACTACAAAGCCACGTATGACTTTCAACATAATATAAACATGAGGATGATGACAATGATATAAGAATTCAATAAAACAAGTTCAAGAATTATTTTATCAAGGAATTATTAACGTCCCAAATTATCAACATGATACTTTGTTTTGTAGAGTAAAATTCAAGAATGATCGTAAGAATATTTCCATTTAAAGATATCTTGGATGAAACACAAATATCAAGGATATTCCACTAATTTCATGGAGTATAAGTCAAAGTTTTAACCAACCGGGTATAATAAAGAATGGAATAACAAAAGAAATCACCACGCATGCGATAGATCGCAAGACAGCAAAAGTTATTCTAACGAATAATAAATAATCGGAACCAGTCCCACAGAAACGCATGCATGTGATGTTCCAATGTATAATAATAAAGATGGAACCAAACCTGTAAAACACACAAACAGATGTTCCAAATGAATAATAATAAAGATGGAACCAGTCCCGTGTAAAACACATGCATGCGAGGATGTTCCAATGTATAATAATAAAGATTTTAACCAGTCCTGTAAAACACATAAATGTGGTTGTTCCAATGTAATAATAGAAGAATGTCACCAAGTATAGGTAAAGCCTGGCACAGATACAAAGTTATTCCAATGTAATAATAAGCAATGGAATAACAATGCTTTCTTCATGAATAAGAAAGAATAACACCCCTTACTTTTGGTAGGAGATTGAATACTGCAGAGAGTGTAGTAACAAAATACTCTTCTTCTTTCTCTCTATTCTCTCTATACTTTCTCTCTAAAGCTTGAATGAATTAAGTGAAAAATAATGAAGCACTAGGCCTCTATTTATAGAAGATTTCTAGCTTAGCACCTACCATGTGAAAAGGCAAGTGGCTTGACGAATGGTGATGTGAAAAGAAAAGTGGTTCGATCACCAGAATGTGAAACGACAAGTGGTTCGACGCTCAGTAATGTGAAATGACAAGTGGTTTGATGCTCGTAATGTGAAACGGCAAGTGGTTCGACGTCTGGTAAAGGTAATTACTATCGACGAAGGTAATTACTATTCACAAGAGTAATTACTATTGACGAAGGTAATTACTATCGATTTAAGGTAAATACTATCGACGAAGGTAATTACTATTCACAAAGGTAATTACTATTGACGAAGAGACTCTTAGATGATGACATATGGGCTCCCCATAAAATAATCAAACTTACCACAAACGCCTCATAATGTAACTCTTAATATACATTAAGGATTGAATAAATATTACCACAAATCATTTTATTTTTAATCAACACATTTTAATCTTTCAACAATTATTAATCATTTATAACTTGTCGTCTCAATTAATAATATAACATATTATACGTGATGATAATGTGACAATAATTGAATCAATAATATAAGAGATATGATGCAAATTAATTATCATGTAGTAATAATTGAGCATAAATGAGTGACTTCTCACGTAAGCATCAATAATCAATACCGCAGACTACTATGCAACCACGCCAGACATCGCATTTTTTTACCACCGGGTAGTTCAATAGCTTTTAACGATAACACCTCCAAGTTATTATTTTTATAAAATATTTTTGTCGCTTTCTCAATCCGACAATAATTTCATTTGGGGTCCACTAATGATTGAGCCAGTGTATTTAATATTCCCTAACAAAAAGAATATTTCCCCCCAAACTAATATTTTATAATAACTTGCATACTTTGCAAAATTTATAAATATTACCCACAACTATAACATTATATCAAATTTATTCCATAATATTCAAAATAATATTTATAGAAAATTCATCTTTATTTATAATAGTTGGGTCTTACAACCTCCCTTCTTATGAAATTTCGTCCCCTCGAAATTAGGGTACGACTGGTATGTCAAGAGGTAAGGATACCTTGATTTCATTTTCATTCTAACTCCCAAGTCATTTCCTAACATCGTGGTTCCTCCACAAAACTTTGACTTGAGGTATAACCTTGAGCGTAGAATAAGTTCCTTCTTATCCAAAATTTGAACAGAACCTCTTCATACGTCAAATCTTCCGCTATTTCGTCTCGATTCTAACTCAATAATATGGTTCGGGACTTTCACATATTTACGTAACATGGATATGTGAAAAACGTTATGAACACGAGACATATTTCAGCGGTAGAAATGAGTCTATAGGCCACGCTCCTACTCGATCGAGGATTAAAATGGACCGATGAATCGAGGATTAAGTTTTCCTCTCTTTCCAAATCTTGTAACTCTTTTCCATGGAGCAACTCTTATAAACACACGATCTCCTATATCAATTCCACGCCCTTTCGATGAAGATCGGCATAACTCTTTTGTCGATTTTGTGAGGTTTTTATACGTTGTCGGATCGTTTGAATCTTTTCCGTAGTCATACGCATTCAACTCCTCCCAATAACGTTGTTTCACCCACCTCATCCCAACATACCGAGAACGACACTTTCTTCCATACAACGCTCAATAGAGCCATGCCAATTTCTTGCTTGATAACTCATTGTTGAGGGAAAACTCCACCAATGGTAAGAACTTGTCCCAACTCCCTTGAAATCAAGGACACAAAGTCTTAATAGATCTTCAAGAGTTTGAATAGTCCTCTCCGATCGTCTGCTCGTTCGAGGATGATATGCCGAAGCTAAATCGTAAATCTGCGCCCATAGCTTTTTGCAAACTAACCCAAAATCGTGAAGTGAATCTTGGGTCTCGATCGTAAACTATGGATACCTAAGATACCATGCGCCTTACAATCTCATTTATGTACATACGAAAGCAAGACGCTCAAGTGTATAAGTTTCTCGATTTGGTGAAAAATGAGCGGACTTGGTCAATCTATCAACAATGACCCAAATCGCATCAACGCCTTGAGAAACCTTAGGAAGACCGATAACGAAAATCCATGGTAATGTGCTCCCACTTCCATTCGAAATTCAAGTGGTTGCAATGGACCTTTTGGTACTTGATGCTCGCTTTAACTCGCTGACAAGTTAGACACCTTGAGATAAACAAAGCTATCTCTCTTTCATATTGCTCCACCAAAATGTACGACGAATATCACGATACATTTTGGTACTCCTGTGATGGATTGCAAATGGTGTGTTAGGCGCCCATCATGATATTATACTTTAAATCGTGGTCGTTAGGAACACAAAGTCCGGAGTTGACTCAAGTATTCCTTCTTCATCGATTCTTGCTTCCGCATAGCACACATCTCAGCACTTTCTTCCTCATACGCATCACCTCCGTGTCCGTAGCTTGAGCAAATTTTAACTTTATCGATTAAAGTCGGTTCTACTCAGATACTCGCTTATCATCACATGCTTCCCTGAGTCTTTAACTTTATCTCCATCCTTGCAAGTCACACAAAATGGGCCTTTATGTTAATAATAACGCACTCAGATTTGCATACGATCTTCTCGCTTTCAATGCGCGTCGCCTACCACGCTCGCTTTTCCAGGATGGTATTGATGGTATGATCATAATCTTTTAATGCTTTTAAGCCCGTCGTTTTCGCATGTTGAGTTCCTTTTGAGTGAAGAAATATTTGAGGCTTTTATGATCCGTAAAGATTTCCACTTTCTCCCCATACAAGTAATGCCTCCAAATTTTAAGTGCAAAGATTAATAATGCTAACTCTAGATCATGAGTAGGATAATTCCTCTCATAATCTTTGAGTTGTCGCGAGAGCATAGGCTATAACTTTTCCATGTTGCATGAGAACACATCCCAACCCTTTGCTCAAGCATCATCAGTAGATGACAAATTCCTCCGAGCCGATGGTATTGTCGTAACAAAATTGAAATAAGTCTCCTCTTGAGTTCTTGAAAACTCCTCTCACATTCTTCGCTCCAACCGAACTTTGTATCTTTCCGAGTCACCGAAATCAATGGAGTAGCGATTCGAGAAAATCCTTCCATGAATCTCCGATAATAACCAAATAAACCGAGAAAGCTACGCGACTTTCTATTAATCGATTTAGGTTGTTCCCACTTTGAATAGCTTCAATCTTTCTTTGGGTCAACAGATATTCCATGACTTGATACCACGTGCCCAAGGAATGCTACTTCTTCAAGCCGTAACTCACATTTCTTCAACTTGGCATAAAACTTATATTCACGAAGCTTTTTGGAGTGTCACCTCAAGTGTTGCTTCATGATCTTCACTTCATTTTGGAATAAATAAGGATGTCATCAATAAAGACGACCACAAAGTGATCTAAATATTCCTTGAATACTTTGGCTCATCATATCCATGAAGGCAAAGAGAGCATTAGTCAATCCAAAGGACATGACTAGAATTCATAATGCCCGTATCGAAGTTCCAAAGCCGCTTTTGAATGTCACGGCTCTAATCTTCTTCAATTGGTGATATCCAGAACGAAGATCAATCTTTGAAAAGAATTTGGCTCTTGCAAATCGGGTCAAACAGTCATCAATACGTGGCAATGGATACCTATTTTTGATGGTGACATGATTCAACTCCCGATAATCAATACAAAGTCGATACTCCCATCTTTCTTCTTCACGAATAGTAACAGAGCACCCCAAAGAGAAGTACTAGGATGAATAAATCCAATGTCTAACAATTCCTGCAGATTGGGTCTTTAACTCAAAGTTCAATAGAGCCATTCGATATGGGGCTTTGGAAATAGGTTTTGTATCGGGTTCAAGGTCGATACAAAATTCAATTTCACGCCTGGGGTAGGCCAGAAGTTCTTCTGGGAATACGTCAGAAATTTATTAACAATAGAAATATCGCTCAAAACCGACGATTTTTGTTTAAATCAGATATGAGCTAAGAAAGCTTGACATCCGCTTTTCAATAAACGAATAGCTTTATGGCTTGAGATGACCGTGATTGATTTTAATGGTTTGGTCGTTTGAATTGCATAATAGGTCGATTAGGAATATGAAAGCTAACAACCTTACGAAAACAATCAATTTTTGCATGATAAGTAGTTAACCAATCAATCCCTAAATCACGCCAAATGCAAGTATTTTTAATGAAATAAGATCGACAGTGTAATGTGAGGGTACCGATTTGAACCAAACAAGACTTATAAACAAAGGATGAAATGAAGATTTCTCCCAACGGAGTTTCCACAGATAAAGTCAAAGTCTAATTTCTCCGAGAGTCAAATTTAATCGATGAGTGCAAGTAGGAGAAATAAAAGAATGGGTAGAACCCAGATCAAATAAAGTATAGACTTCATTAGAGTTTATGATAAGCTTACCCGTGATGAACTCATTCGATTCCTCGCTCTTTGGGAGGTCACAACAAACGCCTCCTCAGACTACTGGTTTTGACTTTTCCGGACTACTTTGGTGCCTCCATCCTAGTCAATTTGTCTTCTATGAACGACAAAAATCGAGCTAAGTGACCTTCTCTTCCACAATTATAACATGCTTTGACTGCATGGCGCAGCTTTGATCGATGTGTCCCTCTCCTCCGCATTTGAAGCATATGATAGGTGGTCTTTCTCCTTCCTTAACAATGGGGTCTTTGATCGACGCCTTTTCCATCATTGTTGAATCTCCTTTTCTTGAAATGTCCATTCTTATTGTTTTGGCCTTGATTACCACCGGCGGTTACCATATCCGCCCGTTGATTCCCTCCACGCTTTGTTGTCACCGCTTCGATGACTACTCTCATTGGTATTATAATTTTGCCGTACTTCTTCTTTTTCAGTTGCGTTAATTCATTATCGCTCCCACTAATCGAGCCCTATTTACAACATCTCTAATACAAACACGCTTTATGAGAAATAAGATGTTGACGTATCTCCGCTTTCAAACCTCTTAAAAACATTCGCGCCATTCTCTCTTCATTATCCACCAAGTGGGATTTGAACCGTGATAACTCCGCAAATTTTGCCTCGATCATTGCGACACCTGGCCATATTGTTTTGTTCCAACTTGATAAACTCCACCTCCTTCATGTGGCGAATACTTTCGTGAAAGTATTTGTCGTTGAACAGCCTCTGGAACTTCTCCCAAGATATCTTCAAGACAAAGAAGTTGAGTACGCTTTTACTGATTCCCACCAAGAATCGCCTCCCGCAAACATAAAGGCGTAAAGGAACCTTTTGCTCTCTGGAGCATCCCAAGACATCAAATATCTTGGTAATCTGCTTTATCCATGCTTCCGCCAAGTGGTTTTGCTTCCCTTAAACTCCGGTGGTCCCAAATTGAATTGTTTAATGGTGACCGCCTCGAGAGTTTTCCGTGTTTCCACCTACGTTTTGGACAGGAGTCGCTCTCGCATGCTGTTGCATAAATTGCATAAAGCCTCTGAACATTTGATCATTCATCATTTGGTCAGTGTTGTTGTTTGCATGAGGATTGTCGCCTTCCTGATGCACATTATCTTGATTATTGATATGTGGTGAATCAACGATCGCCTCTGCTCCATTGCTATTCTCAACATTCTCAGATGTCATTTTCAGATACTGCCACAAAACAAAAGGTTAATTGACATGTAACAAATTATCCCTATCTTCCCACCAACTAATAAAATAGCACATAAACTTAGGTAAGTCATACTAGCGAAGGTATTCCCCTGCTTTCTCCCTCCTAGTACTATTCTCACATCTTAGCCAGTGGATCATATCCCTAAGCTCGATACTTTAACCGCGACGCCCAAAAATTAGGTATACATCACCCATCTTGGGTAGTCGATATACATAGTGTGTAATTTAAATACAACTTACTAATATAACTGGCCGTGGTATAATACGACATAAACCGTGAGTTTGAATACAAATATTGTCTACTAGATATTATACAAACTCAAAAGGAGTCCTCATTACAATTATTATCACACTATTTCACGTAATAGTGAGGACTACTAATGTTATCCTCTCGACCATTACTCCGCTCCTCGACTCGTCCCAAATTTATGTTCTCATTTCACAAGAGAATAAAGAAAAGAAAGGGTGAGCTCAACTAGCTCAAGAAGAAATATTATGACTAAGATAATGCGTAATAAATTATCAATAGCCTTCAACAAGTTGTTAAACCGATAAAATATAATAAACATCAAGTTTAATCGCATCGAACAAGCAATCCATTAAAAGAGTCAAGTAGAAAATAAAATCTACTATCTTTTATGATTTAAAAGGTTTTTCATCATCATTATAGCCGAGACTCACTTTTAATAAATAATCCACATCATCGAATCACCCCGCACTACTACCCAAGGATATTCTTTAAGATCACGACCACAATTATTCATGCACTACTGGGCAAGAATAGTTGTGTATTCATTAATGGTCATGATCATGCCAACAATCGTCCATCAATGCACTACGGCCAATCGAGGATTTTTATCACATCATTTGTAACATTACTACCACGATTACACCGGTCAGTCTCTCGGTCATAATCATACCAAGTCCATCTATGCACTACAGCCACATGTATGACTTTCAACATAATATAAACATGAGGATGATGACAATGATATAAGAATTCAATAAAACAAGTTCAAGAATTATTTTATCAAGGAATTATTAACGCCCAAATTATCAACACGATATCGCTTTTGAGAGTAAAATTCAAGAATGATCGTAAGAATATTTCCATTTAAAGATATCGGATGAAACACAAATATCAAGGATATTCCACTAATTTCATGGAGTATAGAAGTCAAAGTTTTAACCAACCGGGTATAATAAAGAATGGAATAACAAAAGAAATCACCACGCATGCGATAGATCAAGACAGCAAAAGTTATTCCAATGTAATAATAAATAATCGGAATCTGTGTCCCAAATTTCCACGTAAACGCATGCATGTGATGTTCCAATGTAATAATAATAAAGATTTTAACCAGTCCTGTAAAACACACGCATGTGATGTTCCAATGTAATAATAATAAAGATTTTAACCAGTCCTGTAAAACACACGCATGTGATGATGTTCCAATGTAATAATAGAAGAATGTCACCAAGTATAGGTAAACCACGATACAAAGTTATTCCAATGTAATAATAAGCAATGGAATAACAATGCTTCTCTTCATGAATAAGAAAGAATAACACCCCTTACTTTTGGTAGAGATTGAATACTGCAGAGAGTGTAAGTAACAAAAACTCTTCTTCTTTCTCTTATTCTCTCTATACTTTCTCTCTAAAGCTTGAATGAATTTGTGAAAATAATGAAGCACTAGGCCTCTATTTATAGAAGATTTCTAGCTTAGCACCTACCATGTGAAAAGGCAAGTGGCTCGATTTATTGATGATGAAAAAGAAAAGTGGTTCAACGCTCGTAATGTGAAACGACAAGTGGTTCGACGCTCAGAATGTGAAACGACAAGTGGTTTGATGCTCATAATGTGAAACGGCAAGTGGTTCGACGTCTGGTAAAGGTAATTACTATCGACGAAGGTAATTACTATTCACAAGAGTAATTACTATCGATTTAAGGTAAATACTATCGACGAAGGTAAATACTATCGACGAAGGTAATTACTATTCACAAAGGTAATTACTATCGACGAAGAGACTCTTAGATGATGACATATATGGACACCCCCATAAAATAATCAAACTTACCACAAACGCCCTATAATGTAATTTCTTTATATACATTAAGGATCGAATAAATATTACCACAAATCATTTTATTTTTAATCAACACATTTTTAATCTTTCAACAATTATTAATCATTTATAACTTGTCGCCTCAATTAATAATATAACATATTATACGTATGATAATCGTGACAATAATTGAATCAATAATATAAGAGATATGATGCGTGAGAATTATCAGAGCAATAATTGAGCATAGTGAGTGACTTCTCACGTAAGCATCAATAATCAATACCGCAGCTACTACGCAACCACGCCAGACATCGTATTTTTACCACCGGGTAGTTCAACAGCTTTAATTCTAATAACACCTCCGCCGTTATTTTTATAAAATATTTTTGTCGCTTTTTTCAATTCGACAATAATTACATTTCATGGGTCCACTAATGATTGATTGAGTTATTGTATTTAATATTCCCTAACAAAAAGAATATTCCCCACCAAACGAATATTTTATAACAACTTGCATACTTTGCAAAATTTATAAATATTACCCACAACTATAACATTATATCAAATTTATTCCATAATATTCAAAAATAATATTTATAGAAAATTCATCTTTATTTATAATAGCTGGGGTCTTACAAAAATTTTATCAATTTTAGAGTTAACCACAAGGAGTTATAAGGGTTTACTTTTAAAATAGTATTTTCTCATAAAATTCATAACTCCTAATCTATACATCCAAAAATCTCCATTTTTGGACACAATCTAAAAAACTCATCAAATTATCATTACAAATAAACATCAAGTTTAACTGCAGCGGAATAAGCAATCCATTAAAAGAGTCAAGTAGAAAATAAAATCTACTATCTTTTATGATTTAAAAGGTTTTTCATCATCATTTATATATTTGAGACTCACTTTAATAAATAATCCACATCATCGAATCACCCCGCACTTCTGACCAAGGATATTCTTTAGATCACGACCACAATTATTCATGCACTACGGGCCAAGAATAGTTGTGTATTCATTAATGGTCATGATCATGCCAACAATCGTCCATCAATGCACTACTACCCATTTGAGGATTTTTATCACATCATTTGTAACATTACTACCATGATTACAATCAATAGTCTCTCGTCATAATCATACCAAGTCCATCTATGCACTACAAAGCCACGTATGACTTTCAACATAATATAAACATGAGGATGATGACAATGATATAAGAATTCAATAAAACAAGTTCAAGAATTATTTTATCAAGGAATTATTAACGCCCAAATTATCAACATGATATATTGCTTTTGTAGAGTAAAATTCAAGAATGATCGGAAGAATATTTCCATTTAAAGATCTTTGGATGAAACACAAATATCAAGGATATTCCACTAATTTCATGGAGTATAGAAGTCAAAGTTTTAACCAACTGGGTATAATAAAGAATGGAATAACAAAAGAAATCACCACGCATGCGATATATCATTGCAAAAAGTTATTCCAATGAGAATAATAAATAACTAAATTGTGTCCCACAGAAACGCATGCATGTGATGTTCAACAATGTAATAATAATAAAGATTTTACCCAGTCCGGTGTAAAACACACATGCATGTGATGTTCCAAATGTAATAATAATAAAGATTTTAACCAGTCCGGTGTAAAACACACGCATGTGATGTTCCAATGTAATAATAGAAGAATGTCACCAAGTATAGGTAAACCACAGATACAAAAGTTATTCCAATGTAATAATAAGCAATGGAATAACAACAGCTTCTTCATGAATAAGAAAGAATAACACCCTTACTTTTGGTAGAGAGATTGAATACTGCAGAGAGTGTAAGAATAAAAAACTCTTCTTCTTTCTCTCTTATTCTCTCTATACTTTCTCTCTAAAGCTTGAATGAATTAAGTGAAAAATAATGAAGCACTAGGCCTCTATTTATAGAAGATTTCTAGCTTAAGCACCTACCATGTGAAAAGGCAAGTGGCTCGATTTTTCGATGATGTGAAAAGAAAAGTGGTTCAACGCCTGTAATGTGAAACGACAAGTGGTTCGACGCCTGTAATGTGAAACGACAAGTGGTTTGATGCCTGTAATGTGAAACGGCAAGTGGTTTGACGTCTGGTAAAGGTAATTACTATTGACGAAGGTAATTACTATTCACAAGAGTAATTACTATTGACGAAGGTAAATACTATTGACGAAGGTAAATACTATTGACGAAGGTAATTACTATTCACAAAGGTAATTACTATTGACGAAGAGACTCTTAGATGATGACATATGGACACCCCCATAAAATAATCAAACTTACCACAAACGTCTCATAACAGACTCTTTATATACATTAAGGATTGAATAAATATTACCACAAATCATTTTATTTTTAATCAACACATTTTTAATCTTTCAACAATTATTAATCATTTATAACTCATCGTCTCAATTAATAATATAACATATTATACGATGATAATCTGCGACAATAATTGAATCAATAATATAAGAGATATGATGCAAAGCAATTATCGTAGAGAATAATTGAGCATAGCTTAGTGACTTCTCACGTAAGCATCAATAATCAATACTGCAGTGCTACTATGCAACCACGCCAGACATCACATTTTTTACCACCGTAGTTTCACAGCTTTAATTCAGAATACACCTCCGTAGTTATTTTTATAAAATATTTTTGTCGCTTTCTCAATCCGACAATAATTACATTGTGGGGTCCACTCAATGATTGAGTAGTTGCATGTACGAATATTCCCTAACAAAAGAATATTCCACCACCAAACGTATATTTTATAACAACTTGCATACTTTGCAAAATTTATAAATATTACCCACAACTATAACATTATATCAAATTTATTCCATAATATTCAAAAATAATATTTATAGAAAATTCATCTTTATTTATAATAGCTGGGGTCTTACAAAAATTTTATCAATTTTAGAGTTAACCACAAGGAGTTATAAGGGTTTACTTTTAAAATAGTATTTTCTCATAAAATTCTTAACTACTAATCTATACATCCAAAAATCTCTATTTTTGGACACAATCTAAAAAACTCATCAAATTATCATTTCAAATTTTTCCATAATTTTTGAAGGTCGAAAAAATTACGAAATTGAAAAATATAATAACCCTTACAATCCCTTACTATAATAATGACAATATCCCTTACCTCAAAAGAGCAGTATTTCTGACTGGAATATCGGATATAACGCTGAAGAGAACTTGCACCGCATAGCAACACTCAAGATATCTAAATACTCATAAAAATACGCTCGATAATATAGAGAGAGAAAACTTCAGTTTCTGGTGTGATTTTCAATTCTAACCTAAGCACCCTATTTATAGGAAAATGCTTAGAACACCAAAGTAGAAAATTTAATAAAATAATAATATTTAAATTTAAATTTTCTACGCACACCTTACAATCTGAATTCAACAACTTACACATGCTAGTGGGGCCTACTAAAATGAAAAATATGTTTTAAACAATTTTTGTAACAAAATCAATTCAGACCCAATATTCCGAAACTTCAATAATTCATAATAAATAGCCCTTTTATTAGAAAAATTCAAATCCTATCTCCATTCCATAGGAAATTTAATTCTCTACAACTTTGCAAAAGAAATTTTTTCCAAATTCCAAACGAAAAATGACTGAAATTCACATACGGGCGATTTTGCAGGCTATAATCAAATTTTAGTCAAAAATAGTGTGACGCCCCCAAAATTAGGTATTCATCACCTATCTTGAGTCGCCAAATATATGGTACAGAATTCAAATATAACTTAATAATACAGCTGTTGTGTAAAATACAACGAAACATAAACCGAGAGTTTTAATAAGAATATTGTCATCTGTATAATATCCACACCCAATGGAGTCCTCATTACATTTATTGTCACACTATTTAATGTAATAGTGAGGACTACTAATGCTATCATCTCGACAACCACCCGCTCCCTCGACTAGTCCCGACCACGCTTCTCATTTCCTGAAGAGAACAAAGGAAAGAAAGGGTGAGCTCAACTAGCCCAAAGAAGAAATATTATGACTAAGATAATGTAGAATAAATTATCATTAGTCTTCAATCATGTTAAGCTGATAAAATATAATAGACATCAAGTTTAACTGCAATGAACAAGCAATCCATTAGAAAAGTCAAGTAGAGAATAAAATCTACTATCTTCTATGATTTAAAAAGGTTTTTCATCAATTTTTATCGCTGAGACTCAACTTAATAAATAAACCACATCTTCGAATCATTCCTGTACTACGGGCCAAGGATATTCATTAAATCATCAATAGTCATGACTATACTGAATAATCCCTAGTCATAATCATACCAAGTCCATCTCTGCACGTAAGCCAAAGATATACAACTATAAAACAACAACCAACAACAATCCATCTTTTGCACGTAAGCCAAAGATATACAATTTAATAATCCACACCCATCTTCGCATCGTAAGTCAAGATAACTTTTATCACCATATAAGTATGAGGATGATGACAATGATATAAACATTAATCAACTGAAAACAAGGATAAATATTAAAGACTTTAAATTTATCCAAATATTATTAATCACATAATAAATTCATAATCTAATATTATTAATATCATAACAATATTTTAATCACGTTTTAAACTTATAAACAATTTATTTCAATTGTTTATACTTTTACCAAATAACGCATTTAATGATTCAAAATGCCATACTCATAAGATTTCATCACCAATGATCAAATCCCTTATCAAAAATCAGATATATCTTATATAGGATTTCCAAGCCATAAAATCCTATTTTCCAACTTTGTTATAACATTTATAATATAATTTATCCAGATTCAAGAATATCCCCATGTTATCAATCACTTAATAATCTTATAATCTAATATCATTAATATTATAACAATATTTTAATCACTTCTTAAATTTATAAACAATTTATCTCAATTGTTTACGCTTTTACCATATAATGCATTTAATCATTCAAAATGTCATACTCATAAGATATCATCACCAATTATCAAATCCTCAAAACAAAATATGCATATATTCTATATAGGATTCTCAGCCATAAAATCCTATTTTCAACTTTGTTACTTCACATAACATATTTAACTCATATGTTTCAGAATTAAATAATTTTCATGAAAATACCAAATCAGTCCCAAAAATATTTTTTTTTTCGAGATTTAGCATAATATAGTCCCATAATGAACATATATTTTTCTCAAAATTTTTAAAATTCATTTTCTATTTTTCAAAAAACAATTTCTAATTAATTCCTTAAGAAATTAGCTACCCCAAGTTTAACTCCAAAAATTCCCAAATCTTGGCAGGATCTTACACATGTTAACATGAGTTTTCAGTTTAAATTTCATGGTTATCAGAGTTATAGAACTCCGATTATAGCGTTTTTTGTCGAAAAAACCTAAATATTGAAATGGTCATAACTTGCTCATTTTAAGTCGGAATGAGCTCATTTTTGGACAGGAGGTACTTTATACCATATACTTTCATGTCCCAAAAGGCCAGAATTTTTCTCATAAATTAAGTGGCCGAAACAGCCCTTTTAAGTTTTTGGACAGTAGCATTTTCCTCTTTTGTAGCTTTGGACTCCTTTGCTAAAAATAGTCCACACGAAAATCTACAACACCTTTTCCAGTGATTCCACTTGGATAAGTTATATTACTCATAGATCTAACTCTAGAACTTGACCACACTCAAAAATTCAAAACATAATAGGAGATATGGTGAATTGAATTTCATGTTCCATTTTTATCAAAATCTGATTTTTCAACCCTTTATGATTTCTAAGAAACTTTCATGTTTTCACATAATAACCAACATAATTCATCATAACACTTATTAATACCACATATACCCATGATTTTCATCAGTCCAATGTTTTTATTATGAATCTCATCATAATAAACGTAAACAGATCATTTCCACAATTTAATAAGGAATGAATATAAAGGATTATTCACCATGCATGTGGTAATTCACATGTATGCAGTTATTCCAATGAATAATAAAGAATGGAATAATGTAAGGATTCACCATGCATGCGATAGAGACCGCATAGACAGGTTATTCCCAACAAAATAATAAAGAACGGAACCAATCAGCGTGATCCTCACCGATGTGATATTCCAATGAATAATAAAGAATCTGGAACCGTCAAAGAAATTCGCACCAACAGGGATATTCCAACAAAATAATAAATAATGAAATCAGTCCCAGTGAACGCATTGATGTGATATTCGACGTATAATAAATAATGGAACTGTGTCCGCAGAAAACGCATTGCATGTGATATTCCGATGAATAGTAAAGAATGAAATAATAGAAGAATTTCACCACGTGTATGCAAAGATTTTGCATATACAAAAGTTATTCCAACATAATAATAAAGAATGGAATAACAGAAGAAGTTCACCATGTATGCGGTACTTCACATAAACAGGTTATTCCAACATAATAATAAAGAATGAAATAACAGAAGAAGTTCACCATGTATGCGGTACTTCGCATAAACATGTTATTCCAACATAATAATAAAGAATGAAATAACAGAAGTTCTCTTCATGAATAAGAAAGAAATAATACCCCTTACCTCAAAAGAAAACTGGATACTAGAATAGTGAGATAGCAAACTTCTCTTCTTCTTTCTCTCTATAATTTCTCTCTATAATAATTGCTCTATAGCTTTTGTGAATTGGTGAGAAATGAAGGAAGAATGAGTTTCTATTTATAGGAAAATATAGTTTCGATAATTGCGCTTTGGGCTCGAAATATTACAAAGACAATACCTCCAACTTTTCTTTTATTTTTAATTCACCATCCAAGTATTATCAAACTTGCACCACCTCCCCTAATAGTAAATCATGTGAATCAATAGTAAATCATGTGACTCAATAGTTCTAAACATGTGTAAAAAAATTAATTACAGTATAGTACTTCCATCTATACCTCCATTTTTAACTTAGTCATGCAAGTATCATCAATCTTGCACCAACTCCTCTAATAGTATAAGAATGTGATTCAATAGTACACACATGTGAACAAATAGTTATATGAGCATGTGAATTAGTAGCAATTAATTTCTTATTTACCCGATTAATTATCCGGTTGGTCAATATAACTTTCAGACATCAATTACTATCGAAATAAATGTCGATTTTCACTAACACTAACAATCCCAACACAATGAAAATATTTTTCTCAAAAAAATTATTTTTGGAATTTTGAAACTTTTTTCGAAAAAGTCAACTGTTGACTTTTGTTTTACCAAAAAGTCAACATCGAAAAAATTTGTGTTTATAGTCTATTTCTACTAATTTCATCGTTTCGGACTCAAATATCACATTCGCGTCTCCAAATTCAACTCCGAACTCAAATTCGATTATAATAACATTCATCATTAATATCATAACTCACAATATTTAACAACCAGGTCGTTCCTAGGAAAGAGGGGGCTTTCCAATAAGGATTTCTCCCTATTGGCGCGCAATTAGGTGACCAAACCTCTCCTTGACCGAACTTCTAGACATTATAAATATTGCAATTTAATAATATGAATAACTTTATCGTCTCAATTATTGATTTAATAATATATCATATAATGCGATGATATCTTTGTGTGAATAATCGAATCAATAATACGAGAGATATGATGCGTGAATTACTATAGTAATAATTGAGTATAACCGGTGACTTCTCACGTAAGCATCAATAATCAATACTTGTGTCTACTACGCAACTACGGCCAGACATCAGACTTTTACTACTAAGGGTAGTTCAACAGTTTTAACGGTAAAACTTCCGTCGTTATTCTCATAAAAATATTTTTTATTTTTTTCTCAATCCGACAATAATTCCGTTGTGGGGTCCACCAATGATTGTGTCATCGAACGAATATTCCATGTTAAAACAAATATTCCTCGACCAATCGAATATTTATAACAACTTGCGTACTTTATAAAATTTATAAATATTACCCATAACTATAACGTTATCTCAAATTCACACCAAAATTTTGAAAAAAATATTTCGAAAAAATTAAATCTTTATTCGTAAAAACTGGGGTCTCACAAATAGGGTCCAGCAACACACAAAACATGTTTTAAATATTTATTGTAATAAAAATACTTTTCCTCCTCATTTATTCATATATCACACATTCATTGTAAAAATATCATCATTATTATATTATTGTAATATAATAATATATTTTATCAGAAAAGATAAAATATCAATTTTCAACAATTATCACTTTTCTAAAAATACCTCCATTTATATCCACATAAATAAATATTTTCCTTATCATATAAATTAATAAATAATTATTTACAAATAATATTACAGAATCACAATAATGACAACCAGGCAGTTTTCAGGAAAGAGGGGGCTTTCCGATAAGAATTTTTCCTTACTGCGCGCGTAATTAGGTGACCAAACCTCTCCTTGACAGAACTTTTTAGACATTATCAATAATGCTATCTAATAATAATATGAATTATTGATCTGATAATGAAAAATACTGTGCAGTGACAATTATTGAAACAACAATAATATAACTATCAACGCAGCAATTATTGAATCAATAAAATAAAATATTGAACAGTAACTACTATAACAATTATTGAGTAGTGCCTTCTTACGTAAAAAAAATTATCATGCTTATCAATAGTACTCATGAATAGTAACTCGTGAATAAGAACTCATGAATAAGAACTCCCACATAAAAAAAAATAAGAATTTCACAAGAAAAATCTTACCAATATTCTGGTATAATGATATTGAAATCAATTTAACCATTTACTGAATAGTAATTATAAAAAAAATTGAATACTTTTATTTCATAAAATTCGGGGACTTACAACTGTTCTCTTCAGGAAAATGAGAATATAGCTGGGACGAGTCGGGGAATGAAGTGATGGTCCGAGATGGTGGCTATAGTAGTCCTCACTATTTTTATAAAATAGTGTGATAATAATTATAATGAGGACTCCATTGAGTGTGAATATTGTCTAGAAGGTAATATTCGTGTTTAAACTCTCAGCTATATTTTGTCGTATTTTGCACGACAGTTGTATAATTAAGTTTGTAGTTGAGTTTATGTACCATGTATTTGGCGACTCAAGATGAGTAATGTACACCTGTTTTTGGGGCGTCATAGGGGGTCTTCCGTATAAATGACGAGCAATTAAATAACCTTTTTACTTGACAGAACTTTTTAGATATTGTCAATAATGTTTATTAGTCTAATAATATTATATCAGATAAAATGAGTTACTGTATCGTGTCAATTATAATAATATCAAATACTGTGCATTTGTTACTTTGACAATTATTGAGTTCAATAATATGAAATATTATGCAGTTGATACTGTAATAATTATTGAATCAATAATATGAAATATTCTGCAATACCGTGTGATACTGTAGAATGTCGTGTGTCACTGTACTTTTATCACCGAGTATTTAAACAGTAAAAATAATAGTACCGTTGACTATACTTTTTTATTAAAAAGGTTATTTATGTCATTTTGTGCATTCGACAATATTTCATTGTGGGACCCACCAATGATTGGCTATTTCGGCGCCGTCGTATTTTTACCTAATATTCTTGACAAAATGAATATTTTTCGACCGTACGAATATTCCCCGACAGAACGAATATTGCCCGACATACTTTTATAAATTACACATATCACTCTTAACTTTAACATTTTATCAATTTAACCATTTACTGAATAAAATAATAATTATAAAAAAATTATATAATTTTATTTCATAAAATTCGGGATCTTACAATAAATCATCTATTTTTTATATATATATAATCTATTATGGCCTTTAAGCTTATTTTCCCACAACAACAATATTCTTCTTGATTATGTGATCATAAAATAAAAATAAAAAGAGAGGCAAAGTATGCCTGTGAGCGAATAATTATGACAAATACTTATAATAAATACATACAGCATAATCTTTTCGTTCTAGTTTCTACAAAGAGAATTTCATTTAATTTTTTCTTAATCAATTTATAAAATCTGAATTTATTTGATTTTAATTAACACAATAATTGATACAAAATTTTCATATAAAAATCAAAACAAATTCACTTCACTATTTAAATTTTAAGATTTGAAAAATTAATTAATTAATGTCAAAGTCAAATGAGACTTGTGTGTGAAATGAATTGTGTAATATTATTATATTCATTTGATACTTAAATCCACCGTCTTAAAATGACTAACATATGTGTGTGACTTAAAAATTTCTTAATGCGTGCTATGACTTTATTAAGATTTCTATACGCATATATAATGAGGTTTTTCAAATTCCAACGATAAATTTCTTAATTGTTATTCCCTGTAACAAATTTTAGAATTGAATTTCAATATTAAAAAAAAGTTATTGTCAAAGTTAAATTTATGCATGTCGGTGCGTCTACAATTAGAAATCATTTTTTTAATCAAACAATTCTCCAAACGACTGCAATATATTGAAACTATAAAATGTTCTAAAGATGAAAAGATTATAATAAATTAATAATATTACAATCCTTTAAAACAAAATACATATAATCAAGATAAATACCTTAGAAACTCTTGAGACACAGTCATATTCAAATATAATATGCAAATTTGAACAATTCCTCAACACGAGTAACGAAAGAACAATTTGTCATGAGTAAGGGTGTAAACGAACTGAGTCGGACCAAGTATTGAGTTGCTCAGATTTGGTTCACAAAATTTATCGAGTATAAAATAAGGTTTGATTGAGTCTCATTTAGCTACCGAGTCGAACACGATTCCGAGTCGAACCCGAACAGTTTGAACTTTTCGAACGAATATGATTCGAGTATCAATAAAAAATTACAATTTGAGGAGGTTCGAGTAATTTATCGAATTTTAAAATTTGCTTATATTTGACTCATTTATATTTCGAATCAAACTTTTAGTCGAGCAAGTATGAATCGAGCACAAATTGTTTGCTCATTTTTCAACCTTAGTCATGAGTGACAATGCTACACTAAAATCTGAACGTTTATCTTCATCAATTTGTGTACAAGAAAAATTCTCATAAACGAAAAACATAATCTATATGTTTGTACAAATTACACCTAAAATATTGTTTTTTATAAAAATTTCGATTGGAATAAATATTATATATTTTTTGAGAAGTACTATAAAAAAAATATCGCTAAAAAGAAAAGAAAAGAGATCTAGACGAGGAGAAAAAAAATATACTCTCCCCAAATTTAAGACGAACTAAAATTTTTAGTTGCCTACGAAAAACCTTAACCCAACGTGAGAAAATATCAATAAAAATATTATATTTTCATATTTTTCAAACTAAGGAGTGATTAAAGTATTAGACATTATTTAATACTTTTCCCTTATGGCCCCCTAACAATAACATTCCTGAAAGTTACGCGTGGTACGTTGTACAATTAATAATATTATTAACATCAAAATGAAAATGACCACAACAGGGTTTTGTTTTAATTTTATTTTATTTACATAAACACGTTCTAAACTTTGAATATAATATAATACTCTGATATAAGGTGGTAGTAATAAATTAAAATAATAATCGCAGTAATAATAATAATAATAATAATAATTAATTAATTAATTAATAATAATAAAGTTTCTTCTTCCTATCTGATCTGAATAAGCTTGTCCGTTATTATGAAGATTCATTGACCTTAGCAATAAATGTCCCGAGGAGAACATCCCATCAGATAAATGAATATTAATTTCAAGACCCCATAAGCAGATACATGTAATACCTCATCATCATTCATGCACTCGTGAGCTTATCTTAAAAACTCACATAACATATATAATGAGCTGTTATATTTAAGTCAACCATGGACCTAGCTACCTAGCTAGCTCTCATTTTTTATTATTAATTTTTTTTTTGTAAATTTTATATATAAAAAAGTTAGTTATATAATAATTAAAATGCTTGACATATTCCTATAGTATATATGCTCCAATTAACACTAGTGAATATACTCATATCACAAATCTTTTTAGAATTTTTCGTTTAAAATTTGAATCGACTGAACTAAAATTACATAAAAAATCTTTCTCAAAAATGTATATATATATATATAGACACCTAATGATTTTAGTACTTATTACTCTCTGAGTTTTTTCTATTATTTATTTATTTAAATATTGTATAAAATGGATATACAAATTGTCTTGCTATACTGCGTGTGCATGTGTATGTGCATGTGCATGTGCATGTGTGTATATATACATATATATATATATGTGAATTATGATGCATGGTTTGCTAGCTCCTAAAAAAGTTTTTCTATTGTAGGACCTTGAAAACTGTACCTCTTTAATTGGCCATTTCAATTTCCCCCTTGAAGAAAGTAGTATATTTGACTGGCCTTTTCTACTTAGTTTTATAATTTGTTTGTTCACACACACACACACACACACACACACATATATATATATATATATATATATATATATATATATATATACACACACACACACAGTAGTGGTTCATGATTTTGGTAGGTTGGATTTTGTATAGAAAGTGTATGGCCAAAGATGATAGTGACACAGAAAGTCTAGGTTGACTCCTTTTGATTCAGAAATATATGGATATAAGTAAGGTAGGTGATGAGTTAGCTTCTTATGGATGAAGGTTGATCAACATGGTGGTCACAAATCATGTAACAATATTATGAATTTGATTTTTTTATTATTTATATAACAAAATATAGAATATCAATGTTTTTCAAAGTGAAAAATTTATTCGATTTAATTGTATTAGATTCAATAATTATATATTATGAATGGACTATCATGATCTGGTAGGAGAAAAAGGAGCATCTGGTTACTAACATGAACAAGTATGTGATTTAATTGGTCATTGAATTCAACAAGTACTTTCATAAAAATATATAAGAGTATAAGATTCTATTTATCGTGAAGTTAATTTTATAAGAAAGTTAATTAATTGATTAATACAGTGTTAATATGCAAAAAAAAAATTACTTTCTAATCTATATATCAACACTATATTAATCAATTAATTAAAATTAATATCACTGCTCGAGTTAATTTAATCTAGAATCAAGTTAGTTAGGTTTAAATTTTTATTATGTACTTGTACTAGAAGACTAGAAGTTGATGAGCTGGAGTACCTAGCTAAAGGGAGGATGAACATTACATTACTCTAAAACTTAATTAATGACAGAGGAGCCAGTGGGTCCCAGCTTTATCATTGGCCAAAAAATTTAGATTCTCAGAAACACACATTAAATAGAAATTTCTCAAAAAAAGATTTGTGGGGTTTTTCATAAGAATATCTGACATCACTATTTGTCGGTCCATTCCATAATTAACTAATTAGTGGTTTAATTGTGTACTTGAAGGAATAATCCCAAAAAAAGATATATGAAAATATAAATCCAGAAATTATATGTTGTTTCAAATCAAGTAGTTGATGTATGAGCATGCTACAAACTGTGTTTTAATTTCAGCTAAAAAACAATTTTTTTTTATTCAGAATAAAAGTGATTTTACACAATTTTGGGATATCGTAGCTTTCAAATTGGTATAATACCTTGTGTATGTGTTGGACTGTTGATTCAATTTTGCAATATGGTCATGTGCAACTTGTTTGTGTTCAAGGGCATAAACTAATCGAATTGAAACGAATAAAGACTTAATTAGAATTTATATGTCACACTTAATTATAACAATCAATTAACTTGGTCTTTTGTACAAAAAAAATTAACTTAGTATTATATAAATACATGCAATTACTATTATCACATGAAAATATTAGTTCCCTAATTATATTGTCAAACTAAAGTTTGTGTAATTTTAGATATATTTTTGAGAATTTTTTATTTATTTATGTATGTTTAGACATTCGTTTGAGGTTGGGGAGGAGGAAGTAATATAAATACCATTTACACAAACTTTAGTTTGACAATATAATTAGGGAACTGATATTTTTACATGTATTTTTGATATTTGTACATAATCTCCTCTTATATGAGTATACAGTGGGTCTCACCTTCACTTGGAAAGAAATCATGTAAAATTATTAAAAACACACGTAGAAATAATATTCCCCTATAATTGGCATGACCTAAACCTAGACCTACAGACCGAGTTATCCATTATTTCCGTAGGGCAATTGTGGCCTGCATAAATTTAAAATGAGCATGGTGTCTTTTTCCGGATTTTGAATTCAATTATTGAAAAAATTGCAATCAACAAACTTATCTTTTGGAATCGATTAAATGATTTTTGAAGCTAGCTATGGTGCTCTACCCTGTACGAGGATTACGATGGCCACAAAGATGTTTGATGCCATGGGCGGAGCTAAGCTACATTATAAGGGCGAGGGCGAGAGCGAGGGCGAGGGCGTAGGACATTGTCGTTTTCTTCCTTCAAATTATTATCAGAATCAATTTTTATTTTAAAGTTTTTAAGGCAGTGCTCAAAATTTTAAAAAATGTAATTCTTGAAATTTATAAAATAGTCAAAATAAGTAGCCTCTTAATTCAGAAAAAAAAAGAAAAAAGGGATGGGCGATTGTTGAAATTTGTTGAGGGTTCCACATTTTGAGTAGTCTTGGTCCCCCCTAGTGGAAGATGATTTTACTTGTATTTTGGCTCCTACAATTGGGAATTTTGAATTTTGGCTCATTTTGCTTGTATTGTTCCTATCAAGTGACTTGGGTACTTAAGAAACTACTTCATCATATATATATATATATATATATATATATATATATATTATTATGTATTACATTACATAAAATTTATGCTTATACGACAGATTTTTTAATTTATAAATAAGTAAACTGTCCTTAAATTTCGAATTAACTATATGACGACGACGGTGAAACCGTCGCTTATAACCCAAAAAAACATCGCCATAAATTTTCAATGTGTAATTCATAATCACATACATACATTTTTTTCTATATATATATATATATATATATATATATATATATATGCATGCTCTGAACTTTGTTCTTGGTACATTTTCTTATACATTTCATTTTCAGCAATGTACCTATGTGTGCAGTTAAACCAAATTCAAATCATCTCTTTGTTTCATATTAGGACTGCCCTTAATTTCGACCCTATTTGAAAACTTACTAGACTAGAATCTCCCTTGTCAACAGATTCAATTCAAAAGTTTACACATATTAGAGTATATTCGATTATCAGCGTTTGCACTAATAGCGTTTTGTGCGTTTGGATGTTTAAATGTATGGCATCAATTTTAGTGCATTGCATCGGACCCTAAATATTACTTTTTTAGTTAAATAAGTGTGGGTTTGAAAAATTTGATGTGGCAATAAACCAAAAGACAAGAAAGAATCCATTAATTTTGTACTATAATCCAATGAAAAAGATAGTTAATTGGAAGACGACATAGATTCTAATTGGGAGGGATGGATGGAGTAGGAAAATGGATTAAGCAAGTTGGTAAGATGGTTACATCCATGACTAATGGTTGTGTTAAATAAATTATATGGGAACGTGCTATTGTATAAAATAAAATAAAATTAATAATTATAATATTAAGTATTTACATGAATTGAGAGAAGATATCTTATATGATCGTGGATTCACAAGTAGCGAAGTGCCAAGGCGCTTTTCAATTGCCTTTCTCAATCTTATGATGAATGTATAGGTGTGTATAAAAGTTCTTGAGATGACAATTGAGACCAAATCCTAACTGTTTTATTTATAGAATAACTAAGGGTCAAAATCGTCCATCAGGATTATGAAAACCTAGGTATTATGCCAAATACTATCAGTAATATTATTTATAGGCCACGTAATTAATTACCAAACCCATAAATAAAATAATTAAATTAATACAATATTTAAGCCCAATAATTACATAAATAGTAGAGGCCACATAAGAAAATAAAATATTATAACATTCTCCCACTTGGCCGAAATACTATTTATATATAAAACATAACGCTTACAATCATTAATTTGGTCAAGTATTAATTTAATATCTACATCTTGTTCAAATAAAAATACCGATGCGAATTAATACAATCTTTGTCACTATTAACACAAGATCTCCATTAATTACACAATTAGTTCTTTTATTAGAACAAAGATTAACATTAAGCATAACATGTATGAATAGAGTTTACATAAGTGGTAATAGATTAAACTCGTTCATATGGTCCAAAACATAACTGTTAGCTCATAATTAAATTCTCAAGTGTGCACAATAAAGAGAATAGCAAACCATAAACATAATGTGAAGTTCAAAACAACGAGCTCAAAATTGTTGTCTTACCTCAAAATAACTCACTAATTAAGACTACCAATTAAACCCATGCCGACAACATGCTCTAAAAATAGCTTGGGTTGTAAACCTTTTGTAAGTGGATCCGCTAACATATTATGCGTACTAATATACTTAATGACAACGCTTTGATCTTCAACTCTTTTTCTGACAAATAAGTATTTAGTGTCGAGGTATAGTTCAACACCACTCGAAATGGTGCTGTTGGAAAAATTAACAGCAGAATCATTATCACAAAATACTTTTAATGGTCTTGAAATGAAATCTACAACCTTAAGTCCTGAAATAAGATTCCTTAATAATACGACGTGACAAGTAGCATGATAACAAACCACATATTCTGCCATCATCGTGGAAGTGGTAGGAAACTTCTGCTTATGAGTTCTCCACGAAATAGGGTCTCCTAAAAGTATAAAGATGTACCCTGATGTAGATAACTTATACACGAAAGAAGATGAAGTTAATAAGTTAACATAACTTAAAGAACTTAATATATACAAGAAAAACAAGACACATGATTAATGTTCTTATATATAAGATGCTCCATCATTCCATTTAGGGGGAGAAGCAATTAAAAGCTGGTTTAGCTAAAATGGTTCATTACTTATTTGAAATCAAGGGGGACATATATAATCTCTGTGCCCTTAAAAAAGTGGAAGTGCCTTTACTTGCTTCTTGTTGCGAAAGGACCAAAGCGATGACTTTTTTCCTAAACTGACAACTAATTGACATGAAAGAGCAACTATAACTAAAGTAATGCAATTACTTTTGCTTAGTCCTTGATGGCATAATTGATTATACATACATCTCTTGGCCAAGATATTGGAAGCTTTTCTTTTCTGATTATTATTCAGTTAATCTAACCACAATTTTCCTTTTGATTTGCTACACACACACACACACACACACATATATATATATATAGCTTTTTTCATCTTTTTACAAATTTCATTTTATGCTTTTATTAAAACTAAGGTCATTTTTGTTTACAAAAATTATAATCACATTGATTATAATTCTGGGATAATAAATTAATAATACCCAACTAGTTGAACATGATATTAAATAATCCTCCATATTAAGTCATTTTATAATCTCTAGAAGCCTAGATATTAGTTACAAGTTCAAATTTGAAAACAAACAAGACATTTGAGATTAATAGTTATATATCAAGTATAATTCTTGCAAACAAACAAAACCTAAGACAAACAGAGGAAAAGTTGTACCAAGTTGATTATTAGTAGTATTTTTTTAATCGTCAGCTACTAATTGTAGCGGACATCGATTTTAAGTTTCTAATCTTAGTCGTTCCTTCTTGTTTTCAATGGTATAGATGGTGTATGTCAGTTTTTAGTCTATATCAACTACTTGTTATGGATCATTCATACAATTCAATGGGCAGCTAGCTTTTTTCATATTTTTTTCAAATTTCATTTTATGCTTTTCTTTTCTTGCTCAAAAGAAACAATGCAACATGACAATTTGTGAAAATAATAGATTTAAATCGTAGTGATTAGGTTGCTTAAACCCTACAATCGGTTGTCGTATTGGCTAAACTTTGTGCAATTATTGGGTAAGGGAGTGCTAAGAACGATTACAACCCCATAAAACTAATCCAAAGAATTAAAGGAGGAAATTTTTGTTTAGAAACATCCCACATTGCTCATGGGGCATATAGAATTAATAAGAGTTCACTAGCTAGGGGTCCATTTGAGATGACCTTAATTCATCCTATTAAGCAGGGACCAATAACTACACTACTACTAGGAAACATAACCACATGGAGATGATCTCATAAGTGTTAGTTAATTAAATCATAGCTAAACTAGTTTATCTTTCTTTCTTTTAGTCTTGTCAAGAATAAATAAGTGATGATGACATAAACATAAGCTGGGTTTACAAGTATATATATACAGTCCGCTTCCAACGAATCCCAAGGAATGAATTCAAGAATCTAAATCCTAAGATAACGACGATTTTTTTTCCGTCATTATACTTGCTCGCCTTTCCAATTCAATGAAGAGAGTTGGACTATATATATATATATATATATATATATATAAATAAATAAGCATAAAAAATCTTGTTAAATAAATTATAAATTACACATGCATTTCCCACCTTTTCTCTTGTAAATTATAACTCCATTAATGGCCAAACCAAAACAAAAGTGTTTGTCTACTTGAAATGCTTTTGTTTGTCCCCCAAGCCTGGAATAATTACATGTACGTACACTTTTCGACATTATTTTAGTGGGAAATTGAGGACTTTAGCTGATAACCTTTAATTTCCTGCAGAAAGTTTATGCCTGCCTTTATATCAACTGTTTGATATTCTTATGGTGGCATGGGCTAGCTCTTGAGTTTAGTCATGTCCATCGACGTGCCGCCCTCTCATTGGTGCATATTTTTAAAATTAGTTTCCTATATTAACTAGAGGCAGTCAGCAAAAAATAGTAGACATGATTTGGACAACTAAATAACTAATCCAGAATCCTAATAATTTTTTATCCTTTGGTAGGTAGGTGGGTGGGTGGGTATGTATATATATATATATGAAAACAGTCTTTTATATATATATATATATATATTACTTTTTTCTTTTTGTTGTTGTAAAGAAAAATACCTAGAGATAATATCAATATGATTCATAACCTAGCTAGGCAGATTGGCACTTTGACTTTTAAATTGAGCCTTTTGTGTCCCTTCAAAAGAAGACCTATATATCATTTTGATTGTAACTAATCTTGCAATTTCATTAAGATTACAAAAAATGTGACTTTAAGAAACACATTTATATGTAATATTTTAATTATCTTTAATTGTAAAATGAAGTGTGGGAAAATAAAACATTTATATTATCCATCCAACAAACAAAATTGAGGACAAAATATTAATTATATGTCTTCAAAGTATCCAATATGAAACTATTAATTACAACCACAATTCAAATAATTCAAACAAAACATATATATATATATATATATATATATATATAATTCAAAGGCTTCTTGAATATTCATGGTTAATCTCGATCCATTAAATTTTGAATTGGTGGGTTTTGTTAACTGAATGATAAGGAAGAAGAGAGAACAAAAATGGAGGGAGAAGAAACCGTATAAAATGTAAGGTTTCATTGATTGATGATCTTCACAAGGTTTAATGAAAAAGATGATAGAGAAAGATAATTGAAGAGATCATTCAGGAGAGAATTTTTGGAGAGAGAAATACTCTTGGCGATTTTGAAGAGGATTAGAAGTCTTATTTTGGAGAGAGAGAGAGAGAGTAAACGGGCCCCATCGTGCTTTTCATTTAGACTTAAATACTCCATTCTATTCAGATTAAATAACGTTTTAGAGAATTTAATTTTATTGTATATAAGTGTCGTTTTGGAATCTCTATGCAATATTACACTATTTTTTTCCTAATTTACCCCTCTATTTAATATGCTTAGTAAATGCAATTGTGGAGAGAGAAATAATTAATTAGGGACAATTGTGGAGGATGAGAAGAGACAATTGTGAAGAGAGAAATAATTAATTAGGGACATAAAAGATATTTTGTATTATTTTTTAATAAGTGTGCTTAACTTTAAAATATCATTTAATCTAAATAAGAGGGAGTATGCATTAATACTCTCAACTTTTAATATATACCTACCTACCAAAGTATTTTTGGTAACATATAATAATTTTAGTGAAGTAATTATGTGAGTAATTGACTTGTTGTAAATTCTCTCTTTATAGTTTATAATGAAGAGGCTCCAAAAAAGAAGAGAATCAATGGAATTAAGTCACTTTTTTCAAAATATTTTCATGTTTAAGTTATTTTATATTTGTATTATTTTATCCGTTTTTTATATATAGTTATTTTTTAATCACAGATAAAGATAAAGAAATGATCAGAAAGCATTAAATATATAATCAATTGTCTATATTGTCCTTGTATTGGAAAAAGAGAGTGTTATTTATTGGGCAAAAAATAGTGAGAACCAAAATTATATTTATTACTTGGGGTAATATTGAAAACTAAGCAATTAATGCTTACTTGAAATTCTAAAACGACTTATATTTAGAAACAAAAATATTTCTCTAAAACGACTTATATTAAGGAACCCGGGAGTAATATTTTTTGAGTCCTGATAAATTTATACCAAATTATAATTGTTAAATTTATCGATACACAAGTATAAATTATAGGAGAACCTCACTTATCCATATAACTGAAAAAAAATCAACATAAATATTTGCAATATATATCATTTTCCTCTTTTTTTTTGTCAATTTACTCAAAAAATAATAATTATAGTACTAATATCAACTCCTAAAGAAATCAATTATACTATAAGCTCTCACTTGAGGAAATTCATACGTCTGCAATTATAGGTTCTTATAATCATATTCCTTGGTAAGATCTATTAAGTGTCAAACCAGTAAAAGTTCCATTATATATTTTCCCAAGTATTGCGGCCCAAAGGATCCACAAGAAACTAAATACTTCTTCCGTTTCTTAATGTAGGTCGTTTTAAGGTTGTGCATAAATATTAAGATAATAATTATATAGCATTAATTATAATATCAATTGTCTATATTACCCTTATATTTGAAGAAGAGTTTGTTATTTATTGGACAAAAAATAGTGAGAGAACTAAAGTTATATTTAATACTTGGGATAATATTGAAAATTAAACAATTAATGCTTACTTCAAATGACTTATATTAAGGAATAAAAATATTTCTCTAAAACGACTTATATTAAAGAACGGAGGGAGTATGTCATATTAGATTTAATGACAAACACACAAATATCTTTATATAGCACAAAATACTAATTATATCTATTCAAATATGAAACTACTCCTTCCGTTTCTAAAAAATTGTCGTTTTAGAAGAAAAAAATTATTTTAAAATGTTTGTCGTTTACAACTTTCGAGAAAAATAAATTATTTACTCTTTATATTACTCATATCTTCTCTCATTGTCCCAAGAAATTCTCTCTCTTGTATTAATAGTTTTTAACTTCTCATAAAAGGGGTAGTTTTGGAATTTCAAACAAATTTTACTTGATAAATGATACTTTCTTAATCTATGTGCCAAAATCTTAAAGGACAATCTTTTAGTAACAGGGGTAGTATTAATTAATTACAACCCCAAGAACAAGACACATCCAATGTTTCTGAACTTAGCCGCTTCCAAAATGATTTTTCCCCCAAACCAAGTATCCTATACTTCACATATGTTTTATCTGGTTCTGCCCATAACAAGCAATATTCCCTTGCAATTGGGTGGAAGAATACTCCATATATATCCCCCTTGCGATTATAGAACGTGAGTTTATCCTGTGTGACAGGATTATATATAGATAATTGACGTTCTTGATTTTTCAAAACCTGGTGACATGAAAACAAGCAGTCCATTGTATGAATATGAGAGTAGAGGCCATCTCCAACTGCCCCTTTTATCAGTCGTCAGTAGGAGTGCAGTTGGGCAAATACTGCTCCTTGTTCTTGGTTTGGTCTTCTTGCTCGCATCTCCCCACTCATCAACCAAATAAAGTTCTACGTCCTTTCTAAAATGCCGGTAGCAAATAACGAGTAATGGATTAGAGCGCTTTAGCTGCGTCTTCGCCATGCCAGAAACGAATCGAAATCGAACCGAAAGATTGAAATACAGAGATTTAGTTCACAAAATTTATCGAAAGATAAAATAATGTTTGGTTGAAAATATTTCGCTACCAAATCGGTATTTTGTTAGCTTGAACTTTTCGAACGAATATGATTCAAGTATCAATAGAAAATTACATTTTGAGGAGGTTCGAGTAATTTATCGAATTTTAAAATGTACTCATATTTGACTCATTTATATTTCGAGTAGAGCTCGAATCAAACTTATCGAGTCCGAACTTTTTGCTCATTTTATAACCTTAGTCTCAGTGAAATATGGGGTTGAGGTTAAGGACTTCCATTTCTTGCACACACTTCGGCATTTAAGAACATGTTCTGCTGGGAGTCTACTGTGGATGTCAGTGATGATATCATCTGGAAGAGGTTCACAGTGCCGCCTGGGTTAGAATGCACCGACTAGCTGTTGGCAAATGACCCCGATCAATGAAAAGCAAGGGGAGATCATTTTATCCGCCTACAACCATATAAAAATTTATATGATAAGGTTACCTCTTAATTGTTGCAAATTAAATGACAAAAGCACAAGTAAGAGAGGAAATCTGCCACTTAAAAAGAGTATGGGAAGCAGAAATTCTTCATTACCCCGACGAACCGGCGTATCCCTGAATTAGATACTCCGATTCTCAAGAATTTTTGGGGATTCTTTCCTCCTTTTTTATAACTCATATGTTTTGACTTAACTATGATTATATTTGTTACTTTTATGACTTCGTAACATAAGTTATATCAAAGTTATATCGTTTGTTGGATATTTTTTGTTTTTATCTTGTAGTAGTACCTACTTTGTTGAATGTTTTATATATATATATATGGAGAATGATCAATAGCATCTATTTGCTATGAAATAAAAAATGACATATAACATTTATATCATGCATTAAAAACATGAAGGACTGCGATTTGTATTTAGGATACACCGTCCGCTAGAATTTTAGCGGACGTGCTTAATGACTTTTCCAGACACTTTTGCGAAATAACAGACTCCGCTAGTACTTCTAGCGGATGGATAAAATACACTTTACCACACCTGCAACATGAATACATGAATTCCCACCCTACACGAATTCCCAACAGGTTAACATCATACACGAATTCCCAAACACAGCAACAACATGAATTCCCACCTGCAACATGAATTCCCACCATACACGAATTCCCAACAGGTTAACATCATACACGAATTCCAACACAGCAACATCATACACAAATTGAGTAATTATAGCAACAATTGAATATATTATAGCAACAGTTAATATTCAACAGGTTTACATTATACACGAATTCCCTCATTATAGCAACAGTTAAATATATTATAGCAACAGTTAATATTAATTAATGACCAGTAAGACCATATACAGAGAGATAACATAACCACAACAGGTGAAAACAAATATTCATAAAATCATAATGTTCTAACTAGAAAAAATTTCTGAGTTAAACTACAAGGACCATGACCTTAACTACTAACAAAGCAAAAACTTAGAAATCATTCGCTTGTTTAAGAAGAGGCCCTTACACTTGATGTGACTAATAGTCTCTACATTCATTAGAGGTTCCTTTGTGTCCACATGATAGAAGACTGGAATGGGGACACCCCAGGTCCTTTGCCGTGATATACATCAATCGGAGCGGCTAGAAGCCATCGCAGAGATTCTGTTCTCTGCCTGAATAATAATTATAAGTTTTTATTAGTAAAGCATGCACCAGTAAAATGTGGAAAACCACTTGCAAAATTAGGAGAATCTAAAATAAACCACATTCACAATAAGAATGATCAAAAAGCTACCAGCAACAGTGTAGTTGTGTAAATTATCCTCTGTAGCCTGTACCTCAGGAAAGAAATTTCATATGACGACAGAACTTAAACTTTGGAGTGATTTCTTTTAATTGGTTATTTTTCAAAATAGTTTTCCTTAATTTGATGGAGCCCAGTATACTGCTGTTTATTCCTGAGTTTGCAGTTTGCATCCTCTTACTTCCCTTTATTCATACATAATAAAAGGAAAGTAGGTGGAATATAACACTAAAACTGAGTTAGGTATTATAGGGAAATTGATTGCGATATCATCATTTTCCTTCTCATTTACATCATCAAACTCAACAAAACCAGGCCACTTTAAAGACTCGAACTCAAAAAGAGGAAAGCCAACAGTCAAAAGAAACAGAGGTGATACAATCCCACCAAGGAACCTCCTCATTCAAAGCTTTCTATATCATCAACTAATTCATATCAACCGAGACCATTTAATCATCACTTGTTGACACCTTTATCCAAAATCGAAAACTTATTTCTGGAACAGCTAAAATTGCCCTGAACATTAGCTAATTTTCATGTTTTATCATAAAAATCTTATTAAGACATTTTATCAAACATGTTATGTGCAAGACTTGCACTCCCAAATTTCATAAGCTTTTATACATGGTTCTAACCAAAATTTTCATCATTAATAACATGTATAACAATATATTCATAATATCCCAACTAAGCACAACAATTTCAAAACAATAATAATTATGTATGCTTTCAATTTCTATGAACTTAACCAAATTCATGGCAGTTTTCTTAGGCAGTTTTCCCTCGGCCTTTAACTTCTTAAGCAAATAAGCAAGAGCTTGCCCTTTTCCAGCACCTTGAGGAATGAAGACGGTGTTTCACCCATGTAAAGAAACCATGATGTATGCAGCTAAAGTGCTAAATACAGCCAAAAGAAGAACAATACAAACTAGTATTTCAGTTCTATCAAATATCACGGGGTTTAACATCAACTAATAGGTTAATCAGTAAACTGTAAACATACTACTACTAATAATTGAAGAAATTGAGTGTAACATCAATATACAGAAAAATGCTAATTGACTAATTTTACCTAGACACAATAAAATCCCCACTTCCCTAAAACAATATTAAAGAAATCCAATTTATCCACAAAGCTACTTAAAATTTCCAGGTATTAGTTCATTTAAAGCATTACTCTGTTGTGCATGAGTCTAGCTTCACGTGATTTTGATTGTTAAGAATCACTTACCAATGGACCTCGACATTGCAAGAACACCAAAAACATGATGCCCATTCCATTGTATCACCTTCCCTCCAGCTGCTTCAATCCTCGCATATTAATCTTCTCGATTTGGCTATATCAGTAGAAACAAGAAAGAACAAAAGGATATCACTTAAATTACAAATTCCTCACAACAGTGTCTGTGCCAAATATGTTAGCAATAAGCTAATTGGCCTAATCCGAGTCTTTTTTATACCTCTATAAACAATAATGTTAGCAAAATATCAATATTTTACCTTTCCGCTGAACTTCTTCTCAAGTTCCCTTACAAGCTTAAGATGAATCTTGCGGAAAGCCTTCCTCAATTGATAAGGAACATGGATCACAACAGCTTTGCGATTCCCAGATATATCAGCTTTACCCAATTCTTAGAATGTCACTGTAGCGTATACGATTAATTTCGAAGTCTTGTTGCCGATTTGCGCTTCTAGGGTTCTAGCCAGCCAATTACCCAATTCGAACTAGTATTACCTTTTCCAGAGTTAATGTCAGTCCGCTAGTCTTACTAGCGGATGTATACTGGGCTAGAGTAAAGGTGGGGGCATAAGCGTCTTAATATTTGATTAATCACGTCCGCTAAAATCTAACGGACGGCGTATTCCTAAATTAAATAACAGTCATTCATTAATTAGATAGATGGTATATATAGATATTATATGTTATTTTTTGATCCATAGCAAATAAATACTATAGATCATTCCTCTCTCTCTATATATATATGACAAAACTAATGATTTAGTCATTGAAGTTGGCACGTTTTATTGAATACCTGATTGAACTTTTAATTTTTTAAATTAACTCACTGAACTAATTTTTATTTTCAAATTGGGTTATTCCGTTAAAAAAAAGTTTGACAAGACGTTAATTTTTTATCTACATAACTCTGACGTGAACGTAAAAAAAAAAATAAATAAATAAAAATAACATGAAAAATAAAAATAAAAAAATAAAAACAACTTTTTGCAAAACAGATCTAAATTAAACATAATTCAAATTAAACCAACAATAACAAAATTCATTTATCGAGAAACTTAAAAGTAACTCATTTAAGAAAAAAAGTTGTATAACAAAAACTACGCAAAATCCATAACCACTAAACCCCCAAATCAGTACCTCCTACCACCTGCACCACCAGCAAAACCAGTACCACGGCCACCACCGTAAGGCGATAAAGAGGAAATGGGAGCAGCTTGCTCCTCCTTGAGCACAATCTCAGGAAGTTCACTCATACTCAAAGAAGCCAAAAGGTCAATAGTCTCCTTGTCAACTTCGATGCGGTCAGTCATGATGGCAGACTCATCTGGAACGAAATCCATGCGCCTTTCTCTTTCTTCTTCCTGAAGCTTGAGGGAGATGCGCCTTTCTTTTTTCTTTTGGATGCGCTTCATCAAGTGAGTGGAGAATTCAGCGATCTTATTGCGGAGGCGCTTGGAGGGGATAATTGCCACCTTTTCCAGGATCTTCTTGTTGGTGTGGAAATTGAGTGTCATTTTCGAGTAGTACCGCTCGATCATTTGGCGGGACAATTTCTTCACGGTTTTGGTTCGTACTCTACCCATGATTGACTGAATAGAGGGAGAGAGTGTCCAGAGGGAGGGGAAGAGGGGGGCGGGTAAGTTAGGGTTTGCTGGATCGAGAAAATGGGGAGATCTGTTTTGATGAAGAATAAAAGGAATCAAAATAAAGAAGATGGTTAGATTTGTTTTGCAAAAAAATGTTTTGATTTTTTTGTTTTTATTTTCAAGTTTTTTTTGCCACAAGCAATTTTTTTTTTTTTATGTTGTCTTTTATTTTTCATGTCTTTTTTTTTTTACGTTCACATTAGAGCCACGCAGAACGTCTGTCAATTTTTTTTAACGGAATGACCGAATTTGAAAATAAAAATTAGTTTAATGAATTAATTTAAAAAATTAAAAATTCAATTAGGTATTCAATAAAACGTGCCAACTTTGTTGACTAAATCATTAGTTTTGTCATATATATACTAGTTGTGTTCGTTCTCCCAAGACTATATTTAACAATGAGATTTATCCTAAATTTTTTTACCATTCAGGATAATTTATTAGGGTGAGCGAAAAATTCAAAATAAATTATATTTTGTTATATATATATATATATATATATATATATATAATCATTTAAATATTTAATAATAACATATATGGCGCGGAATCCATTCAGATAGCTTCATTAGTTCCATTAGACTTATTTTTGGTATGTAATCGGAAATTTCTTTAATATAGTTCGTTTTAGAGTTGTGCATAAGCATTAAGAAAATGATTGTAAAATATTAAATATACTATTAATTGTTTATATTGCCCTTGTATTGAAAAAAGATAGTATTATTTATTGGGCAAAAAATAGTGAGAGAACCAAAATTATATTTATTACTTGGGATAATATTGAAAACTAAGCAATTAATGCTTACTTAAAATTCTCAAATGACTTATATTTAGGAACAAAAATATTTATTTAAAGCGACCTATATTAAAGAACGGAAGTAGTATTATCCAGTAATAATTCATGTTGTATTTATTTCTATACTGTGCCTAGTTTTATTTCTATGTGGGATATAGAGTTTCCAAGGCCTCGTCTGAACCATTATCATAATGCATAAATTTAACCAAAAACAATAAATATTTTACAATTACACCATTAAATAAGCTTAAACCATGTAATTGTACTGTTATTTCATCTTATTATCATTAATGCAGTTTCTACGGTTTGGAATCTGTTTGCTTCTTACAACCAAAAAAAATTATGTAAATCTCGAGCAATAAAACTTAAATAAAATTGATGCGTAGGAATAAAAATAACATACCTCGCCTTTGAAGCAATCGATAACAAAGTATTACATTTGTTCCTAAAAGATTGTCGTTTAAGGTTTCGGCACATAAATTAAAAAACTATCATTTTTCAAGTAAAATTTGTTTGAAATTCCATCACTACCCCTTTATGGGAAATTGAAAACTATTAATACAAGGGAGAGATTTTTTTTTGGGACAATGAGAGAAGGTAGGGGTAATATTGAAAAGTAAATAATTTATTCTCCTTGAAAGTTGTAAACGATAATTTTTTTGGAACAAATTTTATCTCCTAAAACGACAATCTTTTAGGAACGGAGGGAGTATAAAATAAAAACGCAGTTTATTTATATATAGAGAGAGAATTCGATTTTATGCGGAATGGACATAAAATTCGTATTTTCCTGATATACGGTCTATTTTCTATGAATTATTAAAGTTTCGGAAAATAAAATGATTTTTATTAAAATTGAGTGGGACTCACTTTTGTTTTTAACATATGGGCTGCAAATTTTGATTCCAAATTGAGGTGTTGGTCTTGGTTGGTGAGGATGACGTAGAAGTGAAGAAAATTATTAATAATATTTTATTATTTTAGTCTCCTTTGGTGTTATAGCATTTTCCTATAAATAGGTACTTATGTTAGAATTGAAAATCACACCAGAAATATAAGTTTTCTCCCTATATTATCGAAAGCATATTTTTGTGAGTATTTAGATACTTTGAGTTCTTATTCAAATAAGCAAGTTTCTTCTTTTTACATCCGATATTCCTATTGTAAGATCTTTCTTTTTGCGTAAAGGATTTTAAGGATTATTATATTTATCATGTTTAAATAATTTTTCCTCGACCTTCAAAATTCTGAAAAAATAAAATGATAATTTGATGAGTTTTTTATTGTGTCCAAAAATGACGATTTTTGGATGTATAGACAGAAAGTTATGAATTTTATGAGAAAAGATATTTTAAAAGTAAACGCTTATAACTCCTTATGGTTAACTCCAAAATTGGTAAAATTATTATTGAGAGTACATGTATATAATAGAAGTATACTCAGTAAATTTGAATTTTTGGACAAAAGTATAATTTATGATAAATGTCTAAATATTCGCCGCTTTGACCATATGAAAAATAGTAAATGAATTTTAAAAATTCGAGAAAAATATATGTTCAATATGGGACTATATTATGCTAAATCCCGAAAAAGAAATATTTTTGGACCGATTTGGTATTTTTCATGAAAATGGACTAGTTATGAATAAATAAATTAAATATGTTATGTGAAGTAACAAAATTGAAAAATAGAATTTTATGGCTTGGAAATCCTATATATGGTATATGCATTTTTTGATGAGGTTGTTGGTTATTGGTGATGAAATCTTATGAGTTTGACATTTTAGTATGATTAAATGCGTTAATTAGTAAAGTGTAAACAATTAAAATAAATTATTTATAAGTTTAAGAAATCATTAAAATATTATGGTAGTATTAATAATATTAGATTATGAGATTATTAAGTGATTTATAACATTTGGATTAAGGTGTTATGAAATCATTGATTTATGAATCTTACTCTTGAAATTAAATGCAGTTGTTGATCGTATTGTTTTTATTATCATATATAACATTTTTATAATCCCGGTGATAAAATTTCTCTTTGACTTAAGTGTAAAAATAGGTAGATTATTGGTATGATCGTGATTATGGGTTCTCTTTGGCCAAGATGGTCAGCAGATGAATTGTTGACCGTATGATCACTGACTTGTTGTTGAATATCTTTGGCTCAGTAGTCTGAAACACGACTGTTGTTGAATATCTTTGGCATGTAGTGCAAAGATGATCTGTTTTTGAATATCTTTGGCCCGTAGTATTAAGATGACTTGTTGATGAATATCTTTGGCCCGTAGTGCAAAGATGACTTGTTGATGAATATCTTTGACCAGTAGTGCAAAGATGAACTATTAATGAATATCTTCTGGCCGTAGTGCAGCATGAACTTATTAGTATGATTATGAATGTGAACTGTGATTTGGTATAACCATGATCTTTGATGTTTCGTAAAAGACATGTGATGAAAAATATCTTCGTCTTGGATGAGAAGAGAAAATTAGAACTACAATTATGATTACGAGTTATTCACACGACCGTGAGCGGGATCTGCTGATTAATGTTACAGGGTTAAAGCATTGTTGGTGGACTTTTAACATGGAGAAGATAATAGACTTTATATGGTCTATTTGACTCTTCTAATGGATTGCTCGTTCATCTATGAACTATGGTTGAAAAGTTTTATGATCTACCATATGATCTAAATCTACGATTTATTATCGATGAAGGCTATTGATAATTTAATTATCTTTAGTTATGATATTTGTGACGCCCCAAAATAGGTATACATCACCCATTCTCGAGTTGTCAATACATGGTACGTAAACAACTACAACTTTATTATTACAACAAGAAATCGCGGAGTTTGAATACAAATATTATCTTACAGACAATATCTATACTCAAATAAATTCTCATCACATTTATTGATACATTATTTTACAAAAATGGTGAGGACTACTAAACAATTCTTTCTAAAACCTTCATTCCATACCCCGACTAAGCACTCGCTATATTCTCGCCTCCCCGAGAAGAAAAATGGAACAAAAGGAAAAGGGTGAGCTCAACTAGCTCAAGAAAAATATAATGACTAAGATAATATACAACAAATTATCGTTAGTCTTCAACAGGAAAAAAATCTAATAGAATACAATAGACAACAAATTTTAAATCAATATTCGCAATGAAATAATAATTCATTAGAAGAGTTAAGTAGAGAATGCAAACTACTATCTTCTATGTATGAATTTAAAAGTTCATCGCTCATCTTTTATCCCCTCGTAACATCAATCAATATACATCTCGAATCAAATATTCATCTTTGCACTACAGCCAAAGATATTCATCGATTAATCATGTTCATCTAAACACTGCTCATCTTTGACTACTACCAAAGATATTCTTCAGAAATCATTCATCTTCGCACTACAAAAGCAAAGATATTCAATAATATCATCATTTAAGACCGAGGATGATGAAAATATTTTTTTAAAGAAACGAATCCAAAGGAAACAAAATGACAAGGATTAAGGATTAAGGATTCAGACTTTGTTTTATCCATGTCCAAAAATACCTCAAAAATAATTATAGTGGTGTAAAATTCAAGAATGATCAAAACATGGATACAATCAAAGCTAGTATCCGTAATAGATATTTTGACACAAAAGAAAAAATTTTATTTTTCTATGAATAAAGGTCAGATATCGTGAATAGTGGCCGTATATACGTGAATAAGAATCTCACACCAAAAAAGATAGAAATTCCACAAAAAATCTCTTCACGCTTCATTTAATAGTACTCGTGAATATAGAATCGTGAATAGTAACTCATGAATAAAGAACTCGTGAATAAGAACTCATGAATAAGAACCTCCGACATGAAAAGTTCCAAATTTGATAAAAGTTTCAACCAATATTTCAAAGATAATGATATCAAGAAATAATATCATTTGAGAAGAAAATAACATCCCTTACCTCGAAAGATCGATCATTTAAATTGGAATACCGGGTATAGTCTTCAAGGAACTTCAGACCGCCTAACAATACTCAAAGTATACTCAAAATACTCACAAGAATACGCTCGATAATATAGAGAGAAAAAACTTCAGCTTTACGTGATGATTTTCAATTCTAACCTAAAGACCCTATTTATAGGAAATCGCTAGAATACCAAAGCGTAAAATTTAATAAATTAATAATATAATTATATAAATTTCCTACACATGCCTAGAATCTGATTTCAGCCATCAAACACATGCCACATTCTAGAAAAAGTAAGAAAAAAACGTTTTTCTAATTTTAAATATTTTAAACTTCCAAAAATCAATTATTTCGGAGCTTCGGAACTTCAATAATTCCTAATAAATAGCCCTTTCATCAGAAAATTCGAATCTCGCGAGTTTTTATAGGAAATTCAATTCTCTACAACTTTGCAGAAGAAAGTTTTTCCAAATTCCAAATAGAAATTGACCAAAATCCACAAACAAAAAGCGATTTTACAAAAGCTATAATCAAATTTCAAATAATAAATGGGGTCCACCGACATGTTTAACATGTTTTAAACATTTATTGTAAATAAAATACTTTTCCTCCTCAGATACTCATATATCCCACATTCGTAAAAAAATATCACCATTATTATATTATTAAAATATAATAATATATTTAAATGAATTATTTTATCGTAAAAAGATAAAATTTCAATTTTCAACAATTGTCACAATAAAAATTTTCTCCATCTATATCCACATAAAATCAATATTTTCTCTCATCATATGAATCAATAATTAATTATTCACAAATAATATTACGTAATCACAATATCGACAACCAGTGCGCTTCTCAGTGAAAGAGGGGCTTTCCAATAAGAATTTTTTCTTCATGGCCGCAATTAGGTGACCAAACCTCTCCTGTATGTGTAACTTTCTAGACATTGCCAATAATGTTATCTAATAATATTATTCAGATAATATGAATTATTGCTTCGATAATGAAAAATACCGTAATGACAATTATCAAACAACAAAGAATATAAAATATCAACGCAAAGAATTATTAACTCAATAAAATACCGAATAAGAATTATCGTAACCATTATTGAGTAGTGCCTTCTTTACGTAAGAATCAATAATTGGTGCAATACCGCAGCTACCGTGTTTTAACCACCGAGTATTTTAACAAAGATAAACTGTGAATAACTACGCCGTTATTTTTAAACAACTTATATTTGTCATTTTCTTCATCCAATCGCTTTTCGTTATGGGGCCACATATTACGGTCAAGCTCATGTCATTTAATATTCCCCGACAAAGATTTAATATTCCACGACCAAACTAATATTCCCCGACAATAATGAATATTTTATAACCACTTTATTATTTTGAAGTATTTATGTATTTTACCCCTAACTATCCACATTAATCACATCAACCCTTACTATTTCAAAATAATAAATAGAGAAAATTAAATTTCATTAATAATAAGTTGGGGTCTTACAACCTCCCTCCTTATGAAATTTCGTCCTCGAAATCGACGACGTACTTCTGTGTTTCAAAAGGTGAGGATACCTCGCTTTCATTTCCGCTTCCAATTCCTGTGTCATTTCCTCTATAAGCATGATTCCTCCACAAAACTTTAACTTGTGGTATGACCTTTCATGCGTAGGGACATGCTCCTTCCTATCCAAAATCTTGACAGTACCTCCTCATACGTTAAGTCTTCTATTATTTCGTCCGGCTCTAATTCTATAACGTGGTTCGGATCTTTCACATATTTACGAAAGTACGAGATGTAAAACACATTATGAATACGAGACATACTTGGAGGTAACGCGAGTCTATAGGCTACATTTCCTACTTCCTGGTCAAGAATTTGAAATGGACCAATAAATTGTGGATCGAGCTTTCCTCTCTTCCCAAATCTTGTAACTCCCTTCCATGGAGCAACTCGCAACAATAATACATGATCCCCTACACTAAATTCCACGTTCTTTCGATGAAGATCCGCATAACTCTTTTGTCGATCTTGTGCCGCTTTGTATACGCTTGTCGAATTATTTGGATCTTTTTGGTAGTCATACGTATTAACTCGGGTCCCAACAATGTTGCTTCACCCACCTCATCCCAACATATTGGAGAGCGACACTTTCGTCCATATAATGCTTCAAATGGAGCCACACCTATACTTTCGATAATAACTGTTGTTGTAGGAGAATTCCACCAATGGTAAATACTTATCCTAACCGCCTTTGAAGTCTAAGACACGTAGTCTTAATAGATCTTCAAGAGTTTGAATAGTCCTCTCGATTGTCCGTCTGTTTGGGGATGGTATGCTTAACTAAATCGCAAAATCCGCGACCATAGCTTTTTGCAAGCTAACCCAAAATCTTGAAGTGAATCTTGGGTCACGATCCAAACTATGGATACCGGCATGCCATGCAACCTCACAATCTCATTCACGTATATATTAGCAAAGACGCTCAAGTGAATAAGTCTCTCAGATCGGCAAGAAATGAGCGTACTTGGTTAATCTATCAACAATAACCCAAATAGCATTGATGCCTTGAGAAACCATAGGAAGACCCGTGAACGAAATCCATGGTAATATGTTCCCACTTCCATTTCGAATCTCAAGTGGTTGCAACGGACCCTTAGGTACTAGATGCTCCGCCTTTACACGCCGACAAGTTAAACACATCGAGATAAACTTTGCAATCTCTCTCTTCATATTGTTCCACCAATATGTATGTCAAGATCACGATACATTTTAGTACTTCCGGATGGATTGCAAATGGTGTATTGTGTGCCTCCATCATAATCTTGTACTTCAAATCGAGTCGTTAGGAAATACAAAGTCTAGAGTGGACTCAAGTATTCCTTCTTCATCAATTCTCGCCCTAATAGCTCCTTCTTGTACTTTCTTCTTCATACGCATCACCCCGGTCGGGGGCTTGAAAGCAACCTTAACTTTTTCTATTAAAGTTGGCTCTACGCGATACTTGACATCATCGCACTCGTCTCCTCAAGATATGATCTTCTACTCAACGCGCTACCTACCACGCTCGCTTTTTCCAGGATGGTATCAATAGTGTGGTCGTAGTCTTTCAATAGCTCGAGCCAACGTCACCGCCAGATGTCGAGTTCTTTTTGAGTGAAGAAATATTTAAGGCTTTTATGGTCCGAATATATCTCCACTTTCTCCCCATATATAGATAGTGCCTCCATATCTTTAGGTCGAAAACGATCTTTGCTAACTCTAGATCATGAGTGGATAATTCCTCTCATACTCTTTAAGTTGTCATGCGAGGCATAAAGCATGACTTTCCCACGTTGCATGAGAACACATCCTAACCCTTTGCCCAAGCATCGTTGTAGATAACAAATCCATCCGAACCAGATGGTATTGTTAGAAAAGTGCCAAATAAGTCTCCTCTTAAGCTCTTGGAAACTCTTCTCGCATTCTTCGCTCTAATCGAATTTTGTATCCTTCCGAGTTAGCCGAGTTAATGGAGTAGCGATTCGAGAAAACCCTTCCACGAATCTCCGATAATAACCAAATAAGCCCAAAAGCTACGTGACTTCACCACCGACTTTTGCCGTTGCTTCCAACTTTGTATTGCTTCAATCTTCACGGATCAACAGATACTCCATGTTTCGACACCATCGTGCCCAAGGAGTGCTACTTCCTCAAGCCGTAACTCGCATTTCTTTAATTTGGCATATAGTTTGTTTTCACGAAGCCTTTGAGTACCAAATTCAAATGGTGCTCATGATCTTCACGACTTTTGAATATATAAGGATGTCATCAATAAAGACAACAACAAACCGATCCAAATATTCCTCAATACTCGGTTCATCATATCCATGAAAGCCAGAGAGCATTAGTCAGTCCGAAAGACATGACTAAGAATTCATAATGCCCGCATCGAGTTCTAAAGGCGCTCTTTGGAATATCCTCGCCTCTAATCTTCAAATGATGATATCCGTAATCGAAGATCGATTTTTGAAAAGAATTGTGCCTCGCAATCGGTCAAACAAGTCATCAATACGAGGTAGAGGATACCTATTCTTGATGGTGACATGGTTCAATTCCCCGATAGTCAATACAAAAGTCGCATACTCCCGCCTTTCTTCTTTTTACAAATAAACAGAGCACCCCAAGGAGATGTACTAGATTTATGAAACCGGATGTCCAACAATTCCTCAGAGTTGGACCTTTAACTCCCCGGGTTCAATAGAGCCATTCGATATGGGGTTTTAGAAATGGGCTTTGTACCAGTTCAAGATCAATAAAGAATTCAACTTCACGCTCGGGTGTAATCGGAAGTTCTTCAGAAATACGTCGGAAAGTCAATAATAACAGAATATTATTCAAATTTGACGTGTCTTTATTCAAATCCATAACATGGGCTAAGAAAGCTTGACATCCGCTTTTCAATAAACGAATAGCTTTATGATTAGATATGATGTTGATTTATTTTAATGGTTTAGTTACTTGAATTGCATACAACGGTTGGTTAGAATATGAAAACTAACAACCTTACGAAAAACAATCAATTTTGGCATGATGAGTAGTTAACCAATCAATCCCTAAAATCACATCAAAAGCAAGTATCTTTAAAGAGATAAGGTCAATGTAAAGGTGATAAGTGCCAACTTGAATCAAACAAGATTTATAAATGATTGGATGTGATGAAAGTTTCTCCTAACTGAGTTTCCACAGATAGGTCAAAGTCTAATTTCTCCTGAGTCAAGTTTAAATGTTGAGCACATGCAGAGAGATATATGAATGGGTAGCACCCCAGATTATCAAGTAAGGTATAAACTTAGCAAGAATTTATAAATAGCTTACCCGTGATCACCTCGTTGGTTCTCGCATTATGACCACCACAACAAACGCTTCTTCCCAAAATCGTTGACTTTGACTTTTCTTCGGGATGTCTTTTCGAGTCACCGTCCCTCATTGACTAGGTTTCGCTCATCGTATAATCTCGAGCGATATGTCCTTCCTTTCCATAATTATAGCATACCTTGAATCTGCCAGTTGTGGGCGCTTTGACCGATATGTCCCTCTTTTCCGCATTTGTAGCATATAATGGGTGGTCGTTCTCCTCCTTAGAACCGATTCTTCGCCAAGACCGCTGCCTCTTCATATGGTCGTTGTTAAATCTCCTCTTTTAAAATCTCCTCCCGACTCGCTTTTCTTCATTTTCATGGGCCATGATTACCACCAGAGTGGTTACCATTTTTGTCCGTCTGCTTTTCTCCGTTGGTTATCATTATTTGTTCTTTATCTCTCCGGTACGATCCTCGGTTATGGTCCTCAATTGACCGTATCAAGTTATCTCGCTTCTAATAATTGAGCCCCTGCTTACAACATTTGAATAGAGAGAAAATTTATGAGAAATGAGATATTGTCGACGCCGTGGGTTTCAAACCTCTCAAAAACATCCGCGTAATCGTTCCTCATTCTCCACCAAATGAGGTGCAAACTCGATAACTCGCAAACTTTGCCTCGTCTTCGAGACACCGCCATGTTGTTTTGTTCTAATCGATGAACTCCACTTCCTTCATATATGACGAACACTTTCGTGAAAGTATTTGTCATTAAATAATTTCAAATGTCTCCCAAGACATGCCGAAAAGTGCAGATGGATGGGTATGCTTCACGCATCTCCACCAAGAGAGTCCGCTTTCGCCACGGAACATAAAGGTGGCGAATGGAACCTCTCGTTCTCCGTGCATCCCAAGATATCGAATATCTTGGTAATTTGTTTGACCCATGTTTCCGCCCATGATCGGATCCGGCTTTCCCTAAATTCGTGGTCCCAACTCATCGAATCGCTTGGCAGACAACCCGTGAATTGCTATCATTTCTCCTCAGTATTTTGAACACGAGTCTCCTCGTCTGCGATTTTGTATGAACTGCAAAAACTTCTAAACATCCCCTCGCTCATCATCTCGCCAAGGGTGTTGTTCACAGGGAGGAACATTGCCACCACTGTTACGCGTTCTCCTCGTTGGTGAGTACAGACGCCTCCACTGGCCTCATTTTCATTGTTAATATTCTCGATTCGACATTTCTCAAATATCATCATAAAACAAGGGTTAATTAAGGAAATCAATATATCACATAATATCCCTATATAATTGACCAACTAAAAAAATAAGCTTAGGTAGGACACACTAAGCGAAGGATTTACTCGCCTCTCCCTCCTAGTTCTATTCCCCGATCTCCGCCAGAGATTATATCCTAAGCTCGATACTAACCGTGACGCCTCAAAATAGGTATACATCACCCATTCTCGAGTTGTCAATACACGGTACGTAAACAACTACAACTTTATTATTACAACAAGAAACTGTGAGTTTGAATACAAATATTATCTTCTGACAATATCTATACTCAAATAAATCCTCATCACATTTATTGATACATTATTTTACAAAATGGTGAGGACTACTAAACAATTCTTTCTAAAACCTTCATTCCATACCCCACTTGCATACTCGCTATATTCTCGCCTCCCGAGAAGAAAAAATGAAACAAAAGGAAAAGGGTGAGCTCAACTAGCTCAAGAAGAATATTATGACTAAGATAATATACAACAAATTATCGTTAGTCTTCAACAGGAAAAATCTAATAGAATAAAATAGACAAAACAAATTTTAAATCAATATTCGCAATGAAATAATAATTCATTAGAAGAGTTAAGTAGAGAATGCAAACTACTATCTTCTATGTATGAATTTAAAAGTTCATCGCTCATCTTTTATCCTCAGTAACATCAATCAATATACATCCGAATCAAATATTCATCTTTGCACTACAGAGCCAAAGATATTCATCACCGGTCATGTTCATCTAAACACTGCTCATCTTTGCACTACTACCAAAGATATTCTTCAGAAATCATTCATCTTTGCACTTTCTGCCAAAGATATTCAATAATATCATCATTTAAGACCGAGGATGATGAAAATATTTTTTAAAGAAACGAATCCAAAGAAACAAAATGACAAGGATTAAGGATTAAGGATTCGTACTTTGTTTTATCCATGTCCAAAAATACCTCAAAAATAATTATAGTGGTGTAAAATTCAAGAATGATCAAAACATGGATACAATCAAAGCTAGTATCCGTATAGATATTTTGGACAAAAAAGAAGAAATTTTATTTTTCTATGAATAGTCTTCAGATATCGTGAATAGTGCCGATATCGTGAATAAGAACTCACACCAAAAGATAGAAATTCCACAAAAAAACATCTTCACGCTTACTTAATAGTACTTGTGAATAAGAACTCGTGAATAAGAACTCATGAATAGTAACTCGTGAATAAGAACTCATGAATAATAGTAACCCAGACATGAAAAAAAATTCCAAATTTGATAAAAAGTTTCAACCAATATTTCAAAGATAATGATATTGAAGAAATAATATCATTTGAGAAGAAAATAACATCCCTTACCTCGAAAGATCAAGATTTAAATTTGGAATACCGGGTATAGTCTTTGAAGAAACTTGCAATCCGCCTAACAATACTCAAAGTATACTCAAAATACTCACAAGAATACGCCGATAATATAGAGAGAAAAACTTCAGCTTAAATGTGATTTTCAATTCTAACCTAAACACCCTATTTATAGAAAATTGCTAGAACAATTCAAAGCAAAAAATTTAATAAATTAATAATATAATTATATAAATTTCCCGCACATGCCTAGAATCTGATTTCAGCCATCAAACACATGCCACATTCTAGAAAAAGTAAGAAAAAATATTTTTCTAATTTTAAATATTTTAAACTTCCAAAATCAATTATTTTAGAGCTACTGAAACTTCAATAATTCATAATAAATAGCCCTTTCATCGTAAAATTCAATCTCATGAGTTTTTATAGGAAATTCAATTCTCTACAACTTTGCGGAAGAAAGTTTTCCAAATTCCAAATAGAAATTGACCAAATCCACAAACCAAGCGATTTTACAAAGCTATAATCAAATTTCACCAATAAATGGGGTCCACCGACATGTTTAACATGTTTTAAACATTTATTGCAACAAAAATACTCTTCCTTCTCGTATACTCATATATCCCACATTCGTTGTAAAAAATATCACCATTATTATATTATTAAAATATAATAATATATTTAAATGAATTATTTTATCGTAAAAGATAAAATTTCAATTTTCAACAATTGTCACAATAAAAATTTTCTCCATCTATATCCACATAAAATCAATATTTTTCTCATCATATGAATCAATAATTAATTATTCACAAATAATATTACGTAATCACAATATCGACAACCAGCAGCCTCAGAAAGAGGGGCTTTCCAATAAGAATTTTTCTTCTTTGGAGGCGCAATTAGGTGACCAAACCTCTCCTTAGACGTAACTTTCTAGACATTGCCAATAATGTTATCTAATAATATTATTCAGATAATATGAATTATTGCTTGATAATGAAAAATACTTGTAAATGACAATTATTGAACAACAAAGAATATAAAATATCAACGCAAAGAATTATTAACTCAATAAAATATCGAATAAGAATTATCGTAACCATTATTGAGTAGTGCCTTCACGTAAGAATCAATAATTGGTGCAATACTGCAAAGCTACGTGTTTTAACCAATTTAAGTATTTTAACAAAGATAATTCGTGAATAACTACGCTAGTTATTTTTAAACAACTTATATTTGTCGCTTTCTTCATCCAATCGCTTTTCACATGGGGCCCACACATGGTCATATATGGCGTCATTTAATATTCCCCGACAAAGACGAATATTCCACGACCAAACGAATATTCCCCGACAACAATGAATATTTAATAACCACTTGCTTATTTTGAAGTATTTGCGTATTTTACCCCCTAACTATCCACATTAATCACATCAACCCTTACTATTTCAAAATAATAAATAGAGAAAATTAAATTTCATTAATAATAAGTTGGGGTCTTACAATATTCTTTACTGGGCTAGTTGTGCTCACCCCTTTTGCTTCACAATTCCTTTCGTGTAATAAAAGTGTAAATTTGGGTCGAAATGCCGGGATATATAGGGAATAAAGTGGTGGTCCGAGACTATCAAAGTTTCTAAACACATTATAAAACGGCATGACATACAATATATAATTGTATTGAGGACCTAAGATATGTGTGTCTTATATTATACGTCACTTAATAATTGATTTTGGTGAACAACAATAGGGTGAGATGAACCCAACTTTGGAAGGGTGTTTTGCCACTATCATACAAGATGTCTAATGACATACAATCTCGTGTTATCATAAGAAAGGGTTGTGCACATCCACTTCTTTGAGTATATCTACGAGCACCACCTATATGATCTTGGAGTTGGGTTGAAACATATTGTTCAATCGCATGCAGACGGTGGAGATAGTTATATGTCAAGAAGAAGACTCACCATTGGAAGGAACATGATAGTAATCTTCTCGTTTTTCTTTGGGGTCTATTGGATCAACCAAGGATAATTATCTAGATATATGATATCTATCATAACTTAGATTCAAGCGGCCTCCTATGTATCGAAGATTTCTTGAGCACTTCCCAAATATTTTAATTTCTAAAATGATTCTAGATTGTACCTTTATGTAAGGTATCAATTTGTGAGTCATTGTCCATAGTTGGGACATGAGTCACATTTGGTATTAAAACTCACAGTATGTGTTGTTGTATTTTGCACGACAATTGTAGTAATAAAGTTGTAGTTATTTTCTATACCATGTATTTGGCGACTCAAAATAGGTTGGATGGATTGGACCTATTTTGAAGACGTCACATTTGGTATCAGAGCTTAGGGATATGATCTTTGGCGGAGATCCGGGATTAGAACTAGGAAGGGAGAGACGAGTAATATCCTTCGCTAGTGTGTCCTACCTAAGCTTATTTGTTGGTCAGTCATAATATCGGGATATTATGTGATATGTTAATTTATTCAATTAACCCTTGTTTTGAAGCTGTATAGAATTATATCTAAAATACAGGAGATGAGCAATAGAGAAATCATGAGGACAAGAAAGATGGAATCTGAGATGAAAGCAAGGTATTCTCAACTCTATGAAATACCAGGTACGTAAATTTCGGGGACGAAATTTCATAAGGAGGGGAGATTGTAAGACCCCGAATTTTATGAAATAAAAGTATTCAATTTTCCTATTTGGTAAATGGTTAAATTGATAAAAAAAAATTAAAGTTAAGGGTGATATATGAAATTTCTCAAAATACGCAAGTGGTTATAAAATATTCATTTCTGTCGGAGAATATTCGTTTGGTCGTGAAATATTCTTGTTGTTTGGGAATATTCGCATTTACGCACGCGCAACCATTTAGGGGGCCCATAATGAATAATAACTGCGCTTGATGAAGAAAACGACAAGTTTGAGTTTTTATAAATAACTACAGTAGTTGTTATTCTGAATTAACACTTGCTGGAATACCTCGGTGGTTAAAATACGTGAATACGCGTGGTTAGTTGCAAAGTAGCATTACGGTATTGCACAATATTTTTGAATTATTAATTCTTACGTAAGAAGACACTACTCAATAATTGTTACATTAATTACTGTTCAATATTTTATTTTATTGATTCAATAATTGTTGTGTTGATATTTTATATTATTATTGTTTCAATAATTGTCACTGCACAGTATTTCCATTATCAGATCAATAATTCATATTAATTAAATAATATTATTAGATAACATTATTGGCAATGTCTAGAAAGTTCTGTCAAGGAGAGGTTTAGTCACCTAATTGCGCGCCAGTAAGGAGAAATCCTTACCGGAAAGCCCCCTCTTTCTTGGGAACTGCCTGGTTGTCATTGTTGCGAATCTATAATATTATTTGTGAATAATTAATTATTAATTTATATGATAAAATAATATTTATTTGATGTGGATATAAATGATGGATTTATTTATTTTATGTGGTTATAAATGAAGGAATTAATGTTGAGGTGTTTTATCAGTATTTTATCGGATTAGAGGTATTAAAAACTCAAATCGGTGTTCTTAAAGCTTTATTGCGTGAGTTGTAATTTTAATCCGACCATTGGATCGTTGTGATTTTTGGATATATTATACATATATGAGTTGAGTATATGTCCACAAATTTTGAACCGTTGAAAATTAACGCATGATTTGTTATGAATTTTAAAAGGTGTTGAAACGGTGTTGAAAATCGTCCGTTTGTGGATTTCAGATATTTTCTGTTTGAAATTTGGAAAAACTCAAAGCTACAAAGTTGTAGAGAATTCGATTTCATGCGGAATGGACATAAAATTTATATTTTTTGATATACGGTCTATTTTCTATGAATTATTGAAGTTTCAGAAAATAAAATAATTTTTATTAAAATTGAGTGGGACCCACTTTTGTTTTTAACATGTGGGCTGCAAATTTTGATTCCAAATTGAGGTGCTGGGCTTGGTTGGTGAGGATGGCGTAGAAGTGAAGAAAATTATTAATAATATTTTATTATTTTAGTCTCCTTTGGTTTCTATAGTATTTTCCTATAAATAGGTGCTTATGTTAGAATTGAAAATCACACCAGAAATATAAGTTTTCTCTCCCTATATTATCGAGCATATTTTTGTGAGTATTTAGATACTTTGAGAGTTGCTATTCAGTGCAAGTTTCCTTCGACTTTACATCCGATATTCCGGTCAGAAGTACTGCTCTTTTGAGGTAAGAGATTTTAAGGATTATTATATTTATCATGTTTCGTAATTTTTCTGACCTTCAAAAATTCTGAAAAAAATGAAAATGATAATTTGATGAGTTTCCTTTATTGTGTCCAAAAATGGCGATTTTTGGATGTATAGATTAGGAGTTATGAATTTTATGAGAAAAGATATTTTAAAAGTAAACGCTTATAACTCCTTATGGTTAACTCCAAAATTGGTAAAATTATTATTGAGAGTACATGTATATAATAGAAGTATACTCTGTAAATTTCAGAATTTTTGGACAAAAGTACAATTTATGATAAATGTCTAAATATTCGTCAGTTTTGACCATGTGAAAAATAGTAAATGAATTTTAAAAATTCCGAGAAAAATATATGTTCAATATGAGACTATATTATGATAAATTTTAGAAAAGAAATATTTTTGGAACTGATTTGGTATTTTTCATGAAAATGGACTAGTTATGAATAAATAAATTAAATATGTTATGTGAAGTAACAAAATTGAAAAATAGGATTTTATGGCTTAAGAATCCTATATATGGTATATGCAGATTTTTGATGAGGTTGTTGGTTATTGGTGATGAAATCTTATGAGTTTGACATTTTAGTATGATTAAATGCATTAATTAGTAAAGTGTAAACAATTAAAATAAATTATTTATAAGTTTAAGAAATTATTAAAATATTATGGTAGTATTAATAATATTAGATTTTGAGATTATTAAGTGATTTATAACATTTGGATTAAGGTGTTATGAAATCATTGATTTATGAATCTTACTCATGAAATTAAATGCAGTTGTTGATCGTATTGTTTTTATTATCATATATAACATTTTATAATCCCGGTGATGAAATTTCTCTTTGACTTAAGTGTAAAGATGGGTAGATTATTGGTATGATCGTGACTATGGGTTCTCTTTGGCCAAGAAGTAAAAGATGAATTGTTGATTTGGTATGATCATGACCATTGAATTTATAATTGAATATTTTTAGCTTAAGTGCAAGGGTGAATTGATCAACATGGTTATAATTATTGTTTATATAAATTCTGAAATGATTATATATTTCTTTGAGATATGAATATCTTTGGCCTGTAGTGCAAAGATGAATTGTTGATGAATATCTTTGGCTCGTAGTAGTCAAAACATGACTTGTTGTTGAATATCTTTGGCATGTAATGCAAAGATGACTTGTTGATGAATATCTTTGGCCGTAGAAAAAGATGACTTGTTGATGAATATTTTTACCAAGTGGTGCAAAGATGAATCATTAATGAATATCTTTGGCCGTAGTGCAAGCAGATGAACTTATTAGTATGATTATGAACATGAACTGTGATTTGGTATAACCATGATCTTTGATGTTTCAGGTAAAGATATGTGATGAAAAATATCTTCGTCTTGGATGAGAAGAGAAAATTAGAACTACAATTATGATTATGAGTTATTCATATGACTGTGAACATGATCTGTTGATTAATGTTACAGGGTTAAAGCATTGTTGGTGGACTTTTAACATGGAGAAGATAATAGACTTTATGGTCTATTTGACTCTTCTAATGGATTGCTTCGTCCACCGCAACTACTATGATTGAAAAGTTTTATGATTTACCATATGTTCTAAATCTCTGATTTATTACTGATGAAGGCTATTGATAATTTAATTATCTTTAGTTATGATATTCTTTACTGGCCTAGTTGTGCTCACCCCTTTTGCTTCACAATTCCTTTCAGGTAATAAAAATATAGCTGGGTCGAGCGGGGATAACAAGGGAATAGTGTGGTGGTCCGAGACTATCAAAGTTTGTCAACACATTATAAAACAGCATGACATACAATATATAATTGTATTGAGGACCTAAGATGTGTGTGTCGTATATTATACGTCACTTAATAATTGATTTTGGTAAACAATAATAGGGTGAGGTGAACCCAATTTTGGAAGGGTGTTTTGTTACTATCATACAAGATGTCTAATGACATACAATCTCGTGTTATCATAAAAAAGGGTTGTGCACATCCACTTGCTGAGTATATCTACGAGCACTACCTATATGATTTTGGAGTTGGGTTGAAACATAATGTTCAATCGTAGACGGTGGAGATAGTTATATGTCAAGAGAAGACTCACCATTGGAAGGAACATGATAATAATCTTCTCGTTTTTCTTTGGGGTCTATTGGATCAACCAAGGATAATTCTCTAGACATATGATATCTATCATAACTTAGATTCATGGCCTCCTATGTACGAAGGTTTCCTTGAACACTTCCCAAATATTTTAATTTCTAAAACAGTTCTAGATTGTACCTTTATGTAAGGTATCACTGTGAGGTGTTGTCCATAGTTGGGACATGAGTCACAGTTGGTATTAAAACTTACAGTATGTGTTGTTGTATTTTGTACGACAATTATAGTAATAAAGTTGTAGTTATTTTCTGTACCATGTATTTGACGACTCAAAATAAATTGAATGGATTAAACCTATTTTGAGGACGTCACAAATTTCGTACCCATAGTACATGGTCAGATTTATCAATTTAATTATGTCGGACAGATTGATATGAACGTTTCAAAACATAATAAATTTTGGTTCCGACTATCCAAAATTTATTAATTAGTGGACTATAAACAAAAGGGAATTATATGTAAAAGAATTAATTAGTTGTCATCTCCAATACTATAAAATTAGAAGTCATTCGGGATTCTCCCTTGTTTTCCACCATCGATCTATATTTTCCCATACTGTTTTAGTTTCTGTTTAGTGGTTTAACTTCTACTTTTAAGCTGTTATAAAGTACTTATAAGTTATAACCCCTTAGAAGCCTCTATCTAGCAGTCTTATTCTTCTTAGTATCAGCTCAGCTCTCTTAGGTTTTGTCACTGTCATTTAATTCTTTCATCTGAAGGGTTTTGGATTTTACATAAACTGAATGCGAATAAACTAAAAAAGTTTTAGGAATTAGGATTGTGCTCAAAATATAGCAATCACAAGAAAAAAAATATTCCGATTTATGCTTTTCTGAAAATTTATATAGTTAAAAAGAAAAATAATAAGAATATGTGAAAATGCCAAACAGCAAAGCCTATATATTTATTTGCCTATATTTGGAAAGAGAAAGAGAAGGAATTTGAAGATTAATTGGAGAAGAACATAAAAGAGACATAATTAATTGTGAAAAGACACAAACTAGTATTGAGTATATCATTGGGTTAATACGTTTAACATGAAATTTGAATTAGTTGGACACGATTAATAGATGGTTTGATCACATGCATGCTTAACATGATCATATACGTTAATTTTTAAAATAGTTTGAAAATAAATATTAAATGACCATATCTTAAATTTTTAGGTTTTTACAAGTTAGTATTAGTGCCGAGAATCTTTACACAAATTATTCACCTAACACTTGCCAGCCCTAATTATTCATGCAGGGTACCACCTACTATAAAAACATTAGAGCTTCCTTGTCATTTGAAACCAAGAGACTACACACAAACTACACCTTGTCAATACATAAAAAAAAACTTTGAATATCCATTTCAATCATGGAGGATGTATCTTACAGGTTTATCCTCTTGTGCTCTATTGTTTATATCTTCACATATATATACTCAGATAATCCGATTCAGGGCCGGCCCTGAGTTTTGAAGGGCCTAAAGCAGACAACAAAAAAATGGAATTTTTGCGAATTGCTATTAAGACAGACATAAAAAAAGAACTTTTTTTGAACAAAAGAACATCAATACGAAAGAATATCAAATATAATAACCGACTATTTCAATATTTTCAAAGCATCATTTAGATATCACATTATCACTAAGTCAAAAAAATAATTACCAAATAGGGTCTCTTTTATTAAGCGTCTAACACTACTCCCAAAAAATTAAAAAAAACCCAAAAAACTAGCTAGGTTATGATCTATGAGCAAATAGAATCTCTTTGGAGATGATTGATTGCGAGCTTATCGACTGATTGACTACTAATGAGCTACTCATAAGATTAATTTCTATGATAGTTTGGATTTAATTTTTGTATATATTAAATAGTATACTTGTAATTTCAAAGTGAAATAAGACTTGGTAACCTTACAAATACTTCCCTACGCGAGAAAAATTTCAGGTGTTTAAGGTGAAAACATATGAGTGCTGCACAAAAAATATTACAATTAACCAACTGATTTGAATTTTTTTTTGAAATCAACCTACTCCATTAAATTAATTAAATCTATTATCTATTATATATACTAAATCATAGTACATGACACAATAATTTAACATCTGTCTTTCTATAAATTCAACATCTGTTCATCCTAATCTATTATCTATTATATATACTAAAACACAACACGTGTCCTGTCTAATTAATGTTCCTTAAAACCCTTAACAAAACTGTCCAACTAACCTAACAAATGAGGATGAAAACAAATCCTAATTCATTCCCCTAAATTTTAGATTTATAATCCCCTAAATCACAACAAATAAACTGTTTTGATAATATCAACTGTTTTGATATTATCCGTTGTAATTTAATTATTATTTAATAAAATCACTACTTTATGCTATTAATTATTTTTTTGGATTTATAATCTTCTAAATCACTACAAATCTAAATAGTTAATAGCATAATGTCATTCTCTTAATTTTTTAGATTTATAATCCCTAAATCATTAAAAATCTAAACTATTTTGATAATATCAATTGTTTTGATATTATCCTTTGTAATTTAATTATTATTTAATAAAATCACTACTTTATCTCAACACTACCATCTACAATGTAAATTCATCTGTTTTTATGGATAAAATTTGATCATCGCACAACAATCTACTATTTTATTATATTTTAATTTATTAATAGTACGTACACATTTATTATTAAAGAATTAAATAATCCCGTCATAACGCGAGAGTTTGTATCTAGTAAACATCTAAATTAGTGGCATGCTGAAACAAAAAGAAAGATGACATGAAAAAAAAAAAAAAAGAGGAAAAAGAAAAAAAAATAAAGAGGAAAAGAAGAGAGGATAAAAATTTTTATATATATATATATATATATAATCTGATCATCATTAACCCAAAACATGGAATCAAACCCATGTCACCCACCGTTCTCCATCTTCCATCTGTCGTCTTCTTCCTAACATTCATCTTTAATTTCATGTAGTATTGTTGTGCAAGTTGATTGTATTTTTTAGGCTAAGTAATTACAAACCCATTATCCATCTTCTTCAAATGCACCAAATTATTTAGGGCTTGAGAATGAGAAGAAAGACGGGAAAAAGAGGAGAAGGAGAAGGAGAAGGAGAATGCAGTGAACAAGAGATCTGGATCAGCGATGCAGAGATGGCGGAGTGCCAAATCAATTGTCTTTGGCTAATAAGAGTTTTATAAATTTGGAGAAATCTCTGACCGATTAGGAGGAGTTTCTCTTCCTATTTTTGGTGTTGGTGGTTGTGGTTATGGATATGGAGGAGATGGTGGTGGTGTTGAAAACAACTACAACTTGAGGAATCGTCGTTGGAGAGGAGTGACTGTTAGGACATACCTACCTCGGAAACGAACCTCTAGGGCATTCAGGTCCAGATGGGCCTTTCAGGTCGCCAAGACAAGAGACCTTCATAACATAAGGCGAACTAAGGATAAGGCCCCGAGCACCCGAGAGGAACCATCGGGAAATATGGCGACCTCATTCTCCTTTTCCATGATCATCCCCTTTTCAAGCCAAGGCGAAGCCTCTCAGGGTGACACCTGCCAGTGGTCATGCATGCATGATCAATGCTAAGAACATGCTCACTTCACTCCCGGGATAAATATTTTTTTTTGTAATTCTATTTTAACTCAACTTACAAATAAGTTATTAATTTTTTTTTTATAGTTAACTCACTGAACTTTTATTTACTTACAAACCATTAAAAAAATTATTAAGTCCTTTGACTTTAACAGAATTTAACACATAACTACTGAGTTGTAAAAATAAAAAGTTGATGTGACAAAATTATCAATATGACCTTCAATATGCGGAAAATAATAATAATAATAATAATAATAATAATAATAATAATAATAATAATAATAATAATAATAATAGTAATAGTAATAGTAATAATAATAATAATAGTAATAATAATAATAGTAATAACAAATAATAATAATAATAACAACAACAACAAATAAATAAATAACAATAATAATAATAATAATAATAGTAGTAGTAGTAGTAGTAGTAGTAGTAGTAATAATAATAATAATAATAATAATAATAATAATAACAATAAATAATTGTAAGACCCTAACTTTTATGAATAAAGATGAATTTTCTATAATTATCATTTTTGAATATTATGGAATGAATTTGATATAATGTTATAGTTGTGGGTAATAGTTATAAATTTTGCAAAGTATGCAAGTTGTTATATAATATTAGATTGGTAGGGGAATATTTGTGACGCCCCCAAAATTAGGTATACGTCACCCATCTTGGTACGCCACTTACATGGTACATATAAATTCAAATACAACTTACTTAACCTAACTGTAGGTATACAATACGACGATAAACCGTGAGTTTGAATACAAATATTGTCTACTAGATATTATACAAACTCAAAAGGAGTCCTCATTACAACTATTATCACACTATTTCACGTAATAGTGAGGACTACTAATGCTATCCTCCGGACCATTACTCCGTTCCCAGACTGCGTCCCGCTTATGTTCTCATTTCACAAGAGAACGGTGAAAGAAAAGGTGAGCTCAACTAGCTTTCAAGAAGAAATATTATGACTAAGATAATGCGAATAAATTATCATTAGCCTTCAACAAGTGTTAAACCGATAAAATACAATAGACAACCAGCTTTAATCTAGCGGAATATCGCAATCCATTAAAAAGAGTCAAGTAGAGAATAAAATCTACTATCTTTTAGGTTTTAAAAGGTTTTCATCAATTTTTTATCATTTGAGACTCGACAATAAATAAACCACCACATCTAATCATCCACCGTACCACGGTCGCCAAGGATTTTCATCAAATTATCAATGGTCATGACTATACCGAATCACCCCCGGTCATAATCATACCAAAACTATCCATCATCGCATTACAGAAGCCACCGAGGACTTTTATCACATCATTTATAACATTACGGTCATGATTACAATCAATAATCCTCAGTCATAATCATACCAAGTCCATCCATGCTCTACGTGCCACGTATGACTTTAAAAAAAATATAAACATGAGGATGATGACAATGATATAAGAATTCAATAAAACAAGTTCAAGAATTATTTTATCCGGGAATTATTAACGTCCAAATTGTCAACATGATATCTTGCTTTTGTAAAGTAAAATTCAAGAATGATCGGAAGAATATTTCCATGAAAAAATCTTTGGATGAAACACAAATATCAAGGATATTCTACTAATTTCATGGAGTATAGAAGTCAAAGTTTTAACCAACCGGGTATAATAAAGAATGAAATAACAAAAGAAATCACCATGACATGCGGTACTTTGCATGATGAGTTATTCCAATGTAATAATAATAACGGAACCGAGTCGTGTGAAATTCACACAAGCGGGATGATCCAACGAATAATAAATGTTGAATAATAAACAATGGAACCCGGTCCTGTAAAAACACACGATGTGATATTCCAAATGAATAATAAATGCGAATAATAAACAATGGAACCAGTCCTGTAAAACACACGATGTGATATTCCAACAGAATAATAAAGAATGGAATAATGTAAGAAGATCACCATGTATAGGGGATTCACGTGATCAAAAGTTATTCCAATGTAATAAATAAGGATGGAATAACATAAAGATTTCACCAAGTATAGGGTATCTGCATATCATACAAGTTATGTATAGGGTATACCACTTTTACAGTTATTCCAATGAATAATAATGAATGGAATAACAGAGGTTCTCTTCATGAATACAAACGAATAATATCCCTTACGGTACAACAAATAATACCCTTCACAGTAAAAGACAATCGGATATCAAAGTAGTGAAGTACGTATATACTTCTTCTTCTTTCTCTCTATAGATTTTCTCTCTATAGCTTCTCTCTATAATTTCTCTCTAGAGTTTCAATTGAATTCGTAAGAAAATAATGAAGGAATGAGCTTCTATTTATAGGAAAATAGAATGCATAGTAATTAATCCATGAGCGGTCCAGATTGATTTACTTTAATTTGACTATCCATATTTAAAGCAAAATCTTTTAAATAAAATATCATATATTCTATTTATATAAAAATTTTACTATATCAAACACTATGCAAAACACTATGTAAAATACTATATGCAACACTATGCATAATAAAATATAATATATTCTATTTATAGAATAACTTTAATAAAGTATTCTGCTTTTATATAAAAAAGATGTTTACATTTTATTACGTTAATAATACGAATAAAACAAAACGTCATTATCGCTATAATAATTCATATTATTAATCGACAATAATAATGAATCAAATCATTCTCACATAAGCATCAATAATCAATACTGGTAATGTCTTTCTTATATGCAACCACACGTATTCTTCGTACTTTTACTACCGAGGTAGTTCAACAATGATCAATCCGGTAAAACTTCCGTCGTTATTTCAATAAAATATTTTTGTCATTTTCTCGATCAAAAATAATAATTACATTGTGGGGTCCACCAATGATTGAGTAGTTGTACGAATATTCCCGCTAAACCTAATATTTCCGACCAATCGAATATAATATAACCACTTGCATACTTTGCAAAATTTATAAATACTACCCACAACTATAATATTATCTCAAATTCACACCATAATATTAAAAATTATTTCGACAAAATTTAAATCTTTATTGATAAAATCTGGGGTCTCACAATCTCCCTCCTTATGGAATTTTGCCCTCGAAATTAGGGTACGTGCACTGGTATGATAAAGAGGTGAGGATACCACAATACCTTTATCGTTGAAAACATTAAATTCATCTTTGCAATCCGGCCAAAGATATACAACTGTAAAACCAATAATATTGAGACTCAGCTTAATAGTATCACAACCATGAATTATTCATGCACTACTGGCTAAGGATATTGGTGTTTTCAATTACGGTCATGATTATACCGAATAATCCGTGGTCATAATCATACCAAGTCTATCAATGCACTACGACCAAATATGAATTTTACCACATCCATGAATTAATATTTCATTGCTGAGACTCAGCTCAATAATTAATCCATATCATCGAATCATCCCTGCACTACAGGCCAAGGATATTCATTAGTATCACGACCACGAATTATCCATGCACTACGGCCAAAGATAATTGTGTATTCATTAGTATCACGACCACAAATTATCCATGCACTACTACCAAAGATAATCGTGTATTCATTAGTATCACGACCACAATTATCCATGCACTACTACCAAAGATAATCGTGTATTCATTAAGATCACGACCACAAATTATCCATGCACTACGTCCAAAGATAATCGTGTATTCATTAGTATCACGACCACAAATTATCCATGCACTACTACCAAAGATAATCGTGTATTCGTTAAGATCACGACCACAAATTATCCATACACTACTACCAAAGATAATCGTGTATTCATTAAGATCACGACCACAAAATTATCCATGCACTTTTACCAAAGATAATTGTGTATTCATTAGTGTAAGACCCCAAATTTTATAAATAAAGATGAATTTTTCTATAAATATTATTTTTGAATATTATAGAATAAATTTGATATAATGTTATAGTTGTGGGTAATATTTATAAATTTTGCAAAGTATGCAAGTTGTTATAAAATATTCGTTTGGTTCTGAAATATTCTTTTGTTAGGGAATATTAAATACAATGGCTCAATCATTGATGGACCCCACAATGTAATTATTGTTCGGATTGAGAAAACGACAAAAATATTTTATAAAAATAACTACGGAGGTGTTACCGTTAAAAGCGTTGAACTACCCGGTGGTAAAAGTACGATGTACGTGTAGTTGCATAGTAGCACACTCAGATTGATTATTGATCTTTACGAGAAGTCACTCACCTATGCTCAATTATTACTACTGATGAATTAACGATCATATCTCTTATATTATTGATTCAATTATTGTCACAATATCATCATATAATATGTTATAGTATTAAATCAATAATTGAGACGACAAGTTATAAATGATTAATAATTGTTGAAAGATTAAATATGTGTTGATGAAAAAAAAATGATTTGTGGTAAGTTTGATTATTTTATGGGGGCTCATATGTCATCATCTAAGAGTCTCTTCACGATAGTAATTACCTTCGTCGATAGTAATTACCCTTGTGAATAGTATTTACCTTCAAATCGATAAGTAATTACCTTCACAATAATAGTAATTACCCTTGTGAATAGTATTTACCTTCACGATAGTATTTACCTTCGTTAATAGTAATTGCCTTTACCGCACGTTGAACCACTTGTCATTTCACATTACAGGCCAAACCACTTGTCGTTTCACATTAAGGCGTCGAACCAATTACATCGAGCCACTTGCCTTTTCACACTAAGGTGCTTAAGCTAGAAATCTTCTATAAATAGAGGCCTAGGGCTTCATTATTTTTCACTTAATTCATTCAAGCTATAGAGAGAGAAAGTATAGAGAGAATAAGAGAGAAAGAAGAAGAGTATTTTGTTACTACTACCGTCTGCAAAGATTCAATCTCCTACCAAAAGTAAGGGGTGTTATTCTTTCTTATTCATGAAGAGAATCTGTTGTTATTCCATTGCTTATTATTCTGCTTGGAATAACTTTTGTATACGCTGGCTTAATTACCTATACTTGGTGACATTCTTCTATTATTACATTGGAACATCCTGTGCATGTGTTTTACACCTAATTCGGTTCCGCTCTTTATTATTATTCTGTTGGAACATCCTGTCTGTGTGTTTTACACCGGACCTGGTTCCGTCTTTATTATTCTGTTGGAACATCCTGTCTGTGTGTTTTACACCGGATCTGGTTCCATCTTTATTATTCTGTTGGAACATCCTGTCGGTGTGAATTTCACCTGACCTGGTTCCGTTATTTATTATTTTGTTGGAATAACCTGTCTGTGCGGTCTATCGCATGCATGGTGATTTCTTTTGTTATTCCATTCTTTATTATACCCAGTTGGTTAAAACTTTGACTTCTATACTCCATGAAATTAGTAGAATATCCTTGATATTTGCGTTTCATCCAGTATCTTTTCATGGAAATATTCTTCTGATCATTCTTGAATTTTACTCTACAAAACAGTATCATATTGATAATTTGGACGTTAATAATTCCTGGATAAAATAATTCTTGAACTTGTTTTATTGAATTCTTATATCATTGTCATCATCCTCATGTTTATATTTTTTTAAAGTCATCTGTGGCCTGTAGTGCATAGATGGACTTGGTATGATTATGACCTGAGACTATTCGGTGTAATCATGACCGTAATGTTACAAATGATGTGGTAAAAATCCTCGATGGTAGTAGTGCATTGATGGATGATTGTTTGGCATGATCATGACCATTAATGAATATACAAATATTCTTGGCCCGTAGTGCATGAATAATTGTGGTCGTTGATACTAAAGAATATCCTCGGCCGTAGTAGTGCGGGGTGATTCGATGATGTGGAATATTTATTAAAGTCGAGTCTCATTATAATGATGATGAAAACCTTTTAAAACCTAAAAGATAGTAGATTTTATTATCTACTTGACTCTTTTAATGGATTGCATATTCACCGCAGCTTAAACTGGTTGTCTATTGTATTTTATCAGTTTAACATTGTTGAAGACTTTTGATAATTTATTCGGCATTATCTTAGTCATAATATTTCTTACTGGGCTAGTTGAGTTCACCCTTTCTTTCACCGTTTCTCTTGAAAATGAGAATATAGCCGGGACGCAGTCGGGAAACGAAAGTGATGGTCTTGAAGATAGCATTAGTAGTCCTCACTATTCGTGTGAAATAGTGTGATAATAATTGTAATGAGGACTCCTTTTGAGTTTGTATAATATCTAGTAGACGATATTTGTATTTAAACTCACGCTTTATGTCGATTATTATACCTACGCTTATGTTAGTAAGTTGTATTTAAATTACATTACCATGTAAGTTGCGACCCAAGATGGGTGATGTATACCTAATTTTGGGGCGCCACAATTAAGATCACGACCACAAATTATCCATGCACTACGGCCAAGGATAATCGTGTATTCATTAGTATCACGACCACAAATTATCCATGCACTACTACCAAAGATAATCGTGTATTCATTAGTATCACGACCACAAATTATCCATGCACTACTACCAAAGATAATTGTGTATTCATTAAGTATCACGACCATAAATTATCCATGCACTACGACCAAAGATAATTGTGTATTCATTAGTATCACGACCACAAATTATCCATGCACTATGGCCAAAGATAATTGTGTTTTCAATTACTAGTTATGATTATACTTAAACAATCCCTAATCATAATCATACCAAGTCCATCTATGCACTACAAGCCCACGTATGACTTTCAACATAATATAAGCGTGAGGATAATGATATAAAGAATCAATCAAATGAGATAAAGGATAAATATTAAACATTTATAATATAATTTATCCAGATTCAAGAATATCCCCATGTTATCAATCACTTAATAATCTCATAATCTAATATCATTAATATTATAACAATATTTTAATCACTTCTTAAATTTATAAACAATTTATCTTAATTGTTTACGCTTTACCATATAATGCATTTAATCATTCAAAATGCCATACTCATAAGATATCATCACCAATTATCAAATCTCTCAAAAATATGCATATACTCTATATAGATTCTCTAGCCATAAAATCTTATTTTCAACTTTGTTACTTCACATAACATATTTAACTCATATGTTCGTAATTAAACTATTTTCATGAAAAATACCAAATCAGTCCCAAAAATATTTCTTTTCTGGGATTTAGCATAATATAGTCCCATGATGAAAATATATTTTTCTCGGAATTTTTTTAAAATTCATTTACTATTTTTCAAAAATCAATTTCTAATTAATTTCTTAAGAAATTAGCTACCTCAAGTTTAATTCCAAAAATTCCTAAATCTTGGCAGGACCTTACACATGTTAACGTGAGCTTCTAGTTTAAATTTCATGGTCATCTGAGTTATAGAACTCCTTATAGCGCTTTTAAATCGGAAAAACCTAAATATTGAAATAGTCATAACTTGCTCATTTTAAGTCGAATGAGCTCATTTTTGGACAGGAGGTACTTTATACCATATACCTTCATGTCCCAAAAGGCCAGAATTTTTCTCATAATTTAAGTGGCCGAAAAACAGCCTCTCTAAAATCATGGCGAGAAGCTTTTTCTTGTTTTTGCAGCTTTGCACTCCTTTGCTAAAATCAGTCCACACAAAAATCTACAACACCTTTTCCAGTAATTCTACTTGGATTAGTTAGGTAACTCATAGATCTAACTCTAGGACTTGACCACACTCAAAAATTCAAAATATAATAGGAGATATGGTCAATTGAATTTCATGTTACGTTTTTACCAAAATCGATTTTTCAACCCTTTGTGATTTCTAAGAAACTTTCATGTTTTCACATAATAACCACATAACTCATCATAACACTTACTAATACTTCATATACCCATGATTTTCATTAGTCCAATGCTTTTATTATGACTTTCATCATAATCCTCGTAAATAGATCCTTTTAGTTGACGAAATATTTGAGGGTTTAAGAAATGGGTTTTATCTTTGAGGGTCAATATAAAATTCGATTTCATGCTCTAAGTAGGCTAAGAAGTCTTCATGAATACGCCAGGAAATTTATTAATAATAGAAATATCATTCAAAATCTGTGACTCTCATCCAAGACTTGGATAGTACGTCACATTGATACCAACCGTGACTTCTATCCCTTAACCTAGATAAAGCACCTCACAATGATACCTATAAACTTGCCATCTTCATTCACGATGTCGCCTACGTAAAAAGTCCGGCTTTGTGCATTCCACACAAGAAGTCAACAACGAAAGGTTCGGGGCTCTTTACTTATGGCTTGATATGACAATAATTGACTTTAGTAGTTTGGTTACTTGAATTCGCACAACAACTTGGTTATGAATATAAAAGCTAACAACCTTACGAAAAGAATGATGAGTAGTTAACCAATTGATTCCTAAAATCCCATCAAAGGCAAATATTTTCAAAAAGATAAGATCGACAGGTACCGTGAAAATGTTTATTTGAACCAAACAAGATTTAAAAATAGTAGAGGTAGCGAAGGCTCCTACTAACGAAGTTTCAACCAATAAGTCAAAGTTTAACTTCTTCGGAGTTAAATTTAAACGTTGAACACAACTAGGTGAAATAAAAGAGTGGGTAGAACTGGTATCTAACACGGTATAGACTTCGCAAGAGCTTATGATTAACTTACCCGTGATAATTTTATTCAGGTCCCTCGTCACGAGAAAAAAAACGCTCTCTCTTAAACTACCGGCTTTGGTTTGTCTAGGACAGCCTTTGGTGCCTCCATCCTAGTTGAATTTGTCTTCGGTAAACGACAAAATCGAGCTAAGTGACCTTCTCTTCCACAATTATAACATGCTTTGGACGGCATGGCGCAGTTTGGACTGATGTGTCCCTCTCCTCCGCATTTGAAGAATATGATAGGTGGTTTTTCTCCTTCCTTAACAACGGTCTTTGGTCTTTGACGTCTTTCCATCATCGTTGAATCTCCTTTTCTTGAAATATCCATTCTTATTGTTTTGGCCTCGATTACCACCGGTGGTTACCATATCCGCCTGCTGATTCCCTCCACGCTTGTTGTCACCGCTTGATGACTACTCTCTCGTTGGTATTATAATTTCTTGCAACGCTCTCTTTTAGTTATATTGACTCGTTATCGCTACCCACTAATCGAGCCCTATTTACAACATCTGAATAAAAACACGCTTTATGAGAAATAAGATGTTGACGTATCTCTGGCTTCAAACCTCTTAAAAACATTCGCGTCATTCTCTCTTCATTATCCACCAAGTGGGACGCAAATCGTGATAACTCCGCAAATTTTGCCTCGTATTGCGACACGGTCATATTATTTTGTTCCAACTTGATAAACTCCACCTCCTTCATGTGGCGAATACTTTCAGGAAAGTATTTGTCGTTGAACAGCTCCTGGAACTTCTCCCAAGATATCTTCATGACAAAGAAAGTTGAGTACGTTTCTGGAATTCCCACCAATGAATCCTCTCCGCAATATAAAAGGCGGCAAAAGGAACCTTTTGCTCCTCGAGCATCCCAAGACATCAAATATCTTGGTAATCTGCTTTATCCATGCTTCCGCCGAAGTAGTTTTGGCTCTCCTTAAACTCCTAGTGGTCCCAGCTCCTTGAATTGTTTAGCGGTGACCGCTTCGAGAGTTTTCCGTGTTTCCACCTACGTTTTGGGCGACAGAGTCGCTTTACTTTGATGTTGCATGAATTCTAAAACCTTTTTAACGCATCATTCATTCATCAATTGATCGGTGTTGTTGTTTACGGAGGATTATCACCATCCCGTTGCACATTGTCTCGATTATTGATCCGTGGAGAATCAACGCCTCTTGTGCTCCATTGCTATTCTCAACATTCTCGGATGCCATTTTCAAACACCGCCACAAAATAAGGGTTAATTGACATGCAACATATTATACCTATATTCTCGACCGACCAATAAAATAGCACATAAACTTAGGTAGGTCATTCTAGCGAAGGTATTCCCCATCTCTCCCTCCTAGTACTATTCTCACCTCTTAGCCAGGATCATATCCCTAAGCTCGATACCAACCGTGGCCTCAAAATTAGGTATACGCCACCCATCTTGGGTCGCCACTTTCATGGTACATAAATTCAAATACAACTTACTAACATAATGTCGAAAGTACAATACGACATAAAATCGTGAGTTTGAATACAAATATTGTCTACTAGATATTATACAAACTCAAAAGGAGTCCTCATTACAACTATTATCACACTATTTCACGAATAGTGAGGACTACTAATGCTATCTTCTCGGACCATTACTCCGCTCCCCGACTTCGTCCCAATTATGTTCTCATTTCTGAAGAGAAAAATGAAAAAGAAAGGGTGAGCTCAACTAGCCCAAAGAAGAAATATTATGACTAAGATAATGCGAATAAATTATCATTAGCCTTCAACAGTGTTAAACCGATAAAATACAATAGACAACCGCTTTAATCTGCAGCGAATATGCAATCCATTAAGAGAGTCAGTAGATAATAAAATCTACTATCTTTTAGGTTTTAAAAGGTTTTCATCAATTTTTTTATCGTTGAGACTCGACTTAATAAATAAACCACCACATCTAATCATCCTCGTACCACTGGCCGAGGATTTTCATCAAATTATCAATGGTCATGACTATACCGAATCACCCCGGTCATAATCATACCAAAAACTCCCATCACCGCATTACAATGCCACCGAGGACTTTTATCACATCATTTATAATATTACGGTCATGATTACAATCAATAATCCTCGGTCATAATCATACCAAGTCCATCCATGCTCTCTGAGCCACGATGACTTTAAAAAAATATAAACATGAGGATGATGACAATGATATAAGAATTCAATAAAACAAGTTCAAGAATTATTTTATCCGAATTATTAACGTCCAAATTGTCAACATGATATCGTTTTGTAGAGTTTAATTCAAGAATGATCGGAAGAATATTTCCATGAAAAATATCGGATGAAACGCAAATATCAAGGATATTCTACTAATTTCATAGAGTATAAAGTCAAAGTTTTAACCAACCGGGGTATAATAAAGAATGGAATAACAAAAGAAATCACCATGCATGCGGATTTCAGCATAGACGAGTTATTCCAATAGAATAATAATAACGGAACCAGGTCGTGAAATTCACACAAGGCAGGATGATCCAACCAAGAATAATAAATGTTTGAATAATAAACAAGAGAACCAGTCCATTGTAAAACACATGCATGTGATATTCCAATGTAATAATAAATGCGAATAATAAACAATGGAACCGGTGTCCTGTAAAAACACACGCATGTGATATTCCAATGTAATAATAAAGAATGGAATAACGAGAAGAAGATCACCAAGTATAGGGGATTCACAGTATCAAAAGTTATTCCAATGTAATAAATAAGGATGGAATAACATAAGGATTTCACCAAGTATAGGTACGTATCACATATACAAAGTTATGTATAGGGTATACCACTTTTACAAAAGTTATTCCAATGAATAATAATGAATGGAATAACAGAGTTCTCTTCATGAATACAAACGAATAATATCCCTTACGGTACAACAAATAATACCCCTTTCACCGTAAAAGACACTTTGGATATCAAAGTAGTGAAGTACCGAATACTTTCTTCTTTCTCTCTATAGATTTTCTCTCTATAGCTTCTCTCTATAATTTCTCTCTAGAGTTTCAAAGAATTCGTAAGAAAATAATGAAGGAATGAGCTTATTTATAGGAAAATAGAATGCATAGTAATTAATCCATGAACGGTCCGATTGATTTACTTTAATTTGACTATCCATATTTAAAGCAAAATCTTTTAAATAAAATATAATATATTCTATTTATATAAAAACATTTTACTATGCAAACACTATGCAACAACACTATGCAAAACACTATGCAACACTATGCATAATAAAATATAATATATTCTATTTATAGAATAACTTTAATAAAGTATTCTATTTTATATAAAAAAATGTTTCGCTTTATTACGTTAATAATACTGAATAAAACAAAACGTCATTATCGCTATAATAATTCATATTATTAATCGACAATAATGGAATCAATCGAGTGACTTCTCACATAAGCATCAATAATCAATCAGGTGTCTTTCTTATGCAACCACACGTATTCTTGTACTTTTACTACCGAGTAGTTCAACAAAGATCAACGGTAAAACTTCCGTCGTTATTTCAATAAAATATTTTTTATCGTTTTCTCAATCGACAATAATTACATTGTGGGGTCACCAATGATTGAGCCGTTATGCGAATATTCCTCGCTAAACCTAATATTCCCCACCAATCTAATATAATATAACCACTTGCATACTTTTGCAAAATTTATAAATACTACCCACAACTATAATATTATCTCAAATTCACACCATAATATTAAAAATTATTTCGACAAAATTTAAATCTTTATTGATTAAATCTGGGGTCTCACAATATTCGTTTTAACAGGGAATATTCGTACGACGGCACAATCATTGGTGGACTCCACAACGGAATTATTGTCGGATTGAGAAAACGACAAAAATATTTTATGAAAATAACGACGGAAGTTTTATCGTTAATCGTTGAAACACACAGTGTTAAAAGTATAGGAATACGTGTGGTTGCATAAGAGCACACGATTGATTATTGATGCTTACGTGAGAAGTCACTCAGTTTTGTTCAATTATTACTTCAGTAATTGTTGCATAGTATCTCACGTTAATTGATTTAATTATTGTCATTATTTTATATATTATTAAATCAATAATTGAGACGACGAAGTTATTAATATTATTATTTGCAATATTAACGATGTCTGAAGTTCGCTAATGAGAGGTTTGGTCACCTAATTGCGCCGCCAATAGGGAGAAATCTTTATTGAAAGCCCCTCTTTCCTGGAAACACACATTCGATTAATAGTGTGAATTATAATAATGATGATGAAGTTTTATTTTATTAGTATTATTAATGTAATAAAAGCGAGAAAAAGCTTTTTATATAAAATGTAATACTTTTATAAAGTTATTCGTTTTATTAGACTATAAATAGAATATATTATATTCTATTATGCATAGTGTTTTTGCATAGTAAAATCTTTTTATATAAAATAGAATACTTTTATAAAGTTATTCGCTTTATTAGATTATAAATAGAATATATTGTATTTTATTTAAAAGATTTTGTTTTATTAGAATATTTTATAGTAAACCAATCTGACCGTCTGCTTAAAAAGTAAATCAATCTGGACCGTTCAGAATTAGTTACTATTCACCCATTCTCCTATAAATAGAAGTTCATTCCTTCATTATTTCTTACTTAATTCAATTTGAAACTCTGTAGAGAGAAACTATAGAGAGAAAGAAGAAAAAGTATTCTCGCTACTTCACTACTCATATATCCAAATTGTTCTAAGGTAAGGGTATTATTTCTTCAGATTCATGAAGAGAATTTCATATTCCATTTTTTTATTCTCATGAAATAACTCAGATCACGCTGCTACCCTATACTTGGTAAAATTCTTTCATTATTCCATTCTTTATTTACTATGTTGAATAACTTTGCCTACATCTGCACCGCATACATGGTGAAATTCTTCTGTTATTCCATTCTTTATTATTATGTTGAATAACTCGCTCTATACTGCAGTACCGCTTACATGGTGAAATTCTTCCATTATTCCATTCTTTATTATTCTCATTTGGAACATCCTCGTCTGTGCGCTTACGCACGACCGGTTCCGCTTATTTATTATTCTCGTTGGAATAACTCGTCTGCATGCGCCTATCGCGCATGCCTCGTGATTTCTTTTGTTATTCCATTCTTTATTATACTCGGTTGGTTAAAGTTTTGACTTCTATACTCCTCGAAATTAGTGAAATATCCTTGATATTTGCGCTTCATCCAGTATTTTTTTATGGAAATATTTTTCTGAGCATTCTTGAGTTTTACCCCACAAAGCAGTATCATGTTGACAATTTGGACGTATTGGTTCCTGGATAAATTAATTCTTGAACTTGTTTTATTGAATTCTTATATCATTGTCATCATCCTCATGTTTATATTATGTTGAAAGTCATATGTGGCCTGTAGTGCATAGATGGACTTGGTATGATTATGACCAGTGATTATTCGGTATAATCATGATCGTAATGTTACAAATGATGTGGTAAAAGTCCTCATTGGCCCGTAGTGCATTGATGGACAGTTGTTGGCATGATCATGACCATCGATGAATACACGAATATCCTTGGCCCGTAGTGCATGGATAATTTGTGGTTGTGATACTAATGAATATCATTCGTCAGTAGTGGGATGATGTGGATTATTTATTGTCGAGTCCCAAATATAAAAGTGATGAAAACCTTTTAAATCATAAAAGATAGTAGATTCTATTCTCTACTTAACTCTTTTAATGGATTGCTTGTTCCGCTGCAGTTAAACTTGATGTTTGTTATATTGTATCAGTTTAACACTATTGCTAACGATAATTTATTCTGTATTATCTTAGTCATAATATTTCTTACTGGGTTAGTTGAGCTCACCCTTTTACTTTCATTGTTCTCTTCAGAAAATGAGAACGTAGCAGGGAGTAGTCGGGGAATGGAGTGACGGTCCAGATAATAGCATTAGTAGTCCTCACTATTCTATTAAATAGTATGATAATAAATGTAATGAGGACTCAATTGAGTGTGGATATTGTCTAGATGACAATATTTGTATTAAAACTCACAGCATATGTTTTGTCGTATTTTACACGACTGTTGTATAATTAAGTTGTATTTGAATTTTGTACCATGTATTTGGTGACTCAAGATATGTGATGTATACCTATTTTGGGGGCGTCACAGTTGGTATCAATGCTTAGGGATATGATCCTTGGCTAAGATGTGAGACAAGAACTAGGAGGGGAAAGATGGGGAATTCCTTCACTAGTATGACCTACCTAAGTTTATTTGGTATTAATTGGTCGGTCAGAGTATAGGGATAATATGTGATATGCTAATTAACCCTTATTTTGTGGCAGTATTTAAAAATGACATCCGAGAATGTTGAGAACATCAATGGAGCACAGGAGACCGTTGAGTCTCCACAGATCAATAATCAGGATAATGTGCATCAGGAAGGCGACAATCCTCAAGCAAACAAAAACACTGACCAGATAATGAATGATTGAATATTCAGAGGCTTTATGCAATTCATGCAACATCAGGTAAGAGCGGCTCCTGTACAAAATGTAGGTGGAAACACTGGCAACTCTCGGACAATCACCGCTAAGCAGTTCAAGGAATTAGGACCATCGGAGTTTTTTGGAGAGCCAAAACCACTTAAGGTGGAGACGTGGATAAAGCAGATCTACAAGATATTTGATGTCCTGGAATGCTCCGAGGAGCAAAAGGTTCCCTTTGCCACCTTCATGTTGCGTGTAGAGGCAGATTACTGGTGGGAATCTGTAAAACATACTCAACCTGTCGCACTGAAAATGACTTGGGAGAAGTTCCAAGAATTGTTCAACGACAAGTACTTTTCCGAAGGTATTCGTCACATGAAAGAGGTAGAGTTCATCAAGCTGGAGTAAAACAACATGGCCGTGTCGCAAAGACGGCGAAGCCAAGTTTGCCGAGTTGTCCTTGCCTGCGTCCCATTTGGTTGATAATAAGGAGAGAATGACGCTAATATTTCTAAGAGGTTTGAAACCCGAGATACATCAATATCTTATCTCTCATAAACCGTGTTTGTATTCGATTTTTTGTTAAAATGGCTCGATTATTGGAACGCGATAATGAGTCAACCCAACCAAAAGAGAGCGGTAAACAAAATGATAATACCGGTGATAACAATCATCGAAGCGGTGACAATAAGCGTGGAGGGAATCAACATGCCAGAAATGGTAACCACTTCGGTGGTAATCATGGCCAAAACAATAAGAATGGACATTTCAAGAAGAGGAGATTCAACAATAATGAACAAACATCAGCACCAGTGTAAGACCCCAACTTATTATAAATAAAATTAAATTTTTCCTCTATTCATTATTCTAAATTAATATGATGTTAATTTGATATAATGCTTTGGTTGTGGGTGAAATGTGCAAATTTTGCAAAATAAGCAAGTGGTTATAAAATATTCATTTCTGTCGGGGAATATTTGTTTGGTCGTGGAATATTCTTTTTGTTGAGAATATTCGTACGACGACGCAGCCATTTGTGGGCCCCATAATAGAAAACGGTTGGATGAAGGAAAAAGACAAAGTATGAGTTTTATAAATAACGGCGTAGTTATTCTGAAGTATAACACTATTGAAATACACGTGGTTAAAATACGATGTCTACACACGGTTTGACAAGAATGGCGCGTATTGCATAAAGATTGTTGAATTATTAATTCTTACGTAAGAATGCACTACTCAATAATTGTTACGGTAATTATCGCTCAATATTTTATTTTATTGATTCAATAATTGTTGCGTTGATATTTTATATTATTGTTGTTTCAATAATTATCAACGCACAAGATTTCCCATTATCGGATCAATAATTCATATTATTTGAATAATATTATTAGATAGCATTATTAAAAATGTCTAGAAAGTTACATCAAGGAGAGGTTTGGTCACCTAATTGCTTGCCGCCAAGATGAGAGAAATCCTTATTGGAAAGCCCTTCTTTCTTCCTGAACCGCTTAGTTGTCATAATTGTGATTCTGTAATATTATTTGTGAATAATTAATTATTGATTTATATGATAAGAAAATATTTATTTGATGTGAATATAAATGATGGATTTATGTGTTTTATCAGTATTTTGTCGGAATGGAGGTATTAAAAATTATTCGTTTGTGAATTTTGGAAATTTTCTGTTTGGAATTTAGAAAAACTCAAAGCTACAAAGTTGTAGAGAATTCGATTTCGTGTGGAATGGATATAAAATTCGTATTTTTCTGATAAACGGGCTATTTTCTATGAATTACTGAAGTTTTAGAAAATAAAATAATTTTTATTAAATTATGGGTGGGACCCACTTTTGGTTGGTGTTGAATACACATGGGCTGCTGATTTTTTTCAAGAATGGCATGCTAGATGGCTGGTCTTTGCATGCTTAGAAAAAAAGGAAAGAAAAAATAATATTTTATTATTTTAGTCTCCTATGGCGTTCTAGCATTTTTCTATAAATAGACGCTTATGTTAGAATTGAAAATCACACCAGAAACAAGTTTTCTTTCTCTCTAGATTATCGAGCGTATTTTTGTGAGTATTTTGATACTTTGAGAGTTGTTGTTCGGTGTACAAGTTTCCTTCGGCTTTATATCCGATATTTCGATCAGAAGTTGTTAGGTTTGTAATATTCAAGAACGCAATCAAATTGCAAAATAATGCGGAAACGTGGAAAAATCAGAGTTTAAAATTTACAAACCATATACCCGGATCATCCTTTATGCATAATTATTAATTAAACGAAAAGATAAAGAATAAAATCATACCCTTGAAGATTGAGCTTCCTCAGGTACAAGTTCACCTCCAATCCTTTTCGCGATCAACTTGAATCCACCGGGTTTGGTTCCTTCTTTTGATCAACGTTAGCCACCCATGTGTTTGGCCTCTAGAGGTGATCCACCAAGGAAGAATAAAATTCAAGAAGATGGGGTGGTTGGCTAAACCCTAGTTTTTCTATCTCTATAGAAAGGGTGTACTCTCCCAACTATTGGAAATATTACGTATGTTGAAAAATCAACCACACCCACCCATAATAAGACTCCTCTTATTAATAGATGTGGGCAACCCACCTTAACAATTAAGGAAAATTATCTTTATTCATAAAAGTTGGGGTCTTACAACATGGAATTACTGTCAAGTTTTATTTTATTTAATTATATGTATTTCTATCCTTAAATGCACAACTCCAAATAATGCAAATTAGAAACTCCTTTCTAATTTTATTCTACCTTGGCCAAGGACTACTGAGTTGTCATTTATCGAATCACATATGACATTTCTCTTCTTTTACTAGAAGTGGTAGATTCTTTATTAATCATCATTATCTCCATGTACAACTTATTATACCCAAGCATACCCTTTGATATACCCTAAGGGTCTTAAGGAATAAGTCAAAGTATAACTCATCATACACAAGATACTATGATGATCTCAAGTCCAAGGATCACTTGTACTTACTATCACTACAGAAATTCTGTTGACAAAAAGTAAAACTCCATTAGGTATTCCTTAGCGAGCCAATGCTCAAAGGAACTTATTCTCTAATAAGCACCTACATACTTGCTTTAGTGTCTCCACACAAATGATCATGAGATCAATCATCCTCATCCAATGAGCAAGCAACATATGTACCACTCTATCCCATTCACTAATCCCCAATTTAGTAATCCAATGATTGGGAACTATTTTAGTTTTAAGCTTTCTAAGAATTTAGATCTCATTAGAATGATCATCATCATTATTCTAAAAGCATTGCTTAAAACTATGGGTTTATCACATATTATAAAACAAAGATCATGTAGATAATTAAAAGCCTTTAATAAATTAATACTTTTATTAATAAATGAATAAGATTGTTACAAAGTATATGCTTTATCATCAAACATGATTGGCTTGTATGCATATTACTTTCAATCTCCCACTTGCACTAAAAGCCAATCGCCATAGTAACTCATACTCTTCTTCTCTAAGTGACGATTATCCCGCCATTGGATAAGCTTTAGTTAATGGATATGTAATGTTGTTCATGAGAGTCCACTATCTCTATAGTGATTTCCCATCTTTCAATGATTCTAATAATCAAATGAAAGTGCCACAACACATGTTTAGATCCAAGATGAGACTTAGGAACTATTCCTAGTTCTGTAATGAACTTTTAATCCAAACAATCAACTTGTAGCTTCATTTATAGCTATTTACTTTGTCTTTATCGCTAAACCAAAGAACTCTTTCTTTGTTTGGAACCTTTCCAATTCACTACACCAATGCTCAAGGTAACCCTTTACCTTAAAGTGGATTTTTCATCGTCTTCGGTGCATGCTGAAAAACTTGAGTCCGTAAAGCCCTCTAGTTTTAATTCGGACCCACCATGTATGCTCACATCCTTAATGCCAGTTAAGAACTTTAAGATGTTTTTCACTGACTCATAGTGAACTTCTCCAGAATATGATCGATCAACATCAGGTCTCGTATATTTCATTGCATACATGATAGTCACTCATGCGACCTCTCTTTTCAGGAGTCTGTGGGGACTATTAAGAGAGATACACTCCATAGCTCATCTACATGAGACATCTCTTGGAGTTTGCCATGCTAAACGACTTTAGCATCAAATGAATATACGTTTCTTGGGTTAAGTCGAGCATCCTCTTAAATCTATCTATATAGATTTGTATCCCCAATAATAATACTCTTCCCAAATCATTCATGGAGGAATGTTTAGACAACTTTATCTTTACTGATTGTAGCATTAGTATGTCATTCCTTATCCGTAGTATATCAACATATAATACTAGGAATGTCACGACGCTCCCACTGACCCTTTTATACAAACTAGAAGTCTTACCTCATTGAATATAACTCTGGATCATCATCTTCTATGATGTGTACCTCATCATCATCATCCATGATGAATCCATACCTCCTAGGTATTTTTGGTACTATTCGATTTACGATTGGTTGGTGAGTACAATAGGTCTATCTATAGGTTCCTCTTATTTGACTTATAGTGTTTTGTGGTTCTTGAACTCTTCAAGATCTATTATCCTCCCACTAGCCCTTTTAATGATAAACACCTTTATCTTAGAAGCGCGTGTTTCAAGACAAACACCTTTTTGCTAAGTAGGATTATAGAACATATACCCTAAACTTACTTTAGGATGTCCCACAAATCGACACTTGTCAAATCTTGTCCCAAGCTTATCCTTTGAAACCTTTTCACATAAGTTGGACAACCCCTTATCTTAACATACTTAAGATTAGGAATCCTCCCATCCATAACTTTTATGGAGTCTTGGGGTGAATTTTGAGGTTACCTTTTAGTAGATATACTGACCATTTCTAGGACATGACCCTGAAGAATCTTTGGAATGTCGGTAAAATCATTATGGACCGCACCATGTCCAACAAGGTACGATTTTTCATTCGGATACATCAATCAATTATTGCGTGTCGATGTGTCCATTATGAGAAAACCATTTGAGATGATCTAGAAACTTATTGCACAAGCATTTATTCCTTGATCTAATCAAAGAATCTTAATACTTTGTCAATTTGTTTCACTTCTGAATTCTTTGAACCTTTCAAATAATTCACACTTGTATTTTAGCAAATACATACATTCAATTCTTTGAATGATCATCTCCTATTCTTATACTAGTTTGTTCAATTTACAAAATTATTTTCATGTAAGTCAAGTATACAAAATTTATTAAGTAATATTCCAGTTCTATACAAAACATTATTATTATAAATAGAACAACAATTGTTCTTAATTATAATACCAAAGATTTCATTGTCCAACAATAAAATGGAAATAATATTTTTGACAAGAACTGGAATACAATAACAACTTATTGACTTAATAGATTTGCCCGTAGGCATTGCTAAACTATAAGTTTCTATGGCTAATGTGGCAACCTTTGCTACATTTCCCGCACATAGGATTACTTATCTTTGTTTAACTTTCTACTTCTGTTTGGTCCCTTCATAAATCTATATTTATGATAACCAAAGTCGGTATCCAATACCCAAGTAGAACCTTGACTTAAAGAAAAATTTATATTAAATCATGAACAAATTTGTATTTGTAACCGAAACTTCACTAAGCTTCTTTGGTTTGCCTCTGCAAGATGCTTCTCATGATTTCTTTCCAATGTCCAAAGCTTATAGCGGTGGGAAGCAAGCTCCTTTGCTATCCGTGTGTATCGATATTGTTCTTATTATCCTTTGTTTATGCCTTTCTATTTACCTTCTTTGAATCGTTCTTCCTTTCGTAAGATCCTTTGGCCCCTACCAAGAAGACATGGTCTTTCTTGGTTGGAAAGTGACTCTCAACATTTTTCAACATGTTAAGCAAATCAGCGAGACTGATATCTAGCTTGTCCATATGAAAAATTCACAACAATTTTGAAAGGAGTCCGGGAGTGAGTGCAAGATCAAATCTTGTCTCAACTCTCCATCCATGACAAAACCAAATTGTCTAATTGATCAATCAAATTGATTATGTTAAGAACTTTTTGTCATATTATAGTGCCATTGGCCATTCTAGATCGGAAGAGCTCCTTAGATATGTCGATATCTATCGGTCCCACTTTCCTCACCATCAACTACTTGATGTGTAGGAATATAGTAGAGCATCCATAGTTTCATCTTGTGACGCCAAGCTCGTTACTCATAGATGCGAGCATGATGCATTGAGCCAATCATGCATCATCTTGCCACTTTCTAAAAGTAGCAATGTCTTCCTCGGAGGCAATGTCTGCAACCATTGCGAGGATAGGCGTATTAAGGACATAAGATAGCTTTTCACCATTTATGAGAACTATTCTCAAATTCCTTAACCAATCCGCTTAATTGATTCAGTTAATTTAGCATCTAATATGCTTTGCGGTGATAGTAATTTTAGACATTGTAAAATTACGTAAAATGAATTTGTAATTAACAACATTTTAACATACATTCTATTATTAATTACCAAAATAAATTAGGTCTTGTTTTAAATTGGTATCTCCCACTATTTTCTTCAAACTATATTACCTCACTTATATAGTTCTAAAAAATCTAATTAAAGATTTGCTAGTGAGAATAAGGATCCCATTTCAAATGTATATAACCTTGTGGTGACACAACAAACTATATATAAATAAATAGGTAGACAACTTTTGTCAATTACATCAACTATGCAACTCTCTTGTATTTTGCCTCTTAGATTATTTTGATCAGTGGTGGCACATCCGAATCAAAATTATCCAAGTTAAGTCCGACCTAGCACTCCATATATTCAAAAAAGAAAAATATCATCCTTGTGGTGACACAACAAAACAATATTGTTCAATTTTCTTTATAAGCATCAAATGTGATAAATTAACATCTTAAATACTTAATACTTGCCTTGTGGTGACACAACAAACTCATATTAAATATTAATGAACATGCGAAGCATGTTTGCATAATATATAATATATATATAGTATAGAATGCACATATAGAATACTATATTCTATCCGGATTGATTATGGACTTTTATTCTAGTTTGGTTCACTAGAGCCACCAAGTGAACCAAAAGGTCAAACCCTAGGGTTGCAAGAAATAATATTTAAATATAACTATTACATTTAAACCCTAACTCTATTACAAACTGGGTCTTCAAGCGCTCCTTGCTCCTTGATCTCCAATTTTTCAAAATTAATTCTAACTATTCCTATTACAAAACTATTTAAAATAAATAGAAACCTTGATCGCTATCGAGGGGAAGTACATAGGAGGAGATAGAATTTACATTAAGAAAAATTAGAGAAGGCAATCTGTGAACCCCATTTAATAAAACCCATACATTCACGATCCAACTAAAATAAAATCCAATCATATTGGTCAATATAGTCCATAATCAATCCCATTTATTATCATACACATCACCATATGTATCAATAAATAACATTCATCTCATGAATAATAAACATTTAATATATATATTGATATCATTTAATGGGCAAATTTAGTTAAGATAAAATCTATTTTGAATCAAAATAAACTCCTTTATTTTAATCCAAATTTAAATCAAAATAAAACTATTTTATTTTAATTTATCCTATTTTGAATAAAATAAACTATTTTATTTTAATCAAAATCTTTAATTAAAATAAACTCCTTTATTTTAATTAATTATGGAATCCAATTCCATGTAAAAAAAAATATTAAAGGAAACACGGATTTTCTTTCCTATTCACAAATAAACTCTTTTATTTTGAATAATATGAAATCCTATTTCATATCTAAATAAACTCCTTTATTTAAGGAAATTAGGATTCTCTTTCTATTCACAAATAAACTCCTTTATTTTGAATAATATGAAATCTTATTTCATATCTAAATAAACTCCTTTATTTAAGGAAAAATAGAATCCAATTTCAACTCCAATTAGTTAGCATGGAATCCAATTCCAACTCTAATTAGTTAGCATGAAATTTAATTTTAAAATTAAAATAAAACTATTATTTTAAAATTAAAATAAACTTTTATTTAAAATTAAAATAAACCTTTTATTTTAATTATAAAATTATTGAGAATAATATATATATATATATATATATATTAATCTACCTCTAATATAATATATATATATATATATATTGCAGTATATATATATTATTATATATATATATATAATAATTCCTTCCTTTAAAAATATATATATATATAATTCACGTGGTCCTTTTTTTTTTCTTTAAAAACCGTGCACTAGCTAATCTATAGAATTGTTAACATGCTTCCTGCTTTCTTCAGTACACGAATTCGGTTAAAAAAAAAAAAAGAAAACTTGCCACCCTTTTTTTTTTTTTTTTTTTAATTGCATGATCGCTAGCTTTATTTAGTAAATAGCACGTGACTGCTTTTAGAAAATTGTTGTTCTTAGGTTTTGTTTTTTTCGATTTCAAATGCGTGATTAAAAAAAAATCTGTTTGCCGTGATTTAAGGTTTTTTTTTTTTTTAAAATTTTATACAATAAAATTATGCCCAATTAAATTGTTCTAAACACATATCAATATACATATCAAATTAAAACAATTAATAATTCGCATAAAGGTTTGGCTCTGATACCACTGTTAGGTTTGTTATATTCATGAAGCAATCAAATTGCAAAATAATGCGGAAGCGTGTAAAATTCAGAGTTTAAAATTTACAAACCATATACCCGGATCATCCTTTATGCATAATTATTAATTAAACGAAAAGATAAAGAATAAAATCATACCCTCGAAGATCGAGCTTCCTCATGTACAAGTTCACCTCCAATCCTTTTCGCGTTCAACTTGAATCCACCGGGTTTGGTTCCTTCCTTTGATCAACGTTAGTCACCCATGTGTTTGGCCTCTAGAGGTGATCCACCAAGGAAGAATAAAATTCAAGAAGATGGGGTGGTTGGCTAAACCCTAGTTTTTCTATCTCTATAGAAAAGGTGTACTCTCCCAACTATTGGAAATATTACGTATGTTGAAAAATCAACCACACCCACCCATAATAAGACTCCTCTTATTAATAGATGTGGGCAACCCACCTTAACAATTAAGGAATTGAGATTTATTTAATTAATTAAATTCTTTTAATTAATTAAGCTCCCTAATCTTATTAGGGATAATTAATTAAACTCCTTTAACTAATTTTCCCTCCTAATCCTATTAGGAATAAATGAGAGTACTTATATTAAATTAATTCCTAAACTCTTTTAGAAATTAAAATAATAATAATTGTAATAATATTAATAAGACTCCTCTTATTAATTTATATTTAATATTTCTAAAATATTAAATAATAAATATTAAGCTATTTAATTTATTCTATCACCATAGATTAAATTAAATATACTTAACATATTATTACGATTATGCCATTAACTTCTTAAATAATTATTCTTCCTTTTATGGTGTGACCCTTTAGGTTCTCCATATTAAACCTATTGTGAATAAATCAATTAGAACAATTCTAATCTTATTTAAATAAATAAATTAAATAATTTATTTATTTAAATAAATAATATTTATTCTACAATAGGGATAAGCCTCCCTAGCGATCAACGACTTTCCGGATAATATAGATTTCAACATTAATCATAAAAGAACCTTTGAGTAAATAGTTCTGCAAATGCATAATTCAATCCTTCCACCAAACAATATCCCAATTAAATATAAGACATGGAATTACCATCAAGTCTTATTTTATTTAATTATATGTATTTTGACTCTTAAATGCATGACTCCAAATAATGCAAATTAGAAACTCCTTTCTAATTTCATTCTCGCCTTAACCAAGGACTCTTGGGGTTGTCATTTATCGAATCACATAGGACATTTATTTTTGAATTACGCTTCACAATTGGTTATTATGAAGTATTATTGATCTTGGATAAACCGTTATATGAATCCCTAATATTTGTCCTTCTATCTCACCGGATTCGCTTTTCTTTAAAATATTTTCATCATCCTCGCCTTAAATGATGATATTCTTGAATATCTTTGGCCCATAGTGCAAAGATGAATGATTAATCGATGAATATTTTTGGCCGTGAGTGCAAAGATGAAATGGTGTGTTGAGATGAACATACGACCGATCGGGTGATATAAATGAATATCTTTTAATTTGTAGTGCAAAGATGAATATTTGATTAAAGATGTCTATTGATTGATGTTACAGGGATAAAATATTGATGATGGACTTTTAAATCTTAGAAGATAGTAGAATTCATTCTCTACGTCACTCTTCTAATGGATTGCTGTTTTCGATTCATTTGTTGATCTAAAACTTGTTGTCTATTATATTCTATCAGATTTTTCCTATTGAAGACTAATGATAATTTGTTGTATATTATCTTAGTCATAATATTCTTTACTGGGCTAGTTGAGCTCACCCTTTCCCTTTTTGTTCCATTTTTCTTCATAGGAGGTGAGAACATAGCAGGATTGAGTCGGGGTATGGAGTGGTGGTTCTAAAAAGATGTTTTAGAAGTCCTCACTATTTCTGTAAAATAGTGTATGAATAATTGTAATAAGGACTTATTTGAGTGATGATATTGTCTAGAAGAAAATATTTGTATTTAAACTCACAGTATGTGTTGTCGTATTTTTCACGACAATTGTATTATTGAAGTTGTAGTTTACTTTCTGTACCATGTATTTGGCGACTCAGAATGGGTGTTGTATACCTATTTTGGGGGCATCACAGTTGGTATCAAAGCTTAGGGATATGGTCTTTGGTGGAGATTGGGGAATAGAACTAGGAGGGGAGAGATGAGTAAATCCTTCGCTGGTGTGTCCTATCTAAGCTTATTTGTTGATCGGTCATAATATAGGGATATTATGTGATATGTTAATTTATTTAATTAACCCTTGTTTTATGGCAGTATTTAAGAATGGCTGGTGAGAACATTAACAATGGAGTGTATGAGACTGTGGAACAACCTTTAGTCACAAACCAGGAGAACGTGCAACAGAAAGGCAATATTCCTCCTGTAAACAACGCTACCGAGCAAACGATGAATGATGGAATGTTTAAGAGCTTTTTGCAGTTAATGCAAAATCAGATGAGGGAGACTCGTGTACAAATACGGGTGGAAGTGATAGCAACGAACGGTCTGTCATAGCCAAGCAGTTCAAGGAGTTGGGACCACCAAATTTCTGGGGAAAGCCCGATCCGATTAAGGTGGAAAGATGGGTCAAGCAAATTACCAAGATATTCGATGTCTTGGGATGCACGGAGGAACAGAAGGTTCCATTCGCCATCTTTATGTTCCGTGGTGAGGCAGATTACTAGTGGGAATCTGTGAAGCGTACCCAGCCAGCCGCACTCAACATGCCTTGGGAAAAATTTCAGAAACTGTTCAATGACAAGTACTTTCCTGAAAGTATTCGTCATATGAAAGAGGTAGAGTTTATTAGACTGGAACAGAACAACATGATGGTGTCTCGATACGAGGCGAAGTTCGCGGAGTTATCCAAGTTTGCACCTCATTTGGTAGAGAATGAGGAACGTATGACGCGGATGTTTTTGAGAGGTCTAAAACCTGAGATTCTTCAATACATTATCTCTCATAAATTTTCTCTGTATTCAGATGTTGTCAACAGGGCTCAATTATTAGAGCGAGATAGTGAGTATACTCAACCGAGGGACCACAACCGTGGTCATCTGGGGTGACAACAAATATCATGAGTGATGATAACCAACGAGGAGGGAAAAATACGGACAAAGGCGGTAACCACTCGGGTGGTAATCGTGTCCATAATAATAGGAGAGTTGAGTCAAGTGGAAATTTCAGAAAGAAGAAATTCAACAATGACGGGAAAGACATTAGCAGCAGCAGCAGCACCAACACCAACACCAACAACAAATTCTAGGGGAGGAGAACGACCGCCGCTTAGATGTAACAAATGCGGAAAGAGGGGACATATCATTGGCTGTCCACAACAATCCAAGGTATGTTATAATCGTGGAAAGGAAGGTCACATAGCTTCGAGATTGTTAGAGCAAAACCAAGTTCGGCCGATGGTGACTCCAAGGGTCATCCGGATAAGTCAAAATCAGCGGTTCCTGGAAGAGCGTTTGTCGTGATTGGCCAAAACGTGAGGAACCCGAACGAGGTGATCAGGGGTAAGATAATCTTGAATTCTTACGAAGTTTATACCTTACTAGACACTGGTTCTACACATTCTTTTATCTCCCCTGTTTGTGCTCAACGTTTAAACTTGACTCCGGAGAAATTAGACTTTGATTTATCAGTGGAGACTCCGTTAGGAGAAATCTTCATTACATCCACTGTTTATAAATCTTGCTTAATCCAAGTTGGTACTATCACATTACCTGTTGATCTTATCTCTTTAAAGATACTTGCTTTTGATGTGATTTTAGGGATTGATTGGTTAACCACTCATCATGCCAAAATTGATTGTTTTCGTAAGGTTGTTAGTTTTCATATTCCTAACCAACCTGTCATACGAATTCAAACAACTAAACCACTAAAATCAGTCACTGTCATATCAAGCCACAAAGCTATTCGTTTATTAAAAAACGGATGTCAAGCTTTCTTAGCCCATGTTATGGATTTGAATAAAGACAAGTCAGATTTGGATAATATTTCTGTTGTTAGAGAATTTCCTGATGTATTTCCTGAAGAACTTCCCGGTATACCCCCAGAACGTGATGTTGAATTCTTTATTGACCTTGAACCGGGTACAAAATCCATTTCTAAAACCCCATATTGAATGGCTCCTATTGAAGTTCAGGAGTTAAAAGTCCAACTACAGGAGTTATTAGACATCGGTTTCATTCGTCCTAGTACATCTCCTTGGGGTGCTCCTGTTTTATTCGTAAAGAAGAAAGACGGGAGTATGCGACTTTGTATTGACTACCGAGAATCAAGAATAGGTATCCGTTACCTCGCATTGATGACCTGTTCGACCAGTTGCAAGGAGAAAAATTCTTTTCAAAGATCGACCTTCGTTCTAAATATCATCACCAAAGATTAAAATCGAAGATATTCCAAAGATCGCCTTCGTAACTTCGATGCGAACATTATGAATTCTTAGTCATGTCTTTTGGATTGACTAATGTTCCTGCTGCTTTCATGGATATGATGAACCGAGTATTCAAGAAATATTTGGATCAGTTCGTTGTTGTATTTATTGATGACATCCTCATCTATTCCAAAAGCCGTGAAGATCATGAGCACCATTTGAAGCTGATACTTGAAAGGCTTCGTGAAAACAAGCTATATGCCAAGCTGAAGAAATACGAGTTCTGGCTTGAGGAAGTAGCATTCCTTGGGCACGTGGTGTCAAAACATGGAGTATCTATTGACCGGCGAAGATTGAAGCAATACATGTTGGGAGCAATCAAGTCGGTGGCCAAATCTGCAGACTTTACGGGCTTAATTTGGTTATTATCGGTGATTCGTGGAAGGATTTTCTCGAATCGCTACTCCGTTAACTCAGCTGGCTCGTAAAGATAAAAAATTCGTATGGAGCGAAGAATGCGAGAAGAGTTTCTAAGAGCTCAAGAGGAAACTCATTTCTAAGACTGCTACAGCAATACCATCCGTGGTTCGGATGGATTTGTTATCTACAGCGATGCTTCAGGCAAAGGGTTAGGATGTGTTCTCATGCAACATGGGAAAGTCATAGCCTATGCCTCACGACAACTCAAAGAATATGAGAGGAATTATCCTACTCATGATCTGGAGTTGGCAGCAGTTGTTTTCGCGTTAAAGATATGGAGACACTACTTGTATGGGAAGAAAGTGGAGATTTATATGGACCATAAAAGCCTCAAATATTTCTTCACCCAAAAAGAACTCAACATACGACAACGACGTTGGCTTGAGCTGTTAAAAGATTACGATCACACTATTCAATATCATCCTGGAAAAGCGAACGTAGTAGCTGACACATTGAGTAGAAGATCATATGTAAGTACGAGTGAGATATTGTCAACGCAAAGGCCTATTTTGTATGACTTGTAAAGGATGGAGATAGAGTTAAAGACTCCAGGTGTAAGACCCCAACTTTTATGAATAAAAATGAATTTTCTATAAATATCATTTCTGAATATTATGGAATAAATTTGATATAATGTTATAGTTGTGGGTAATATTTATAAATTTTGCAATGTACGCAAGTTGTTATATAATATTCGATTGGTCAGGGAATATTCGTACGACGGCACAATCATTGGTGGACCCCACAACAGAATTATTGTCGAATTGAGAAAACGACAAAAATATTTTTATAAAAATAACGGCGGAAGTTTTACTGCTGATCTTGTTGAACTACTCAAGAGTAAAAAATGCAAGAATACGTGTGGTTGCATAGTAGCACAATCGTATTGATTATTAATGCTTATGTGAGAAGTCACTCGGTTTGATTCAATTATTATTCGATATTTTATATGTTATTAAATCAATAATTGAGATGACGAAGTTATTAATATTATTATTTGCATTATTAACGATGTCTAGAAGTTACGCCAGGAGAGATTTGGTCACCTAATTGCCTTGCGCCAATAGGAGAAATCCTTATTGAAAGCCCCTCTTTCACAGGACGACACAGTCGATTAATAGTGTGAATAATAATAATGATGATGAAGATTTATTTTATTCATATTATTAACGTAATAAAATGTAAAAAAACTTTTATATAAAATAGAATACTTTTATAAAAGTTATTCGTTTTATTAAAGCTAATAATAAAATCTTTTATATAAAATGAACACTTTTATAAAGTTATTTATTTTATTAGACAATAATTAGAATATATTATATTTTATTATGCATAGTGTTTGCATAGTAAAATCTTTTTAAAAGTTATTCGTTTATTAGATTATAAATAGAATATATTATATTTTATTTAAAAGATTTTGCTTTAAATATGGATCGTCCGATTAAAGTAAATCAATCTGGACCGCTCATGGATTGGTTACTATTCATTCCATTCTTCTATACATAGAAGCTCATTCCTTCATTATTTCTTATGAATTCAATTTGAAACTCTGAGAGAAAACTATAGAGAGAAAGAAAAAAGTATTCTACTACTTCACTACTCTCGATATCAAGTTTCTTTTACTACGGTAGGGTATTATTTCTTTTGTATTCATGAAAAGAACTTGTATTATTCCATCTTTATTATTCTGTTGGAATAACCTGTATAAGCGAGCTACCCTATACTTGGTGAAATTCTTATGTATTCCATTCTTTATTATTCTGTTGGAATATCTTATGCGTCTTTACGCCGGACTGGTTCCGTCTTTTATTATTACATTGGAACATCCTATTGGTGTGAATTTCACCGACTTGGTTCCGTCATTTAGTATTCTCGTTGGAATAACTTTATCATACTAAGTACCGCATGCATGGTGATTTCATTGTTATTCCATTCTTTATTATTCTTGGAATATCCTGCTAGGGGTCGCGTATTACGCTTTGACTTCGGTTCCGTTATTTATTATTACGATGGAATAACTTATCTATCTGCACCGCATGCGCATGGTGATTTCTTTTGTTATTCCATTCTTTATTATACTCGGTTGGTTAAAGTTTTGACTTCTACACTCCATGAAATTAGTGGAATATTCTTGATATTTGTGCTTCATAAAGTATCTTTTCATGGAAATATTCTTCGAGCATTCTTGAATTTTACTTTACAAAGAAGTATCATGTTGACAATTTGGACGTTATTAGTTCTGAATAAATTAATTCTTGAACTTATTTTATTGAATTCTTATATCATTGTCATCATCCTCATGTTTATATTATTTTTAAAAAGTCATCTCATGGCACATGTAGTGCATAAATGGACTTGGTATGATTATGACCGAGGATTATTCGATGTAATCATGGCCGTAATGTTACAAATGATGTGGTAAAAGTCCTCATTGGCCCGAGTGTATTGATGAACAGACAGGTTGTTGGCATGATCATGACCATTGATGAATACACAAATATCCTTGGCCCGTAGTGCATGGATAATTTGTGGTCGTGACCTAATGAATATCCTTGGTAGTAGTGCGGGGATGATGTGGATTATTTATTAAGTATTGAGTCTCAAATGATAAAAGTGATGAAAACCTTTTTAAATCATAAAGGATAGTAGATTTTATTCTCTACTTGACTCTTTTAATGGATTGCATGTTCATTGCAGCTTAAACTTGATGTCTATTGTATTTTATCGGTTTAACATTGTTGAGGACTAATGATAATTTATTCTCGCATTATCTTAGTCATAATATTTCTTCTTTGGGCTAGTTGAGCTCACCCTTTCTTTCACTTGTTCTCTTGAGCAATGAGAACGTGGCGGGACTAGTCGTGGAACGGAGTGATGGTCCGAGATGGTGTCTTAGTAGTCCTCACTATTCTGTTAAATAATGTGATAATAAATGTAATGAGGACTAAATTGAGTGTGGATATTGTCTAGATGACAATATTTGTATTAAAACTCACAACATGTATTTTGTTGTATTTTACACAACTGTTGTATAATCAAGTTGTATTTGAATTTAGTACCATGTATTTGGCGACTCAAGATGGGTGATGTATACCTATTTTGGGGGTGTCACACCAGGGACCCATGTGATGATGGTGAATATACGAGTAGAACCGACTTTAATCGATAAAGTTAAAGCTGCTCAAGCTATGGACCTGGGGCTGATGCGTATGAAGAAGAAAGTGTAAGAAGGAGCTATTCCAGAAGCATGAATCGATGAAGAAGGAATACTTCGAGTCAACTCTAGACTTTGAGTTCCTAACGATTCTGACTTGAAGCATAGAATCATGATGGAGGCACCAAAATGGGAGTACCAAAATGTATCATGATCTTCGACATACATTTTGGTGGAACAATATGAAGAGAGAGATCGCGGAGTTTATCTCGAGATGTTTAACCTGTCAACGTGTAAAGGCGGAGCATCAAGTGCCAAAGGGTCCATTGTAACCACTTGAGATTCTGAAATGGAAGTGGGAACACATTACCATGGATTTCGTTACGGGTCTTCCCAAAGTTTCTCAAGGCATAGATGCGATTTGGGTTATTGTTGATAGATTAACCAAGTCTGCTCATTTCTTGCTGATACATGAGACTTATTCCCTTTAACGTCTTGCTCGTATGTACGTGAATGAGATTGTGAGATTGCATGGCATGCCAGTATCCATAGTTTCGGATCGTGACCCAAGATTCACTTCACGATTTTGGGTTAGCTTGCAGAAAGCTATGGGCACGGATTTATGATTCAGTTCAGCATACCATCCTCAAACGGACGGGCAATCAGAAATGAATATTCAAACCCTTGAAGATTTATTAAGATTCTGTGTCCTAGATTTCAAAGGAAGTTGGGATAAGTACTTGCCACTGATGGAATTCTCCTACAACAATAGTTATCAAGCAAGTATAGGAATGGCTCCATTTGAAGCCTTGTATGGACGAAAGTTTCGTTCTCCAGTATGCTGGGACGAGGTGGGTGAAACAACTTTGTTGGGACCAGAGTTGGTACGTATGACTACAGAAAAGATCCAAATGATTCGACAACGTATACAAACGGCATAGGATCGACAAAAGAGTTATGCGGATCTTCATCGAAAGGACTTGGAATTTAGTATTGGGGATCATGTATTGTTACGTGTTGCTCCATGGAAGGGAGTTACAAGATTTGGGAAGAGAGGAAAGCTCAATCCAAGGTTTGTTGGTCCATTTGAGATTCTTGACCGAATAGGAAATGTGGCCTATAGACTTGCGTTACCTCCAAGTATGTCTCGTGTTCACAATGTTTTCCACATATCTATGCTTCGTAAATATGTGAAAGACCCGAACCACATTATTGCGTTAGAACCAGATGATATAGCCGAAGATTTAACGTACGAGGAGGTACCTGTTAAGATCTTGGATAGGAAAGAGCATGTCCTACGCACCAAGGTTATACCACAAGTTAAGGTTTTGTGGAGGAACCATGCTATTGAGGAAATGACTTGGGAGTTGGAATCAGAAATGAAAGTGAGGTACCCTCACCTTTTTGAAACATCAGGTACGTACATCAATTTCGAGGACAAAATTTTATAAGGAGGGGAGGTTGTAAGACCCCAACTTATTATAAATAAAATTAAAATTTTCCTCTATTCATTATTCTAAATTAATAAGATGTTAATTTGATATAATGCTTTGGTTATGGATGAAATGTGCAAATTTTGCAAAATAAGCAAGTGGTTATAAAATATTCATTTCTGTCGGGGAATATTTGTTTGGTCGTGGAATATTTTTTTTGTCGGGAATATCCGTACGACGGCGCAGCCATTTGTGGGCTCCATAACGGAAAACGGTTGGATGAAGGAAAACGACAAAGTATGAGTTTTATAAATAACGGCGTAGTTGTTACCGTTAACACTGTTGGAATATCTGGTGCTTAAAATACAGTAATACGCGTGGTTGCACAGTAGCACACGGTATTGTACAGTATTGTTGAATTATTGATTCTTAAGTAAGAAGGCACTAATCAATAATTATTACAGTAATTACTGTTCAATATTTTATTTTATTGATTCAATAATTGTTGTGTTGATATTTTATATTATTGTTGTTTTAATAATTATCAATGCACAATATTTCCCATTATCAGATCAAAAATTCATATTATTTGAATAATATTATTAGATAACATTATTGGCAATGTCTAGAAAGTTCTGTCAAGGAGAGGTTTGGTCACTTAATTGCACGCCAGTAAGGAGAAATCCTTATTGTAAAGCCCCCTCTTTCTTGGGAACTGCCTGGTTGTCATAATTGTGATTCTGTAATATTATTTGTGAATAATTAATTATTGATTTATATGATAAGGAAATATTTATTTGATGTGCATATAAATGATGGATTTATTTATTTATGTGGTTGTAAATGAAGAAATTAATACTGAGGTGTTTTATCAGTATTTTATCGAAATGGAGGTATTAATATCATCCGTTTGTGAATTTTGGATATTTTCTGTTTGGAATTTGAAAAAACTCAAAGCTACAAAGTTGTAGAGAATTCGATTTCGTGTGGAATGGACATAAAATTCGTATTTTTCTGATAAACGGACTATTTTCTATGAATTACTGAAGTTTCAAAAAATAAAATAATTTTTTTTAAATTATGGGTTGGACCCACTTTTAGTTGGTGTTGAATACACATGGGCTGCTAATTTTTTTCAAGAATGGCATGCTAGATGGCTGGTCTTTGCATGCGTAGGAAAAAAGGAAAGAAAAAATAATATTTTATTATTTTAGTCTCCTATGGCGTTCTAGCATTTTCCTATAAATAGACGCTTACGTTAGAATTGAAAATCACATCAGAAATAAGTTTTCTTTCTCTCTAGATTATCAAGCATATTTTTGTGAGTATTTTGATACTTTGAGAGTTGCTTTTCGGTGTACAAGTTTCCTTCGGCTTTATATCCGATATTCCTATCAGAAGTACCTTTATTTTGAGGTAAGAGATGTTATTTTCTTCTTAAATGATATTATTTTCTTCAATATCATTATGCCAAAATATTAGTTTGAACTTTTTAATCAAATTTGGAACTTTTGTGTCGGGGTTACTATTCACGTATACAACACTGTTCACGAATACGGTACTATTCACCGAAAAATAAAAATTTTCCTTTTTGTCCAAGATGTCTATTATGGTTACTATCTTTGATTGTATCCATGTTTTGATCTTTATTTTTGAATTCTGATTCACAATTGGTTATTATAAAGTATTATTAATCTTGGATAAACTGTTATACGAATCCCTAATATTTGTCCTTCTGTCTCACTGGATTCGTTTTTTTTAAAATATTTTTCATCATCCTCAGTCTTAAATGATGATATTACTAAATATCTTTGGCCTATAGTGCAAAGATGAATGATTAACTGATGAATATCTTTGGCCCGTAGTGCAAAGATGAACAGGTGTTGAGATGAACATACGACCAATCGATGATATAAATGAATATTGTGGCGCCCCAAAATTAGGTATCGTCGTCACACCATCTTGGGTGACCACTTACATGGTACATAAATTCAAATACAACTTACTAATATAAGCGTGTAAATATAATAATCGACATAAATCGTGAGTTTGAATACAAATATTGTCTACTAGATATTATACAAACTCAAAAAGAGTCCTCATTACAACTATTATCACACTTATTTCACGAATAAGTGAGGACTACTAATGCTATCCTCTCGGACCATTACTCCGTTCCCAGACTCGTCCCACTATATTCTCATTTCACGAAGAAAGGTGAAAGAAAGGTGAGCTCAACTAGCCCAAGATAGAAATATTATGACTAAGATAATGCGAAATAAATTATCATTAGCCTTCAACAATGTTAAACCGATAAAATACAATAGACAACCGGTTTAATCTGCGGCGAATGTGCAATCCATTAAAAGAGTCAAGTAGAAAATAAAGTCTACTATCTTTTAGGTTTTAAAAGGTTTTCATCAATTTTTATCACTAAGACTCGGTTTAATGAATAAACCACAATATCTAATCATCCACATACCACGGTCAAGGATTTTCATCAAATTATCAATGGTCAAATTATATCTTAATCACCCCGATCATAATCATACCAAAAACTATCCATCAACGCATTACAGCCACCGAGGACTTTTGTCACGTCATTTATATCAAGCCATGAGTATCTTAATGAACCACAGTCATAATCATTCTAAGTTCATCTATGCACGTAAGCCAAAGATAACTTTCAACATAATATAAACATGAGGATGATGACAATGATATAAGAATTCAATAAAACAAGTTCAAGAATTAATTTCTCTAGGATTTATTAACGTCCAAATTGTCAACATGATCTTTGTTTTATAGAGTAAAATTCAAGAATGATCGGGAAGAATATTTCCATGAAAAGATCTTTGGATGAAACGCAAATATCAAGGATATTCTACTAATTTCATGGAGTATAGAAGTCAAAGTTTTAACCAATTTGGGTATAATAAAGAATGGAATAACAAAAGAAATCACCACGCATGCGATTGATGCATGATGAGTTATTCCAATGAAATAATAATAACGGAACTAGGTCGGTGAAATTCACACCGAAGCGGGATGATCCAACGTAATAATAAATCTTTGAATAATAATAAACAATGGAACCGGTCGTCCCGTAAACACACGAGACGATATTCCAACAGAATAATAAATGCGAGAATAATAAACAATGGAACCGAATCCGGTGTAAAACACACGATGTGATATTCCAATGTAATAATAAAGAATGGAATAACAGAAGAAAATCACCAAGTATAGGGGATTCCGCGTATACAGGTTATTCCAACAAAATAAATAAGAATGAAATAATATAAGGATTTCACCAAGTATAGGGTATTCCGCATATACAGGTCATGTATAGGGTATGCCACTTTTACAGGTTATTCCAATAGAATAATAATGAATGGAATAACAGAAGTTCTCTTCATGAATAAGAAAGAATAACACCCCTTACGAATTGAACAAATAATATCCCTTACCGTAAAAAGACACTTGGATATCAAAGTAGTGAAGTACGAGAATACTCTTCTTCTTTCTCTCTCTATAGATTTTCTCTCTATAGCTTCTTTCTATAATTTCTCTCTCTAGAGTTTCAATTGAATTAAATAAGAAAATAATGAAGGAATGAGCTTCTATTTATAGGAAAATAGAATGCATAGTAATTAATCCATGAACGGTCCAGATTGATTTACTTTAATTTGACGGTCCATATTTAAAGCAAAATCTTTTAAATAAAATATCATATATTCTATTTATATAAAAACATTTTACTATGCAAACACTATGCAAAACACTATGCAAAATACTATGCAACACTATGCATAATAAAATATAATATATTCTATTTATAGAATAACTTTAATAAAGTATTACATTTTTTATATAAAAGATGCTTCGCTTTTATTACGTTAATAATACGAATAAAACAAAACGTCATTATCGCTATAATAATTCATATTATTAATCGACAATAATGGAATCAAACTGAGTGACTTCTCACATAAGCATCAATAATCAATACCGTGTGCTACTATGCAACCACACGTATTCTTTCGTACTTTTACTCTTGAGTAGTTCAACAATATCAATTCGGTAAAACTTTCGCCATTATTTCAATAAAATATTTTTGTCATTTTCTCGATCCGAAATAATAATTACATTGTGGGGTCCACCAATGATTGAGCGGTTATGCGAATATTCCCCGCTAAACCGAATATTCCCGACCAATCGAATATAATATAACCACTTGCATACTTTGCAAATTTATAAATACTACCCACAACTATAATATTATCTCAAATTCACACCATAATATTAAAAATTATTTCGACAAAATTTAAATCTTTATTGATAAAATCTGGGGTCTCACAATCTCCCCTCCTTATGGAATTTCACCCTCAAAATTAGGGTACGTACCTGGTATAATAAGAGGTGAGGATACCTTGAATACCTTTATCGTTAAAAATATTAAATTTATCTTCGCAATCTGCCAAAGATATTCATTAACAATTCATCTTTGCACTACTGAAGCTAAAGATATACAATCAGTAAAACCAATAATCTTTGAGGCGCAGCCTTAATAGTATCACGACCACGAATTATCCATGCACCAATCGGCCAAGGATATTCGTGTTTTTCAATCTGATCGTGATTATACTGAATAATCCTTGGTCATAATCATACCAAGTCTATCAATGCACTACTGACCAAAGATGACTTTTACCACATCCATGAATTAATATTTCATTCTTTGAGACTCATTTCAATAATTAATCCATATCATCGAATCATCCCCGCACTACTGGCCAAGGATATTCATTAGTATCACGAACACGAATTATCCATGCACTACTGGTTAAAGATAATCGTGTATTCATTAAGATCACGACCACAAAATTATCCATGCACTACTACCAAAGATAATTGTGTATTCATTAAGTATCCGACCACAAATTATCCATGCACTACTACCAAAGATAATCGTGTATTCATTAGTATCCGCGACAACAAATTATCCATACACTACGGCCAAAGATAATCGTGTATTCATTAATCACGACCACAATTATCCATGCACTACGTGCAAAGATAATCGTGTTTTTAATTACGGTTATGATTATACCGAACAATCCACAGTCATAATCATACCAAGTCCATCTATGCACTACAGCCACGATGACTTTCAACATAACATAAACATGAGGATAATGATATAAAGAATCAATCAAATGAGATAAAGGATAAATATTAAACATTTATAATATAATTTATCAAGGATTCAAGAATATCCCCATGTTATCAATCACTTAATAATCTTATAATCTAATATCATTAATATTATAACAATATTTTAATCACTTCTTAAATTTATAAACAATTTATCTCAATTGTTTACGCTTTACCATATAATGCATTTAATCATTCAAAATGCCATACTCATAAGATATCATCACCAATTATCAAATCCTCAAAACAAAATATGCATATACTCTATATAGGATTCTCTAGCCATAAAATCCTATTTTCAACTTTGTTACTTCACATAACATATTTAACTCATATGTTCGTAACTAAACTATTTTCATGAAAAATACCAAATCAGTCCCAAAAATATTTCTTTTCTGGGATTTAGCATAATATAGTCCCATAATGAAAAAATATTTTTCTCGGAATTTTTAAAATTCATTTACTATTTTTCAAAAATCAATTTCTAATTAATTCCTTAAGAAATTAGCTACCTCAAGTTTAACTCTAAAAATTCCCAAATCTTGACAGGACCTTACACATGTTAACGTGAGCTTCCAGTTTAAATTTCATGGTCATCGGAGTTATAGAACTCCGGTTATAGCGTTTTTTGTCGGAAAAACCTAAATATTGAAATAGTCATAACTTGCTCATTTTAAGTCAGAATGAGCTCATTTTTGGACAGGAGGTACTTTATACCATATTCTTTCATGTCCCAAAAGGCCAGAATTTTCCTCATAACTTAAGTGGCCGAAACAGCCCCTCTAAAATCATGGCAGCATCTTTTTCGATTTTTGCAGCTTTGCACTCCTTTGCTAAAATCATTCCACACAAAAATCTACAACACTTTTTCAACTGAATTTCATGTTACGTTTTTCACCAAAATCTGATTTTCAACTCTTTGTGATTTCTAAGAAACTTTCATGTTTTCACATAATAACCAACATAACTCATCATAACACTTACTAATACTTCATATACCCATGATTTTCATTAGTCCAATGCTTTTATTATGACTTTCATCATAATCCTCGTAAATAGATCCTTTTAGTTGAAGAAATATTTGAGGGTTTAAGAAATGAGTTTTTATCTTTGGGGTCAATACAAAAATTCGATTTCACGTTCTAGGGTAGGCTAGAAGTCTTCAAGAATACGCCAAGAAATTTATTAATAATAGAAATATCATTCAAAAGCTGTGACTCTCATCCAAGACTTGGATAAGACGTCACATTGATACCAACTGTGACTTCTATCCCTTAACTTTGGATAGCACCTCACAATGATACCTATCAACTTGCCATCTTCATCACGACGTCGCCTCTGAAAAGTCCGGCTTCTGCATTCCACACAAGGAAGTCAACAACGAAAGGGTCGGGGCTCTTTACTTATTGCTTGATATGACAATAATTGACTTTAGTAGTTTGGTTACTTGAATTCGCATACAACAAGTTGGTTATGAATATAAAAGCTAACAACCTTACGAAAAGCATGATTAGTAGTTAACCAATTGATTCCTAAAATCACATCAAAGGCAAATATTTTCAAAAGATAAGATCGACGAATAACGTGAAAATGTTTATTTGAATCAAACAAGATTTAAAAATAGTAAGCGATAACGAAGGCTCCTACTAACGAAGTTTCAACCAATAAGTCAAAGTTTAACTTCTTGAGTCAAATTTAAACGTTGAACACAACTAGGTGAAATAAAAGAGTGGGTAGAATCGGTATCTAACACGGTATAGACTTATGAAGAGCTTATGATTAACTTACCCGTGATAATTTTATTCGGTTCCTCGTCACGAGAAAAAAAACTCTCTTAAACTCTAGGCTTTGGTTTTATGCAGGGACGACCTTTGGTGCCTCCATCCTAGTTGAATTTATCTTGATGGCAACAAAAATCGAGCTAAATGACATTCTCTTCCACAATTATAACATGCTTTGGACGACATAGCGCGATTCGGATGATGTGTCCCTCTCCTCCGCATTTGAAGCATATGATAGGTGGTCTTTCTCCTTCCTTAACAACTGGTCTTTGGTCTTGACGTCTTTCCATCATTGTTGAATCTACTTTTCTTAAAATATCCATTCTAATTATTTTGGCCACGATTACGATTACCAAAGTGGTTACCATATTTGGCCTGTTGATTCCCTCCACGCTTGTTGTCACCGCTTGATGACTACTCTCGCTAGTATTATAATTTTACTTCTTTGCTCTCTTTTTAGTTATGCGTTGACTCGTTATCGTGCTCCACTAATCGAGCCCTATTTACAACATCCGAATACAAACACGGTTTATGAGAAATAAGATGTTGGCGTATCTCTCGCTTGAAACCTCTTAAAAACATTCGCGTCATTCTCTTTCATTATCCACCAAGTGGGGCGCGAATCGTGATAACTCATAAATTTTGCCTCGTATTGCGACACGGTCCATATTATTTTGTTCCAACTTGATAAACTCCACCTCCTTTCATGTGGCAAATACTTTCGGAAAGTATTTGTCATTGAATAACTCTGGAACTTCTCCCGAAGATATCTTGATCTGAAAGAGGTTGAGTACGTTTTTGGAATTCCCACCAATGTCTGCGCCTCTCTCCGCAAGAATATAAAGGCGGCAAAAGGAACCTTTTGCTCCTCGGAGAATCCCAAGACATCAAATATCTTGGTAATCTGCTTTATCCATGCTTCCTGAAAGTGGTTTTGGCTCTCCCTTAAACTCCGGTGGTCCCAGCTCCTTGAATTGTTTAGCGGTGACCGCTTGAGAGTTTTCGTGTGTTTCCACCTACGTTTTGGGCCGAAGTCGCTTTACTTTGATGTTGCATGAATTCTAAAAGCCTCTTAAACGTCACTGGTCGTTCGTCGATTGATCGATGTTGTTGTTTACGGGAGGATTATCGCCATCCTGTTGCACACATTGTCACGATTATTGATCATGGAGAATCAACAGTCTCCTGTGCTCCATTGCTATTCTCAACATTCTCGGATGCCATTTTCAAACACTACCACAAAATAAGGGTTAATTGACATGCAACATATTATCACTATACTCTGACCGAATGAGCCCAATCAAATACCAAATAAACTTAGGTAGGTCATACTAGTGAAGGAATTCCTATCTCTCCCCTCCTAGTTCTAGTCTCACATCTTAGCGAGGATCATATCCTAAGCTCGATACCAACCGTAACACCGAAAATTAGGTATACGTCACCCATCTTGGGTCGCCCACTTACATGGTACATAAATTCAAATACAACTTACTAATATAAGCGTGTGGTATAAATCGACATAAAGCGTGAGTTTGAATACAAATATTGTCTACTAGATATTATACAAACTCAAAAGGAGTCCTCATTACAACTATTATCACACTATTTCACGAATAATGAGGACTACTAATGCTATCTTCTGGACCATTACTCCGTTCCCGAGGCTCGTCCCACTATTTTCTCATTTCACGAAGAGAACGAAGAAAGAAAGGTGAGCTCAACTAGCCCGATGAAATATTATGACTAAGATAATGCGAGAATAAATTATCATTAGCCTTCAACAATGTTAAACCGATAAAATACAATAGACAACCGGTTTAATCTGCGGCGGAATATGCGATCCATTAAAAGAGTCAAGTAGAAAATAAAGTCTACTATCTTTTTAGGTTTTAAAAGGTTTTCATCAATTTTTATCACTAAGACTCAGGTTTAATGAATAAACCACAATATCTAATCATCCACATGTACCACGGTCAAGAATTTTCATCAAATTATTAATGGTCATGACTATCTGAATAAATCACCCCCGGTCATAATCATACCAAAAACTATCCATCAACGCATTCACGAGGCCACCGAGGACTTTTGTCACGTCATTTATATCAAGCCATGATTATATCGAATGAACCACAATCATAATCATACTAAGTTCATCTATGCACGTAAGCTAAGATAACTTTCAACATAATATAAACATGAGGATGATGACAATGATATAAGAATTCAATAAAACAAGTTCAAGAATTAATTTCTCTAGGATTTATTAACGTCCAAATTGTCAACACGATCTTTGTTTTGTAGAGTAAAATTCAAGAATGATCGGAAGAATATTTCCATGAAAAGATCTTTGGATGAAACGCAAATATCAAGGATATTCTACTAATTTCATGGAGTATAAAGTCAAAGTTTTAACTAACTGGGTATAATAAAGAATGGAATAACAAAAGAAATCACCATGCATGCGGTTGCTTGGCATGAAAGTTATTCCAACGAAATAATAATAACGGAACTAGGTCGTTGAAATTCACAAGCGGGATGATCATCCAAGAATAATAAATCTTTGAATAATAATAAACAATGGAACCGTGTCCTGTAAAACACATGACATACGATATTCAATGAGAATAATAAAGAATTGAATAACGGAAGAAAATCACCAAGTATAGGGGATTCCGCATTATCTGAGTTATTCAAAGAATAAATAAGAATGAAATAATATAAGGATTTCACCAAGTATAGGGTATTCCGCATATCTGGTCATCATGTATAGGGTATGCCACTTTTTACGAGTTATTCCAATGAGAATAATAATGAATGGAATAACGAAGTTCTCTTCATGAATAAGAAAGAATAACACCCCTTACGACGGGTACAACAAATAATATCTCTTCTTAGTAAAAGACATTGGATATCAAAGTAGTGAAGCGAAATACTCTTCTTCTTTCTCTCTATAGATTTTCTCTCTATAAACTTCTCTCTATAATTTCTCTCTCTAGAGTTTCAATTGAATTAAGTAAAAAATAATGAAGGAATGAGCTTCATTTATAGGAAAATAGAATGCATAATAATTAATCCATGAACGGTCCAGTTGATTTACTTTAATTTGACGGTCCATATTTAAAAGCAAAATCTTTTAAATAAAATATCATATATTCTATTTATATAAAAACATTTTACTATGCAAACACTTATCTGAAACACTACTATGCAACACTATGCATAATAAAATATAATATATTCTATTTATAGAATAACTTTAATAAAGTATTACATTTTATATAAAAAGATGCTTACATTTTATTACGTTAATAATACGAATAAAACAAAACGTCATTATCGCTATAATAATTCATATTATTAATCGATGAATAATGGAATCAAACCGAGTGACTTCTCACATAAGCATCGATAATCAATACCGTATTGGTACTTATGCAACCACACGTATTCGTTTATTTTTACTACTTAGAGTAGTTCAACAAGATCAATTGGTAAAACTTTCGCCATTATTTCAATAAAATATTTTTTGTCGTTTTCTCGATCCGAAATGAATAATTACATTGTAGGGTCCACCAATGATTGAGCCGTTGTACGAATATTCCCTGCTAAACTTAATATTCCCCGACCAATTGAATATAATATAACCACTTGCATACTTTGCAAAATTTATAAATACTACCCACAACTATAATATTATCTCAAATTCACACCATAATATTAAAAATTATTTCGACAAAATTTAAATCTTTATTGATAAAATCTGGGGTCTCACAAATATCTTTGGCCTGTAGCGCAAAGATGAATATTTTATTAAAGATGTATATTGATTGATGTTACAGGGATAAAATATTGATGATGGACTTTTAAATCTTAGAAGATAGTAGAATTCATTCTCTACGTGACTCTTCTAATGGATTGTTGTTTCCGCTTCATTTGTTGATCTAAAACTTGTTGTCTATTATATTCTATCAGATTTTTCCCTGTTGAAGACTAATGATAATTTGTTGTATATTTTCTTAGTCATAATATTCTTTCTTTGGGCTAGTTTAGCTCACCTTTTTCCTTTTGTTCCATTTTCTTCTTCTCGGGAGGTGAGAACATAGCAGAGGATCGAGTCGGGGTATGGAGTGATGGTTCTAGAAAGATGTTTTAGCAGTCCTCACTATTTCTGTAAAATAGTGTATGAATAATTGTAATAAGGACTTATTTGAGTGTTGATATTGTCTAGAAGACAATATTTGTATTTAAACTCATAGTATGTGTTCTCGTATTTTGCACGACAATTGTATTATTGAAGTTGTAGTTTACTTTCTGTACCATGTATTTGGCGACTCAGAATGGGTGTTGTATACCTATTTTGGTGTTGTCACAACTAGCACCTATTGTTAAGGAATGAGAACGACCACCTATCTTATGCTTCAAATGCGGATGGGAGGGACACATCAGTCCAAACTGCGCGATGCCGTCCAAAACATGTTATAATTGTGGAAGAGAAGGTCACCTAGCCTGATTTTGTCGTTCACCGAAGACAAGTTCAGCTAGGATGGAGGCACCAAAGGACATCCCAGAAAAGTCAAAGCCAGTAGTGCAAGGGAGAGCATTTGTCATGACCTCCAAGAAAGCAAGGAACCCGAACGAGGTCATCACGGGTAAGCTTATCATAAACTCTAGCGAAGTATATACCTTATTTGATACCGGTTCTACCCATTCTTTTATTTCTCCTACTTGCGCTCAATGTTTAAATTTGACTCCGGAGAAATTGGACTTTGACTTATGTGTTGAAACTTCGTTGGGAGAAACCTTCATTACATCCACTGTTTATAAGTCTTGTTTGGTTCAAATTGGCACCCTCACATTACATGTCGATATTATTTCATTGAAAATAATTGCATTTGACGTAATTCTAGGGATTGGTCGGTTAACTACTCATCATGCAAAAATTGATTGTTTTCGTAAGGTTGTTAGCTTTCATATTCCTAACCAACCTATTATGCGAATTCAAGCAACCAAACCATTAAAATCAATCACTGTCATCTCAAGCCATAAAGCTATTCGTTTATTGAAAAATGGATGTCAAGCTTTCTTAGATTATGTCACGGATCTAAACAAAAATACGTCAGTTTTGAAAGATATTTCTATTTTTAATGAATTTCCTGACGTATTCCCCGAAGAACTTCCTGGCCTACCCCTAGAGCATGAAATTGAATTTTGTATCGACCTTGAACCCGGTACAAAACCTATTTCCAAAGCTCCATATCGAATGGCTCTTATTGAACTTCAGGAGTTAAAGACCCAACTGCAGGAATTATTAGACATCGATTTCATTCGTCCTAGTACGTCTCCTTGGGGTGCTCCTGTTCTATTCGTGAAAAAGAAAACCGGGAGTATGCGACTTTGTATTGATTATCGGGAGTTGAATCATGTCACCATCAAAAATAGGTACCCATTGCCACATATTGATGACCTGTTTGACCAGTTGCAAGGCGCCATATTCTTTTTAAAGATTGATCTTCGTTTCGGATATCACCAATTGAAGATTAGAACCAATGACATTCCAAAGATGGCTTTTAGAACTCGGAACGGGCATTATGAATTCCTAGTCATGTCTTTTGGATTGACTAATGCTACTGCTGCCTTCATGGATATGATGAATCAAGTATTCAAAGAATATTTGGATCACTTTGTGGTCATCTTTATTGATGACATCCTTATTTATTCCAAAATCCGTGAAGATCATGAACAACACTTGAGGCTGATACTTCAAAAGCTTCGTGAATATAAGCTTTATGCCAAGTTGAAGAAATGCAAGTTCTGGCTTGAGGAAGTAGCATTCCTTGGGCACGTTGTAAGACCTCGAATTTTTTTTTAAAATAAAGTGGAATTTCCTTTATTTATTATTTTGAAAGAGTAAGGGTTGATTTGATTAATGTGGTTAGTTATGGGTAAAATGCGCAAATATTTTAAATAAGCAAGTGGTTATAAAATACTCATTGTTGTCGGGGAATATTCGTTTGGTCGTGGAATATTCTTCTTTGTTAGGGAATATTCGTGCGACGTAGCGACCTTATGTGGGCCCATAACTGAAGCGATTGGATGAAGAAAACGACAAGAATAAGTTCTTTATAAATAACGGCGTAGTTGTTACCATTAATACTGTTGAAATGCTCGGTGGTTAAAACACAGTAGCACACGGTTTTGCACCAATTATTGATTCTTACGTAGAAGACACTACTCAATAATTGTTAACTACTCATCATGTCAAAATTGATTGCTTTCGCAAGGTTGTTAATTTTCATATTCCTAAGCAACCTGTTATTCGAATTCAAGCAACCAAACCATTGAAGTCAAACTCTTTCATATCAAGACATAAAGCCATTCGTTTATTGAAAAAACGGATGTCAAGCTTTCTTAGCCCATGTCATGGACTTGAACAAAAATACGTCAAATTTGAATAATATTTCTATTGTTAGTAAATTTCCTGATGTATTTCCTGAAGAATTTCCTGGCCTACTCCCAGAGCGTGATATTGAACTTTGTATCGACTTTGAACCCGGTACAAAACCCATTTCTAAAATCTCATATCGAAAGGCTCCTATTGAACTTCGGGAGTTAAAAACCCAACTATAGAAGTTGATAACCGAGCCTTTAACTGGTGACTTCCTTTGTGGAATGCACCGAAGCCAGACTCTCCGTAGGGTACGCCATATTCGTGTGGTGGTAAACTGATAGGTACCATTGTGACGTGCTATCCAAGATTGGGATATGAGTCACAGTTGAGAGCAACCTAAGTCAGTAATCAAAATACGTAGCTTTTTAGGCTTAGCTGATTACTATCGGAGATTTGTGGAAAGATTTTCTCGAATCGCTACTTCATTAACTCAGCTGACTCGTAGAGATACAAAATTTGAATGGAGCAAGGAATGTGGGAAGAGCTTCGAAGAACTCAAGAGGAGACTCATTTCGGCACATGTTTTGACCATACCATCTTGGAAAAAGCGAACGTGGTAGCTGACGTGTTGAGTATAAGATCGTATACGAGTACGAGTGTGATATTGTCAAAGACCCATTTCGTATAACTTACAAATTATAGAGATAGAGTTAAAGACTCTAGGGACCCATGTGATGATATACGAGTAGAATCGACTTTAATTGATAAAGTTAAAACCACTTAAACTACACACCGGAGCTGCTGAATATAAAGAAGAATGTGCAAGAAGGCGTTATTCTAGAAGTAAGAGTTGATGAATAGAAGAAAGCTCAAACCTTCGATTTATTTGAAATCCTCGATCGAGTAGGAACTGTGACCTATAGACTCGTTTTATTACCAAGTATGTCGCCTGTTTATAGCGTTTTTCACGTACCGATGTTACGTAAATATGTGGACAACCCGAACCACGTTATTGAGTTAGAACCAGACGAAATAGCCATAGATTTAACGTACGAGGAGGTACCTGTCAAGATCTTGGATAGGAAGGAGCATGTCCTATGCAGAAAGGTCATACCACAAGTTAAAGTTTTGTGGAGAAACCATGTTACTAAATGACCTGGGAGTTGGAATCAGAAATAAAAGCGAGGTATCCTCACTTTTTCGAAACACCAGGTACGTACGTCAATTTCGAGGACGAAATTTCATAAGGAGGGGAGGTTGTAAGACCCCGAATTTTTTTTTAAAATAAAATGGAATTTCCTTTATTTATTATTTTGAAAGAGTAAGGGTTGATTTGATTAATGTGGTTAGTTATGGGTAAAATGCGCAAATATTTTAAATAAGCAAGTGGTTATAAAATATTCATTTTTGTCGGGAAATATTCGTTTGGTCGTGGAATATTCTTTAGCATTGTCGGGAATATTAAATACGACGACGGTGCGACCTTTTATGTGGGCCCCATAACTTGAAAGTTTATTGGATGAAGAAAAAGACAAGAATAAGTTATTTATAAATAACGGTGTAGTTATTCTGAATTAATCTTTGTTGAAATACTCGATTGGTTAAAATACGATGAAGCACACGTTTTGCACAAATTATTGATTCTTACGTGAAAGGCACTACTCGAATAATTGTTACGATAATTCTTGTTCAATATTTTATTGATTCAATAATTGCTACGTTGATATTTTATATTATTGTTGTTTCAATAATTGTCAACTTTGCATAATATTTTTCATTATCGGATCAATAATTCATATTATTGGAATAATATTATTAGATAACATTATTGGCAATGTCTAGAAAGTTACGTCTAAGGAGAGGTTTGGTCACCTAATTGCGGCTACCAAGAAAAAATCCTTATTAGAAAGCCCCTCTTTCTGAACTACACGGTTTACGATTATTGTGATTCTATAATATTATTTGTGAATAATTAATTATTGATTTATATGATAAGAAAATATTCATTTTATGTGGATATAGATGGAGAAAATTTTAATGTGACAATTGTTTGAAAATTGATATTTTATCTTTTTCGATAAAATAATTCATTTAAATATATTATTATATTTTAATAATATTATAATGGTGATATTTTTATAATGAATGTGAGATATATGAGTATATGAGGAGGATGAGTATTTTTGTTACTAAAAATATTTAAAACATGTTTTTCATGTTTGTGGACCCCATTTCTAAACTGAAATTTGATTAAATTGCCCGTTTGTGGATTTCGGTCAATTTCTGTTTGGAATTTGTAAAAAATTTCTTCTGCAAAGTTGTAGAGAATGGAATTTCTTATGGAAAGGACATAAGGTTTTAATTTTTCTGATAAAAAAGCTATTTATTATGAATTATTGAAGTTCCGAAATTCTAGAGTAATTGATTTTTGAAGTTTTAATTATTTTTTTTAAGAAAAACGTTTTTTCCATTTGTGGGCATGTGTTAAATGGCTGAAATTCAGATATTCTAAGGAGGGCTTGAAAATTTATATATATATATTAATATTTTATTAAATTTTCTGCTTTGGTGTTCTAAGCAATTTCCTATAAATAGGGTGCTTAGGTTAGAATTGAAAATCACACAAGAAACTGAATTTTTCTCTCTCTATATTATCGAGTGTATTCTCGTGAGTATTTTGATATCTTGAGTGTTGCTATACGATGCAAGTTTCCTTCAGCGTTATATCTGATATTCCAGCTAGAAGTATTATTCTTTTGAGGTAAGGGATGTTATTTTTTTAGAAATGATATTATTTTTTTCAATATCATTATGCCGGAATATTTGTAAGATTTTTCTTGTGAAATTCTGATCTTTTCATGTAAGAGTTACTATTCACGATTTACTATTCATGAGTTACTATTCACGAGTTACTATTCACGAAGCATGATGATTTTTCTTGTGGAATTTCTATCTTTTAGTGTCGGAGTTACTATTCACATATACGACACTATTTACGTATACGACACTATTCACAGAAAAATAAAATTTTCTTTTCTGTGTCAAAAATTGTCTATTATGGTCCCTATCTTTTATTGGATCGATGTTTTGATTTTCATTTTTGAATTCTGCTCCACAATAGTTTATTATGGAGTATTTTTAAACTTGAATTGTCTAAAGTACGAATCCTTAATATTTATTCTTTTGTCTCACTGGATTCGTTTTCTTTAAAATATTTTTCATCATCCTCAGTCCTAAATGATGATATAACTGAATATCTTTGGCCTGTAGTGCAAAGATGAATGTTTTTCTAATGAATATCTTTGGCCCGTAGTGCAAAGATGAACAGGTGTTGAGATGAACATGACCGACTGATTAATATCTTTGGCCTGTAGTGCAAAGATGACTATTTGATTAAAGATGTATACTGATTGATGTTGCAGGGATAAAATATCGGTGATGGACTTTTAAATTCATAGATGATAGTAGATTTCATTCTCTACTTAACTCTTCTAATATATTGTTGTTTCCGCTGCAGTTGTTGATCTAAAACTTGTTGTCTATTGTATTCTATCATATTTTTCCCTATTGAAGACTAAGGATAATTTGTTGTACATTATCTTAGTCATAATATTCTTTACTGGGCTAGTTGAACTCACCCTTTTCCTTTTTGTTCCATTTTTTTCTCAAGAGGCGAGAATATAGCGGGAACTAGTTGGGGTGTGGAGTGATGGTTCAAGACAGTTGTTTTAGTAGTCCTCACCATTTTGTAAAATAGTGTATCAATAATTGTATGAAGACTTATTTGAGTGTGGATATTGTCTAGATGACAATATTTGTATTTAAACTCACAGTACATGTGTTGTCGTATTTTGCACGACAATTGTATTAAGAAAGTTGTAGTTGTTTCTGTACCATGTATTTGGCGACTCAGAATAGGTTGGATGGAATGGACCTATTTTGGGGGCGTCACACATGTGGTATCAAGTCAAGGAATATCTGTTGACCCAGCAAAGATTGAAGCTATTCAAAGCTGGGAGCAACCTAAATTAGTGACCGAAGTACGTAGCTTTCTCGACTTAGCTGGTTATTATCGGAGATTCGTAGAAGGGTTTTCTCGAATTGCTACTCCCTTAACTCAGTTGACTTGGAAAGATACAAAATTTGGTTGGAACGAGGAATGTGAGATGAGTTTTCAAGAACTCAAGAGGAGACTCATTTCAGCACCTGTTCTGACAATACCATCTGGCTAAGAGGGATTTGTCATCTACAGTGATGCGTCAGGCAAAGGGTTAGGATGTGTTCTCATGCAACATGGGAAAGTCATAGCCTATGCCTCTCGATAACTCAAAGAATATGAGAGGAATTATCCTACTCATGATCTAAAGTTGACATCTGTTGTTTTTGCACTAAAGATTAGGAGGCATTACTTGTATGGGGAGAAAGTGGAGATCTTTACGGATCATAAAAGCCTCAAATATTTCTTCACTCAAAAGGAACTCAACATGCGACAGCGACGTTGGCTTGAACTGTTGAAAGATTATGATCATACCATCCAATACCATCCTGGAAAAGCAAATGTAGTGGACGCGCATTGAGTAAGAGATCATATCTTGAATCACGAAAAGCGATATTGTCAACGCAGAGGCCCATTTTGTATGACTTGCAAAGGATGGAGATAGAGATAAAGACTCGAGGGACCCACGTGATGATGGAGAATATCTGAGTAGAACCGACTTTAATCGATAAAGTTAAAAGGCTTTCAGCTTCTGAGCAGGAGGCGATGCATATGAGGAAGAAAGCACAAGAAGGTGTTATGCCGGAAGCAAGAATCGATGAAGAAGGAATACTTCAATTCAACTCCAGACTTTGTGTTCCTAACGATCCTGAGTTAAAGTATAAAATCATGATGGAGGCGCACAACACACCGCGTTTAATCCATCACAGGAGTACCAAAATGTATCATGATCTTGACATACATTTTGGTGGGGAAATATGAAGAGAGAGATAGCGTTTGTTTATCTCAAGGTGTTTAACTTGTCAACGAGTCAAGGCAGAGCATCAAGTACCAAAAGGTCCATTGCAACCACTTGAAATTCCAGAATTGAAATGGGAGCACATTACCATGGATTTCGTTATTGGTCTTCCCAAGGTTTCTCAAGGCATAGATGCAATTTGGGTCATTGTTGATAGATTGACCAAGTCTGCTCATTTCTTACCAATACGAGAAACTTATAAACTTGAACGTCTTGCTCGTATATACATAAACGAGATTGTAAAGACCGCATGGTATGCCAAAGATCCATAGTTTCGATCGAGACCCAAGATTCACTTCATGATTTTGGGTTAGTTTACAAAAAGCTATGGGCACGGATTTACGATTTAGTTCGGCATATCATCCTCAGACGGACGGACAATTAGAGAGGACTATTCAAACTCTTGAAGATTTATTAAGACTTTGTGTCCTTGACTTCAAGGGAAGTTGGGACAAGTTCTTACCATTGTTGGAGTTTTCTTACAACAACAGTTATCAAACAAGTATTTGCATGGCTCCATTCGAGGCGTTGTATGGAAGAAAGTGTCGTTCTCTAGTATGCTGGGATGAGGTGGGTGAAGCAACGTTGTTGGGACCAGAGTTGGTACGTATGACTACTAAAAAGATTCAAAATATCCGACAATGTATAAAAACCTCACAAGGCCAATAAAAAGAGTTATCTTGATCTTCATCGAAGGGACGTGGAATTCGATATTGGAGATCATGTGTTGTTACGTGTTGCTCCATGGAAAGGAGTTACAAGATTTGGAAGAGAGGAAAGCTCAATCCTCGATTCATTGGCCCATTTTAATCCTCGATCGAGTAGGGATATCAGCCTATAGACTCGCTTTTACTGCCAAGTATGTCTCGTGTTCATAACGTTTTTCATATATCCATGTTACGTAAATATGTGAAAGACCCGAACCACATTATTAAGTTAGAACCGAACGAAATAGCGGAAGATTTAACGTATGAAGAGGTTCCTGTTCAAATTTTGGACAAGAAGGAACTTATTCTACGCTCCAAGGTTATACCTCAAGTCAAAGTTTTATGGAGGAACCAAGATGTTGAGGAAATGACCTGGGAGTTAGAATCTGAAATGAAATCAAGGTATCCTTACCTCTTCGACATACCAGGTACGTACCCTAATTTCGAGGGCGAAATTTCACGAATAAAGGGGAGATTGTAAGACCCCAACTTTTACGAATAAAGATGAATTTTCTATAATTATCATTTTTTGAATATTATGGAATGAATTTGATTTAATGTTATAGTTGTGGGTAATAGTTATAAATTTTGCAAAGTACGCAAGTTTTTATATAATATTCGATTGGTCGGGGAATATTCATACGACGGCACAATCATTGGTGGACCCCAAAACGGAATTATTGTCAGATTAAGAAAATGACAAAAATATTTTATGAAAATAACGGCGGAAGTTTTATCGTTAACTGTTGAAACACCCGGTGTTAAAAGTACAGGAATACGCGTGGTTGCATAGTAGCACACAGTATTGATTATTGATGCTTACGTGAGAAGTCACTCAGTTTTGTTCAATTATTGCTTCAGTAATTGTTGCATAATATCTCACGTTAATTGATACAATTATTGTCGATATTTTTTATGTTATTAAACCAATATTTGAGACGACGAAGTTATTAATATTATTATTTATAATATTAACGATGTCTTGAAGTTTACATCGAGGAGAGGTTTGGTCACCTAATTGCGGCTTGATAGGAGAAATCCTTATTGAAAGCCCCTCTTTCCTAGAACGACACAGGTCGATTAATAGTGTGAATTATAATAATGATGATGAATTTTTGTTTTATTAGTATTATTAATGTAATAAAACATGAAAAACTTTATACAAAAATGCAATAATACTTTTATGAAATTATTACGTTTATTATACTATAAATAGAATATATTATATTCTATTATGCATAGTGTTTTGTATAATAGTAAAATCTTTTATATAAAACAAAATACTTTTATAAAGTTATTCGTTTTATTAGATTATAAATAGAATATATTATATTTTATTTAAAAGATTTTGTTTTATTAGAATATTTTATAGTAAACCAATCTGATACCGTCTGTTTAAAAAGTAAATCAATCTGGACCGTTTCAGAATTAGTTACTATTCATCCATTCTCCTATAAATGAAGCTCATTCCTTCATTATTTCTTACGAATTCCTTTGAAACTCTAGAGAGAGAAACTATAGAGAGAAGAGAAAAAAATATTACGCTACTTCACTACTCCTATATCCGGTTGTTCTAAGGTAAGGGGTATTATTTCTTTCGTATTCATGAAGAGAATTTACGCTATTCTATTTTTTATTATTCATTGGAATAACTCATGTATCGTGAAATTACCCTATACTTGGTGAAATTCTTGACTATTTCATTCTTTATTACTATGTTGGAATAACTTTGCCTCTGCTCAAGTACCGCATACATGGTGAAATTCTTCTGTTATTCCATATTAATGAATATATTACTTATAAATTATGCATATATGATCACTTTGAAAAATGACTGATTTTTCCACCTCATCTCAGAATAACAACGATAGCTAATACTTGACTTTCTACTTTGGAAGCAACTGAACTTATTGCCTACCGGGATGTTAAGGAAGCCCTTGACAAATGGACCCTTCCTAAAATCAAACCGAAACTATTTATAAAATTGGAACCTTTGATTTTATCAACAAAAAGAATTATTAAAACCTTTGAACATCTTTGTTCCTTTCTGAAATAATGATGAAATATTATATTTATTGCATGTTGAAGATTTATATCCCTTTTGCAAAAATATAAATATGTTCATATAGGACTTGTCCAAGTAGCTTTTAAACCTTTGACTTTACTTGGTCAAAATACCAGTATTTAATGCACACTTAGAGATGGTAGGTGTCTCAACTGGAAAGCCTCCCTTATGGGTGCTATTGAAACTAGTCTTGCTCATGGACCAGTTTATTTTAATATTTATCCGAACTTAAGCGTTGCTTTAACTGATAATAATTTGTCAAAAGTTTTAGAAATGAGAATTATATCTCATGGCTATGAGTATCTACCAGGATCTCCTCCTTTTGCCATATTATTCCGTATTCATCTTAAAGTATTAACTACTTTAAATCCCTATATCAGGAAACAAAGCCAACAAGGACATACTGTCCTAATTGACACTAATCTTTTTAGCGGTCAGTGGCTATTCCTGTAATAATTCCTTGGGAAGATAACTTTCCCAAAGCAATGGCGACATCGACGTCGTTCCAACCAGACCTATAATTAGACAATCCATTGAAGATGTTGTCCAAACCAGTAATGGAAATGTTTATTTAAAATTTCAAAGACCTTTTACCCAAAGCCGGTCTATTAATAATGTTCCTTATAATATTGATTTCCCTGAATCTTCTAGACAGTCTGTGTCTGACCCCTTAGAATCTATTTTTCAAGAGTCTAAGAATCCCAGCAATGAGTCTGTCAAAAATGAAGACTTAATCAGAGGAATTCATATTTCTAAAAATCAAATACCTCATGGTATATATGAAACAAATACTCCAAACAGAAGACCTTATAGTCCAACTGCTAGTGATATGAATTTTGAATGTTAATGGATTTTTCTCCAAAAAGTAAAATTTACCAATATTTAAACTAGGAGTTCATGCAGGATAAATACCAGAATTTTAGAAATTAGTATTTTAAGAATCATAATAATGATAAATTAGTAGAAATAAAATCTGATTTTTATACTTATCTGAACAAGAACCAATGTATTTTATCATTTGTTAAATGGTATCATGATTTTGTTTCTAAATCAGACCTTTACAATGAAAGTCAACTAAATGTGTTGACGGGAATCCAAAAGGACTGGATTACCACTAATGGTAGTGTTATCCAATCTATTCATCCACCTCCTAAGTCCTTGAACTTAGCTCGAAATGAAAACTCAAACCTTTAGTTATTAATCCGGTATGTTGATATTCTTGAAATACCCGTCAACATGAAGATGTTAAAATAAAAGACATTTTACCCTTGTCTAAATAGAATAATTATACAAATTTATTCCTTCAAACCGTAGGAAAAGCAGTTAACGGGATAGAAGAACAAATTCATCATATTAATGATAATTGACAAGTTACTCCTCGAAGCTTGATCTTCACCCGTGCTTATTAAACCACCCTTAGAAGTTAGTAATTTTAAAATGAAATCTTCTAAATCCGATAATGAGTTCATTGATAATCTTTTAAATAAAATGAAAGATTTAAACCTCACTCCGCCTCCACGTCCCGTATCAATATGATATGCGGGCGATACCTTCTTCACAAACCAAAGTAATGCTAATCACGATAATGAAGAAGATTCTGATTCCTTTTTTCCTATTAATATTTTGGAAATCCAAAATAATTTTCAGGAAATGCAAAATATTAATAAAATTACTTACAGTAAAAAACCCATAAATCATATGGCTTTATCTGGACCTAGTAGGTATTATTACCCTAGACCTACTCCTCGGGATATTCTGTATGAAGAAGACTTTCTTCATTCTCAAAAGTCTTACCATGGAAAAACCATTTATGAATGGAATATTGATGGCAAGACCGAATATCAAATATTCGAAACCATCCATCATATCATGATGTATGCGACTGTCTGTAAACAGAATGATAATACTAATCACCAGATCTGCCGTTTCTTAGTTAATGGCTTCACCGGCATCCTTAAAGGATGGTGGGATAATATGCTAAATGATAAACAGAGAACAGAAGTTCTTCAAGCCTATAAAAAAGAAATTGATCCTGTTACTAGACTTCTAACCAGGAAGGAAGACGCTTGTTACACCTTAGTTCAAGCAGTCCTCCACCATTTTGTTGGACCGGGACTTATGAATACTGATAGGAGTAGAGAACTTTTACAGAACCTTCGATGCCCCTCCTTGACCCATTTTAGATGGTATAAGGATGTCTTTCTCATGAAAGTCATGCAAAGGGCAGATGCTAACAGTGAACATTGGAAGGCCAAATTTGTGACGCCCCCAAAATAGGTATACATCACCTATTCTGAGTTGTCAATACATGGTACAGAAACAACTACAACTTTATTATTACAACAGTAAAACTGTGAGTTTGAATACAAATATTATCTTCTAGACAATATCTATACTCAAATAAATTCTCATCACATTTATTGATACATTATTTTATAAAATGGTGAGGACTACTAAACAATCCTTTCTAAAACCTTCATTCCATACCACCACACTGCTAGTACTCGCTTATATTCTCGCCTCCACGAGAAGAAAAAATGGAACAAAAAGGAAAAGGGTGAGCTCAACTAGCCCAATAAAAGAATATTATGACTAAGATAATATACAACAAATTAACGTTAGTCTTCAACAGGGGAAAAATCTAATAGAATACAATAGACAACAAATTTTAAATCAATATTCGCAATGAAATAATAATTCATTAGAAGAGTTAAGTAAAGAATGCAACTACAATCTTCTATGTATGAATTTAAAAGTTCATCGTCTATCTTTTATCCCTGCAACATCAATCAATATACATCTGGAATCAAATATTCATCTTTGCACTCTGAGGCGAAAGATATTCATCGATTAATCATGTTCATCTAAACACTGTTCATCTTTGCACTACGGGCCAAAGATATTCATCGAAATCATTCATCTTTGCACTACAGGGCCAAAGATATTCCATAATATCATCATTTAAGGTGAAGATGATGAAAATATTTTTAAAAAAGCGAATTCGGTGAAACAAAATAGACAGGATTAAGGATTAAGGATTAGTACTTTGTTTTATCCACGTCCAAAAATACCTCAAAAATAATCACAAGGTGTAAAAAATTCAAGAATGATCAAAACATGGATACAATCAAAGCTAGTATCCACAATAGATATTTTAGACGAAAAGAAAATTTTCATTTTTCGATGAATAGTCTTGTATTATGAATGAATAGTCTGGTATCGTGAATAGTCTTTGTATCGTGAATAAGTAACCCCAACACTAAAAGTTCCAAATTTGATTAAAAAGTTCAGATCAATACTTGACATAATGATATTGAAGAAATAATATCATTACGAAAAAAAATATCCCTTACCTCGAAAGATTAGTACTTACAATTTGGAATCTGGGGTATAGTCTTTGAAGGAACTTTCACCGTCTAACAATACTCAAAGTATATTCAAAATACTCACAAGAATACGCTTGATAATATAGAGAGAAAACTTGAGTTTACGGTGTGATTTTCAATTCTAACCTAAGCACCTATTTATAGGAAAATGCTTTAGAATACTGAAGCGAAAATTTAATAAAATATTAATATATATTATAAATTTCCTTAGCCCATCTTTGAAGATCTGATTTCAGCAATTAATATCACATGTTAGCCCACTTAAATGCAAAAAAAACGTTTTCTTTAAAATAATAATTAAAACTTCCAAAAATCAATTATTTACTTGAACTTCAATAATTCACAATAAATAGCCCTTTTATCGAAAAATTCGAATCTACCAGTTTTTATAGGAAATTCAATTCTCTACAACTTTGCGAGAAAGTTTTTCCGAATTCCAAGCGAAATTGACCAAAATCTACAAAACGGACAATTTTACAAGCTATAATCAAATTTCGATCGATAAATGGGGTCCAATGACATGTTTAACATGTTTTAAACATTTATTGCAACAAAAATACTCTTCCTCCTCGTATACTCATATATCCCACATTACGTTGTAAAAATATCACCATTATTATATTATTAAAATATAATAATATATTTAAATGAATTATTTTATCGAAAAAAGATAAAATTTCAATTTTCAACAATTGTCACATTAAAATTTTCTCCATCTATATCCACATAAAATTAATATTTTTCTCATCATATGAATCAATAATTAATTATTCACAAATAATATTACGAATCACATATTGATGACGAGTGGTTCCCTGGAAAGAGGGGCTTTCGATAAGAATTTCTCCTTCTTGGCACAAGAATTAGGTGACCAAACCTCTCCATGACATGAACTTTCTAGACATTGCCAATAATGTTATCTAATAATATTATTCGATAATATGAATTATTGCTTCGATAATGAAAAATATTGTGTAATGACAATTATTGAAACAACGAAGAATATAAAATATCAACGCGTCAATTATTAACTCGATAAAATCTTGAGCGAGTAATTCATGTAACCATTATTGAGTAGTGCCTTTCACGTAAGAATCAATAATTGGTGTAATACTGGTGTCTTCTTGTATTTTAACCACTAGAAGTATTTTAACGATATTAGCGGTAACAACTACTGTTATTATTTTAACCAACTTATATTTGTCGTTTTCTTCATCCAATCACTTTCCGTTATGGGGCCCACACATGGGCTACTTGTAGATAAATGCGAATATTCCCCGACAAGCATCGAATATTCCACGACCAAACGAATATTCCCAACAACAATGAATATTTTATAACCACTTGCTTATTTTGAAATATTTACGTATTTTACCCTAACTATCCACATTAATCACATCAACCCTTACTATTTCAAAATAATAAATAGAAAATTAAATTTCATTAATAATAAGTTGGGGTCTTACAACCTCCCTCCTCACTTATGAAATTTCGTCCTCGAAATTGACGTGCGTACACAGTGTTTCAAAAGGTGAGGATACCTCGCTTTCATTTCCGTTTCCAATTCCCTGTGTCATTTCCTCTATAGCATGATTCCTCCACAACTTGTGGTATGACCTTTCTTGGCGTAGGGACATGCTCCTTCCTATCCAAGATCTTGACGGTACCTCCTCATACGTTAAGTCTTGGCTATTTCGTCCGGTTCTAATTCTATAACGTGGTTGGGTCTTTCACATATTTACTGGAAATGCGAGATATATGAAACACATTATGAACACGAGACATACTTTCGGCAACGCGAGTCTATAGGCTACATTTCCTACTCGGTCAAGAATTTGAAATGGACCAATAAATCGTGGATTGAGCTTTCCTCTTTCCCAAATCTTGTAACTCCTTCCATGGAAGCAACTTCATGATAATACATGATCCCTACACTAAATTCCACGTCCTTTCGATGAAGATCCGCATAACTCTTTTGTCGATCTTGTGCTTGGTTTGTATCGTTGTCGAATCATTTGAATCTTTTCGTTGAGTCATACGTACTTAACTTCGGTCCCAACAATGTTGCTTCACCCACCTCATCCCAACATATTGGAGAGCGACATTTTCGTGCATATAATGCTTGAAAGGAGCCACACCTATACTTGCACGATAATCTTTGTTGTTGTAGGAGAATTCCACCAATGGTAAATACTTATCCCAACCGCCTTGAAGTCTAGGACACGAGTCTTAATAGATCTTCAAGAGTTTGAATAGTCCTCTCTCGATTGTCCGTCCGGTTTGGGGATGGTATCTTAGAACTAAATCGTAAATCCGTGCCCATAGCTTTTTGCAAGCTAACCCAAAATCTTGAAGTGAATCTTGGGTCACGATCCGAAACTATGGATCTTGGCATGCCATGCAACCTCACAATCTCATTCACGTACATACTAGCAAGAGGCGTTCAAGGAATAAGTCTCCGTGTCGGCAAGAAATGAAAGCGGACTTGGTTAATCTATCAACAATAACCCAAATAGCATTGATGCCTTGAGAAACCGTAGGAAGACCCGTAACGAAATCCATGGTAATGTGTTCCCACTTCCATTTTGGAATCTCAAGTGGTTGCAACGGACCCTTAGGTACCAGATGCTCCACCTTTACACATTGACAAGTTAAACACATTAAGATAAACTTTGCAATCTCTCTCTTCATATTGTTCCACCAAAATGTATGTCAAAGACCACGATACATTTTAGTACTTCCAGGATGGATTGCAAATGGTGTATTGTGTATCTTGTACTTCAAATTAGAGTCGTTAGGAACACAAAGTCTAGAGTGGACTCGAAGTATTCCTTCTTCATCAATTCTCGCTTCCGGAATAGCTCCTTCTTGTACTTTCTTCTTCATCATACGCATCATTTCAAGATTCGGTGGCTTGAGCGACCTTAACTTTTTCTATTAAAGTTGGCTCTATCGTATACTTGACATCATCACACTCGTCCCCCGCATATGAGCTTCTACTCAATCGTCGTCTACTACGTTCGCCTTTCGGGATGGTATTGAATAGTGTGGTCGTAGTCTTTCAATAGCTCGAGCCAACGTCATTGCCGCATGTTGAGTTCTTTTGAGTGAAGAAATATTTAAGGCTTTTATGGTGCGAATATATCTCCACTTTCTCCCCATATAGATAGTGCCTCCATATTTTTAGCGCTGAAACGATTGCCGCTAACTCTAGATCATGAGTAGGATAATTCCTCATCATACTCTTTAAGTTATCGCATGAGGCATAGGCTATGACTTTCCCACGTTGCATGAGAACACATCCTAACCCTTTGCACGAAGCATCATCAGTTAGATAACAAATCCATCCGAACCGGATGGTATTGTTAGAAACAGTGCGAAATAAGTCTCCTCTTAAGCTCTTGGAAACTCTTCTCGCATTCTTCACTCCAAGCGAATTTTGTATCCTTAGAGTTAGGTGAGTTAATGGAGTAACGATTCGAGAAAACCCTTCCACAAATCTCCGATAATAACCAAATTAAACCCAAAAACTACGTTACTTGATCCACCGACTTGGTTGCTCCCAACTTTGTATTGCTTCAATCTTGGCGGATCAACAGATACTCCATGTTTCGATACCACGTGCCCAAGGAATGCTACTTCCTCAAGCCGAACTTCGCATTTCTTCAATTTGGCATATAGTTTGTTTTCACAAAGCCTTTGGAGTACCAACTTCAAATGGTGCTCATGATCTTCACGACTTTTGGAATATATAAGGATATCATCAATAAAGACAAGACAAATTGATCCAAATATTCCTTGAATACTCGGTTCATCATATCCATGAAAGCCGCGGGAGCATTAGTTAGTCCGAAAGACATGACTAAGAATTCATAATGCCCATCTGGAAGTTCTGGCGCGTCTTTGGAATATCCTCGATTCTAATCTTGGTGATGATATCGAGAATCGAAGATCGATTTTGAAAAGAATTGTGCCCTCAGCAATTGGTCAAACAAGTCATCAATACGAGGTGAGGATACCTATTCTTGATGGTGACATGGTTCAATTCCGATAGTCGATACAAAAGTCGCGATACTCCGTCTTTCTTCTTTACAAATAAAACAGAGAGCACCCCAGGAGATGTACTAGGGGCGAATGAAACCGATGTCCAACAATTCCTGTAGTTGAACCTTTAACTCTGAAGTTCAATAGGAGCCATTCGATATGGGGTTTTAGAAATGGGCTTTGTACGGGTTCAAGATCAATAAAGAATTCAACTTCACGTTACGGGGTAGGCAAGGAAGTTCTTGAAATCGTCAAGAAAGTCAATAACAACAGAAATACTATTCAAATTTGATGTGTCTTTATTCAAATCCATAACATGGGCTAAGAAAGCTTGACATCCGTTTTTCAATAAGCGAATAGCTTTATGATTAGATATGATGATGATTGATTTTAATGGTTTAGTTGCTTGAATTAAATACACATGCGGGTTGGTTAGGAAAATGAAAACTAACAACCTTACGAAAACAATCAATTTTGGCATGATGAGTAGTTAACCAATCAATCCCTAAAATCACATCAAAAGCAAGTATCTTTAAAGAGATAAGGTCAATGGTAAGGTGATGGTGCCAACTTGAATCAAACAAGATTTATAAGCGATGGATGTGATGAAAGTTTCTCTAACGGAGTTTCCACGATATAGTCAAAGTCTAATTTCTCCGAGTCAAGTTTAAGCGTTGAGCACATGCGGAGAGATAAATGAATGGGTATGCCCCAAATTATCAAGTAAGGTATAAACTTCGCAAGAATTTATAAATAGCTTACCCGTGATCACCTCGTTTGGGTTCCTCGCATTTTACCGATCACAACAAACGCTTCTTCCGGGATCGTTGACTTTGACTTTTCGAGGGACGATCTTTTGAGTCACCGCCCCCCCATTGAACTAGGTTTCGCTACCGTCTGAATCTCGGCGATATGTCCTTCCTTTCCACAATTATAGCATACCTTGAAGCTGTTATGGGCAGTTTGGTGATATGTCCCTCTTTCCGCATTTATAGCATATAATGGGTGGTCGTTCTCCTCCTCCTTAGAACCGATTCTTTGCAAACGCTGTCGTCTTCATATAATCGTTGTTAAATCTCCTCTTTTTAAAATCTCCTCCCGACTCGCTTCTTCGTTTTTCATGGCCATGATTACCACAGAGTGGTTACCATTTTTGCCCATCTGTTTCTTCCTCCATTTGGTTATCATTATTCATTGATTCTTTATCTACGTGCGATCCTGGTTGTGGTCCTCGGTTGACCGTACTCGTTATCTCGCTCTAATAATTGAGCCTGTTTACAACATCTGAATAGAGAGAAAGTTTATGAGAAATGAGATCTTGGCGTATCTGGGTTTCAAACCTCTAAGAAACATTCGTGATCATCGTTCCTCATTCTCCACCAAATGAGGTGCAAACACGGATAACTCTGCAAACTTTGCCTCGTCTTTGAGACACCGTCATGTTGTTTTGCTCTGTCGATGAACTCCACTTTCTTCATATAGCGAACACTTTCGAAAGTATTTGTCATTAAATAGTTCTGAAAGCGTTTCCCAAGACATCTTTGAGTCTTGGGTTGGATGGAGTGCGCTTCATGACTCCCACTAGTAGTACGCCTCGCCACTTTAACATAAAGGTGGCGAATGGAACCTTCTGTTCCTCCGTGCATCCCAAGACATCAAATATCTTGGTAATTTGTTTGACCCATGTTTCCGCCATGATCGGATCTGGCTTTCCCTTAAATTCCAGGTGGTCCCAACTCTTTGACTGCTTGGGCTGTGACAACCCGTGAATTGCTATCATTTTCTCTGTATTTTGAACACGAGTCTCCTCAAATGCGATTTTGCATGAAGCTGCAAAAAGCTTCTAAACATCCCTCGTTCATCATCCGCTTTCGGTGGTGTTGTTCAAAGGAGGAACATTGCCCGACTGTTGCGCGTTCTCCTCGTTGGTGAGTACAGGCGTCTCCACGGTCTCATTTCCATTGTTAATATTCTCGATCGACATTCTCAAATCTTGTCATAAAAAAAGGGTTAATTAAGGAAATCAATATATCACATAATATCCCTATATCTTGACCAACTAAAAAATAAGCTTAGGTAGGACACACTAGCGAAGGATTTACTCGTCTCTCCCTCTAGTTTTATTCCCGATCTCCGCCAGGAGATCATATCCTAAGCTACGATACCAACCGTGGCGCCCCCCAAAATAGGTATACATCACCTATTCGGAGTTGTCAATACATGAGTGCGAAACAACTACAACTTTATTATTACAACATAAAGCGTGAGTTTGAATACAAATATTATCTTCTAGACAATATCTATACTCAAATAAATCCTCCACATTTATTGATACATTATTTTACAAAAATGGTGAGGACTACTAAACAATCCTTTCTAAAACCTTCATTCCATACCCAGGCTACGTGCACTTTCGCTATATTCTCGCCTCACGAGAAGAAAAAATGGAACAAAAAAGAAAAGGGTGAGCTCAACTAGCCCAAAGAAAGAATATTATGACTAAGATAATATACAACAAATTACCGTTAGTCTTCAACAGGGAAAAATCTAATAGAATACAATAGACAACAAATTTTAAATCAATATTATGAAAATAATAATTCATTGGAAGAGTTAAGTAGAGAATGCAACTACAATCTTCTATGTATGAATTTAAAAGTTTATCGTCTATCTTTTATCCCTGCAACACCAATCAATATACATCTGGAATCAAATATTCATCTTTGCACTACTGAGGCCAAAGATATTCATCGATTAGTCATGTTCATCTAAACACTGTTCATCTTTTGCACTACGGGCCAAAGATATTCATCGAAATCATTCATCTTTGCTTTCTGGGCCAAAGATATTCCATAATATCATCATTTAAGGCTGAAGATGATGAAAAATATTTTTAAAAAAGCGAATCCATTGAAACAAAATGACAAGGATTAAGGATTAAGAATTAGTACTTTGTTTTATCCACGTCCAAAAATACCTCAAAAATAATCACGGTGGTGTAAAATTCAAGAATGATCAAAACATGGATACAATCAAAGCTAGTATCCACAATAGATATTTTAGACGAAAAGAAAAATTTTCATTTTTCGATGAATAATCTTAGATTCGTGAATAATCAAGAGATATCGTGAATAGTCTTTATATCGTGAATAGTAACCCCACACTAAAAGTTCCAAATTTGATTAAAAGTTTAGATCAATACTTGACATAATGATATTGAAGAAATAATATCATTCTGAAAAAAAAAATATCACTTACCTCGAAGATTAGTACTTACAAATTTGGAATACCGGTATAGTCTTTGAAGGAACTTTCACCGTCTAACAATACTCAAAGTATACTCAAAATACTCACAAGAATAAACTCGATAATATAGAGAGAAAACTTGATTTACGATGTGATTTTCAATTCTAACCTAAGCACCTATTTATAGGAAAATCTTTAGAACACAAAGCGAAAATTTAATAAAATATTAATATATATTATAAATTTCCTTAGTCCATCTTTGAAGATCTGATTTCAAAGAATTAATATCATATGTTAGCCCACTTAAATGCAAAAAAAAAACGTTTTCTTTAAAATAATAATTAAAACTTCCAAAATCAATTATTTGAGACTTGAAACTTCAATAATTCACAATAAATAACCCTTTTATCGAGAAAATTCGAATCTTACGAGTTTTTATAGGAAATTCAATTCTCTACAACTTTGCGAAGAAAGTTTTCCGAATTCCAAATGAGAAATTGGCCAAAAATCCACAAACGGGCAATTTTACAAGCTATAATCAAATTTCGATCGATAAATGGGGTCCATGACATGTTTAACATGTTTTAAACATTTATTGCAACAAAATACTCTTCCTCCTCGTATATACTCATATATCCCACATTCGTTGTAAAAATATCACCATTATTATATTATTAAAATATAATAATATATTTAAATAATTATTTTATCGAGAAAAAAGATAAAATTTCAATTTTCAACAATTGTCACATTAAAATTTTCTCCATCTATATCCACATAAAATTAATATTTTCCTCATCATATGAATCAATAATTAATTATTCACAAATAATATTACGAGAATCACAATATTGACAACCAGGCGGTTCCAGGAAGCAGGGCTTTCCAATAAAATTTCTCCTTCTTCATGGCCTTGATTAGGTTGTGACGACCCCAAAAATAGGTCCATTCCATCCAACCCATTCTGAAGTCGCCAAATATGTGGTACGAAAAATAACTACAACTTTATTACAACAATTGTCGTGCAAAATACAACAACACATATCTTTGTGAGTTTGGATACTGATATATACCAACCAGTAAGTACGTCACAATGACACCTTACATAAAGGTATAGTTAAAAAGCTGCTTTAGAAATTAGAATCTTTGGGAAGTGCTCAAGAAACCTTCTGACACATGGGAGGCCATGCTTTTAGGTTATGGTAGATATCATATGGCCACAGAATTATCCTTGGTTGACCCAATAGACCCCAAAGAAAAACAAGAAGATTACTATCATATTCTTCCCAATGGCGAGTCTTCTCTTGACATATCATTATCTCCACTGTCTCTAATTTGGTATTATACTCCAAATAAACACCAAGATTATATAGGTAGTGCTTGTAAATATACTCAGCAAGTGGATGAGCACAACTATGTCTTATAATAACACGAGTTTGTATGTCATTAGACATCTTGTATGATAGTGACAAAACACCCTGCCAAAGTTGGGTTCGCCTCACCCTATTTAATTCACCAAAAATAACTATTAAATGATGTATAAAATACAACACACTAAAGCCCTCAATAAAATTATTTTCATACTCTTTAGGGAGAACCTCAACAACTATAGACCACTTGCTTACATTCCTTGTTATCCCATCAACCCAAATTTACACTTTTATTACCTGAAAGGAATTGTGAAACATAAGGGTGAGCACAACTAGCTCAGTAAAAAAAATATTATGACTAAAGATAAATAAATTATCAATAGTCTTCATCAGTAATGAATCAGAGATTTAGAACATATGGTAGATGATAAAACTTTTCAACCATAGTTGCAGCGGAACGAGCAATCCATTAAAAGAGTCAAATAGACTATAAAGTCTATTGTCTTCTCCACGTTAAAAGTCCACTAACAATATTTTATCCACAGTAACATCAATCAACAGTTCCTTTCCACAATCATATGAATAACTCATAATCCTAATTGTGATTCTAAATTCTCTTCTCATCCGGAATGAGGATAATTTTCATCACTGTCTTTACCGAAACATCAAATATCATGGTTATACCAAATCACAGTTCCATTGCTCATAATCATACTAATAAATTCATCTTTTTGCACCATGGGCCAAAGATATTCATCAACAGCTCATCTTTACACTACAAAGCTAAAGATATTCAACAACGGTCATCTTTGCATTCTGAGCCAAAGATATTCATCAATAATTCATCTTTGCACTACAAAAGCTAAAGATATTCACAACAACAGTCATCTTTGCATTACGAGCCAAAGATATTCATATATCAAAGAAATACATAATCATTTCGAAGTTATATAACAATAATTATAACCATGTTGATCAATTCACCTTTGCACTTAAGCTAAAAATATTCAATTGTAAATTCAATGGTCATGATCATACCGATCCACAATTCATCTTTGCACTCTTGGCCAAAGAGAACTCATAGTCATGATCATACCAATAATCTACCCATCTTTACACTCAAGTCAAAGAGAAATTTCTTCACCAAGATTATAAAATGTTATATATGATAATAAAAACAATAACATCAAAACATGGATTTAATTTCAAGAGTAATATTCATAAATCAACGATAATTTGGTCGGAGAAGAAACCAATTTGTCATGAATAGTACCCGTGTTAATTCGTCGTAGTCCGTATCGTGCATAAGTAACCTCGACACGAAAAGATAAAGTTTAATAATAAAATTCATATCCATATTTATAACACCTTAATCCAAATATTATAAATCACTTAGAAATCTCATAATCTAATATTATTAATATTATAATAATATTTTAATCATTTCTTAAACTTATAAACAATTTAATCCAATTATTTACACTTTAATAATTAATGCATTTAATCATCTAAAATGCCAAACTCATAAGATTTCATCATCATTAACCAAAACCCTCATAAAAATCTGCATATATCTCATATATGATTCTCAAACCATAAAATCATATTTTCTAATTTTCTTACTTCACATAACATATTTAATTCATTTACTCATAACTAGAACATTTTTATGAAAATACCAAATCAGTTCCAAAATATTTCTTTTAAGGAATTTAGTATAAAATAGTCCCATATTGAACATATATTTTTCTCAAATTTTAAAAATTCATTTACTATTTTTTCATATGGCCAAAACCACCAAATATTTAAACATTTATCATAAATTGTACTTTTATCCAAAAATTTCAAAATTCACAGAGTACACTGATATTATATAGATGTACTCTCAATAAAAATTTCATCAATTTTGGAGTTAAGCTGCAAGGAGTTATAAGCGATTTACTTTTAAAATAGTTTTTCTCATAAAATTCATAACTCTTAATCTATACATCCAAAAATCACCATTTTGGACACAATCAATAAAACTCATCAACATATCATTTCAAATTTTTCCAGAATTTTCTGAAGATCGAGAAGAAGTACGAATCGAAAACATAATAACCCTTAAAATCCACTTACTATCCCTTACCTCAAAAGAGTAAGATTGGAATAATAACGTTGAAACGAACTTGCACCGTATAGCAATACTCAAAGTATACTCAAAATACTCACAAGAATACGCGATAATATAGAGAGAAAACTTCAGCTTACGGTGTGATTTTCAATTCTAACCTAAGCGCTTTATTTATAGGAAAATGCTTAGAAACATGAAAGAGACTAAAATAATAAAATAATATTTTATTATTACAAATTCTACGATACTAGCCATCAAAGACCAAAGATGCCACTCTTGAAAAATCCTAGCGACCCATGTGTTTAATCACACCAACCAAAGTGGGTCTCACCCATAAATTTAATAAAATTATTTTATTTTCCAAAACTTCAACAATTCATAGAAAATAGACCTGTTAACAGAAAAATACAAATTTTATGTCCATTCTACTTTCAAATCAATTCTCTACAACTTTCTGACGAAGAAATTTTTCCAAATTCCAAACGAAAAATGACCAAAATCAAAGATCTGGATAAGTTTTCTAATTTCCTTCTCTTCCTTTCTCTTTCTTCCTTTCCCATAATTCTCCACTAACTCTCTCTCTCTCTTCCCCCACTTTCTTCTCTTACCCCCACCACTTCTTCCACACACACACACAAATACGTACATATATATATATATATACATTAAAATATTTACAATTATTAAATAATTCCAATTCTATCTTCTCTCTTCCACCTCATCTATTTATAAACCATGAATTTATTGTAAAAATATCACCATCAATATATTATTAAAATAATATATTTAAATAAATTATTTTATCGAGAAAAAGATAAAATATTAATTTTCAACAATTGTCATTTTAAAATTTTTCTCCATCTATATCCATATAAAATCAATATTTTCCTCATCATATGAATCAATAATTAATTATTCACAAATAATATTACGAATTCACAATATTGACAACCAGGCGGTTCGAGGAAAGAGGGGCTTTCAATAAGAATTTCTCCTTCTTGCCAATTATTAGGTGACCAAACCTCTCCTTAGACAGAACTTTCTAGGCATTGCCCGATAATGTTATCCAATAATATTATTCGTGATAATATGAATTATTGTCTCGATAATGGAAAATCTTGTCTTACTAAGTGACAATTATTGAAACAACAATAATATAAAATATCAACGTAGCAATTATTGAATCAATAAAATAAAATATTGAACAGTAATTACTGTAACAATTATTGAGTAATGCCTTCTTACGAAAAAAAAAAATTATCATGCTTCATGAATAGTACTCGTGAATAGTAACTCGTGAATAGTAACTCGTGAATAGTAACTCATGAATAGTAACTCATGAATAGTAACTCGTGAATAGTAACTCATGAATAGTAACTCGTGAATAGTAATTAAAAAAAAATTTGAATACTTTTATTTCATAAAATTCGGGGTCTTACATAGGTGACCAAACCTCTCCTTAGACAGAACTTTCTAGAAATTGCCAATAATGTTATCTAATAATATTATTCAGATAATATGAATTATTGCTTCGATAATGAAAAATATTGTGTAATGACAATTATTGAAACAACAGCAATATAAAATATCAACGCAGCAATTATTAACTCAATAAAATCTTTGAGCGATAATTACTCGTAACCATTATTGAGTAGTGCCTTCTTCTACGTAAGAATCAATAATTGGTGCAATACCGTGTGCTACTGTGTTTTAACCAATTTAGTATTTTAACAGTATTAATGGATAACAACTACGCCGTTATTTTTAACCAACTTATATTTGTCGTTTTCTTCATCCAATCGCTTTCAGTTATGGGGCCCACACACGGTCGCTACCGGTCAGTATTTAATATTCTGACGATCACGAATATTCCACGACCAAACGAATATTCCCAGATAACAATGAATATTTTATAACCACTTGCTTATTTTGAAATATTTAATGTATTTTACTCCTAACTATCCACATTAATCACATCAACCCTTACTATTTCAAAATAATAAATAGAGAAAATTAAATTTCATTAATAATAAGTTGGGGTCTTACAAAATTTATTGACGGCCTCCCTACTTTCTTTGCTGAAAAAGTCCGTAAAAAATTAAGAGATAAACATGATCGCATGAGTATCCCTTATGACCAGTATTCTTATGGCCATCTTATTTTAGTAATTATTGAAGAAGGATTATCGTTATGTAATGATATGAAACTCCAACAATTAATGAAACAACAGAATCTCACTAAAAGACATGAGATAGGAGAATTTTGTGACCAATTCTCTTATGATACAAAATTACAGTATCCCAATAAGGCTAAAAAATAACAGAGTTCAAAGCACTCTAGACTCTTCAAAGACGTTTCTTCTAAGAAATCTAAGAACAAAACCCCGGAAAAAACCACTAAGAAAAGAAGGAACAATAGTAAAAAAGATAAATCTAAAGTTCAGTGTTATAAATGTGGTAAACCAGGACATTTTGCTAATAAATGTAAATCAAAATTGAAAGAAACCGAATGAAATGTCCTCAAGAAGACATTCAACAAAAATTCTTAATTGTTTATCCAAAGAAGATTCGTAATCAAGTGCGAGAGGAAGACTTGGCGAAATCTATCTTGAATCGGCGATAATTACATTAAGGATCAATGTCATGCTTGTACTATTAAAAATAAGCATAATACGACTCTTGTTTTGACTATTGGAAAGCCGTTGTTGAAATGAATGGTTTAGATATTGGAGGACCCAGTGTCAATGTCCTAACAGAAACCCAAAAGTCCCTTCTAAACTTAGCGGATCAGATTAAAGATCCGAAATTAAATTAAAGTTTTTGGAAGCATTATAAAAACCAAAAAAAAGAAATTCTTCCCATGTAAACAATATAGCATGAGAGAAGTCATGAAACGTGTTCAAAATATTTCTACTCTTGAAAAGCCTACTACTATCCGGGACCTTAAGAGTGATATTAATATTACGAAATCAAATAAAGCAATTCTGAAATACTAATGTTATTATTTTCCAAGACTTAAAAATATTAAAGAACAATTAATTCATAAATGGGATAATAATATAGAATCCTCTAAGACCTGAATCTTCCGATAAGCTAGAATCTTACGAACGATTATTTAATGCTTATGAATCAAGTAGTCTTTCAAAAATGGTATATCGTAATTACTTTTGTTATTAAACCGGATTTTATTATTAATGATGTCATTGCCACTTGTAGATAGTGGTGTCTTGACATGAATTGTATCCGGAAGGGTTAATTCTACTAAATACTTCCAGAAAACCACTCAATCTTTAACCAGTGCAAGTGGAAACACTATGAATATTAAATACAAGATACCTGAAGCCTTAATCTGTAATCAAGGTTTATGTTTACCTACTTCTTTTGTCCTCATCCGTAATATGAATCAAAGTATCATATTAGGCACCCCTTTCTTATGTCTTTTAATGCCTATTTCAAAAATCAATAATTTAGGAATTCATACTACTCTTAACAACGGACATATTATTTTTGAATTCATAACAGAACCTTATACAAAAGAGTTAAATCAAGTTAAACACATGATTTATTCTAAAGAAAAGCAGATTAATTTTATTCAAAAAGAAATAAAATTTCTTACTACAGAACAGAGAATTTTACAACCTTCTTTACAGGAGACAAGATAAAATTGATCTACAAGACTCTTCAAACCAAATCAGAAGTGATGTCCCAAATGCTTTACGGAGCAGGAAGAAGCATATTATTTCTCTTCCTATGTCCCTAATTACAATGAAAAAATATTCCTACTAAGTCTCGACCTAGTCAAATGAAAAGGAATATTTACTTTTTTAAAAAGCGAAATTGAGTCCCTTAAACATAAAAAATTGATAAAACCTAGTACTTCTCCCAGGGTTGTACGACTTTTTTATGTCAATAAAAATTCAAAAATTGAACGAGGAACTCCTAGACTCGTTATTAATTATAAACCGCTTAATGAAGCCCTTGATGGATTAGATATCCAATCCCGAATAAAAGGACCTTCTCGATGACTTCATGATGCCACTATTTTCTCTAAATTTGACATAAAATTAGGATTTTGGCAAATACAAATTAGAAAACAGGATACTTATAAAACGCTTTTTACAAAGAGTACCCTTTGGTCATTATGAATGTAATGTTCTTCCATTTGGTGTCAAAAATGGACCTTCGAGAATTCAACATATCATGAATGATATTTTTAATCCCTTTATCGAATTTATTATCATTTATATTGATGATGTTTTAATTTTCTCTTCATCCATACACCAAAGATATTAAACATTTAAATATTTTCAAAAATGTTATCATAAAAAATGGTTTGGTAGTTTCGCCTTTAAAATGAAACTTTTCCAAACTAAAATCGATTTCTTGACATAATATTTTCAATGGAACTATAATTCCAATTGATAGATGTATCGAATTTGCATCTAAATTTCCGCATTTAAATTAAAGGTATTAACCAACTGCAAAGATTTTTGGGAAGTCTTAATTATATTCAAGATTTTTACCCAAATCTTTCCCAAGATACTGCTATTCTGTATACTCGATTACGAAAAAATCCTTTACCTTGGACTAATGAACATACTGAAGCAGTAATAAAAATCAAAACCAAGGTTAAACAAATACCTTGTCTTTCCCTACCTAATCCCGATTAGAAAAAGATTGTTTAAACTGATGCTTCTGACACAGGATATGGTGGGATTTTAAAGCAATTTAATCCTAACAGTAAAAGAGAAGATCTTGTCCGTTTTACTTCAGGAACTTGGAAAGGACCCTCTTTAAATTATCCTACTATAAAGAAGGAATGCCTTTCAATTGTTAAATGTGTTTTAAAATTTTAGGATGATCTTTTGAATCAGCACTTTTTAATTCGAGTTGATTGCTCAGCTGCAAAACAGATATTTATAAAAGATGTTCAGAATTTAGCATCTAAACAGATATTTGCAACCTGGCAGAGTACTTTATCCGTATTTGACTTTGATATTGAATATATCAAAGGAAAACAGAATTCTTTACCAGATTTTCTAACCCGAGAATATTTGCAGGAATGACCGATGAAGCGCGTGGTAAAAATGAGGCCGTGAGGCGTAGCTAATTTGTACTATCTGAAATTCTGTGCTTAAATACTCAATCCAAATTTCTTGACTTCTTCTAGCCAACCAACAATGAAAGGATGTTCTCCTATTACCCGAACAAAGATTACTTTCCCAACAAAATACGGAAGAAACAAGATTGATCATTGAATGAATGAGGAGAAATGGATGAAAGATCCATGGGAGATAAAGAGACGTTATTTAACGACTCAACAGCCTCCTCCCCGCTTTCAATCAAGATCGCTATGTTTATGAGCAAATTATCCTTGAAAGCGGCATCCATGGACATTAAGCACACGCTTACATGATCCATCAAAATCGACTAGTCCAATCCAATACAAGAAACAACCGCCAAGAGCATCACGCCTCTTCTAATCGAGGTATTAATCCCCATACTACCCGAACCGTTGAATCTAGTCACACGTTGAAACCCGATCTGACTATTGGGATTATATTGATTCCTTCACACAGGTATTTTATTATCAGAATCCAATTCATAATCATAGTTGGTTTATCCGTATCTGTCCTAATGTTCTAAAAAATGAAATTCCCAACTGGTTTTTCGTTTGGTGGGATAAATTTGGAATCACTCTTGAAACCCTACCGAATCCCGTTCAAACAGCATTCAAAGAATGGCAAGTAGCTTATGCCCATATATCAGTAAATAAAGATTTGTCAATGCTTAAATTACTGGCCCATTTCATAATTCGTTTCAGTATCCCTTGGATATGGAAATGGGATTTCCAATGTGACTATCAGAATAAAATTCCCCGTCTTAAAAGGGTATTTTTTACCAAATGGTGGGATAAAGGAATTAATCCCACTTTACCAGAACTTCTCAAATCCATAGAAAATCATATTCAGGCTTGTTTAGATGTTATACCTCAAAGCCTTCCAGCACCAACACCAGTCAATCCTTTTGTCAAAATCCAAGCAGACTTAAAACAGAAGTTTCCAAATCTAACTGAAACTGAACTCATAGTCAAGACCATGGATTATATGAAAATACAATTCCTACAGTCTCTAGTCCAAGATGATGTTTCTATGAAAACAGTTAGCGATGATGAATCTGAACAGGATGACAATCAATTCAACGTCTTAGCCGGAGAAAGTCAAGAACCAGAACCCACCATGGGAGACTTTTGGGATTCTCTCACTTCCATGATTTTTGAGAAAATGGAACAAGACAAAAAAGGAAAAGGAAAAGCATAAAGCTATTCTCCACTACAGCATCAATAATCAGAAAAGGACAACCACAGTACCTCCACCAGCAAAAAGGACATGGCCAGCTGCACTTCAATTATCAAAAAATGACGCCAGCTGTCAGCAATAATACTCCACTCAACCAACAACCTGTCTCACGCCTTCCACTTCCTACGGCTGAGAGTTAAAAAAGAAAAGATAAGGATTACTGATCGACTCCACTACCAAGGACACGCCAGATCCTTTCTCATCTTCTTTCTTGTATAAAAGGGGATGTCCTCACCCATTGTTGAGGCAGATTTTCTTTTACGTTTTCTCTGTATTCTCTCTCTCTCCCTCTCTCTCTAAATATTGAATATATAAGTTTGAAGTTTGAAGATATCCAAGGATCCCTTGTAAGTTTTAAGTATTGCTTCTGTTAATTATTATATCTCTTTACTAGAGCTTTTAGATTATCATACTGAAAACAGTAATCGTTATAAAACAGCATATCAAACTGCATCCAATAGCCATAATCGTTCTTATTTTTTAGAACAGTTCAACAAATCTGAACAATTTATCGTTTTAACTAAAAAAGCGCTATCACGGAAAAAACACAATAAACTTATAGTTTTGGGGAAGACCCCAAATCAACAGTAACTTTATGAGATCATATACGTAATAATTTATCTGCTAATATATATTTAATATGCCTTTAAACATTCATGCCATCTTACTAGATGAGATAGATTAAGATTGATGTCTGATTAAGTGGAACGTCACCCAAGTCGTGTTTTAGGACTTTGCCTTTAGCCGTGTTATGGCGTTGTGGCTTTTATCCTCTGTAAATCATTGACAGGCGTGCTTTATTTATATCAATCTTTGATCCTCCCTCCTTTTTATTTGAGTCAAAGTGGTTATTTAATTTATGTGAGCTAATAAATAATAATAAGTGATGGGTAAATTAATTTAATTACACTGGCCTTAAAACCAATTGAAATTAATTTTTTTGTGGGTAATAAATATTATTAAAATTAAGAGAGTTAATAAATTAATAATAAATAACTTAACCTAATCTTCATCACAAATATATATGGTACAAACTCTGAGTAAAGGAACGGAACGGAACGGAACGGAACAAAGAGGAAGAATTATACTGGTACGTGATTTGCTAGTAAAATTGAGATAACCAACCATCAGACAGATAAAAACTAATTTGATGAAACAAGAAGGTAATAATTATATTATATGCTTGAGATTTAGCATATCAGGCCCCTATTGTTTATATATTCTAAAGTATAGATTCATAGTATGTCAAATTGCTATTGGTCGAAATTTTTATTGGTTGTATGCTCTCATTGGTTTTGAATCTTAATTTTTTTTAATTGAAGAATGAGGTGATCATTCGCGTGAAACACTGAATGCTTTCAATTTGTATCACCTGACCAACTAATAAAATAATTAATAATTAAACTAATAAATTAATTAATTGTAATCTTATTATATATATACGGTCCGGATTTTAAACTCACTTCTCATCTAATATACCTTGCTCACCCCCCTTTAGCGATGCACCGAACGACGATTCGGTCTGTAGCTATAGGTTCGGTCCGTCGCTAAAAATTAAGGCGACAGGTCTATATATAACGACAAACCGAATCGTCGCTCGATCCTTCGCTAAAGGGGGATGAGCAAGGTATATTAAATAAGAGGTGAGTTTAAGATCCGAATCGATATATATATATATATATATATATATATATATATATATATATATATTAGTAAGTATTTAATTATAGTATTAAGCTTATAAATCGAATTAAAAATTGTGTATATTTAATTAAACTAATTAATTTTGTTGATAAATTATAAAATTTACTTAATAATTCATCACCGTCTAAAAATTATCGTTTAAGATTAATTCACATAGATAAAGGAATGTAATTAATACCTATTGAAAATACTATACTACCTTTATTATAATTATCTCAAACAATTATTAGCTTTGTAGATTCCAAAAAGGAGTATACCATTCAATTAATTCTACTATTTTTTTCCGCCAAAAACTTATACTACATGTGCCAAAAAACTTTTTGTACAATAGACAGATCGATTTCTTTGCCAAAAAAATTTCTTCCTAAACGTTTGCTATTCTCTTACCAAAAGCTTGATTTCTCATCTAGATCAAGCAAAACAATGGGGGAAAGATGCACAAATTCAAAGTTCAAATATTGTCAAAGTCATCGAAGGCCTCTTAATTGGTGAAATAGATTTGAATGTGGAAATCATAAATTTCAGGGATATTGGGCAAGATAAGTGTTGAAAAAAAAAAGGTTGCGTTGCATTTGTTGGTCAAAATCCTCACCCATTGAATTTGGCCTTCATTTTTTCTCATTCCCTAACCCTTTGATTTTTCTACCTTCCTCATTTACTTCTCTTCCCCTTATTTTTCCTATAAAAGGACAGTCAAAGCTTAAGGGAAAATCACACCACAATAACAAGAAGCTTAGAGAAGCAAAGAGAGTTAGAGAGTGAGAAGCTCAGTTAGAACATTCTGAGAGTAAGGGTGTAGAGAGAAATAAATAGTTAGTTTATTTCTTAATTAAGAGTTTGTAATCTCCATATTAATTATTTTTATAGTAAATTTCTGAAATCTCTCCTTGTGGTTTTTCTCAGTTGGGTTTCGACGTAAATTTTTGGTGTTGTTATTTTATTTCTCATACAGTAGTGTGTTTGTATTTATCTTAGTATATTTGTGTGAGCATGATTTCTCAACAATTGGTATCAAAGCTTTTGGTTCACGCCGTTGGTGTCTAAAAAAGTGGTTCAAAAGGTTGCGCCTTTAAGAAATGTGATTATTTAATTAGTCACTGTTGCAAAAGCACGAAGAGACTCCCACCCGACTTACACTTGCCTAGACAACTGGCAGGGACGAAACCAGGATTTGATCTTGGGGGGGGGGGGGCAAGAATTTTTTTAACAATATAATATATATTCATCATTAAAAAGTAAAGTTCCACCATTACAAAATATATTTTTACTAAAACAAAGATAATGTAGTAATAGATTTGCTTTACTGAAGACAACAAAACATAGCAAAAAAAGTCTTTTAGAACATATCTTCGTCAAAATTGCACCCGACGTTCTTTCAAATCACGAAATCCATCTATGATTGATTCTGTACTGAACTATTTCGTAATTTCTTTTTCAATGTGGATAATAAGAGAATTTGTAAGATATTCATCCTCCATCTTGTTTCGAAGTTCAGATTTGACAAGACACATAGCTGAAAATGCACGTTCTGTAGTTGCAGTAGAAACTGGAAGAGTTAGAACAAACCTGATCAGTCTATCGATTAGTGGATAGATTGTTGACTTTCTTGTTTTCACCAACCATTGACAGAGATCAGAAATAGTGGACAACTTTTGAAATTCTTGATGTGGGAGTACATCAAACTCGTAAAGTTGCAATTATATCCTTAAGTCTTCTTTCTCATTCTCTGTGAAGTCTTTGGGGTAAAATTCATCCACAAGCTTACAAATATCATTAATACTGAAAGACGTATGCCCATTTTGAGGATCCAATGTAGAGCTGAGAACAAGTAACTTCACCGCATGCTCACTAAACCTATTGTTTAGCTCTTTTGAATCGAGAGTCTATTATAGTATAAATATATCAATCCGATAATGCTCAATCACTGTAAATTTATCTTGTTGATGTCGAGCTCGGCCTCTTCTCTCAACATATAAAGAATCTAAATCTGGGACATCTATTATATATCATTCACAAAAAGACTTCACCTTTATTATGAAAGTATCACATCCATCATCTCTCAACTTCTGAAGAAGTTTCTTTGTGGTTTTCACAAGGTGCATAGCATTTAAAATATCTTGAGATTTTCGCTGCAAAGCTTGAGAAAGCATATCAGTGATTTCCATAATTGCTTTCATAAGATGCAAGATGAACACAAACTCAAAAGAAGTCAAAGAAGTGTAAGCCGAATCAGCATCTCCACGTTGATCCCAAGTTCCATCATCGATGATGTTCAATAAAACCTGACAAGTTGCACTAAACATTTTAATCAATCTAGAAAGAGACCTTAAATGAGAACCCCATCGTGTATCTCCAGCCCTTTGTAAAGTACCAATCTGATTCATTTCTGTCCCAGTCTCAAGCTCTTCAGTGGAAATCAAATGAGCAACATCGGAAGATTGAGCAGCTTTTAATTCATCGTTACGTTTACAAGAAGCGCCCATAATATTTACAATAAAACTAAATTTTGAAAAAAATTGATGTACAAAAGTAACTTCTCTAGATGTTGCAACTAATGCATATTGCAAATGATGAGCAAAACAATGGACATAATATGCATACGGACATTCATTAGCAACTAGAGCTTGTAACACATTCCATTCCCCTCGCATATTACTTGCTCCGTCATATGCTTGACCTCGAATATTGTGAAAGTCAAGATCATAACGGGAAAGAGTAGAAAATATCTCGTTCTTTAGAGTTAACGCCTTCGTATCTGGTACATGTATGAGACCAAAAAAGTGCTCCCGAATAAAATCATCTTTGTCAACAAATCTAATAACAATAGCCATTTGCTCCCTTTTTGACTGGTCTCGAGCTCCCGAACAATAACCATCTTTGCCTCAATATGATGTTTGAACATTAGGCTCATGGGTCAGTAGAGATATGTCAACATGAGTTGATTGCTTTCTCTTGAAAAATGAATCAATAGTGTGTGATTTTCCCATGATTCTAAAATAAAAAATAAAATATTCAACTTTAGAATATACATAACATTTTTATTGCGGGCTCTAATAATTTCAGATACCTTGTGCCAACTAAGCATTTCATTATACATGAGATTGGTTTGAATATGCAAAAATCCCAATTGTTTCACTTCAGAATGAAATTTTTTCATGTGAATTTTCAGAGCAGCTATGCAATAGAGTGGCTCATGGTTTTGTTGAGCTTGCTCAAGTATTTAATTTTCAAAGATATTTTCTTCCATGTGCAGTGCTCCCATCTTCACTACTTCTACCTTTTCATTTCAAAGGTTTTGTGAGGATCGTATTTACTGGAGTATCACTTTTATGATATCAATTATTTCAAAGGTTTTATGATAGATAATTTTATTTACTATATTGCTATCTTGTCACAACTCTAGCTAATCAACTACCTACTTAAAATAAAGGTGGTCTTTGAACATCATATTGAGACAATGATAGAATCAATTCATCAGCCCCAAATTATTACAACTGATATCTTTTTATTTTGATTGCTCAATAATTTTTAACACATTTTTATAAAATTATGATAAAAATGCAGTTTCATAATTTTTAACAGACCTTAACCTATTTTTTAACACTGAAAACCTCAGCAGTCGGCTCTAAAATTGGTTTCTTTCAGAGAAAGATAGATTTACCTCGGTGGCTCTTGGGCTTAGATTTTATTTTTGTCAATACAATATTCAATAGGTTCCCCTGGCTGGCTAACTGGGTTAATATGAAATAGAATATACACAAGTATTTAATTTAATCCAACAAGTATCACTGACCAAAAGGATAAACAATATAACCACAAATGTTAAGCTAATCCATATATACACCTTAGAAATAGTCAGACATCAAAACCCTAACCATTGCAAATTGATTTATAAAAATATGTATGTATGTGTGTGGATGACTAACCGAGATCGAAAGTATCTGAGGGGAGAATATAGGAGCCTTGGAGGTGGAAGGTGATTTGGAAAATAATGAGGGCGGCGCTGTCAAAAATCAGGCGATAGGCGATAGGCGATAGGCGGTAGGCGGAGCCGCGGAGGCCAAATCTAATTTACCGTGAAATAATAGAGGGACTGAGGGAGAAATAGAGATACTGAGGGAAGAGCGTGTTGATCAGTGGGTTTTATACCTACTTATTGAATACCAATTCACGCGGACTATGCCCATCTCAAGTACATTTTAGGGTATTTTTAGTTACATTTCATGTTATTTTGCATTGCATTTGCTTAAAACTCCTTTTAGTAAAAAAGTGCATGAAATGGCCTAATTTGGTGGTATTAATGGCATGAAGCTAATGGATGCATGTCGTGAGGATCTAGTGGAGCAAGGAAACCAAGCATGACAAGGATGAACAACATAACAATTCAATGGCGTGCGATAATAATGCGAGAACCAGACTTCGAAGCGAAAAGCGAGTCTGAGTGCATCGCAAGTCGGTATAAGCTTGAGGACGCGTGCGGTGAAACTGCACCTACCGACGGACATTGCACTGCTTCTGAGTCGTCGTGCTTGCCAAAAAAAACACATGGAAGAGTCGCCCGGCACTGCTGATGCTTGAGGTCACCGAATCTGTTTTATTTTAATTTTTAATTAAAAGGGTTGTATTTGATAAAAACGATTTCTGACTGGTGTCAGACGTATCATTCATTAGTTTTTACGTATTTTCATATTAGTAACTAGGGTTTACACTATGAGAGAGATTCTAACGTGGAACGGAGCCTAAACGCCAACTTTTCTAATTCTTCTTGGGATTTTCTATCATTGTGGATTATTATTAGTATTTTGCTGGATATATATGAGGATTTGAACGTTAATAGTGGATTATAATTAGCAATTGGTTTTGATCGTTTATATCCTTCATCTTTCAATTGTTTGCTTATTAGCCATGTTTTGCTCTGATCCCATAATGGCTTTTGGTTCAGTTATGAACTAAACTCCATTATGGGATTCTAACGGATTTTAATATGTAGTCTAATTGCATGCTTGATTGCTGGGGCTGTTTTACATATCATATGGGATTTCTATTATGATTGTTTTGCATGTATGAATGCTTGATCACCATTTGTTTTTAGTACTTGTATGGAATTGACAATGAACATGCAAGTATGAATTGTAATCATGATAGCATACGTATATGGGGCTGTTTTGCATGGCTTGTGTATTTCGTGAACCAGATAGACATATACTGTTTCACCGTATGAGTTAAAATAAGGGCTTGTGCTTAAATTCAATATGATTGCAATTTCACATAGACATATAGTGATTTTGGTTATATTGATGATTACATGGAGTCTATAGCTTGTGGATGATGTGTAAGTAGGTCATAGTACATTGAAAAATGGCTATGACTCTATTAGTGCTCTTGGCTACTTTCCTGTGATATGTGAACAATTCTTGCATGATAGTGGTAATTAGATGAAGTATTAAATGAAGTTAGGATCCCATTATTTCTAGACTTGGTTTATTCCATTATTATTCTTGTTTTAGTTGTTATATGCAATTAGAGTAATTCACCAATATAGTCATTAGTTCAAGCATATAAGTATAGTGATTTAATTGATGCATAGTAGTTTAAATTTGACAACTTTCTCTGTGGGATCGATACTCTACTTACTCTGTATTACTTGTTGACATATGTATGCTTGCATGAGTTAGAGCTCTTTTATCAGAACTGAAAAAGAGGCAACACATGTATATTAAAAATAATATAGTAGTTATTGCCTTATTGGGCCAGGCCAATAACTAAAATAATATAGCGTGTATTGAACAAGTGGGCCTAAAAAATTATTCACATCACTCAGCAACAAAAAAAATCCAGATTTTGGGGGGGCATAGCCCCCTGCAGCCATGAGTCAGTTTCGTCGCTGACAACTGGTACGATCCATTTAAAGAGAAATTAGGCAAATCACAAATACGAAGATGATAAGCACAAGTGCGAGGTATGAAGTTGAACCATTTGACGGTAAGTCAAATTTTAATATTTGGTAGTGTACAGTCAAAGATGTATTGGCTCAACAGGGATTGATGAAGGCACTAGAAGGGAAGAAACTAGTGACTATGACAGATGAAAAATGGATAGAACTTGAAGCAAAGTTCGTGGCAACAATCAGATTGAGTTTGACACCACAGATCAAATATCAGGTTTTGACATGAACCTCTTCGAAGGACTTGCGGGAGCGAAACTTGAGAAAGTTAATTTACAAGTCAAAGTCTCTGTCAAACCGATTATATTTGAAGAAGGAATTGTATCGGCTTCGGATGGAAGAAGGGTCAGATTTGGCCAATCATATTAATGAGTTTAATAGATTTGTGACCCAACTAACAAGTATTGATGTGAAGTTGGACGAATAAGATAAAGCCTTATTGCTTCTTGTCTCTCTACCAGATTCATACTCAACATTCCAGACTACACTCCTTGTAGGGAAGGAAAAGCTTGTAGTTGACGATATGATGTCAGTAGTCCTAGACCAGGATAAGTTCAGGGGCACTACTTCTAGAGATCAAGGAGACAAACTTCTTTCTTTTTTAGATGGGCGTAGCAGGGGTCCTAATCGAAAGAAGTATTCCAGCAAGGAACGAGAAAGGTCTCAGGCGAGACCAGACAAGAAGGATAAATCTCAGTTTGAGTGTTATCATCGCCACGAGAAGGGCCACTACAAAAATCAGTGACCATTGTTGAAGAATGATAACAAGAAAAAAGGTAAGCAGATTATAAATTCTGCTAAAGTTGATGAGCAAACAGATGTGTGTAGCAACAGAGAGTTGTACACAGTAACAAAAAATAAAGCTTCACAAGGTGATCTCTTATCTGTTAGAGATAGTGGCAGTCTTATAGATTGGTACATGGATTCCGGTTGTTCTTTTCATATATCTCCTCACAGGGATTGGTTTGATACTTTTACATCCTGCAACGGTGGTACAGTTTTATTGGGTAACAATGCAGTCTGCAATAAGCACCATCAAAATTAAAATATTTGACGGGGTTATCAGAACATTGGATGATGTAAGGTATATTCCAAAATTGAAGAAGAGCTTGCTATCGATTGGAGTACTCGACTCTATAGGCTGTAGTATCTCAGTCAGAGATGGTGTCATGAAAATTACCAAGGGTTCGATGGTAATTATGAAGGGCCAGAAAAATGGCACCCTCTACAAGTTGATAGGGGACATAGTTGCTTGTGGAGCAGCAATTTCTGTGCAGGATAATTCCAACAGTGATAGCACAGAATTATGGCACATGCCACTTGGTCATTTGAGTGAAGGTGGAATGAAAGAACTTCACAAAAGGCTATTGCTGAAAGATGTCAAAATGTGCAGTTTGGAATTTTACAAGTTTTACGTGTACGACAAACTACATAGGGTCAACTTCAAGGTAGGAGCACATACAAGTAAGAATGTACTTAATTTTGTACATTCAGACGTGTGGGGCCCGATCAAGCATACGTTAATGGGTGGAGCCCATTATTTTATTAGCTTTAGAGATGACTACTCCAGAAAGGTGTGGGTGTATTTTATGAAGTAGAAATTTGAGGTTTTCAGAATCTTTAAGTAGTGGAAAGCTAAAGATGAAAACCAGATCGGAAAGAAGTTGAAGTATTTCAGATCAGATAATGACATAGAATACAAGGACAGGTCCTTCCTACAATTCTGCCAGGATGAAGGTATCACCAGGCACTTCTCAATCAAAAGAACTTCAGAGCAAAATGGGGTTGTCGAAAGGATGAACAGAACTCTATTGGAACGTGCCAGGTGTATGAGGTTGAATGCAGGATTGCCCAAGAGTTTCTAGGCTGAGGTAATCAACACAGCGTGTTATCTGATAAATCTATCTCCTTCAGCTGGAATTGATTACAAAATCCTCGAAGAGGTATGGAGTGGGAAACCAGTTGATTTTTCTGTGATGAAAATCTTTGGTTGTACAGTTTATGTTTATCTTCCAGTCGAAGAGAGACAGTCCAAACTTGATCGAACGTCAAAAAAGCGTATTTTTCTTGGATATGAAGATGGAGTCAAGGGATATTGGTTATGGGATCTAGTATCCAAGAAGAAGGTTGTCAACAGAGATGTGGTGTTCAATGAGAAACACATGTTAAACAAGTCCGAGAATGAAGAATCTACAATAAGTGAGTTGCAGAAACAATCAGTTGAGGTGGAGCTTCCTAAAGAGGCTGAAGAGATTGACGATGATCATCATTCAGATCCCCAAGAGAGGCCCTATAATCTTGTTAGAGATCAGGAAAGGTGAGTCAGCAAACTAGTGCAAAGATATGGGTTTGATGACATGGTTGCCTTTGCTTTAATTATTGGTAGTGGAGATCCAACTAGCTATCAGGATGATATTTAGATCTAGAATAATGATAAATGGGCGATAGCGATGACATAAGAGATGGAGTCTTTACAGAAGAACCAGACTTGGGAGTTAGTTCAACTTCCAAAAGGATCTAAGGCTATAGGATGTAAGCGAGTGTTTAGGAAAAATGAAGCTCAGTCTGATAAAGAAGGTGAAAGATTCAAGGCCAGATTTGTGGAAAAGGGATTCTCTTATAGAGAGGGAATAGACTACAATGAGATCTTCTCACCAGTTGTGAAACACACATCGATTCGGTTGAACTTATCTATTGTAGCATCACAGGATATGGAGTTAGAGCAGCTTGATGTGAAAATAACTTTTCTCCATGGTGCTTTAGAAGAAAAGATCAACATGAAGCAGCCTGAGGAGTTTATTGAACCATAAAAAGAGGGCTTAGTTTGTAGTTTGAAGAAGTCTCTCTATGGTTTGAAGCAATCCCCAAGACAGTGGTACATGAAGTTTGACAACTTCATGTGTATTTTAGATCCCTTGATGATGTCTCTCTAGTATTGTTGACATTATATGTTGATGACATGTTGATAGCAGCAAAGAGAAAGTTAGATATTCTTCAGCTAAAATATTTGTTGAGCAGTGAATTTGACATGAAGGATCTTGGGTCAGCCAAGAACATCCTAGGTATGGAAATTCACAAGGATCGTCAGGCAGAAAAGTTGCGGCTAACTCAGAAAGGATATGTGCAGAAGGTCTTAGAGAGGTTTAATACGAACAATGCTAAACCAATTAGCACTCCATTGACAACACATTTCAGGTTATCTTCACAGGTGAGCCCATAGACAGAGGATGAGGTGGAGTATATGTCCAAAGTACTGTATGCAAATGCGGTGGGTTGTCTAATGTACGCCATGGTATGTACAAGGCCAGATATCTCACAAGCAGTCAATGTAGTTAGCAGGTATTACTATGCTATGGTAATATTGATTTACTATTGGTTTTTAGTATCTGTATCTCAAATTATGAAGTTGTCCTATGAACTTTTTGTTTTAAATTATGAAACTTCTAATTTGATTACTTTGAGAAATAAAAATTAAACACATACTATAATTTTTTCCTTCATAATTTTGATCATGATGAATAAAACCATGGAGATTTTCATTACTTAATGCGTTTACATGAGAACTTGAAGCATTAGTACTAACCATTAGTTTTTTTTTTCAAATAGATGAAATTGTCGACGAATGTAATGAAGATTTAGAGTCAACGTCAACACATAATCGCATAAAATATGCGATTTTAAGTGACGAAAAGCGCAAAGCCATTTATAATGTGCTACAACAAAAGAGTATTGATGAAAAACTGAGAAAAAAGGCAACAATGGAGGTGGCTTCATCATTTTTTGTTCTGATACGTACTGTTCAGCAAATTTGGAAACAAGCAAGAGATAGTGAAACTGTTGATGTCTCTAAGAGGACAGAGAATTGTGGTCGTAAGAGAATCGACATTGATATCAAAAGAATTTGAGAAGTCCCTTTACAAAAACGAACAACTCTTTGAAGTTTATCTTCTTCTATCAACATAAGCATGACCACATTGTTTAGACATGTGCAATCCGGAGATATCCGGCTACATTCGAATGCTATCAAGCCTTTTCTAAAGGAAGAAAACAAAAAATCGCGATTGCAATATTGCCTATCAATGCTTGATGCAAGTAGCATGACCCATGACCCAATTTTCACGGGTACGTATAATATGGTTCACATTGATGAAAAATGGTTTTACATGACAAAAAAAATCTGAAAACTACTACTTTTTACCCAATGAAGAAGAACCATTTTACAAAAATTTCATTGGAAAAGTCATGTTTTTAGTAGCTTTAGCTCGTCCAAGGTTTGATGTGCAAAGAAATGAGATCTTTTCAGGAAAAATTGGAGTGTTTCTTTTTGTTACTCTAGAGCCTGCTAAAAGAAGTAGTATTAATAAAGCTGTAGAAACCATGGAAACAAAGTCAATCACTTCAGTTAACTGGTATGTTATAAAGATGTATTTGATTGAAAAAGTATTACTTGCCATCAAGGAAAAATGGCCAAGAGAGGTGTTGCATTATCCGATATTTATACAACAAGATAATGTCAAAACACACATCAGTCCTGATGATGAAGATTTTCGCCGACCAGCCACACAAGATGGATTTGATATACGTTTAATGTGTCATCCTGCAAATTCTCCTGATTTGAATGAATTAGATCTTGGATTTTTTGCTGCTATTCAATCCTTGCAGCACAAAGAATCACTAAAAATGTTGAGGAGATGATTAATGCCGTTGTGAATTCGTTTCAAGCTTTTCCTACTGTAAAGTCTGATTATATTTTTTTAACCTTGCAACTGTGCATGGTAGAAACAGTACAAAATTCCACATATCAAGAAAGCAGTGTTGTAAAGTAAAGGTGAACTCCCTTCTCAAATAAAATGCGACGCTGAATTGGTACAAAAAGTTAACCGTTATTTAGAGCAAGGAATTTAGTTGAACATGTATCTCTTTCAATTTGATCTGCCTGTTTTATTGTTTGGGATTATTAATTTTATATATTATTCTTTTCCAGTTGTCTTTCAATTTAGAAATATTGTTTGTATTTGTACAGGTTAAATTTTAGGTATTGGAGCATATTTTGGTTATGCTTGTGTTGCATCATGTATCAGTGTCATTCAAGATCGCCCCCAGGCTAAAGCCCAGTTCTGTATAAGAACTTTTGTACCACTAAAATTGATAAATTTTAGTACTAAAAAGATTTTGTTATGTATATATATCCAAACTAAAGAGACTAGCCCAGATCAGTTTAAATTTTAAGGATCACAAAAAAATTACCCAATGAAATAGGCCCAATTTTATTTTATTTTTTTCGCTTTAGGTCATTAAAAACTTAGGGTCGCCCTGGTGTCATTTTCAACTGTGCACATATAGTGATCCATAGTTTGATATAAAATTTTGTATCTTAAGATGGCATTTTAATTGCTTATGTTTTTTTAAATCTGTTTTCCTTGTTTCCTGCTCATTTTCTATGCAATTGGGATGAGGAATGAGGCTGACTTTGGCATAGTTTATTGATTTTGGAACAACTGTATAAATGTTGCGTATGTATTCCATTAGATACTAAAAACTATTTTTGTCCGATTTGCTTTTGAATATAAGAGGAGGCTGCAACAATCAAGGCTGTTTGCAAGGCATGGTATCAGACTATGATTTCAGATAGTGACAACACCGGGTTAGAGAACTTCTCTTAATAGATTAATGTTACCCAGTAATCTAGTGTTCTGCTCTTTAAATTCTCTTATTTTTTTTGGAATTGAACATGGATAAACTTGTTTTTGAACATGGATAAGATAGTGTGGTGTTGGATTCTGCGTTCTTGAACACTAAGCTTGTTTTCATGACTGAAAAAGTGTGGCTCAGCTTTGGATGTAGAGATGGTGTTTGATAAAATGTCTGAGAGGAGTATTTTTACATGGAATGCTATGATGGGTTGTTATGTTTCAAATGAGGAAGCTCATCTATTATTCATGTGCACTGAACTCATTTGTTCTTCATTGCAGCAGGGAACTTTAAACTTGTAAATGACTAGGGAACTTGTAATCACTGATGAACACAAGTAATGTACGCAATTGAAGAATATAGAGTTGGTCTTTCTTCATGTACACTGAGAAGCTATGCTATGTTATGCTACCATTGAGAAGCCTTAAATAAAAAAATTGGTCACTGCAGTTGAGATTTTTCCTTGGTCCACAATTCTTTTGGGTGAAATTAAATATTCACTTCTTTTTTATTATGCCTCTGTAGTTGCTCCATTTGAAATATCTTTCCATCTATTTTAGATAAATAAATTTCATTGAACTATGACAGATTTACAAACTTTTGGTTGGATGGTCTAGGAGAATTTAGGTCTAGGAGAGTTTGGCTATTTAATGTAGTTGGACTACTGTACACTCAAAAATTGAGTTTTTGACCAACTTCTTGAATATGTTTATTCTTCAAATCTTCATAGTTTAATTACCCTTTACTAGCCTGTTGTTCAATGGCTTAAATGTATAGGGAAATAGCTTGAAATAGCCTGTTGTGTATGTGAAATCATTGAATGCTATGGTGATCAAAGTGAATAGATCCTAGCATGAAATCATGGTTGATGAGGTTTCATCCTAGTCATATTGGTTGAGCTTGGCCTGTAAACTCTCCTTGCAACTCAGATTACTATATCAGTTATTTCAGAGGAAATTTTCTTAGAAGCAGAAAGGATGATTAAAGTAACTCTCTTATGTACAAATGTTTTTTTCCATGCCATTCATGCTCTCTGTCCAGAAGATATGGTTTGTTTGCCAATATGCTTGTTGAGGAATGTAGAATTCAACTTAATACTAGACTATTTTAAATGTTGAACCTCTTCAGTCATATGGAAATATTATCGTTTCTCATATAGGTTCAAGGATCCATCCAATAAAAGAAAATCTTTTTCTTTTTTTTTTTAAAGTAAAAATCAGGGTAGCAGAATTCACTATAAATTGCCCATGTTTATTTAACCTTAGATAATTGAGCCACAATTGTGTGGAGAACCTTAACTCCTCTATATATCCATCAATTCTAGTATACAAAATCACTATTCCAAGACCAAAAATAAATGAAATGATACATTAAAATTTATACCACAACTTAAGCACAAAAATTTCACAAACAAGGACAAAGAGAAGATCTAATACCCAGAATCACTAGAAGCTGAATCACAAACATTGACACTCTGAGAACACAGTTTAAGATCATTCTCATTCTTGGTAACTTGGTAAGCTTTAAAAAGCAAATAAGCAGTCCCTAAAAGTCCAGAATAAACAGTATAATCTTGAACACGCTTTCGACTCAATCACCGTGGTTCACTCACCACCTGAAAGCAAAACCACAAACACTTAATCCCATTTGTAAAATGAAAAAAAGAACTGATCTTTTCATAGAAATCTTGCTATTCTTTAAGGATATGTTTATTTGTAAAGATTACACTTTGGATTGGACTATTAATCACAAGTGTCTTGTTTGTTTTTCAATTTGAGCTTGGGACTATTAGTCCTGGGATTATAAAATAACTTAAGATGTGAGATTATTTAATACCATGTTCTACTTGGTATTATAATCCCTACCATTTGGGATTAAAAATTGCTAGACAAAACTAACCTCAACCTTTTTCTAAAATGACCATAATATCCTGCAATTTCTGTTATTATTACTGGCAACTTAAAACTTACTAGTACAAAGACTAAAAAAAATCGAGGGGGGGGGGGGGGGTTGGGGTGTATATATAATCACTGAATATTATTTTTTGGGGAAAGATAGGGGGTGAGTGGTGGGTGGTGGGCGAGTGGGGGTATATACATAATTAATAAATATTTTTTTTGAGGGATGAGAGTGGGGTTGGGCGGGGTGGGTGTATACATAATAAGTAAATATCGGTTGGGGGTTGGGGAGTGGGAGTGGGAGTGGGAGTGGGAGTGGGAGTGGGGGTGGGCGGGGGGGAATTATATACATAATCATTAAATATTATTTTTTTTGGAGGGGGAGGGGGGGGGTGGTGGTGGGGGTGGGGGTGGGGAGTGGGGTTGGGGTGGGTATATATAATTCTTGAATATTATTTTTTTGGGGATGGTGGGGGAGGGGTGGGGGTGGGATGTATACATAACCACTAAATATTTTTTGGGTTTGGATGTGGGTGTGGGTGGGGGGGGGGGGTAGGGGGTAGGGTGGGGAGGAGGGAGGGAGGGAGGGGTGGGGTGGGGTGGGTGGGATGAGGTGTATACATAATCACTAAATATTATTTTTGGGGGGTTGGGAGTGGGAGTGGGGTGGGAGTGGGGGTGGGGGTGGGCGTGGGGCGGGGTGGGAGTGTATACATAATCAAAATATTATTTTTAGGGGATGGGAGTGGGAGTGGGAGTGGGAGTGGGAGTGGGAGTAGGAGTGGGGGTGGGGGATGGGCAGGGTGAGAGTATATACATAATCAATAAATATTATTTGTGGGTGTGGGTGTGGGTGTGGGGGTGGGGAAGGGGGTGGGGGTGTATATATAATTAGTAAATATTATTTTTTTTTGATGTATAAATAAGTTTAAAATATATTATTATTGATAAGGGCATAATAGTACAAACTATATTTTTTAATCCAATACTTTAATTAATTCTGAAAAAAAATAAACATAACATGTGATTATTTTAAATTATCACATGAATAATTTTATAAAAAACAAACACGTGATTAGGACTGTTTAATCCAATAATCTTAAGATTATAATCATATGGATTATAAAATTCTTACAAACAAATATGGCCTAAAAATTCCAATATATTTATTAAAAAAAAAAAAGGTCCACAGTTAAAAGAGAATTGGATGTAGTTTCCTTTGACAATCATTATTTTTATTTTATTTTTTGATGTATAGTAGTACTTGCTATCACTGCATATATCCATGTTTTTATGCTATCATTTTATGTTGCACCAGCCACTGATGGAAATACAAAAAAAAAAAACAAGGTATTATATTTACAATTACAGACCTGAAAAGTTAGATATGTTCATTGTTCTGAACAAGAACTTTCAAATCACAGAGAGAGAAACAAAAAAGCGAGACATCCTAGTGATCTATATCAATTTCTTTATAAACCATAAATCTCATAAATCACAATTGAAAAAAGTATTCACTTCAATTACACAAAAATCTTTAATATAAAGGCCACCCATCTCTCTTTTCTATCCCTACACATTCTGCCAAACCAAAAAAAAAAAAAAACTATCATTCTGTTTCAGAGTTTTGGACGGAAAAAAAAAGAATAGAAATTTTGAATTTTTTTTTTTGCGTTGTTTTTGAGTTTTTAATAGAAAAAAATAAAAAATTTAGAATTTTCTTTTCTTGCGTTTTTGAGTTCCAATAAAAAGAAAAGAAAAATATCACTTTTATAAATTTACCCTTATATTAATTATAACCATTGAATTATGAATAAAAATATGCAAGATAAATTTAAACAAAGAAAAAATTTCATAATCAAATACAAATATCCAAATAAATGTTAAACAAAAACTACTTCTACAAAGTCATTGTCATACCATACCCAAAAGTCAACAAACATAATCTATATTATTAATACTAACTGAGATTATTCATCAAATTCTTCAAGAAATTCAATCTCATCTCTAATGGTAACTCAAACACTGCTCGTGTCTTGTCTCGATTTTTTAGTAGCCATAAATAGGCTTCATTGATTTTTTTTTCTCATCAAAATTCATTTCAGTTAGTCCTTTAAAGATATTATTTATAGAATAGACTTGCACAGATAAACTGATAAATGTTTCTCCCTATTATTCAAATGTCTACCCTTGCTTTTTTAATATGGTAGCTAATTTATCCATCACATTAGTTAATTTACCTTCATCATTCGAATTTTTCGTAACTGAGCTCCAAACTAAGCCACTAAATTCAATTGAACATTTAAACAAGTTAGAACACTCTGTAAAATGAGCTTTGAGAGTCTTTTGACTACTAAGCAAGTGACTTTTCTCTCAAGTTTTTGATTCAAATATTTTCAACTACGAATGTTGATCATGACCATGATGATTATACTAGTAACAATATCAAGTTGAAGTATAGATTTTGACATAAATAACATTAAATTAAATTTGGAGAGTAATTAACCCCATATATCCCCCAACTTCAGTTTTTTCCAACTACAGTTATTTATCTAACATGAAAAAGCATTACTAAACCAAAATTTAAAATTAAAAAGAAAAAAATTAGCAAAGCAAATACTCAGATTTCCATGAAAAACAAAGCTACAGTAAGATTGGACACAAAGTAAATCGGTGAGAACAATCATACAGTGATGGAAACATGTACAAAATCAAGTAAAACTCAGTTCATTTAATTTATGGATAGATACACACCAAATTGAATGTTTTAGAAATCCTTACTTGAATCATTTGCGTCAGTATGAGAACTCGTTCGCGGCAATAAAGAAGTCATTCAAGCCAAGAAGTCTCTCTCTATCAACTTAAATTTAGTAGATAAAAACAAATTGGGGACATAGTTTGTAATTTAAAATTTATTATATTGAAAGTTGAGGATAATATGTGAATTATAAAAATATTACTTATTCCAATTTCTTTTCTGTTCAAATCAGGCCAATTTTTGACGGAAAACTTTGGCAGGAAAAGTGGCCAAGTTTTCTATCCATTTCTTTTCTTTTCCATTTATTAAAAAACTCAAAAACACAGGAATTGGAAAAAAAAACTTAAATTTTTCGTTCTTTTCTTTTCTTTTCTGTACATTTTAAAACTCAGAAACATAGTGTAACCTCATGAGAACTTCTGACAAACCAAAAAAAAAACTAACCTCATGAGAACTTCTGACAAACCAAATAAAGACTCTCACGCCTCCTACTTAATAGAACCTGGGAAAATAATTTTTTAACGTGAATCAAAATATAGTTTGAAGTTCTTACTTTTCAAAAACTTGATATGCTTCTTCAGGAAATTTATTCAAATCGAAATTACGATCTGCATGTGAATTCAAATTAAAATCATGAACAATTTTCTTCTTTTTCTAGACAAATTTCTTCTTATCTTCTTCATCTATATCCATTGTTTATCAAAAGTTTGTGGTTATTGTATATGCTTTTGAAAGTGAAATAGAAAAGATGATGACTAGCCATGATTATATGAATAAGAATCATTGGGAAGGGAAGGAATTTTGAAGGTTGTTTGAACGATGAAGAAGCTTTTTTTTTAGGAAAACGATTAAGAAAGCTTTTAAATAGGAGAAAGTTTTAAATAAGAGTAAAGTACAGAAAAAATAGTTACTCTGTATTGATAAACTCAAAACGTCAAATATATCAGAACAAAAATTACTTCCCAAAACGTCAATCTTTTAGGAACAGATGGAACAATAAATTTAACAATATTATGTTATTAATGGTTAGATTTGTAATAAAATTTTATGTTATTTTATTAGATCGAATTGAAGGATTTTAGCATAATCTTATTTAAATTTTGGGTATAACATTGCTTATTTCATGTACGGATTTCGTACTCTTTCAGCAAGACTCTTTTGATTTTAATTTATACGTTTCGAAATTTAATATTACCTCTCATAATTATTCCTTGTCAATTTATTATGATAGTTTATTTTGGCGGCAATATTGGAACTCCTATTTGTACTCTTTAGACTAGTGCATTATGTATAGAATTTAATTTGATGATCGTAGTAATATAGATGTTAATATATATTTTTGGAGACTTTGTGTTGATAATTTGTTTCGATTTAACATGTACATATTAGAACCATTTTGTGTTGATATTGTGTTGCATGTGTTGTGACATGATATTTTGTTAGAATATATTGTAAGGTATACCTGACTTATAACCACCTGTGGGGGTACCACATGCATGTCCTCTTAGCATCGAGACATGACACCTTCCGTGGCGGTGTGATCAGTCCACGATGTTTTCGTTTTGTGCTCCGATGAGAGTTGACTATTTGGTGATTCGTTGTGGAAGGCGTATAAGTCGAACCAAGTTTTCTGTTCTGTGGATTGGTGATGTTTGTGCCAAACATGTCTTCTAATTTTGTATGCATCTGGATTGCGCAGTCCGATGTGTGATTGCTTGTGTGGCATTATTTTGATTTCATGTGTGGCATTATTTGACATATTTGTGTGGCAAGGTATATTTCTGTTTGTTTTGAGCTCGGTATGAAATAACACCCAGCCATTTGATTCAGCATACTATTTTGTTATATTAGTTTTGTTCGTTACAGTCCAGATCATTAAATTGAGTTAGTAATTTTAGTTCATTATTTTGTACTCTATATCCGTACTGGGCATTTGGCTCATGCTGTATTTTTCTTCCGGTAGGTAATCAGGGGATCAAGGGCAAGTGTGATGAGAGTTCTCTTTTGTCCAAATGATTTAAATATTTTGTTTAGGTTGTGATACATTAGTTTGTTCAAAGTCGTAATAATTATATTATATTGTGGTTTGTGTAAGACCCCAACTTTTTATGAATAAAATTTAATTTTATGTATATATTATTCTAAATAATAAGTTGTTGATTTAATAAATGTTATAGTTAAGAGTGATATATACAAATTATCAGATAAATAGTTTGTAAGGGAATATTCATTTTATCGGGGAATATTCTTTCTGTCGAGAATATTATATTTGGTAAAGTACGACGGCGTCGTAATAACCAATCATTGGTGGCCCCCACAAACAGAATAACTGTCGGATAAAGAAAGTGACATAAATAACACTTTTATAAAATAACGACAAAAATTTTACCATTAACTATTAAAATACAAGGTGATAAATGTACAGTAATACGCTTTGTTCCACAATAGTACGCAGTATTGCACAGTAACATACGGTATTACATAATATCTCTGATTATTAATTCTTACGTAAGAAGTAACTTAGTATTTCATTCAATAATTGTCACAGTAGTTGCTGCATAGTATCTCATATTATTGATTCAATAATTGTTACAGTAACATCTGCACAATATTTTATATTATTAAATCAATAATTGTCACAACACAGTTACTCATATTATTTGAAATGATATAATTATTAGTTAGCATTATTGACAATGTCTAAAAAGTTCTGTCGAGGAAAGCGGTTAGGTTATCTAATTGCGCGATAGTAAGGAGAAATCCTTATCGAAATCCTCTTCTTTTCTCGGAACGATCTGGTTGTCAGTATTGTGATCAGCTAATAATATTAATAATTATTGAAAGATTGAAGAGTTGTAAATAATTGATGAATAAAAATTATTGATAAATATGATAAGTAAATAATTGTTCAATTTTATAAATGGAGGAATTTAGCATGAAACATTTGTTAAAAGTTTGGCATATTTTTTTATGGAACCACAATTATCTTCTCCGATAAAATATTTATTCAAATATATTGTTATAATATTACATTATAATAATATAATGTGATAATATAATAGTATAATTTTATAATTTAAATGAAAATATTATTATACTAATATATAATTTTCAGCACGTGAATAAAAGTGGAGTGAAGATTAGCATTTTGATTTTGAATTTTTTTTTTCAAAAACCTTTCGTGCACTTCTTTTTTCTTTTTCTTTTTTCCAATTTGGTGGCTTGAAAGTTTCTCCTGCAAATTCATGTCTTCCAAATTAGTGGGCCCTCGTCCATTAGAAAGGAGAGTTAGGCATGAAAGTTAGGCAGAGAGTACTTAGGCAGATTTCTTTATTTTTTTTTCTCCGAGTTGCACTATAAAAGGGAGGTTACCCCTTTATCCTAGAGACGCCAAAAAAAAAACACAATTGTTTGCCTTGACACATAACCAGGCGACAAGTGCGTCAGGGACTGTTTCTGATACTCTTTTAGTTGACAGTCATGAGGCTTCTATTTTATTTGATACTGGTTCTACTCATTCAGTGGTTGTTCAGTCTTTTGTTCTTCACCTGAGTGTGAATGTTATGTCTATTGCTACCCCGATGGAGACCTCTGTTGTTATTTCTGATTTATATCGAGGGTGTCCGATTAGTTTTGGGATAAAGTTCATAGAGCTAATCTTCTTCCAATGTGTATGCACAATTTCAATGTTATTCTTGGGATGGACTGGTTGGAAAAACATCATGCCACTATCGATTGTCAGGCGAAGAATGTTATATTTAAAGATGTGAAATGTCCAGAATTCGTATTTCAAGATTCCCGACCAAATAGAGTGGTTAAGTTGATTTCAACTTTGAAAATTGGAAAGAATTAATTGGACTTAGAACTTAGTTTGAGCAACTTATAAGTATGGCAAAATAGGTCCTAAAGCTTATATTGAATAGTGGAATGAATTAACTGGACTTATATGTTCAACTTTTAATTAAATAAACAATTACATATCTGGCCTCCTTATATGTGAAAAAATAATTTATAAAATTTTCAAATATTAAGAACACGTTTTTTATTTCATGTTTACTCCATCATTCCACACACAAAAAAAGTCCTTTTACAGAATTTATAATTCTTAAGAATATAGTTGTTAGTAGGAATGACAATAGGGTTGATCAAAGGTTCGGGTTTTAAAATATTAAACCTACTACTCCTTCGCACCAGCCTCTTGTTTCTTTATTTCAAATGAATAATTATGAATATAATAAACTTATATAATTTAAAAAATAAAATTACAAATAATTAAGTATAAGTATAACAAGCATTTATAAAAAAATAGATATTTACATTATTTATAATATATATGTATATATAGAGAGAGAAAAATAGAGAATATAAGGCTATGTCATAATAAACTCTGACTCGGCCCCTTAGTAGCTTCAGTTGTATCTAGGGTTTAGTGTAAAAGAGGAGCACTTCTCTTTCATAAACTTTGCCTTCGGAATAAACACCGTAGTTGGCAAGTTTTACTGATTACATAATTGAACTTTTAATTTTTTAAATTACTCCACTAAACTAATTATTATTTTGAAATTGGGTTATCCTGTTAAAAAAAATAAACGGACGTTAATTTTTTATCTACAAAACTAATGAATTACCCACTGTAGTTGGCTCATTATACTGATTACATCATTGAACTTTTAATTTTTCAGATTACCCCGTTAAACTAATTAAAAATGATTATTTTAAATATTTTTAAAATAATTATTATTTTCAAGTAAAAATATTAGAAACTTTAATTTTTTTTTAAAATGAGTAAAGTTTCATAAAATATAGATTTAAAAAATTAAAATTTTATGAAACCTTATTGATTTTTAAAAAAAATACTTTTTTTTCTTTTGAAAATAAAGTTTATTTTTTTGAATCTATATTTTATAAAATTGTACTCATTTTTTTAAAATATGAAGAATTTTCCAATTTTTTCTTGAAAATAATATTTATTTATAAAATTATTAATTTCTTTTTTGAAAAATTGAATCAATTTTTTATTTATCTTTTACTTGTTTTTTTTATTTTAATTTCTATTTTTAGTTTTTTTTTAAAAAATTATAATATTAAGAATGTGTCATTCATTAAAAAATTAAGTAGACATTAATTTAATTTAAAATCACTTTAATTTTGTTGAATCTATATTTTATGAAACTCTACTCATTTTAGAAAAAAAAAAAGTTTCTAATATTTTTTACTTAAAAAATAATTATTTTTAAAAATATTTAAAATAATTATTTTAATTAGTTTGATGGAGTAATTTGAAAAATTAAAAGTTCAATGTTGTAATCAGTAAAATGTGTCAACTACAGTGGGTAATTCATTAGTTTTGTAGATAAAAAATTAACGTCCGTTTATTTTTTTTAACGAAATGACCCAATTTCAAAATAATAATTAGTTTAGTGGTGTAGTTTGAAAAATTAAAAGTTCAATGGTGTAATCAGTAAAACCTACCAACTACAGTGGGTATTTCTTTAGTTTTGTCCAATGATATCTAAACCACAAAACATCATTTAAAATATATTATTGTTACACTTTTAGATGCAAAATCATCAATTTAACTATCATATTTAATATTTTCTAACATATCATTTTTAATGCATAATATCGCTAATCTTTTTATTATTTTATTTTTTTTATCGACATAAATACATATGTTTATAAAAAAATTTGTGCCCCCTCAAACTGTGGGCCTGGCGGATTTGCCTGTTGGCCCGTGCCTGTAGGCTACTCTTAATGCATAGAATACGTGGTACAAAAATACAAATACAACTTAATTATACAAACGTTGTGTAAAAATACAACAAAACATAGCTGAGAGTTTTAATAAGAATATTGTCATCTAAATAATATCCACACTCAAAGAAGTCATCATTACATTTATTATCATACTATTTAACAGAATAGTGAGGACTACTAATGATATCATCTGGATGATCACTCCGCTCCTGGCAGCTCGTCCCAAATATATTCTCATTTCAAGAGAACGATGAAAGAAATGGTGAGTCAACTAGCCCAAAGAAGAAATATTATTACTAAAATAATGCGAGAATAAATTATCATTATCCTTGAACAATGTTAAACCGATAAAATATAAAAGACATCAAGTTTAATCTGCGATGAACAAGCAATCCATTAAAAGAGTCGAAGAGAATAAAATCTACTATCTTCTATGATTTAAAAAGTTTTCATCAACTTAATCATTTGAGACTAAACTTAATAAATAAACCACACCATCGAATCATCCCTGCACTACGGGCCAAGGATATTCATTAAATCATCAATGGTCATGACTATACCGAATAATCCTTGGTCATAATCATACCAAAAACTGTCGATCAATGCACTACAGGCCACTGAGGATTTTTACAACATCATTCGTCACATTACGGTCATGACTATACCGAATAATTCCTGGTCATAATCACACCAAATCCATCTATGCACGTAAGTTAAAGATGACTTTTATCACAATATAAACATGAGAATGATGACAATGATATAAGTATTAATCAAACAAAAACAAGGATAAATATTAAAGACTTTAAATTTATCCAAATATTATCAATCACTTAATAAACTCATAATCTAATATTATTAATATTATAACAATATTTTAATCACTTCTTAAACTTATAAATAATTTATTTCAATTGTTTATACTTTACCAAATAATGCATTTAATCATTCAAAAAGGCCATACTCATAAGATTTCATCACCAATGATCAAATCCCTTATCAAAAAATCTACATATACCCTATATAGGATTCCCAAGCCATAAAATACTATTTACTAATTTTTCAACTTCACATAACATATTTAACTCATATGTTCGTAACTAAACCATTTTCATGAAAAATTACCAAATCAACTTGTTATTTTTCTATCATTTGCCCAAACATATATACATATATTTTATACACAACAAGTATTTTTTTATAATTTTTTAACTCCCTTAAGTATTTTTCAAAAATCAATTTCTAATTAATTCCTTAAGAAAATAGCTACCTCAAGTTTAACTCCAAAAATTTCCAAATCTTGGCAGGATCTTAAACATGTTAACGTGAGCTTCCAGTTTAAATTTTATGGTCATCGGAGTTATAGAACTCCGGTTATAGCGTTTTTCGTCGAAAAACCCTAAATATTGAAATAGTCATAACTTGCTCATTTTAAGTCGGAATGAGCTCATTTTTGGAAAGGAGGTACTTTATACCATATATTTTCATGTCCCAAAAGGCCAGAATTTTTCTCACAAACTAAGTGGTCGAAAATGCCCTTTTACATTTCTGGACAGTAGCCTTTTTGGTACTTTGCAGTTTTTGACTCCTTTGCTAAAATCAGTCCACACGAAAATCTACAACACCTTTTCCAGTGATTCCACTTGGATAAGTTAGAAAACTCATAGATCTAACTCTAGAACTTGACCACACTAAAAAATTCGAAATATAATAGGAAATATGGTCAATTGAATTTCATATTCCATTTTCACCAAAATCTGATTTTCAACCCTTTATGATTTCTAAGAAACTTTCATGTTTTCACATAATAACCAACATAACTCATCATGACAATGACATAATAATTCAATAAAATAAGTTCAAGAATAAATTTTAAAGATTTATAAGTTAATTTATCATGAACTCAATAATGTCCAAATTGTCAACATGATACTGCTTTGTGGAGTAAAATTCAAGAATGCTCAGAAGAATATTTTCATGAAAAGATACTGGATGAAGCGCAAATATCAAGGATATTTCACTAATTTCATGGAGTATAGAAGCCAAAATTTTAACCAAATGAGTATAATAGAATATATGAAATGCGAAATGGATTTTTGCATTATCATGCAGAATCCACGATATCTGAGATCATTTCCACAATTTAATAAGGAATGAATACAAAGGATCATTCACCATGCATGTGGTAATCCACGTAGACAGGTTATTCTAACAGAATAATAAAAAATAGAACAACAGAAGGATTCACCATGCGTGCGATAGATCGCATGACATGTTTATTCCCAATGAAATAATAAAGAATGGAACCATATCATTCAGTACGCATTGATGTGATATTACGGCGAATAATAATAAAGAAGCGGAACTCGGTCAAGCGAAATTATGCACCGACGAGGATATTCCAACAGAATAATAAAGAATGTAATAACCATGCATGCGATAGACCGCACAGACAAGTTATTCCAACGGCGTAATAATTAATAAAACCGAATTCGGGCGCAATACGCAAGCCGGCGGTGATATTCCAACAGAATGATAAAGAATGGAATAATGTAAGAATTTCACCATGTATGCGGTACTTAGCATGTAGGCGAGTTATTCCAACATAATAATAAGGAATGGAATAACAGAAGAATTTCACCATGTATGTAGTACTTAGATATACAAAGTTATTCCAATGAAATAATAAGGAATGGAATAACAGAAGTTCTCTTCATGAATACGAAAGAAATAATACCCCTTACGAGTACAACAAATAATATCCCTTACCTTATAAAGAAGAGTACTCCGACGGGTAGGACGGGGATATACTTGAAGAAAACTTGCTCTACGCTCAAAGCTTCTTAAAACTCTAAAGAAATACGCTCAAGATTATAGAAGAGAATTCTCTGAATTTCTAGTGTGATTTCAATTCTAACTAAGCATCCTATTTGTAGGAAAATAGAAAGGATACTTTGCAATATAATATAATATAATATATATGTGACGCCCCCAAAATTAGGTATACGTCACCCATCTTGGGTCGCCACTTACATGGTACATAAATTCAAAAACAACTTACTAACATAAGCGTAAAGTATACAATACGACATAAACCGTGAGTTTGAATACAAATATTGTCTACTAGATATTATACAAACTCAAAAGGAGTCCTTATTACAACTATTATCACACTATTTCACGAATAGTGAGGACTACTAATGCTATCCTCTAGACCATTACTCCGCTCCCAGACTCGTCCCAAATATGTTCTCATTTCACGAGAGAAACAAGTGAAAGAAAGGGTGAGCTCAACTAGCCCAAAGAAGAAATATTATGACTAAGATAATGCGAATAAATTATCATTAGCCTTCAACAATGTTAAACCGATAAAATACAATGAACAACAAGTTTAATCTACATGGAATAAGCAATCCATTAAAAGAGTCAAGTAGAGAATAAAGTCTACTATCTTTTAGGTTTTAAAAGGTTTTCATCATCATTATAGTTGAGACTCGACTTTAATAAATAATCCACATCATCGAATCACCCCCACTTTTCTGACCAGGATATTCATCAAATTATCAATGGTCATGACTATACTCAAATCACCCCTAGTCATAATCATACCAAAAACTATCCATCATTGCATTACACAGGCCAACGAGGACTTTTATCACATCATTTATAACAAGCCATGATTATCTACCGAATGATCCTCATCATAATCATACTAAGTTCATCTATGCACGTAAGCCAAAGAGATAACATAATATAACATGAGGATGATGATGATGACATAATAATTCAATAAAACAAGTTCAAGAATTATTTTATCCAGGGAATTATTAACGTCCAAATTGTCAAAATGATCTTGTTTTGTAGAAAAATTCAAGAATGATCGGAAGAATATTTCCATGAAAAGATCTTTGGATGAAGCGCAAAATATCGAGGATATTCCACTAATTTCATGGAGTATAGAAGTCAAAGATTTAACCAACCGAGTATAATAAAGAATGGAATAACAAAAGAAATCACCATGCATGCGGATTGCAGATAGATGTGGTTATTCAATGAATAATAATAACGGAACCGAAGTCGGATGAAATTCACACCAACAGGATGATCCAATGTAATAATAAATGCTGAATAATAAACAATGGAACCAGTCCGGTGTAAAACACAGACAGGATATTCAACAAATGTAATAATAAATGCGGAATAATAAACAATGGAACCAGTCCGGTTGTAAAACACACGAGCAGTGATATTCCAATGAATAATAAAGAATGGAATAATGAAGGAGATCACCAAGTATAGGGGATTCCACGTATCAAAGTTATTCCAATGTAATAAATAAGAATGGAATAATATAAGGATTTCACCAAGTATAGGGTATGTCATGCGTATCTGAGGTTATGTATAGGGTATACCACTTTTACAGGTTATTCCAACAGAATAATAAGCAATGGAATAACAACAGTTCTCTTCATGAATAAGAAAGAATAACACCCTTTACGGGAATCACTATTGACGAAGGTAATTACTATTGACGAAGAGACTCTTAGATGATGACATATGGGCCCCCCATAAAATAATCAACTTACCACAAATGTCTCATAATGAGCACTCTTTATATACATCAAGGATTGAATAAATATTACCACAAATCATTTTATTTTTAATCAACACATATTTAATCTTTCAACAATTATTAATCATTTATAACTTGTCGTCTCAATTATTGATTTAATACTATAACATATTATACAGATGATACTGTGGCAATAATTGAATCAATAATATAAGAGATATGATCAAAAATTCTCGTAGCAATAATTGAAAGATAAATTGTGAGTGACTTCTCACGTAAGAATCAATAATCAATATCGTGTACTATACTTATCTGACTATCATCGTCTTTACTTTTACTACTAATGGTAGTTCAACAGGTTTTAACGGTAACACCTCTGCCAGTTATTTTTATAGAAAGATAATTTTGTCGTTTTCTAACTACGACAATACTTCCGCTATTGGGTCCACTTAATGATTGGTAGTCGTCACGAATATTCTCCGACAAAAAGAATATTCTCCGACCAAACGAATATTTTATAACAACTTGCATACTTTGCAAAATTTATAAATACTACCCACAACTATAATATTATCTTAAATTCACACCATAATATTAAAAAATTATTTCGACAAAATTTAAATCTTTATTGATAAAATCTGGGGTCTCACAATCTCCCCTCCTTATGGAATTTTGCCCTCGAAATTAGGGTACGTACCTGGTATGATAAAGAGGTGAGGATACCTTGAATACCTTTATCGTTTGAAAACATTAAATTCATCTTTGCAATCCGGCCAAAGATATTTATTCACAATTCATCTTTGCACTACAGGCCAAAGATATACAACTGTAAAACCAATAATGCTGAGACGCAGCTTAATAGTATCACGACCACGAATTATCCATGCACCAATCGGCCAAGGATATTCGTGTTTTCATTCTGATCATGATTATACCTAATAATCCTTGGTCATAATCATACCAAGTCTACTACGGCCAAAGATGACTTTTACCACATCCATGAATTAATATTTCATTGCTGAGACTCAGCTCAATAATTAATCCATATCATCGAATCATCCCTGCACTACAGGCCAAGGATATTCATTAAGATATCACGACCACGAATTATCCATGCACTACTACCAAAGATAATCGTGTATTCATTAGTATCACAACCACAAATTATCCATGCACTACTACCAAAGATAATCGTGTATTCATTAGTATCACGACCACAAATTATCCATGCACTACTACCAAAAGATAATCGTGTATTCATTAGTATCAATTCCACAAATTATCCATACACTACTACTAAAGATAATCGTGTATTCATTAGTATCACGACCACAAATTATCCATGCACTACTACCAAAGATAATCGTGTATTCATTAGTATCCGACCACAAATTATCCATGCACTACGACCCAAAGATAATCGTGTATTCATTAGTATCACGACTACAAATTATCCATGCACTACTGACCAAAGATAATCGTGTTTTTAATTACGGTTATGATTATACCCGAACAATCCTCGGTCATAATCATACCAAGTCCATCTATGCACTACGAGGCCACATGATGACTTTCAACTTAATATAAACATGAGGATAACGATATAAAGAATCAATCAAATGAGATAAAGGATAAATATTAAACATTTATAATATAATTTATCCAGGGATTCAAGAATATCCCCATGTTATCAATCACTTAATAATCTCATAATCTAATATCATTAATATTATAACAATATTTTAATCACTTCTTAAATTTATAAATAATTTATCTCAATTGTTTACGCTTTACCATATAATGCATTTAATCATCCAAAATGCCATACTCATAAGATATCATCACCAATTATCAAATCCTCATCAAAAAAATATGCATATATTCTATATAGGATTCTCTAGCCATAAAATCCTATTTTCAACTTTCATACTTCACATAACATATTTAACTCATATGTTCAGTAATTAAACTATTTTCATGAAAAATACCAAATCAGTCCCAAAAATATTTCTTTTCTGGGTTTTAGCATAATATAGTCCCATAATGAAAATATATTTTTCTCGAATTTTAAAATTCATTTACTATTTTTCAAAATCAATTTCTAATTAATTCCTTAAAAAATTAGCTACCTCAAGTTTAACTCCAAAATTCCCAAATCTTGGCAGGACCTTACACATGTTAACGTGAGCTTCCAGTTTAAATTTCATGGTCATCGGAGTTATAGAACTCCGGTTATAGCATTTTTCGTCGGAAAAACCTAAATATTGAAATAGTCATAACTTGCTCATTTTAAGTCAGAATGAGCTCATTTTTGGACAGGAGGTACTTTATACCATATACCTTCATGTCCCTAAAGGCCAGAATTTTTCTCATAATTTAAGTGGCCGAAACAGCCCGTCTAAAATCATGGCAGCAGCTTTTTTTGGTTTTTGCAGCTTTGCACTCCTTTGCTAAAATCAGTCCACACAAAAATCTACAACACCTTTTCCAGTAATTCCACTTGGATTAGTTAGGTAACTCATAGATATAACTCTAGGACTTGACCATACTCAAAAATTCAAAATATAATAGGAGATATGGTCAATTGAATTTCATGTTATGTTTTTCACCAAAATTTGATTTTCAACTCTTTGTGATTTCTAAGAAACTTTCATGTTTTCATATACTAACCAACATAACTCATCATAAAACTTACTAATACCACATATACCCATGATTTTCATTAGTCCAATGCTTTTATTATGACTTTCATCATAAACCACGTAAACTGTTCATTTTAGTTGAAGAAATATTTGAGGGTTTAAGAAATGGGTTTTGTACTGAGGTCAATACAAAATTCGATTTCACGCTCTAGGGTAGGCTAGAAAATCTTCAAGAATACGTCAAGAAATTTATTAATGATAGAAATATCATTCAAAACTACTACTCTTATCCAAGACTTAGATAGTACGTTATATTGATACCAACTGTGACTTTCATCCCAACTTTGGATAAAGACGTCACAATGACACCTTACATAAATGTATAGTCAAAAACTGCTTTTAGAAATTAGAATCTTTGGGAAGTGCTCAAGGAAACCTTTCGTATGGGAGGCCATGCTTCTAGGTTATGATAGATATCATATGGCCACGTAATTATCCTTGGTTTACCCAATAGACCACAAAGAAAAATGAGAAGATTACTATCATATTCTTCCCAATGGTGAGTCTTCTCTTGATTTATCATTATCTCCACTATCTCAAATTGAGAATTATACTTCAAACAAACACCAAGATCATATAGGTAGTGCTCAGAAATATACTCAAAGAAGTGAATGAGCACAACCCCTCATCTTATGATGACACGAGGTTGTATGTCATTAGACATCTTGTATGACGATGGCAAAACACTCTTCCAACGTTGGGTTCGCTTCACCCTAGTTGATTCACCAAATATAACTACTAAATGATGACCACCGCTCTATTCCACTCGTTACCCCTCACTTCGACCTAGCTACACTCTTATTACACGAAAGGAATTGTGAAGCAAAAGGGTTAATTAATATATTAAATATTATCCCTATACTCCGAATCACCAATTAAATACCAATTAAATTTAGGTAGGTCATACTAGCCAAGTAATTCCCTCCTCTCCTCCTAGTTCTTATCTCACATCTCACCAGGGATCATATCCCTAAGCTCGATACCAACCGTGGCGCCCCAAAATAAGGTATACGCCACCCATCTTGGGTCGCCACTTACATGGTACATAAATTCAAAACAACTTACTAACATAACTGCTGTGGTATAATACGATATAAACCGTGAGTTTGAATACAAATATTGTCTACTAGATATTATACAAACTCAAAAGGAGTCCTTATTACAACTATTATCACACTATTTCACGTAATAGTGAGGACTACTAATGCTATCCTCCGGACCATTACTCCGCTCCCCGACTTGTCCCAAATTATATGTTCTCATTTCCGAAGAGAATAAAGAAAGAAAGGGTGAGCTCAACTAGCCCAAGAAGAAATATTATGACTAAGATAATGCGAATAAATTATCATTAGCCTTCAACAAGGTTAAACCGATAAAATACAATAGACAACAAGTTTAATTGCGGTGAATAAGCGATCCATTAAAAGAGTCGAAGAGAATAAAGTCTACTATCTTTTAGGTTTTAAAAGGTTTTTCATCAACAAGTATAAATTTGAGACTCGACTTTAATAAATAATCCACATCATCGAATCACCCCTCGCACTACTGACCAAGGATATTCATCAAATTATCAATGGTCATGACTATACCGAATCACCCCTAGTCATAATCATACCAAAACTATCCATCAACGCATTACGGTGCCAACGAGGACTTTTATCACATCATTTATAACAAGCCATGATTATACCGAATGATCCTCATCATAATCATACTAAGTTCATCTATGCACGTAAGCCAAAGATAACATAATATAACATGAGGATGATGACAATGACATAATAATTCAATAAAACAAGTTCAAGAATTATTTTATCCGTGAATTATTAACGCCCAAATTGTCAAAATGATACCGTTTTGTAGAGTAAAATTCAAGAATGATCGAAGAATATTTCCATGAAAAAATATCGGATGAAGCGCAAATATCAAGGATATTCCACTAATTTCATGGAGTATAGAAGTCAAAGATTTAACCAACCGAGTATAATAAAGAATGGAATAACAAAAGAAATCACCATGCATGCGGTATTGTGATGTAGACAAAGTTATTCCAATGTAATAATAATAACGGAACCAGTCGTGAAATTCACACCGCATGTGGATGATCCAACGTAATAATAAATGTTTGAATAATAAACAATGGAACCAGTCCTGTAAAACACACGCATGTGATATTCCAAATGTAATAATAAATGCGAAATAATAAACAATGGAACTGTGTCCGTGTAAAACACATGCATGTGATATTCCAATGAATAATAAAGAATGGAATAATGTAAGAGAGATCACCAAGTATAGGGATTCATGAGTATACAAAGTTATTCCAATGTAATAAATAAGAATGGAATAATATAAGGATTTTACCAAGTATTGGGTATGCCAGCGATACTGAGTTATGTATAGGGTATACCACTTTTACAAAGTTATTCCAATGTAATAATAAGCAATGGAATAACAACAGCCTTCTTCATGAATAAGAAAGAATAACACCCTTACGGCACAACAAATAATATTCCCTACCTTAGAAGAACCGAATATTGGCGGTGAAGTAGCGAGAATACTTTTCTTCCTTCTCTATAGTTTCTCTCTCTAGAGTTTCAATTGAATTCGTGAAAATAATGAAGCACTAGGCCTCTATTTATAGAAGATTTCTAGCTTAAGACCGCCATGTGAAAAGGCAAGTGGCTTGACGATTTGGTGATGTGAAAAGAAAAAAAGTGGTTTGACGCCTTTGTAATGTGAAACGACAAGTGGTTCGGACGCTGTAATGTGAAACTACAAGTGGTTCGACGCTCAGTAATGTGAAATGACAAGTGGTTCGGCGCACCAGAATGTGAAATGACAAGTGGTTCGACGTCTGTAAAGGTAATTACTATTCGACGAAGGTAATTACTATTCACAAGGGTAATTACTATCGACGAAGGTAATTACTATCGACGAAGGTAAATACTATCGACGAAGGTAATTACTATTCACAAAGGTAATTACTATCGACGAAAGGTAATTACTATTCACAAAGGTAATTACTATCGACGAAGGTAATTACTTATCGATTTAAGAGACTCTTAGATGATGACATACGGGCCCCCTTAAAATAATCAACTTACCACAAATGTCTCATAATGTACTCTTAATACTATAACATATTATACGTATTTATAATCGCGTGTATAATTGAATCAATAATATAAGAGATATGATGCAAAGAATTCTCAGTGTAGCAATAATTGAGCATATACCGAGTGACTTCTCACGTAAGCATCAATAATCAATATCGTGCTACTATACAACTACGCCAGACATCGTATTTTGTACTTTTACTACCGGGTAGTTCAATGGTTTTAATTCAGTAACACCTCTCGCCGTTATTTTTATAGAAAGATAATTTTGTCGCTTTCTAACTACGACAATAATACTTTCCGTAATAGGGGTCCACTTAATGATTGAGCCGTCGTCTAATATTCTCCGACAAAAAAGAATATTCCCCACCAAACGAATATTTTATGTAAGACCCCAAATTATTAATAAATGAAATTTATTTTCCTCTATTTATTATTTTGAAATAGTAAGGGTTGATTTGATTAATGTGGATAGTTATGGGTAAAATATGCAAATATTTCGAATAAGCAGTGGTTATAAAATATTCATTGTTGTTTGAGATTATTCGTTTGGTCGTGGAATATTCTTTTTGTTGAGAATATCGAGACGACAACGCAAATTTAATGGGCCCCATAACTGAAAGCGATTGGATGAAGAAAACGACAAATATAAGTTGTTTATAAATAACGCGTGTAGTTATTACAGATTAATATCATTGGAATAAATACGTTAGGTTAAACACACTAATACGCGTTGTTGAACAAGAAGACATTTCGGATTGCACCAATTATTGATTCTTACGTTAGAAGGCACTACTCAAATAATTGTTACGAATTACCGCTCAAGATTTTATTTTATTGATTCAATAATTGTTGCATTGATATATTATATTACTCGTTGTTTCAATAAATTGTCATTACACGGTATTTTCCATTATCTGAGCAATAATTCATATTATCCAATAATATTATTAGAAAACATTATTGGCAATGTCTAGAAAAGTTACTGCTAAGGAGAGATTTGGTCACCTAATCATAGCTGGCCAGTAAGGAGAGATCCTTATTGGAAAGCCCTCTTTCCCAGGAGAACTACCGTCACAAGATCTTGTGATTCTGTAATATTATTTGTGAATAATTAATTATTGATTTATATGATGAGGAAAATATTGATTTTATGTGGATATAGATGGAGAAAATTTTAATGTGACAATTGTTGAAAATTAATATTTTATCTTTTCTAATAAAATAATTCATTTAAATATATTATTTTAATAATATATTAATGGTGATATTTTTACAATGAATGTGGAATATATGAGTATATGAGGAGGAGAAGAGTATTTTTGTTGGATTAAATGTTTAACACATGTTTTGTGTGTTGGTGGACCCATTTCTTGAATCAAAAATTGATTATAAACGTAAAATCGACCGTTTGTGGATTTCGGTCCAATTTGTGTTTGGAATTTGGAAAAACTTTCTTACTGCAAAGTTGTAGAGAATTGAATTTCCTATAAAATTCATGAGATTCAATTTTCTGATAAAAGAGCTATTTATTGTGAATTATTGAAGTTTCGGTATATCGGTGTAAATTGATTTTTGGAGTTTAAATTATTTTTGTTAGAAAAATGTTTTTGTATTTTTGGACATCATTAACATGTGTGGCTGGTGTTTTTGACAAAAAGGTGGGCTAAGGAAAATTTGTATAATTATATTAATATTATATTCAATTTTCTCGCTTTGGTGTTCTAAGCAATTTCCTATAAATAGGGTCTTGGGTTAGAATTGAAAATCACACCAAAACTGAAGTTTTCTCTCTATATTATCGGTTTATTCTTGTGAGTATTTTGAGTATACTTTGAGTATTGCTATACTATTGCAAGTTCAAGTCATAGCTTATATCCTGTGTTTCAACTAAAGATCTTGTCTTTTCGAGGTAAGGGATGTTATTTTCTTCTCAAATGATATTATTTCTTCAATATCATTATGCTAAAATATTAGTTGGAACTTTTATCAAATTTGGAACTTTTTTCATGTCGGGTTACTATTCATGAGTTACTATTCATGAGTTACTATTCACGAGTTACTATTTATGAGTTACTTATTCACGAGTTACTATTCACGAGTACTATTCACGAAGCGTGAAGATGTTTTTTTTGTGAAATTTCTATCTTTTGGTGTTTGAGTTACTATTCACGATACTTGACTATTCACGTGATACTCAAGACTTTATTCACTTAATACTTGCTTTATTCAACGAAAAATGAAATTTCTTCTTTTTGTCCAAAATATCTATTCGGATACTAAATTTGATTGTATCCATGTTTTGATCATTCTTGAATTTTACACCACCGTGATTATTTTGAGGTATTTTTGACATGGATAAAACATAGTACGAATCCTTAATCCTTAATCCTTGTCATTTTATTTCACCGGATTCGCTTTTTTAAAAATATTTTCATCATCTTGATCTTAAATGATGATATTATGGAATATCTTTGGCACCTGTAGTGCAAAAGATGAATGATTTCTTGATGAATATCTTTGGTAGTAGTCAAAGATGAACAGTGTTGAGATGAACATGACCGATCGATTAATATCTTTGGCCCAGAGTGCAAAGATGAACAGTGTTTAGATGAACACGACTTAATCATGAATATCTTTGGCACAGAAGTGCAAAGATGAATATTTGATTCCGATATATATTGATTGATGTTACGGGATAAAATATCGACGATGAACTTTTAAATTCATATATAGAAGATAGTAGTTTGCATTCTCTACTTAACTCTTCTAATGAATTGTTGTTTCCACCGCAGTTGTTGATTTAAAATTTGTTGTCTATCAGATTCTATTAGATTTTTCCCTGTTGAAGACTAACGATAATTTGTTGTATATTATCTTAGTCATAATATTCTTTAAATTTAGTTGAGCTCACCCTTTTCCTTGTTGTTCCATTTTTCTTTCTCGGAGGCGAGAATGTGTAAATGAGTCTTAATCGGGTAGTATGGAATGAAGGTTCTTCTAGAGAGTTGTTTAGTAGTCCTCACCATTTTTGTAAAATAATGTATCAATAATTATGATGGGGATTTATTTGCGTGTGGATATTATGCAGATGGCAATATCTCGTATTTAAACTCACAGCTTATATGTTGTAATAATAAAGTTGTAGTTATTTACATACCATGTATTTGACTTTCACGAAATGGGTTGGATGGAATGGACCTATTTTGGGGGCGTTACATTTTATAACAACTTACATACTTTGCAAAATTTATAAATACTACCCACAACTATAATATTATCTTAAATTCACACCATAATATTAAAAAAAAATTATTTCACAAAATTTAAATTTTTATTGATAAAATCTGGGTCTCACAATATATATATATATATATATATATATATATATATTATTCAAAATCTAATAAAACAATTAACTTTATAAAAGTATTCTATTTTATATAAAAAGATTTTACTATGCAAACACTATGCATAATAAAATATATTATATTCTAATTATTGTCTAATAAAATAAATAACTTTATAAAAGTATTACATTTTTATATAAAAAGATTTTACTATGCAAAACACTATGTATAATAAAATATATTATATTTTAATTATTGTCTAATAAAAAAAATAACTTTATAAAAGTATTCTGCTTTTATATAAAAAGTTTTTCTATTTTATTACATTAATAATACTAATAAAACAAAATTTATATATATAATATATATATATATATATATATATATATATATATATATATATAAACTTCGTGACTTACAAAAAGACACCTCAATATATTTAACAACATTTATCATCATTATTATAATTCACAATATTAATCGACTGCGTTAGTTTCAGGAAGAGGTGGCTTTCAATAAGGATTTCTCCTATCGCACGATTAGGTGACCAAACCTCTCCTGGCGTAACTTACAGACATCGTTAATATTGCGAATAATAATATTAATAACTTTGTTATCTCAATTCTCGATTTAATAATATATAAAAAATATCGATAATAATTGAATCAAATAACGTGAGATACTATGAAACAATTCATCGTAGCAATAATTGAACAAAATTGGTGACTTCTCACGTAAGCATCAATAATCAATACCGGTGTTACTATGAAACCACGCGTATTATCAGTACTTTTTAACAATCGTGTTCAATAGTTAATGGTAAAACTTCATACTAGTTATTTTCATAAAAATATTTTTGTCATTTTTCAATCGCATAATAATTTCCGTTATGGGGGGTCTACTAATGATTGTCTTGTCAATGCGGATATTCCTCGACAAAAAGAATATTTCCCGACCAATCGAATATAATACAACAACTTGCATACTTTGCAAAATTTATAAATATTACCCACAACTATAACATTATATCAAATTCACACCATAATATTCAAAAAAAATATTTCGAGAAATTTAAATCTTTATTCATAAAATTTGGGGTCTTACATTGTTGCTGTTGAGCACGATTCAGGATTTTAAGCCCCGCGTGAATACGAATGATATACTACCTCCGTTCTTAAAAGATTGTCATTTAAGGTTTTGGCATATAGATTAAGAAAGTATCATTTATCAAATAAAATATGTTTGAAATTCCATCACTACCCCTTTATGGGAAGTTGAAAACTATTAATACAAAAAAGAGAATTTCTTGAGACAATGAGAGAATGTAAGGGTAATATAGAAAAGTAAATAATTTATTCTTCTCGAAAGTTGTAAACGATAAATATTTTAAAACAAATTTTTTCTTCTAAAACGACAATCTTTTAGAAACGGAGGGAATAGTAGATAATGTCTAATTTGCATGTTTAATGAAAGAAAATATATATGGGTCTTTAATTTCTTTTTGTTATGGTGTTTGGGGCCTTTGGGCTCTTGCAAAAACACATGTGATTTGCTTTTAAATGTTGGATGAATAGACAATTTTATTGTCCATAATATTTAGAGCAAGTAACTTATAAGTTGGTCAAACTAACTTATATGTAATCGTTAAATTGTCACTATTCCTTTGTTTGGTAATGACTTATTTTTTTATTTATAAGTTGGTTTTTTAAGTCAAAAAAATAAACCAGTATTTATAACTTATTTTAAAATGACTTATAAGTCTTTTAAAATAAGTTAGTTTGACCAAATGTAATGTCTATTTTGCACCTCTTTTTATTAATGTCCTTTTTAGTAATCTTTACATTTGATTTTAACTTATAAGTCATTATGAGCCGAACATCTTTATAACTTGTTTTAACTTAATTTCTGACTTATAAGTAATCTACTGATTGTTAGATTATTTGGGATATACTGTGTTTTTTGTGCATCAGGATTTCATTTTTTTTGTTGTGGAAGGAAAGCATATATCCAATCTTGCTCAAATGGAATCCAAATGCATGTGTATACAAGAGTGGAGTTCAATGAGAAATATTTAGGTGCAGTTTTGTAGGAAGATTAGTACGTAGCAGCAGATTTAAGCAGAAACCGTTGTAGAAAGCAAAAAGACTAGTAGAGTGACATGAAAAAAAATATCAATTTCCTTTCTATGCACCAAACAGATTTGTAATCTTCTAATTTTTATAAATTTTGGAATATATTTTCACTAATATTTTATCAGTCATTAAAATAAAAATGATCAATAGCCTATTTAATACAATGTATTTAATATAAAATTTTAATTATATTTTAAGAGATTATCAATCTCAATCCATATATGAATCTCCATCAATTTTTATTTTTTATAATCTTCTAATACAACATAATTTACTTAATCTCAAATTTATCAAACAGCAGGCTAGCTCGTGCTTTGCACGACTATCAAACTAGTAATAAATAAATAAAAAATAAAGACAATAAACATAAAAATATTTACTTTTGTTAATAGAAAGTAAATTACTTTTATAAAACATAAATATTTGGGAAATAAAACTTTTGTGGTACAAATATCTCTTCCATTACATTTGTTCTTTAATTTTCTTGATACACATTTAGCGACAATACTAAGGATATAATTATTTGTAAAGAATTTTATTGTGTTATTAATTATTTGCGACAAATTTTATTATTTAAAAATATTATTCATGTCATTATGTATAAAAAAATATTAGTAGACAAATGTAATGGATGGCATTCTAATTCCTAATTTTGTTATAATGAGAGCATTCACAACAGTTTTTCCAATAAATTCTCTATCTTCAATTTTGAAGAATACATCAACAAATCATTATCCAACAGTTTTCTTGTCTTTATTTAACTCTCAATTTTAATCTTTATACAGGATTTTACTCCCCGGAGTGAGGGAGCTAAAAGACTGTTATCTATATATACAAAATAACATTTTACTTTCTCATTTAAGTGGACAACTCATCAATCATATACATGTTGACATTATTGTCACAAGACTTTTTTACTACTTCATTTTTCAAACTATAAAATTAATATTGACTTATTTTTTTAAAATTAATTTCAAACGTGTTTAAATTTAAAATTGATATAAATTTATTTAATTTATGTCCATATAATTATAAATATTATAAAAGTACTATTAATTATAAAATTTGTTATTTTCAAAATTTAAATGAATCATATTAATTTTAAATTTAAAAATATCACAAATTAACTTTTTAAAATTAATATTGATCTTATGTACATTTGCAATTACTGATCCATTCAATACTCACTCCATAAATTACTTCAAATTTAAATAAAATAAAAGTTATTTTACAAAGAAAATATAATTGATAAATTATACTCTCTTTTATAAATTATAAGATTATTATAAATTTTTATAAGTCACTTTGATGCACTCTCAAACTTAATAATTTTGTTAAGAATTGTAAAATAATAAATTTTATAAGTAATAGATTTTTTTTCTAAATAAGTCTTAATATGTATCGATTAAATTTATATTAATTTTAAATTTAAAAATATCACATACTTAATTCAAAAAAAAAATAATAAATTAATAGCGATTTTATAATTAAAAACAAGATATTTTGAAACTTTTAAATTTTAATTTTTAAATTTTATTATTTAAGAAATTAATATAAGTAACCTGTTAAAAAATTAAATTCCTATCTTATAAAATGACCTTGCAGAGATAAAAATAAGAAACTATCGTGAATGTTTTTTTGCCGGAGAACGTATTAACAGTTGATTAGGCATAGAGTATCAACATTTCCATATTGGCTGTCAAGAAACCGACAAGTTAGACAACTGTAACCAAACAAAGTTTAGGCCGTTAAACTCGGAAGGTCCCCATTTAAAGCTTGTCACTTTCCCATTAGACAGCTCCATCTCATTTATTTTCCTTTTTTTTCTACTTATTTTATTTAATCTTTATTTATACTATTTCTTTATTTTTATTTTTTGTTATGGTCAGGCCTAAAGGATTCCCACTCATTTTTGACAGATCATAATCATGTGCTCAAAGCACACTACTTTTGTGATGAGGATTGTGCTTCTTCCTTCTTTTCTCTCTTCTTAGCTTTTTCTTGGTTGTTCCCACTCCCTAACCATATCATTCTTTACTTTTTTTTTCCCTCTTTCCATTTTTTATTTATAAATTCTCTCTCTAAAACTTACTACTTTCTCTTACATACTCTCTCTCTCTTCAAGATTTCATCCATGGCTAGTGAAGCAACTGTATCAGATCATTCTATTATCTCTGAGGTATATGTTTATTTTTATGTTTTCTTGTTCATCTTCTTTCTGTTCTTGAAAACTCCTTATGCTTATATATATGCAAAATTCTTGGCTTTTTTTAATTGAGTTTGATATGATTTTCATATTTTGTTATGGATATGGTTTGAGAAAGACCCACTTAATTTAATTTCTCTGTTTTATTATAAAGAATCTAATTAAGCCATGATTATGGATTTATTTAGATTCATCTGCTTATCATATATACTGTGTTTTTACATTATTTTCTAGAAACTAGTGAATTTTATGTCATGACTATGGATTTTTGAGTAGTACCCACTAGCTAATATGAAGAATTTTATGCCATGTTATTGTTACTTTTGTTTATCATGAGAAATCTACTTGAATATGCACCTTGCTGGCATCTTTAAATCCTTACAGATATTGTTTGAGAAAGTGGCAATTAAATTTCTCTGTTTTATGATATATACTCATACTCGGTCTTTACATTATTCTCTGTTATTAGTTTTATTGCATGATTATGGACTTTTGAGTAGTACCCCAAATTGAATAATTTAAGAATTTTATGACTTGCTAAATTTTATATTATGGTTACTTTTGTTTATCAAGAGAAATCTACTTGAATATGTATACTTTGAGTTTGAGGGCATCTTTATTTATGATAGAAGTCAAGAAAGTTTGAGATTTTGTTCATTGGTTAGTAATACTATTCCAAATTTCGATATAGGGTTTATTAAAGTAATTCAATAAAGTGTTTTTCTGATATATAGTAGGAAACAGGCAGAGGATAGTATAACTTCATGAAGATTTATATGTCGACTAATTTCACGACGAAGATGACATATAAACAGTACAATAATCCATAAAAATTAAAGATGATCCGTATATAATATGCAGATGAGTGATGACTCCCCATAATTCTGCCGTAGATGAGGATAAACCCTAAGGTTTTCTAAGTAAGTTTGCCAGTTGGAATATCATTTTTGAACTCCATAGGAGAATCCTTAAAAAGCAATGAATTTCTTGCTTTTCGGGGAATGCTCAAGAAATTATGTCATTTTAATCGAAGCGATTTATATATTCTAAAGTTTTTCTTGAGAGTATCTGCAAAAGGAATTGTCATCAAGGCATGAGTTCTTGGGAAATAGATAATGCTTCTTATGTTATGGTCAGAAGATGCTGCACTGTGACTTTATTTTCAGTCTCTCACTTCACTTTTCATTTCTTGAGATCTTTCTTGTTCTTCTTTTTTCTAACTCAACTTTTGTATTAGTAAATATTTAGTTGTGATCAAATTAGAATTCGAGTAAATTTATCTTCTTTCCTAAATGCAGCAAGTCAAGGAGGAAGTACATGAAGAGGTAAAAACTAGCGAACCTGAAAGCGTTGCTCCAAGTAAGGATAATGCGGAACCAGAAAAGCCAAAAGCTGTGGACTTGTTGCCAAGTCCAGCAGTGCCTTTGCTTGAATCCGAAGAGAAGATTGAGGATAAGCCAATTGAGACTCCCATAATTGAAGAGGTAAAGAAAACAGACGAGGAAGAAAAACCGAAAGCTGAAGACTTGCCTAGTCCAGTAGCCCCTCTGGCTGAAGCTGAAGTGAAGGTTGAGGATAAGCAAATTGAGCCATCCTTAACTGAAGAGGTAAAGAAAACAGTTGAGGAAGAAGAGCCGAAAGCTGAAGAATTGCCAACCCCAGCAGCACCGTTGGTTGAGTCAGTAGAAACTATCGAGGACAAGCAAAGTGAGATTCCCGAGGAAAAATCAATAGTCGAAGCCTCGCCTAGTCCAGCTTTTATTTTGGCTGAAACAATGGGAAAGATTGAAGATGTGCCTCCTGTGATCGAAGAGGTAAAGCAGACTATTGAGAAAGTCGAGGATTTAGCTGGTGGAGTTCCTTCAAATGAACCAGAACTAGAGGTTGAAGATAAGGAAATTGAGCCTCCTGTAGTTGAAGAGGCAAAGAAAGCCGAAGATATTGCTGTTGATGATAAGCAAATTGAGCCTCCTGTACTGGCACAAGACTCGACTGCTAAACCAGACACGCCCAATGTCCCGGAACCAGTAGCTAACATTGTTCAAAGCCAACCAGAAGTGGTGCCAGTGACTGACACTGCTGAAAAACCAGAAGCAGAAGAACCAAAAGCAGAGTCTGTTGAGGAAAAGTCAACAGAGGAACCAAAAACAGTTGACATTCCTGAATTATCGGTTGAAGCTGTTGAGGAAAAGGAGGAGAATGCAGAAGATTTGCCTGTCAAGGAATCAGAACCAGCTGTAGTAAAAGATGTAGAAGAAGTTATAGAAACATCAAATGTAGAGGCAGAGAAACCACAGGAATCTCTAGTAAATGAGCTTAAGGAAAGTTTGGAGGTTGAAATAGCAAAAAGTGAAGAGGGTTCAGCTGATAAAGTTGAGGACACCAAGTTGTTGAAGGAAGAGGAACCCATTGTAACGGAGACTCTTGTAACCGAAGGTTTAGGGGAAGTTACTTTACCAACAAAGGAAGATCAAATTGTTCCGAAAGAAGAACCTGCTACTGATGTAGCTGAAAATGCCAGTGTAGTGGATAAAGAGAAGGAATTGGTTGGTGAAGCTGATCCAGTTGATGGACTACCAAAAGAGGAAGTTGTTGAAGTGGTAAAGGTTGAAGCAGAAAATGAAGCCAAGAAGACAACTGAGGTGGTGGCTCAGCCTGAAACAAAAGAAGTTGAGGAAGAGATTAGTTCCATTTCAACCACCGAGGCTGCTGAGAAAACTTTGGAAGGCGTGATTACTTCCAGAGACGTTGAACTGGTTGCTGAAAATGGGAAAGAGGAGACGAAAGGCGAAACTGTCACTGCAGTTGAAACCGTTACTAATGGAACTGTGGAGGAGAAAACAGTACAAGAAGCTGATGAAACTAAGCCAGAGAAACCCGAGGCAGAAGTGAAAGGAGAGGAGACTGTCCTAACAGATGGAACTAAGTCAGAGAAGGAAGCAGAAGCCGATGACACTAAAAAACCTGATGATACAATAACATCGGGAGACCTCCCTAAAGAAGAGGTTACAGTAAAATCAGCTCAAAAGCAATCAAATACCATTTTGTCCAAGGTGAAGCACACACTTGTGAAGGCAAAGAAAGCTATCATTGGAAAATCTACCAACTCGAAAACGCCTTCTTCTGAACCTAAAGGCGAGGTTAAAGTGCCTTCTTCTGAACCTAAAGGTGAGGTTAAAGTTTAATAATTTGGAAGGGAAAAAAAGAAGAAAAATCTCGTATTTTGATTTATAGTGTGATGATACAGTTTGCTGTGTTGTTTTTGTCATTGCTTTTTTCATTTTGGCTGCCATGAGTGTTTATAGAAAGTATACTGTGTTTTATTCAATGTTGTAAAATTAGGAAGATTATTCTCTGTCCATCCTATTCATTTGAGTTGTATTTATTATTTGTGTTGTTGGTGTCTTAGTAATTGGTTGGCAAGAACTTTTGAAAATGTTGATGTACAAAGTTTGTTATAGTTGTGAATGTTATAATTATGATATAATTGTTATCAGTCTTTCATTTTGCACCCTCTACTACGTGAGTATACGGGATATGTATGAATTAATAATGATTTTATCCTAATTTATTCTATCTTATCGTATAAATTTACACGTTTCTCATACTATCATATTTCGTTTTGGGACGTCTCAAAAATGTACTTAATAGTACAGGAACATTAGATACTATACAACCCTGAAAAGCATATATGTTCCCCTAATGAAATAGATGAAGAAAATCAATTATTAAAGTGACCGGCAAGCAATGAGCAATCATTGAAATGGAAAGTGGGCACCAAGACACATGATAGGTTGAAGGGGAGCCACCAGAATCTAAAGGCAGAACAGGAGATTATGACTCAACAAAGTTGTCACCACATGGTTGTATAAACACAGAAGGAAACTCATATTTTCGCATGTGTTTTTAATAGTTAGATAGTCTTCTCTCTCTCTCATGAGAAGAAAGTTGATTCTATTTTCATGTGAAAAAAAATTATATAAAAATATCAAAAAAAAAACTCATGAAAATAGTGCTCCCCACAGTAAAAGGGAAGTCTTTTTCATATTTTCAGCTAATAACCAGTGGAGCAATAATGGATCCTAAAGGCACACAATAACAAACTGATTAGTGCTTTTTTTTATAATGCTTCTCAATGATGCACAAATAGCAAGACTTTCCTTTATAAAAATAAAGGATATCCATATTACGTACAAGGATAAATTTAATGCTACGTTTGAATTGAAGTAATGAAGATGGAAATGGAATGATTCACTCCTATGGAATGAAAAAAATTGTGTTTAGTTGCGATTGGAATGGATTGAACCAAATTTACGAATTTTATTCCTTGAGAGAGAAAGAGTATGAAATAACTCATTCCAACTAGAATGAAATGAATCATTTCACTCTTCATTCCTTTCCTACAATCCAAACGTAGCATAAGAGTCTAATATAATTCAGAGACCTCGGGAAGATGTAATTATTGCAGATTACGAAGAAATAAACAAACTTGAACTTGGAAATAATAGAGAGAAGAGTTGCTCCAGCACAATTATGTTTATCAGGATCTTGTAAGTAAATATGAATCATCCGGCATCAATGCAGCTATTATGGAAGCAAGTAGATCCCAAGATCACACTAGATTCATATCAATAAACAGGGCAAAAGGTTTTTTTCTTGCTCTAGGAAGCAAAGAAAATAGCCATTTAAACACGAATATGTAAGACTATAATTCAAGCAATGTACAGACATTAGTGTGGCATTGGTGTGTTGGGGCATGTGCGTTTGTGTGAGAGAACTAAATTCCTGAGAATGTAGCAGAATAATAACTTCAGCAAGTCGATGAAATCTTGAAATGCATCTGAAAAACATGCACAAACTCTCTGGGCACATAGGCAGAGGGAGATACTGTTGTATAATATCTATTGAAAGATGGTTACGGTTTTGTTCATCCAAAAATTGTTAAGGTACACATGTTTCAAACATGATACATCTGCTAGGAGTTTAGCTGTGTTCATACACACCAACTGCATGGGTCAAGTATGCTAATATACATGCGGAGGAGAATGATTCCAAGTATCTTCAGAATATCGAAACCTGTGCAATTTGCTGCCGTATACTCCTGATATTAGAACAAGATGGGTTTTAAACCTTTTACCTCATTCTGCTATTCTAAGATTTCGTCATTTTGATATCCAAATTGCATTTTCTCAAACTCAGGATATAGAGGGTTTAATTTCCATAGGCTGCAAATCTTCCAATTCTTTGATCATTATGTTCAGCTCTGGCTGTCAATCACAACCTGCACTCAAAAGCACAAGTTTACTTTTTAAGGTTTGAAACCACTTCTTAAAGTAACAAAATCGCATGATATCAAGTCGAAGTGAATCAAATCGGAGAAAACAATAAAATTAAAGGCAAAGTGAATGGTACATAATCAACTAACTAGCTTCTCTACTAGGCACAGCGTTATTTGTCTTAGTCGAGTTAACAGCTGCACTCCCATCACCATCTGGTCCTTGATCGTTCTTTGGTGCCAAAGCAGGCTGGTCAAACCCCTCATTTGTTTCTTGGAACTGCTATAACAAAAGATGCAACTTTTAATTAACTGACATAACATAAATGTTACAGGCAACTTAATTTGTCCTCGATGACAAAGACCACAGAAAAAAAGGGGGGTTTTGTTTGTTGGGGGGGGGGTAGACAACTCGATCACTGAAAGAGAGAGAAAGGAAACGACCCATAGCTTGGAAGCATAAATCAATTAATGAAAACTGAATGTTTTAGAATGCTTATTAATCTAAATTCAAGTTCTGTCCCAAAAAAATAGGCTTGAATATTTGGCATTCAAACCAGCACCACTGCACCACTTAAAGAATCAATTTTTTTTCATGGAGCTTCATGAATCAGGTTTCAAAAAATAAGGATCCGCAGGCTTCACAAATTAGGTCTTCACATTACCTCAGACCCTGTTTTTTGTGCAATTAGTACTGCCTCTTTTAAATTTTAATAATAATATTGTCCTGTAACAGCAACCACAGCAGTAGTATTTTGAGAGTATTTATACAATTAAATAGACTGAAATAAGGCAGAACCACTTCTAGTTGAAGGAATCAGAAAGCTCATAAAAGAGGTTAGTGTTAGCGAAGCAAGATAATACTTGAGACGTTCATGAAGTAATGTTGCCCATAAGCCCTTTTTCCAATATTAGGATTTTACTTCTGGATCAGCGGGAGATACCCTAGTGTGAACCTAAGTCATATACCATAGTCTTATATGACTTCATCTAGACCTTTTAACAAAATCTAATTGTATATATGGAAAGAGCACGAACAATATGAGAGAACATGAAATTTCATCCGGTTCAAGGTTGTGGAGCATGATTATTATTACCACATAAAACAAGTATATTTTTTTTGACACTCTAGATTTGTTTATTTTTCATTGATAAAAAGTCACTGATACACATCACCAAATAATATGAAAAATAACAAACCTGACTAGATTGCTTGTTTAATGACATGCTGGCTTCAGCACTGTGCATCACCTGTGAATTGGTTGTCTGTGTCAAATCCTTCGAGTCCAAATTGGGAGCTGCATCTGGAGCTTCCATATTAACCCCCATCCTTAAGGCACTCATTCCAGTAGCTGAATTTATAGGACGTCCCGACAAAGGAACCAAGGGTGCTCCTGCAACTGACATGGGGACTCCTTGACTAGGATGGCCAAAGACCTGAAGGTTGGCTCCAGCCATACCTTGAAAGCTAGTAGACCCCGAAATAGGCGGGGAAGGGAAATGTGCTCTTTGCATGGGGAGCATTGGAATCATAGAGCATCCACGAACTCCACCATTCATGTCTAGCATATTCATCCCAAACCCCATTCCCATTCCCATTCCCATTCCCATCCCAACACTCATGGGTGAGAAATGTGGTAGATGAGCCGCATGAATGTGCTGCATCCCAGTTGGTAGCATCATTGGAGGCATATACAATCCAGCACCCATTGACATAATCTGCAAAAAGATTTTGACACGCTATCAGTAAAGCAGTAGAGCTATATAGATTATTCAAATTCTTCAAGAAATAGAAATCAAATTAAATATCAATAAATCCAAAGAAATTGAGAAAAATAACCTGTACTTGAAGTTGAAGAGTCTTCAAGTATTCAATTGCCTCATCAAGCATTGATGCTTTGTCCACCTTATAATAAGTAAATGAAATTGTTAGCACAATAGGGGAATAAACATCACAAAAGAGCATGTATTAATTGCCCAATTTACTGTTGCAAAGAAGTTAACCACTACTACTATTTAAAAACTAGAATGAAATCCAAGTTTAGATGACAAATAAAATTAATGGGAACATCCAAATATTAGACGAAACATTAATATAAGAGTGCTGTACCTTATTGCAGTTGGGTATGAGTTCTTGTAGTGCTCGCATCTTTTCATTAATCCTGTCTCTTCGCCTCTGTTGTAAACATCATACATGAGTATCAGTTATCGCTTTACAAATGCAAAGCAAGATGAGAAACAATTCGTAGTTATTATCATTGTCTAGATGTCTCTCACCCTTTCAGATAAATTATGCACTTCTGCTGCTCGGCTTCTCTTGGAACCTGAACCTCCTTGAGCGGGAGCTGCTTTCTTGGCACCCACTGATTCTTCTTCTACATCCTGAACATTAATCGGTGTACTTATTATTATGGAATAATTGGGAAATATAAAGAAATTAATTATATAAACTTGCGCACACACACAGAGGATTGTAGTTCAGAAATAACTTACTTCACTTTGACCTTCAGACTCCTCGGTATAACAACAATTTTTTCTCTTCAAATTCACTGTCAGATCATTAGAAGCTCTCTCAACACTATTACCTGAGCACACAGAAGAAGCACCTACGTGCTCAGCAGTTTTTTCATTGTCTGGCACTCCATTAGCTGTATTTCCACCATGATCTTGATTAGGGGACTTGTCATTCTTTCTCCCATCTTCTCGGAAAACAGCATCAGATTGTCTACCAGGATGCGACTCCTCAACTGGCTTTGTCTCTAATGGTTTTAAATCTACATAGGCAGACACCAAATTAGGTTGAGTATGGAAGTTCATTTCCTTTGGTAATACACAATTTGGGTCAAGGTGTCTAGATTCTGCAGGATTTTTACAAATTGCTGGGACCACTTTATCCGTCTCTCCCATCCTATCCGTACCTAAAGAACCCGAAGCAGATACATTAGAAGAATTCTGAATACTAGATCTAGCCATAGCAGCAGGTCTTGAGAAATGGGAGAAGTTCAACAAGCTAGAGTTACTTCTAGGCAGTTCAGAATCTTGCTTCTGCATCTTCAAGTGAGAAAAGAGACCTGCAGGAGCTTGAGCCGGAACCAGATTCCCAGAAACATCATGGTGGATATTGTTGGTATTAGTGCTAATAATATCTGAAACGCTTGATATACCAGATGGAACAGATGTTTTCCCTTGCGGCAATGACCAAGGATATAATTGGGCAGAACTTGTAGAAGGAAGCTTTGATACATTGCTTTGTCCTAAACTCAAACCATTATGTACGGAAACATTATGTGAATCCCTAACTATCTGATTAGAACGATCTCTTTTCTCCATTGATGCAAAACTATTCCGGTCTGAAGGCTCATTTACAGTAACACTAGATAACTCAGGTAGAAAATCAGGACAGTAATCCTGTTGCAGAGTATCCTCAATCGGATAATTAAACCAAGGTACCATATCATCATCTTGACTCAAACCAGTTTCACCAGAGGGAATTGACGTTGCAATATCACTATAAAAAGAATCAATTGTCCCATACTTTCCCGGCTTGGAAGTGGTCTGACTTGCTGTATCCTTATCACGAAATCTATCTGTCTGAAAATTAAAACTGTTTGAAGTGGGGATCTTGGGGGTCTTCCTACTTCTACCAGACTGACCTTGCATCATAACCTGACCATTTTCCCATACTAACTCAACAACCTCACTATCAGGTCTGCATTCAAACCCACCAATATTCTTAAAATTATAACAAAACAGAAATATCAAAATGTATATGTACGGAAATTGTACAAATATGAATTCAGCCAATAAAAAGAACTTACACAAAATCGGTTGAACATGTGGTTGCCTTCTGTTGGGAACCTTCAACCTTCCCTTTAGCCATTCTATAAAACTCGGAGAGGGGCATGATGCAGGTTCAAATAGAACTACTAAGAAATCCCTCAAACTGAGCAAAAGGCGATTACTGTTGCCCGCTTCGCTTATACACTCCCAAGTCACAGTTCAAATAGCCCTTAACCTGTAAAGAAATACAATCCCAAAGACCATCAGAAAGAGTGACTTAAACCGACTAATAAGAGTCAAATTAAGCTTAATTTAAGGATTTCTTATATATAGATAAGTACATCTATATTTGTATGGGTGTGGGCAAGAGTATTTAAATTTATCTTATACTAATGTCTCTTTATCAGTAAAATATATAATCCATGACAGTACCAAAGACATTAATTTAAATCAGTCAAAAACAATTGTTTAATATTACTATAAAGATACTAAAACCCAATCTAATTTTAGCTCGTTCAACTTAAACAAATATGAATATTCCCTAAGATTTCAATCATTAGAAGATGAATCCAGTTAAACCCAGATAGTATTCCATAAATTATTCAATAATCTCAAACAACCCACAATTTTTTATCAATTAAACTCTAAGTAAACACCAAGAAAAACAAACCCACCTACCAAATTAAGTCAAGACTCCCATAAAGATATTCAAAGATCAATTCCCCCAAAACCAACCTCAAAAAGCTACAAATCAGCTGTGAAAATCTGAGTCCTTCAGATTTTCTTTATTTGGGTACTGATGACTTCTTGATTTCACCAATATATGCTAATCCATATGCATTTCCTAGCTTTCCCAAAAGTAAAATCTTCAAAACCCAGTTGTTTTTCAGCTCAAAAAACAGAGCTTCATTTCCCAATAAAAATATTGTGTAAATATATCAAAAGGAAAAGTTAAAAGGGTGGAGGAGAGAGGAAGTTGGGATGTTTATAATCGTAGAAGACGGCGCAAGGCTTGGGAATTTGCAGGTGGCCGAGAGAAGAAGGCACAAACAGAGCTCAAAGCTATAGAAGTTCTTTTTAACTATGGTTGAAAAATACACTTAACCACAGTTTAAGTCACTCTCACGCTTTCATTTTTGTACTTTTGTGACACATCAATCATACAAATAGAAAATAGGGTTAAGTTCAGATGACCACATGGGATTTGGGCGGTTTCCCACTTAACCACCTATAGTCAGTAAAACTATATTTAAACACCCGATCTTTTGAGTTAAAGTGAAAACGTTTTTCCGCATATAACTCACATTTTAAAAGGTTAAAGACTTAATTACCTCTTTATATATAAAAGAGAGATGCTTGTGTTCTTTGTTTATCTTCTCTATCTGCTTTTCTAACAAACAAAAAAAGAGTGGGGGAAAACAAATTCATTATGCAAAAATTACATCAAGGTTAATCCAGTCGCGAGAATCATAGAATATATCAAATGTCCAGATTCATAAATAGTGTTACAAATTGATAAAAATTAACCTATTCAAATCACAAAATTGAAAACAGAATCATGTAATAGAAAAGGTGAACTAAAACTTGTCTCCAAAATGTAAGGAAATGAAATCTCATATCAAATACTCCTATTGAACTTCGTGAGTTAAAAATTCAACTATAGAATTTGGTACCGAGCCTTTTATCTTGTGACTTCCTTTGTGGAATTCACCAAAGTCGACTCTATAGGGGACGTCGTATTCGATGCGATAAGAAATCGATAGGTGTCGTTGTGACGTCTTATCCAAGATTGGGATATGAGTCACAATTGAGAGCAACCTAAGTCAAGAATCGAAATACGTAGCTTTACAAGCTTAGTTGGTTATTATCGGAGATTCGTTGAAGGATATTCTCGAATCGCTATTCCATTAACTTAATGACTCGAAAAGATACAAAATTGTTATGGAGCGAGGAATGCGAGAAGATTTTCCAAGAGCTCAAGAGGCGACTCATTTCTACATATTCTAACCACGCCATCCTCGGAAAAGCGAACGTGGTAATGACGCGTGTTGAGTAGAAGATCGTGATACTGAAGACGAAAGACGATATTGTCAAAGACTAATTTCAGATAATATACAAATAATAGAGATGGAGATGAAAACTCTAGGTACCCACGTGATGATATACGAGTATAATCGACTTTTAATCGGTAAAGTTAAAGTCGCTTGCTTACACAATCGAGTGATGAATTTGAAGAAGGAGGTCAAGAAGTTGTTATTTTAAAAGCGAGAATCGGTGAGGTGAGGAAAGCTCAAACCTTCGATTTATTAATCCATTTGAAATTCTCGATCGAATAGAACCGCGGCCTATGTACTTCGCTTTTACCACCAAGTACGACACGTGTTCATAACGTTTTTCACGTGTCGATGTTACGTAAATATGTGGATGACCAAAACACGCTCGTTGAAGTTGTAAGACCTCAAAATTTTTTAAATAAAAGGAATTTCCTTTATTTATTATTTTGAAATAAGTAAGGGTTGATTTGATTAATGTGGATAGTTAAGGGTTAAATACGCAAATATTTCAAAATAAGCAAGTGGTTATAAAATATTCATTTTTGCTCTGGGAATATTCGTTTGGTCGTGGAATATTCAGACTCGTTTGAATATTCGTTTGGTCGTGGAATATTCGTGATCGTCGGGAATATTCGCATCGACGGCCAAATAGCCTGTGTGGGGCCCCATAACCGAAAAGCGATTGGATGAGGAAAACGACAAATATAAGTTGGTTAAAAATAACTGCCGTAGTTGTTACCAAGTAAGACCGCTGAATACCCGGTGGTTAAAATACGAAGAATACGCGCGGTCGCACAAAGAGTAGACACCAGATTGCATAAGATTGTTGAATTATCGATCCTTACGTAAGATGGCACTACTCAATAATTTTCACAAAGAGTTATCGCTCAATATTTTATTTTATCGATTCAATAATTGTCATTGATATTTTATATTATCATTGTTCAATAATTGTCATCGCACAAGATTTCCCATTATCGATCAATAATTCATATTATTTGAATAATATTATTAGATAACATTATTGGCAATGTCTAGAAAGTTCTGCTTCAAGGAGAGGTTTGGTCACCTAATCATACTACCAAGAAGGAGAGATCCTTATCGAAAGCCCCTCTTCCTGGGAACTACCGGTCATTATAAATGTGATTCTCAGAATATTATTTGTGAATAATTAATTATCGATTCATATGATAAGGAAATATTTATTTTATATGAATATAAATGATGGATTTATTTATGTGGTTATTAATGAAGGAATTAATGTTGAGGTGTTTTATCAAGATTTTATCTGGATCGAGGTATTAAAAATCAAATCGTGGGTTTTGAGATATATCATGGGGTTATAATTTTTAATCCGACCGCTGATTGTGGTAATTTTTGGGTATGTTATACATACATAAGTTGAGTATATGTCCACAAATTTTGAACCGTTAAAATGCACGAATGATTTGTTGTGAATTTTAAGAGGTGCTCTGATTCTAAATTAGGTTTATAATTGATTTTGGTGGAAAATTCTAGAATTGAGTGGCCCCACTTGTGGTTGGTGAAAAAATGTGCTGAATTTTATTTCAAATGTGGTGGGTGGCAATAGTAGCAGTAAAGCCATCGTAAAGCAGTGTCAAGTCTGCTTCTACGGCTAACATTTTCCTATAAATAGAGGGCTGTTAGAATTGAAAATCACACCGTAAACAAAGTTTTCTTTCTCTATATTATCGAGCGATTTTGTGAGTATTTAGATACTTTGAGAGTCATTGCTCAAGATAAGTTTCATTCAAAGATCACTTCCGACCTTTCCTTCCGGTAATCGATTCTTTGAGGTAAGGGATGTTATTTTCTTCTCGAATGATATTATTTCTTCAATATCATTATGTCAAATATCGGTTGGAACTTTTAATCAAATTTGGAACTTTTTCATGCTTGGGGTTACTATTCATGAGTTACTATTCACGAAGTTACTATTCATGAGTTACTATTCACGAAGTTACTATTCACGAGTACTACTATTCATGTAAGCGTGAAAATGTTTTTTTGTGGAATTTCTATCTTTTGGTGCTCTGAGTTACTATTCACGATACTAAGACTATTCACGATACTAAGACTATTCACGATACGACACTATTCAATCGAAAAATAAAATTTCTTCTTTTCGTCTAAAATATCTATTCTCGATACTAGCTTTGATCAGATCCATGTTTTGATCATTCTCAATTTTACACCACTATGATTATTTTTGAGGTATTATTGACATGGATAAAACAAAGTACGAATCCTTAATCCTTAATTCTTGTCATTTTGTTTCAATCGGATTCGCTTTTTTTAAAATATTTTCATCATCCTCGCCTTAAATGATGATATTATTGAATATCTTCGCCCTCAGAAGCAAAGATGAATGATTTCAAAATATCTTCGATGAATGATTTCAAAGAATATCTTCGGCCCATGAATATCTTCGCCTCAAAGATGAACAGTGTTTAAATGAATACGACCGATCGATGAATATCTTTGGCCTTTAGTGCAAAGATGAACAGTGTTGAGATTTAATACGACCGATTGATGAATATCTTTGGCCCAGTAGTGCAAAGATGAATATTTGATTCGAGATGAATATCGATTGATGTTACAGGATAAAATATTGATGATGGACCGTTAAATTCATAGATTATAGTAGATTTCATTCTCTACGTAACTCTTCTATGAATTATTATTTCACCATGCGAATATTGATCCAAACTTGTCATTGTCTATCAGATTTCTATCGATTTTTCCTCGTTGGAGACTAACGATAATTTGTTGTATATTATCTTAGTCATAACATTCTTTACCGGGCTAGTTGAGCTCACCCTTTTCTTGTTGTTCCATTTTTCTTCTCGTGAGGCGAGAAATGTAAATGAGTACTAGCTTGGGTATGGAATGAAGGTTCTAGAGAGAGTTGTTTAGTAGTCCTCACCATTATTGTAAAATAATGTATCAATAAATGTGATGAGGATTTATTTGAGTATAAATATTGTCTGTAAGATAATATTTGTATTTAAACTCACGCTTTATTGTTGTGATAATAAAGTTGTAGTTGTTTCGCATCATGTATTTGCTACTCGTAATGGGTTGGATGTAATGGACCTATTTTGGGGTCGCCACAACTGGTATCAAGCTTAGGATACGATCTCCATGAGATCTGGAATAGAACTAGAGGGGAGAGACGAGTAAATCCTTCACTAAAGGTGTCCTACCTAAGCTTATTTGTTAGTGGTCAAGATATAGGATATTATGTGATATATCGATTTCCTTAATTAACCCTTATTTTATGACAAGAATTTGAGAATGTCGAATCGAGAATATTAATAGTGGTGTAAATGAGACCGTGGAGATGCCTCAGATTTAACAACGAGGAGAACGTGCAACAGTCGGGCAATGTACCTCCCGTGAATAACACCACCGAAAGCGTATGATGAACGAGGGGATGTTTAGAAGCTTTTGCGCTCATGCAAAATCGCATTTGGGAGACTCGTGTTCAAAATACAGAGAGAGATGATAGCACCACCGGTGGTCACAAATGCAAGAAGCTTCAAGAGTCAGGGACCACCGTAATTCGGGGAAAGCCAGATCCGATCACGGCGGAAACACGGGTCAAGCAAATTACCAAGATATTCGATGTCTCGATGCACGGGAACAGAAAGTTCCATTCGCTACTTTTATGTTCCGTGGCGAGGCAGACATCGGTGGGAATCAGCGAAGCGCACCCATTCAAATTTCGCACTCAAAGATGTCATGGAGACGCTTTCAAAATAAATCAATGACAAGTACTTCCCCGAAAGTATTCACTATACGAAGGAAGTGGAGTTTATTAGATCGAGCAGTAATAACACGACGGTGTCCCAAAGACGAGGCGAAGTTCATGAGTTATCCAGTGTTCAGACCTCATTCATGGGAGAATGAGGAACGATGACGCGGATGTTTCGAGAGGTTTGAAACCCCGTGATACGCCAAGATCTCATTTCTCATAAATTTTCTCTATTCGGGATGTTGTAAATGTGGCTCAATTGTTAGAGCGAGATAACGAGTACGCTCAACCGAGGGACCATAACCAGATCATACCAAAGATAAGCAGCCATCGTAATAACGATAACCAAAGGAGAAAGAAGAATACTTGGACAAAGGCGGTAACCACTCCGTGGTAATCGTGGCCATGAAAATAGAAGAAGCGAGTTGGGAGGAGATTTTAAAAAGAGGAGATTCAACAACGACCATGTGAAGACGCCACACAAAGGGCAACCGGTTCCAAGGGAGGAGAAAGACCATCTGGTCAGATGTTACAAATGCGGAAAGAGGGATATATCACCCCAAACCGCCCACAACAGCTTTAAGGTATGCTATAATTGTGGAAAAGAAGGACATATCGCCGAGATCAGACGATATCGAAACCTAGTGCAATGGGAATGGTGACTCAAAAGGATGTCCCGTAAAAGTCAAAGTCAACGATTCTCGGAAGAGAGTTTGTCGTGACCTCCATTAAAATACGAGAACCCGAACGGTTAGCACGGGTTAGTTAATTATAAATTCTCACGAAGTTTATACCTTACTAGATACCTGCTTCTACCCATTCTTTTATCTCTTCGCTTATACCAACGCTTGAACTCGACTACGGAGAAATTAGACTTTGACCTATTTATGGAGACTCTGCTAGAGAAACTTTCATTACATCCGTTGTTTAAAAATCTTGTTTGATTCAAGTCAGCACCATTACCTTACCTGTTAACCTTATCTCTTTAAAGATATTTGCTTTTGATGTGATTTTAAGGTTAACTACTCATCACGCCAAATTGATTGCTTTTAAGAAGGTCATAGTTTTCATATTCCTAAGCAACCTGTTATTCAATTCAAGCAATCAAACCATCAGAGTCAAACATTTTCATATCAAGCCATGAAGTCATTCGCTTATTACTTGATGTCAAGTTTTCTTAGTCCATGTTATGGATTTGAATAAAGACACGCCGATTTGAATAATATTCTCGTTGTTATTGATTTTTCCCGACGATTTCAAGAATTTCTCGCTTTACTCCCAAAAGATCGATATTAAATTTTGTATCGACTTTGAACCCTAAGACAAAACTCATTTCTAAAATCTCATATCGAATGGCTCCTATCAACTTCGTGAGTTAAAAATTCAACTATAGAATTTGGTACCGAGCCTTTATCTTGTGACTTCCTTTGTGGAATTCACCAAAGCCGCACTCTCTATAGGGACGCCATATTCGCATGCGATAAGAAAACGATAGGTGTCATTGTGACGCATATCCAAGATCGGGATATGAGTCACAAATGAGAGCAACCTAAGTCAAGAATCGAAATACGTAGCTTTCAGGCTTAGTTGGTTATTATCGAGATTCGTTGAAGGATATTCTCAATCGCTATTCCATTAACGTAGCCGACTCAGAGAGATACAAAATTCAAATGGAGCAAGGAATGTGAAGAGCTTTCAAGAACTCAAGAGAGACTCATTTCAAAGACATGTTCTCACCATGCCATCCTCGAAAAGCGAACGTGGTAGCCGACGTGTTGAGTAGAAGATCGTATACAAGTACGAAAGTACGATATCACAAAGACTAATTTCAGATAATATACAAATAATAGAGATGGAGATGAAAACTCTAGGTACCCACGCGATGATATACAGCACGTGATGATATACGAGTATAATCGACTTTTAATCGATAAAGTTAAAGTCGCTCAAGCTACACAATCGAAATCGATGAATTTGAAGAAGGAGGTGCAAGAAGTTGTTATTTTAAAAGCGAGAATCTGTGAGGTGAGGAAAGCTCAAACCTTCGATTTATTAATCCATTTGAAATTCTCGATCGAATAGAACCGTGGCCTATGACTTCGCTTTTACCACCAAGTATGACGCGTGTTCATAACGCTTTTCACGATCGATGTTACGTAAATATGTGGATGACCCCAAACACGCTATCGAAGTTAGAACCCCACGAGATAGTCAAGACTTAACGATTTGTGAGGTACCACCAAGATTTTGTAGAGAAAGAATACGACCTATGTACCGAGGTTATACCATAAGTTAAAGTTTTGTGGAGAAACCATGCTATTGAGGAAATGACCTGGGAGTTGGAAACGAAAATGAAAGCGAGGTATCTTTACCTTTTCGAAACACCAGGTACGTACGTCAATTTCGAGGACGAAATTTCATAAGGAGGGAGGTCAGAAGACCCTCAAATTTTTTTAAATAAAAAGGAATTTCCTTTATTTATTATTTTGAAATAGTAAGGGTTGATTTGATTAATGTGGATAGTTAAGGGTTAAATACGCAAATATTTCAAAATAAGCAAGTGGTTATAAAATATTCATTTTTGTTTGGAATATTCGTTTGGTCGTGGAATATTCGCATCGCTTTGGAATATTCGTTTGGTCGTGGAATATTCGCATCGCTTGGGAATATTCGCATTTACACAAGCAAATGCCATGTGGGCCCCATAACGTAAAAGCGATCGGATGAGGAAAACGACAAATATAAGTTGGTTAAAAATAACTACAGAAGTTGTTACCAAGTAAGAAGACCGCTGAATACCCGCCAAGTTAAAATACGTGAATACGCGTGGTCGCACAAAGAAGACACCAGATTGCACAAAGATTGTTGAATTATCGATCCTTACGTAAGATGGCACTACTCAATAATTTTCACAAGAGTTACCGCTCAATATTTTATTTTATCGATTCAATAATTGTCATAGGCTGATATTTTATATTATCATTGTTCAATAATTGTCATCGCACAAAGATTTCCCATTATCGCATCAATAATTCATATTATTTGAATAATATTATTAGATAACATTATTGGCAATGTCTAGAAAGTTCTCGCTTAAGGAGAGGTTTGGTCACCTAATCATACCCAAGAAGGAGAGATCCTTATCGAAAGCCCCTTCCCTGGAACAACCTGGTCATTATAAATGTGATTCTCGTAATATTATTTGTGAATAATTAATTATCGATTCATATGATAAGGAAATATTTATTTTATATGAATATAAATGATGGATTTATTTATGTGGTTATTAATGAAGGAATTAATGTTGAGGTGTTTTATCAAGATTTTATCTGATCGAGGTATTAAAATCAAATCGTGGGTTTTAGATATATCATGGGTTATAATTTTTAATCCGACCGCTGATTGTGGTAATTTTTGGGTATGTTATACATACATAAGTTGAGTATATGTCCACAAATTTTGAACCGTTAAAATGCACGAATGATTTGTTGTGAATTTTAAGAGGTGCTCTGATTCTAAATTAGGTTTATAATTGATTTTGGTGGAAAATTCTAGAATTGAGTGGGCCCCACTTGTGGTTGGTGAAAAAATGTGCTGAATTTTATTTCAAATGTGGTGGGTGGCAATAGTAGCAGTAAAGCCATCGTGTAGCAAGTCAAGTCTCGCTTTGCTGCTAACAACATTTTCCTATAAATAGAGGGCTGTTAGAATTGAAAATCACACCGTAAACAAAGTTTTCTCTTCTCTCTCTATATTATCGAGCGATTTTGTGAGTATTTAGATACTTTGAGAGTTGTTGCTCAAAGATAAGTTTCATTCAAAGATCACTTCCGACCTTTCCTTCCAAGTAATCGATTCTTCGAGGTAAGTGGATGTTATTTTCTTCTCAAATGATATTATTTCTTCAATATCATTACGATGAAATATCGTTGGAACTTTTTATCAAATTTGGAACTTTTTCATGCTCGGGTTACTATTCATGAGTTACTATTCACGAAGTTACTATTCATGAGTTACTATTCACGAAGTTACTATTCACGAGTACTATTCATGGCGTGAAAATGTTTTTTTTGGAATTTCTATCTTTTGGTGTTTGAGAGTTACTATTCACGATATACTAAGACTATTCACGATACTCAAGACTATTCACGATACTTTGACTATTCAATCAAAAATGAAAATTTCTTCTTTTCGTCTAAAATATCTATTCGGATACTAGCTTTGATCAGATCCATGTTTTGATCATTCTCGAATTTTACACCACTACGATTATTTTTGAGGTATTATTGACATGGATAAAACAAAGTACTAATCCTTAATCCTTAATCCTTGTCATTTTGTTTCACCGGATTCGCTTTTTTAAAAATATTTTTCATCATCCTCACCTTTTAAATGATGATATTATTGAATATCTTCGCCCCAGTAGCAAAGAAAAGATGAATGATTTCTTCAAGAATATCTTCGCCCGTGAAAATGCAAAGATGAATATCTTTTAAATTGTTTAAATGAATACGAAATCGATCGATGAATATCTTTATCTTTTTTTTAGCAAAGATGAACAGTGTTTGAGATGAATACGACCGATTGATGAATATCTTTGGCCCAGAAGGCAAAGATGAATATTTGATTCGAGATGAATATCGATTGATGTTACAGGATAAAATATTGATGATGGATCGTTAAATTCATAGATTATAGTAGATTTCATTCTCTACGTAACTCTTCTATGAATTATTATTTCACACCGCTAATATTGATCCGAAACTTGTTGTCTATCAGATTCTATCGATTTTTCCCTCGCTGAGACTAACGATAATTTGTTGTATATTATCTTAGTCATAACATTCTTTATCGGGCTAGTTGAGCTCACCCTTTCCTCGTTGTTCCATTTTTCTTCTCGTGAGGCGAGAATGTAATGAGTACTAGCCGGGTAATGGAATGAAGGTTCTAGAGAGTTGTTTAGTAGTCCTCACCATTATTGTAAAATAATGTATCAATAAATGTGATGAGGATTTATTTGAGTATAAATATTGTCTAATAAAGTAAGATAATATTTGTATTTAAACTCACAGCTTTATTGTTGTGATAATAAAGTTGTAGTTGTTTCGCACTATGTATTTGGCGACTCGTCGAATGGGTTGGATGGAATGGACTTATTTTGGGGTCGTCACAATAAAGATCCAACTTTTTCAGCTGCAGATGTGACGCCCCCAAAATTAGGTATACATCACCCATCTTGGGTAGTCGATACATGGTACGTAATTTAAATACAACTTACTAATATAACTGCATGTGGTACAATACGACATAAATCGTGAGTTTGAATACAAATATTGTCTACTAGATATTATACAAACTCAAAAGGAGTCCTCATTACAATTATTATCACACTATTTCACGTATCATAAATGAGGACTACTAATGCTATCCTCTCGACCATTACTCCGCTCCCCGACTCGTCCCAAATTTATATTCTCATTTCAAGAGAATAAAGGAAAGAAAGGGTGAGCTCAACTAGCTCAAGAAGAAATATTATGACTAAGATAATGCGTAATAAATTATCATTAGCCTTCAACAATGTTAAACCGATAAAATATAATGAACATCAAGTTTAACTACAAATGAAACAAAGAATCCATTAAAAGAGTCAAGTAGAAAATAAAATCTACTATCTTTTATGATTTAAAAGGTTTTTCATCATCATTATAGTTGAGACTCACTTTTAATAAATATTCCACATCATCGAATCACCCCGCACTACTACTACCAAGGATATTCTTTAAGATCACGACCACAATTATTCACGCACTACGCGCCAAGAATAGTCAGTGTATTCATTAATGGTCATGATCATGCCAACAATCGCCCATCAATGCACTACGGCCATCGAGGATTTTTACCACATCATTTGTAACATTATTAACATTACTACATGATTACACCGAATAATCTCTCGGTCATAATCATACCAAGTCCATCTATGCACTACAAAAGCCACGTATGACTTTTCAAAAAATATAAAATGAGGATGATGACAATGATATAAGAATTCAATAAAACAAGTTCAAGAATTAATTTATCCAGAATTAATAACGCCCAAATTGTCAACACGATATCGCTTTGTAGAGAGTAAAATTCAAGAATGATCGAAAGAATATTTCCATGAAAGATATCGATGAAACGCAAATATCAAGGATATTCCACTAATTTCATGGAGTATAAAGTCAAAGTTTTAACCAACCGGGTATAATAAAGAATGGAATAACAAAAGAAATCACCATGCATGCGATAGATCAAGATGTGCAAAAGTTATTCCAATGTAATAATAAATAATCGAAACCAGTCCCACAGAAATTCGCACCGATGTGATGTTCCAATGTAATAATAAAGAATGGAACCAGTCCCACAAAAACACACATGCATGTGATGTTCCAATGTAATTAATAATAAAGATTTTAACCAGTCCTGTAAAACACATGCATGTGATGTTCCAATGTAATAATAATAAAGATTTTAACCAGTCCTGTAAAAAACACACGCATGTGATGTTCCAATGTATAATAATAAGAATGTCACCAAGTATAGGGTAAACCACGACATATAAAAGTTATTCCAATGTAATAATAAAAATGGAATAACAAAAGGAAATCACCAAGTATAGGTAGTCCACAGATACAAAAGTTATTCCAATGTAATAATAAAGGATGGAATAACACTTCATGAATAAGAAAGAATAACACCCTTACGGTACAAACAAATAATATTCCCTACCTTAGAAGAACCAATATCGAAAAGTGAAGTAGTTATACTTTTTTCTTCTTTCTCTATATAGTTCTCTCTCTAGTTTCAAATGAATTCGTAAGAAATAATGAAGGAATGAGCTTTCTATTTATAGAAAACCGAGGGTGGCTCTTGATCTTAACGGGGTCAAAAAGACTTTCGTAATATCAAGAGACAACTACTATTCATGAAGGGGTAATTAACCTCGAACAATCAAGAGGCAACTTAACTCTTGTAATATCAAGGGACAACTACTATTTCATGAAGGGGTAAATTACTATCGACGAAGGTAATTACTATCGACGGTAGGTAATTACTATCAAGAAGGTAATTACTATCGACGAAGGTAATTACTATCGACGAAGGTAAATACTATCGACGAAGGTAAATACTATCGACGAAGGTAATTACTATTCACAAAGGTAATTACTATTCACGGGTAATTACTATCGATTAAGACTTTTAGATGATGACATATGGGCCCCCATAAAATAATCAAACTTACCACAAACGCCTCATAATGTACTTTTATATACATCAAGGATCAATAAATATTACCACAAATCATTTTATTTTTAATCAACACATATTTAATCTTTCAACAATTATTAATCATTTATAACTTGTCGCCTCAATTAATAATATAACATATTATATACGATGATACCGCGACAATAATCAATCAATAATATAAGAGATATGATGCAAAGAATTATCAGAAGTAATAATCGAGTATACCGAAGTGACTTCTCACGTAAAGATCAATAATCAATACCGCAGTGCTACTACGCAACCACGCCAGACATCGCATTTTTTTACCACCGGTAGTTCAACAGCTTTAAATTCTAGAATACCTCCGCCATTATTTTTATAAAAGATAATTTTGTCGCTTTTCTAACTACGACAATAATTCCGCAGGGGTCCACTAATGATTGAGCCGTCAGTATTTAATATTCCCCGACAAAAAGAATATTCCCCACCAAACGAATATTTTATAACAACTCATTACTTTGCAAAATTTATAAATATTACCCACAACTATAACATTATATCAAATTTATTCCATAATATTCAAAAATAATATTTATAGAAAATTCATCTTTATTTATAAAAGTCGGGTCTTACAACCTCCCTTCTTATGAAATTTCTCCCGAAATTAGGGTACGACTGGTATGTCAAGAGGTAAGGATACCTTGATTTCATTTCGCATTCTAACTCCCAAGTCATTTCTCAACATCGTGGTTCCTCCACAAAACTTCGACTTGAGGTATAACCTCGAGCGTAGAATATGTTCCTTCTTATCCAAAATTTGAACAGAACCTCTTCATACGCCAAATCTTCCGCTATTTCGTCCGGCTTCTAACTCAATAATATGGTTCGGTCTTTCACATATTTACGTAATATGGATATGTGAAAAACGCTATGAACACGAGACATATTTCAAGCAGAAAAGTCGAGTCTATAGCCACGCTCCTACTCGATCGAGGATTAAAATGGACCGATGAATCGAGGATTAAGTTTTCCTCTCTTTCCAAATCTTGTAACTCCTTTCCATGGAGCAACTTAACACAACACACGATCTCCTATATCGAATTCCACGCCCTTTCGATGAAGATCAAGATAACTCTTTTGTCGATTTTGTGAGGTTTTTATACGTTGTTTGATCGCTTGAATCTTTTCCGTAGTCATACGCATCAACTCCGGCCCCAACAACGCTTGTTTCACCCACCTCATCCCAAAGATACCGAGAACGACACTTTCTTCCATACAACGCTCGAATGGAGCCATGCCAATACTTGCTTGATAACCGTTGTTGTAGGAAAACTCCACCAATGGTAAGAACTTGTCCCAACTCCCTCAAATCAAGGACACAGTAGTCTTAATAGATCTTCAAGAGTTTGAATAGTCCTCTCCGATCGTCCGTCCGTCTCGAGGATGATATGCCGAGCTAAATCGTAAGTCTGCGCTCATAGCTTTTTGCAAACTAACCCAAAATCGTGAAGTGAATCTTCGGTCTCGATCGTAAACTATGGATACCGCAGATACCATGCGCTTACAATCTCGCTTATGTACATACGAGCAAGAAGACGCTCAAGTGTATAAGTTTCAGATTTGGTAAGAAATGAGCAGACTTGGTCAATCTATCAACAATGACCCAAATCGCATCAACGCCTTGAGAAACCTTAGAAGACCCAGAATCTAAATCCATGGTAATGTGCTCCCACTTCCATTCTCGAATTTCAAGTGGTTGCAATGGACCTTTTGGTACTTGATGCTCCGCTTTAACTCGCTGACAAGTTAGACACCTCGAGATAAACAACGCTTATCTCTCTCTCTCTTCATATCGCTCCACCAAAATGTACGATTTAATATCATGATACATTTTGGTACTCCTGTGATGGATTGCAAATGGTGTGTCAGCGCCCCATCATCATGATATTATACTTTAAATCGTGGTCGTTAGAACACAAAGTCCGGAGTCGACTCAAGTATTCCTTCTTCATCGATTCTTGCTTCCCAAGATAAGACCTTCTTGACTTTCTTCCTCATACGCATCGCCTCCGTGTCCAGAAGCTTGAGCAGCCTTAACTTTATCGATTAAAGTCTGCCTCTACTCAGATATTCGCTATCATCACACGCGTCCCCGAGTCTTTAACTCTATCTCCATCCTTTGCAAGTCACACAAAATGGGCCTTCATACGACAATAACGCACTCAGATTGCATACGATCTTCTACTCAACGCGCCACCACCACGCTCGCTTCCAAGATGGTATCGATGGTACGATCATAATCTTTCAACAGCTTCAAGCCAACGCCGTTGTCGCATGTCGAGTTCCTTTTGAGTGAAGAAATATTTGAGGCTTTTACGATCCGTAAAGATCTCCACTTTCTCCCCATACAAGTAATGCCTCCAAATTTTAAGTGCAAAGATAAATAAATGCTAACTCTAGATCATGAGTAGGATAATTCCTCCTCATATTCTTTGAGTTGTCGCGAGGCATAAAGCTATAACTTTTCCATGTCGCATGAGAACACATCCCAACCCTTTCGCTCAAGCATCATCAGAGATGACAAATCCTCCGAGCCGATGGTATCACGTAACAAAATAAAATAAGTCTCCTCTCGAGTTCTTGAAAACTCTTCTCACATTCTTCGCTTCCAACCGAACTTTCAGATCTTTTCGAGTCACCGAAATCAATGGAGTAGCGATTCGAGAAAATCCTTCCACGAATCTCCGATAATAACCAAATAAACCGAGAAAGCTACGATTTCTATTAATCGATTTAGGTTGTTCCCACTTTGAATAGCTTCATCTTTCTTTGGTCAATGATATTCCACGACTTGATACCACGCGCCCAAGGAATGCTACTTCTTCAAGCCGTAACTCGATTTCTTCAACTCGCATAAAGCTTATATTCACGGTTTTTTTGGAGTGTCACCTTCAAGTGTTGCTTTCATGATCTTCACGCGCTTTTGGAATAAATAAGGATGTCATCAATAAAGACGACCACAAAGTGATCTAAATATTCCTCAATACTCGGCTCATCATATCCATGAAGGCAAGAGAGAGCATTAGTCAATCCAAAGGACACGACTAGAATTCATAATGCCCGCATCGAGTTCTCAAGCCGCCTTTGGAATGTCACGGCTCTAATCTAATCTTCAATCGGGTGATATCCTAACGAAGATCAATCTTTGAAAAGAATTTGGCTCCTTGCAACCGGGTCAAACAGTCATCAATACGCGGGTAATGGATACCTATTTTGATGGTGACATGATTCAACTCCCGATAATCAATACAAAGTCGTGATACTCCCATCTTTCTTCTTCACGAATAGTAACAGAGCACCCCAAGGAGAAGTACTAGGATGAATAAAGCCAATGTCTAACAATTCCTCGCAGCTTGGGTCTTTAACTCCTCAAGTTCAATAGAGCCATTCGATATGGGCTTTGGAAATAGGTTTTGTACCGTTTCAAGGTCGATATAAAATTCAATTTCACGCCTGGGGTAGGCCAGAAGTTCTTCGGAATACGTCAGAAATTTATTAACAATAGAAATATCGCTCAAAACCGACGATTTTTGTTTAAATCAGTGATATGAGCTAAGAAAGCTTGACATCCATTTTTCAATAAACGAATAGCTTTATGGCTTGAGATGACCGTGATTGATTTTAATGGTTTGGTCGTTTGAATTCGCATAATAGGTTGATTAGGAATATGAAAGCTAACAACCTTACGAAAACAATCAATTTTTGCATGATAAGTAGTTAACCAATCAATCCCTAGAATCACGCCAAATGCAAGTATTTTTAATGAAATAAGATCGACAGTGTAATGCGAGGGTACCGATTTGAACCAAACAAGACTTATAAACAAAGGATGTAATGAAGGTTTCTCCCAACGGAGTTTCCACAGATAAGTCAAAGTCTAATTTCTCCTGAGTCAAATTTAATCGATGAGCGCAAGTAGAGAAATAAAAGAATGGGTAGAACCCAGATCAAATAAAGTATGTACTTCATTGTAGTTTATGATAAGCTTACCCGTGATGACCTCATTCGTGTCCTTTGCTTCCGGAGGTCACAACAAACGCCTCCTCAGACTACCTGGGTTTTGACTTTTCCGACTACTTTTGGTGCTTCCATCCTAGTTGAATTTGTCTTCTAGAACGACAAAATCGAGCTAAGTGACCTTCTTTCCACAATTATAACACGCTTTGACTCAGATGGCACAGCTTCGGACCGATGTGTCCTCTCTCTCCGCATTTGAAGCATATGATAGTGGTCTTTCTCCTTCCTTAACAACGGTGCCTTGGTGCCGACGCCTTTCCATCATCATTGAATCTCCGCTTTCTTGAAATGTCCATTCTTATTGTTTTGGGCCTCGATTACCACCGGCGTGGTTACCATATCCGCCGTGTTGATTCCTCCACGCTTGTTGTCACCGCTCATGACTACTCTCACCGGTATTATAATTTTGCTTACCGCTTCTTTTTAGTCATAGGCTGACTCGTTATCGCTACCCACTAATCGAGCCCTATTTACAACATCCTAATACAAACACGCTTTATGAGAAATAAGATGTCGACGATTCCGACTTCAAACCTCTTAAAACATTCGCGCCATTCTCTCTTCATTATCCACCAAGTGGGACGAAACCGTGATAACTCCGCAAATTTTGCCTCGTATCATGACATACTCGGCCATATTGTTTTGTTCCAACTTGATAAACTCCACCTCCTTCATGTGGCGGCGAATACTTTCGTGAAAGTATTTGTCGCTGAATGCCTCCCCGAACTTCTCCCAAGATATCTTCAAGACAAAGAAGTTGAGTACGCTTTTACCGATTCCCACCAAGAATCGCCTCTCCGCAAACATAAAGGCGTGAAGGAACCTTTTGCTCCTCTGAGCATCCCAAGACATCAAATATCTTGGTAATCATTTATCCATGCTTCCGCCAAAAGTGGTTTTGGCTCTCCTTAAACTCCCGGTGGTCCCAGCCTTGAATTGTTTAGCGGTGACCTCACCGAGAGTTTTTCGTGTTTCCACCCACGCTTTTGGACAGAGTCGCCTCATCATTGTTGTATAAATAAATCGTAAAGCCTCTTAACATTTAATCATTCATCATTTGGTCGTTGTTGTTGTTTTTGTATGAGGATTTTCGCCTTCCCGATGCACATTATCCTCGATTATTGATATGTGGTGAATCAACGATCGCTCGTGCTCCATCAAGCTATTCTCAACATTCTCGATGTCATTTTCGACATCGCCACAAAACAAAAGGTTAATTGACATGTAACAAATTATCTTTATATTCCGACCGACCAATAAAATAAAGACATAAACTTAGGTAGGTCATACTAGCGAAGGTATTCCCTGCCTTTCCCTCCTAGTACTTTTCTCACATCTTAGCCGTGGATCATATCCTAAGCTCGATACCAACCGCGACGCCCCCAAAATTAGGTATACATCACCCATCATGAAAATTAGGTATCGTCACCCATCTTGGTCGCCACTTACATGGTACATAAATTAAATACAACTTACTAATATAACTGCTGTGGTATAATACGACATAAATCGTGAGTTTGAATACAAATATTGTCTACTAGATATTATACAAACTCAAAAGGAGTCCTCATTACAATATTATCACACTATTTCACAAAATAGTGAGGACTACTAATGCTATCCTCTCGACCATTACTCCGCTCCCCGACTCGTCCCAAATATGTTCTCATTTCCTCAAGAGAATAAAGAAAGAAAGGGTGAGCTCAACTAGCCCAAAGAAGAAATATTACGACTAAGATAATGCGTAATAAATTATCATTAGCCTTCAACAAAGTGTTAAACCGATAAAATACAATAGACAACCAAGTTAATCACAGCTGAATATGCAATCCATTAAAAGAGTCAAGTAGAAATAAAATCTACTATCTTTTAGGTTTTAAAAGGTTTTTCATCAATTTTCATCGCCGAGACTCACCTTTTAATAAATAAACCACATCATCTAATCATCCCCGCACTACTACCAAGGATTTTCATCAAATTATCAATTATTCACGACTATACCCAAGAATCACCCCCGGTCAATAATCATACCAAAACTATCCATCAACGCATTACGTGCCAATCGAGGACTTTTATCACATCATTTATAACAACTACCATGATTATACCGAATGATCCTCGGTCATAATCATACTAAGTTCATCTATGCACGTAAACCAAAGATAACATAATATATCATGAGGATGATGACAATGACATAATAATTCAATAAAACAAGTTCAAGAATTATTTTATCCGTGAATTAATAACGCCCAAATTGTCAACAAGATACCGCTTTTGTAGAGTAAATTTCAAGAATGATCGTAAGAATATTTCCATGAAAAGATCTATCGATGAAAAGCAAATATCAAGGATATTCTACTAATTTCATGGAGTATAGAAGTCAAAGTTTTAACCAACCGGGTATAATAAATAATGGAATAACAAAAGAAATCACCACGCACGCGGATTGCATGGATGTATGTGTTATTCCAATGTAATAATAATAATCTAACCAGTCGGATGAAATTCACACCGACAGTGATGATCCAATGTAATAATAAATGCCTAATAATAAACAATGGAACCAGTGTCCTAAAGTGTAAAACACACGCACACGATGATATTCCAAATGAATAATAAATGCGGAATAATAAACAATGGAACCCGTGTCCTGTAAAACACACGAATGTGATATTTCCAACATAATAATAAAGAATGGAATAATGTAAAGAAGATCACCAAGTATAGGGAATTCATGATACAAGTTATTCCAATGTAATAAATAAGGATGGAATAACATATAAGGATTTCACCAAGTATAGGGTATCGCCGCATATACAAAGTTATATATAGGTATACCACTTTTACAAAGTTATTCCAATGTAATAATAATGAATGGAATAATGGAAGTTCTCTTCATGAATAAGAAAGAATAACACCCCTTACGGGTACAACAAATAATACCCCTTACGGGTACAACAAATAATATTCCCTACCTTAGAAGAACCTGAATATCGGCAAAGTGAAGTAGCGTATACTTTTCTTCTTTCTCTATAGTTTCTTCTCTGAGTTTCAAAGGAATTCGTAAGAAAATAATGAAGGAACGAGCTTCTATTTATAGGAAAATAGAATGCATAAGAATTAATCCATGAACGGTCCGTATTGATTTACTTTAATCTGACGGTCCATATTTAAAGTTAAATCTTTTAAATAAAATATAATATATTTTATTTATGAAATAACTTTAATAAATTATTCTGCTTTATATAAAAGATGTTTTGTTTTTTATTAATAATAATACTTAATAAAACAAAACGTCATTATCGCTATAATAATTCATATTATTAATCGACAATAATGGAATCAAACCGAGTGACTTCTCACATAAGCATCAATAATCAATACCGGTATGCTACTATGCAACCACACGATTCTCGCATTTTTTACTACCGAGTAGTTCAACAAGATTAACCAGAAACTTCCGCCGTTATTTCAATAAAATATTTTTTGTCGTTTTCAATCCGACAATAATTTCATTATAGGTCCACCAATGATTGAGTCATTGCATTTAATATTCCCTCGCTAAACCGAATATTTCCCACCAATCGAATATAATATAACCACTTGCATACTTTGCAAAATTTATAAATATTACCCACAACTATAACATTATATCAAATTATTTCATAATATTCAAAAATAATATTTATAGAAAATTCATCTTTATTTATAAAAAGTCGGGTCTTACATCTCCTAGGCTTCAAACCTCTTAAAAACATTCGCGTCATTCTCTCCTCATTATCCACCAAGTGGGACGAAACCGTGATAACTCCGCAAATTTTGCCTCGTATCATTACACACATGGCCATATTTTTTTGTTCCAACTTGATAAACTCCACCTCCTTCATGTGGCGAATACTTTCGGAAAGTATTTGTCGTTGAATGACTCCCCGAACTTCTCCCGAGATATCTTCAAGACAAAGAAGTTGAGTACGCTTTTACCGATTCCCACCAAGAATCATCTCCGCACAAGAATATAAAGCGAAAGGGAACCTTTTGCTCCTCGAGCATCCCAAGACATCAAATATCTTGTAATCTGCTTTATCCATGCTTTCGCCGTAAGTGGTTTTGCTCTCCCCTTAAACTCCGGTGGTCCCTCCTTGAATTGTTTAATGTGGACCGCCGAGAGTTTTCCGTGTTTTTTTCACGTTTTGGATGATAAGTCGCTTCTCGTCATTGTTGATAAATCGCGATAAAGCTCCGAACATTTGATCATTCATCATTTGGTCAAGTTGTTGTTTGCATGAGGATTATCGCATTCTCGATGCACATTATCCTCGATTATTGATATGTGGTGAATCAACGATCGCCGCTCTCCATTGCTATTCTCAACATTCTCGGATGTCATTTTCGAGACATCGCCACAAAACAAAAGGTTAATTGACATGTAACAAATTATCCCTATATTCTCGACCACCAATAAAATAAAGACATAAACTTAGGTAGGTCATACTAGCGAAAGTATTCCCTGCCTCCCCTCCTAGTACTATTCTCACATCTTAGCCGTGGATCATATCCCTAAGCTCGATACCAACTGTGATGCCCCCAAAATTAGGTATACATCACCCATCGTGGGTAGTCAAATACATGGTACGTAATTTAAATATACCACTTACTTAATATAACTGTCGTGTATACAATACGACATAAACCATGAGTTTGAATACAAATATTGTCTACTAGATATTATACAAACTCAAAAGGAGTCCTCATTACAATTATTATCACACTATTTCACGTAAATAGTGAGGACTACTAATGCTATCCTCCGGACCATTACTCCGCTCCCCACTCGTCCCAACTATATTCTCATTTCCTCAAGAGAACGGTGAAAGAAAGGGTGAGCTCAACTAGCTCAAGAAGAAATATTACGACTAAGATAATACGTAATAAATTATCATTAGCCTACAACAAAGTTGTTAAACCGATAAAATATAATGAACATCAAGTTTAACTACAATGAACCAAAGAATCCATTAAAAGAGTCAAGTAGAAAATAAAATCTACTATCTTTTATGATTTAAAAGGTTTTTCATCATCATTATAAATTTGAGACTCACTTTTAATAAATATTCCACATCATCGAATCACCCCCGCACTACTACCAAGGATATTCTTTAAGATCACGACCACAATTATTCATGCACTACGGGCCAAGAATAGTTGTGTATTCATTAATGGTCATGATCATGCCAACAACTCATCCATCAATGCACTACGGGCCAACGAGGACTTTTACCACATCATTTATAACATTACGGTTATGATTACAATCAATAATCCTCGGTCATAATCATACCAAGTCCATCCATGCTCTACGGGCCACGTATTTGACTTTAAAAAAATATAAACATGAGGATGATGACAATGATATAAGAATTCAATAAAACAAGTTCAAGAATTAAGTTATTCAGAACTAATAACGCCCAAATTGTCAACATGATATTACTTTGTAGAGTAAAATTCAAGAATACCGAGAAGAATATTTCCATGAAAGGATACTGGATGAAGCGCAAATATCAAGAATATTCCACTAATTTCATGGAGTATAGAAGTCAAAGTTTTAACCAACCGGGTATAATAAAGAATGGAATAACAAAAGAAATCACCATGCATGCGATAGATCGCACAGCGAAGTTATTCCAATGTAATAATAAATAATCGGAACCGGTCCCATAAACGCATGCATGTGATATTCCAATGAATAATAAAGAATGGAACCAGTCCCAGTAAAATACACGCATGGATGTTCCAATGTAATAATAATAAAAGATTTTAACCAGTCCTGTAAAACACATGCATGTGATATTCCAATGTAATAATAATAAAGAAGCGGAACCAGTCCTTGTAAAACACATGCATGTGATGTTCCAATGTAATAATAGAAGAATGTCACCAAGTATAGGGTAAATCACGATACAAAGTTATTCCAAATGTAATAATAAAGAATGGAACAATGTAAGAAATCACCAAGTATAGGGAGTCACAGATACTGAGTTATTCCAATGTAATAATAAAGGATGGAATGACGTAAGTTCTCTTCATGAATACAAAGAATAACACCCTTTACGGTACAACAAATAATATTCCCTACCTTAGAAGAACTCAATATTGGAAAAGTGAAGTAGCGAAGAATACTTTTCTTCTTTCTCTATAGTTTCTCTGTAGTTTCAAAGAATTCGTAAGAAATAATGAAGGAATGAGCTTTCTATTTATAGAAAAACCGAGGGTGGCTCTTGGTCTTAACGAAGGTCAAAATGACTTTGGTAAATATCAAGAGACAACTACTATTCATGGAAGGGTAATTAACCTCGAACAATCAAGAAAGCAGCTAACTCTTGGTAATATCAAGGGACAACTACTATTTGCATGAAGGGGTAATTACTATTGACGAAGGGTAATTACTTATCGACGAAGGTAATTACTATTGAAGAATGTAATTACTATCGACGAAAAGTAAATACTATCGACGAAGGTAAATACTATCGACGAAGGTAATTACTATTCACAAAGGTAATTACTATCGACGAAGAGACTCTTAGATGATGACATATACGGCCCCCCATATAAAATAATCAAACTTACCACAAACGCCCTCATAATGACTCTTTATATACATCAAGGATCAATAAATATTACCACAAATCATTTTATTTTTAATCAACACATATTTAATCTTTCAACAATTATTAATCATTTATAACTTGTCGTCTCAATTAATAATATAACATATTATACGATGATAATTTGACAATAATTGAATCAATAATATAAGAGATATGATGCAAAGAATTATCGTAGCAATAATCGAGTATAGCTAAGTGACTTCTCACGTAAGCATCAATAATCAATACCGCGCTACTACTATGCAACCACGCCAGACATCGCATTTTTTTTACAATAAGGTAGTTCAACAGCTTTTAATTGGAACACCTCCGCCGTTATTTTTATATGAAAAGATAATTTTGTCGCTTTTCTAACTACAACAATACTTTCGCTGTGGGGTCCACTAATGATTGAGTCAGTCGTATTTAATATTCCCCGACAAAAAGAATATTCCCAGACCAAACGAATATTTTATAACAACTTGCTTACTTTGCAAAATTTATAAATATTACCCACAACTATAACATTATATCAAATTTATTCCATAATATTCAAAAATAATATTTATAGAAAATTCATCTTTATTTATAAAAGTCGGGTCTTCTGTGCCAGGAAGCAATTTCATTTAATCTACATATACAAACAGAGAGAAATTAAAGATTTTAAGTGAGAAAATTCATACCATGGAGGAGATTATGGATTCGAGTCTGCAAGAAAACAGATCAAGCGGTGCTCACAAAACCCATCGACAAAAAACCTCCAAAATCTCTTCCATCTTCAACCCCTAATCAAACTCATCCACTCATATCCTATCCATTTTAAATACGACCTTCCCGGCAGATTCTCCTACCATCTATTTATCTCCACGTAAAATTAGTTATTAACAAAACCATTGAGAAATACAAAGGTGCGATTTCTCTAAGAACAATAGAAAATAAAATAAAAGTCAAGCTAATTGAGAAATTTTAATATATAGTTGTATAGATATATAGAGAGAGAAAGGGTTAGGAAATCAAAGATCTAATAGAGAAGGAATTTTACTTTATGGGGTTTAAAAAGAGAAAAAGTGAATCTAAAATTCTCGAACAAAATTAGTCCATTAGAAAAAAAAGTGAAATAGTGCGATGATGTTTTTCCTCGATCGGATAGGAGTGCTAAAGGAGAAACCTAATGAAGTAAGAGTTGGAGAAGAGGGGGTTTTGTGTATAGATAAGCCGAGGTCAAGAGTTACGAACTCTCCAAATCTGAAGAAATAGTGGGCTTTCTTCTGATTTCGACTTCGATTCTGTTTCAACTTCGTTGCTCTTCAGATTTGAAGAAGTTTTGTGAAGATCTGAGTGAGAATACTCTATGCTTTGTTAATGAACCGAATCTACGACGGTCGTTTAATCCAAAAACCTCTTCCTCTCCTGCACCTCCACGATGACGTCAGAGCTACCCATCATCATCTCTCTACGATGGCTCCTGCACGATCTCACCGACTGTAGACTCGAGGAGAGAGAAGACAGTGAATTTGAAGGTTGAAGATAGAAGAAGAAGGGGTATTTTAGTCTTTTTAAATCGTTAAAGTCCATTTTCACGCTGCTTTTTGGCCCGATACGCACGCATGGTTAATTTAGATTTAAAAAGGTAACGATTTCACTTTAACTCAAGAAGTCGGGTGTTTAAATGTAGCTTTACTAACTATAGGTGGTTAAGTGGAAAACCGCCCAAACCCCAGGTGGTCATCTGAATTTAACCCTAGAAAATATATGCTCTGTCCATCTCATTTGATTTGGTCAAATTAATTGTTTTAAGGAATCTTTAAATTATAAAAGAAGTTTTATTTATTAAATATATCAATTTTAAAGATATATTTATTATATTATTTTAAAATATAATGAGTATTTAGATAGTATTGATAGTAAGACTGTCAAATTATTACATTAAATTCACATGGTTGATATTGCAAGAACAAAAAATGATATATTAGGATTTTATCTATTATATCTATCTATTCTCTTGATTTCTCTCTATATATATATAACAACATAAATATTTATCTGCTTTTAAATTATAATATTAATACTTTGATTTTTAAAAAGTCAATTTGATACATTTTAAAATTTAAAATTAACATGATTCATTCAACTTTTGAAAACAATAATCTTATAATTAGTAGTACTTTTTAGATAGCTTGTAATATTCATAATTGTATCGACATAAACAAAATAAATTTATGTCAATTTCAAATTTGAAAATGTTTAAAATTGATTTTTAAAAAGTCAATATTGATCATACAATTTTGAATGAAGGTTTTATTACATTTAACTATAGTAATATTTGTATCGCTATATGTATGGGGAGGATAGGTGTTATGCGTTTGTCAGTGACGAAGCCACATACAAAGTTGTGGGGTCAATTGACCTAACTGAAAAAAAAAATTGCTTTATAATATAAGGTAAATTTTAACAATTTTAATTATTATATATAAATTGACCCCACTAAAATTTTATAAATTTTCTATTATACGGGGTCAAATTAAAAATTTATAACTTTGTCAATCAAATTTTAACCACATATAACTCATATCCTCTCAATATATGTATATCTCTATAATATTTTAAACTAAATAATAATCTAATTTATATTATTTTAAAAATAAATAAAGAATTACTTACTAATGAACAAATGTGATTAAAAAAGTCTATTATGAAATCAATATAATGTATATATATACCATATATTATTATTTATTATATTGTCATTGTAATATAGTATAAATATATGTGTGTGTGACCCGAAAATACAAAAGTATTAAAAAAACTGGCTCGGGGGCGTTGCCCCCGAACCCCCCTCCCCCCCAAACTATTTATAACTTGGTAATAATTTTGCCCCAACTAAAAAATGTTTCTGACTTCGTCACTGGCGTTAGTGATAATGCCAGAACAATAATTATATTGAAAGTTCAAAGTGCTGTTAAAATAAATGTAAAAACATCGTTAAATATATATTTGCCATAAATATTGCTATGACATTATAACCAATCGTGTTATGGAGAGAATCATAATTCAAAAATGATATTGTCAGAACTATAAATGTCGCTTAAAATATTATATCCTGCAAGAACGTTACAAAAGTGTCATCCAATATGGATGTGGTTAGCATGAAGATATAACTTCCATCTTGAAAGTTGTTGCTCGTTGTTTTGACAACAACAATTTTGCTCTAACAATATTAACGACTTAAATTTAAGGATATTGTGTTATATTATATTATCATTAAAAAAAACACTCTTTTATGGAATAAATTTTTTTCCCCCACAAATAGAACTTTTTATATATATAAAATGGAGAGTGTTATCATTTTAAAATATAGACAAAAAATTAAACGGTTGATATTGTTAAAGTAAAAGAAATGTTGACAGAGTAAATACATATTTAGCGATAATGTTTATAGCAACCATAATAAATTATGATCATAATATATATGGGTTATATGTATATACATTTATACAGTCGGGCTATGGCGACTGATTTTTTAAGTTATGGTGACGGTTCATCCGTCATTGTAATGTAATAACTACATGACGTATGAAATCGGCTATAACCGTCGCCAGAATTCATAATAATATGGCGACGTTGAAACTGTCATAATGACGACGCATATCTTACACAACCGCAGAATTACATTTTTTTTCCAATATATATGTGTGTGTGTGAGAGAGAGAGAGAGAGAGAGAGGCGCAATTTACAAATTCCAGGTTTGTAATGTTTTTTAAATGCGTTTGTTTAATTAATATCTTGAAAATAATTAATTTATTCATATATATAAAATAATTAAAATAGGAAGAATAAATATTATTATATTGTTTTGAATTGATTGGAGCAATTACTGCTATTATTCATTAAAAAAGGTTGACCACTATGAGTTTAATTATGCAAAACTTTAGTCTCTAATAATTTTGATGTTGACTTGGTCACTTGCTGGCATCAGACAAGTGTTTCTTATAGAAAATTATTGGGAGGGTGACCCTTTGTTTGTTAAATCATTCAATCACAACTCAAATATTTACTATAATATTTGACTGATGGTGGAAAAAAATAATTCTACTTATGACAAGGCCAAATCTAAATTCTTTTTATTCTTCAAATTTTGTGCCACTAAATTGTTTAACAATAAGGTCAATTCAAGTTTGTTTTTGTTCTTAGGATATCAATAAGAATTTAATAATTAAATATTTTTTTTAACACGAGCACACGATATTAAATTCAGAGAATTTATATTTTCACAAATAAAAGTGATAGTTCTACAATACGTGAGAGATATCGTATGTAAATATTAATTTTTTACTTGTGGACGAAATAACAATTCCTATTAATTAATATATTGATTTTTTAACAAATAAATATTTTCACAAATAAATAAAAGTGATAGTTCCACAAAAATCATCTCACATGAATAGTAAATGGATCTCACACTTACGTGAGAGATATTGTATGTAAATATTAATTTTTAATTCTTATTAATTAATATATTAATTTTTTTAAAAAAAGTTAATCAATGATGGATAATCTTTTGCATTTTAATATATAAATAAGTCAATTCAAGTAGTATGTTCCTAGTATATCAATAAGAAGTTTTAAAGGAACAATTTTGAAGGAGTCCAAATGATTAGATTCATAATCCACTTGGTGATCCACTTAAAACCAACTTGTTTCCACTTAAATCAAAGGAGTTTGGAAGGCACGCGCATGATGTGAAAGTAAAATTTGGAAATTCTAGCAGTTGTGGTGGGAGAGAAGGTGGAGTGTCCCTATTCCATTATCCCATAAATTTTGATCATCACTTTTGTATGTTTTTAAAGATATTAATGTTTTTCACTTTTGTCTCCCCCTCCCCTCCCCTCCCCTCCCCTCCCCTCCCTTTTTTTTTGTTGTTCGAACGAATTACAGATGAATTAATTTTGGTCGATTGATTATCATCTGATGTCAACACGTAAAATTTCTAAAACGATCTTTCTTTACGTGTTAGTAATGTATTAATCAATTAACCAATTTATTTTAAAATTAACTTCATATACGTCTAATTATATTAGGATTTTAAAAAGATGAGAATTGAGTGATTTTAAAATCTTTGACTTGCTGATCATGTTGAATATTATATTTTACTTTGCCTATATTTTTGGAGGGACATTTATGGACATGCTTTATTGGTGGTGAGCAATGTGAATAGATAGGCACTTTTTTCTTTCCTTTATTTATTTATTTATTGAAAATTAAAATTTTGGGTTTAATTAATTTAGTCTTTCTTAGTAAATGGAATAATCTAGAAGGGTTTTAATATATATATATATATATAATCCATGATAATTGGTTGTTAGGGGAACTATTTCAGCAACTATGCTCTTTATTATTGATCAATATTATTAATGGTTGAGATATAAAAAAACAAACTCTCAGCCGCTACAAATTGTAGTTACAATGATAATTACTGACGTGCCCCTTAAATTCTTTCTATGTGCCGTTACAAGTTGTAAATGATAGAATAAATCCTATTAATTAATTAGCTAAAATGTTAGACTTGATGCTAGACTTGGATGTTAGAGTTGTGGACTAAAGTATGTGCGGCTACGTGTTATAACGACTAGAATAAATAACATTCATTAATTAGTTAATGCTAGTCTTCAGTTTCAAAAGAAATTTCATTTACAATTTTTTATTCATTAAAAGAATTTTATTTCTTTTAACAACAGTATATATAATATTACGATATTTTTAAGTTTATTATTATATTAACATATTATCACTATTATACTACTAAAGGCTTAATAATTTTATAATTTTATTATTATATTATCACTATTATACTATTAAAGGCTTAATAATTTTGTTGGTGAACATGGATCAAGTATATTTCTTGCGATTTATAAATATATTATCTCCGTTTCTAAATTAGAGATAAAATTTGACTTTTGAAATTAAACGATGACATATTAAATTTCAAAATTACTATGACTCACAACAGTTCAAAATGAAATAAATTTTATTATCTCTCGTATTATTAACTTTGTGACGAGGTAATCAAATGAATTTAAAATCTGAGACCACTTTTCAGCCCAAAACAAATTGTCAAAATATTTATAAGATTTTTTTATAGTTTTTTTGAATAAATATATACTTTTATGGTTGTATTATTAATATTATTATTTTTATTATTTTTTAATAATAATACTACTACTATTAATATTAGTTAGTGTTATTATTATTATTGTTGTTGTTGTTGTTGTTATTAATTTTATTATTGTTATTATTTTTTGATAATACTAATATTAATATTAGTTAGTATTATTATAATAATAATACTAATATTAATTATTATTATTATTATTGTATCATAATAATAATAATAATAATTATTATTATCTTAATAAATAAATAAATAAATAATATTGTTATTGTTGTTGTTATTAAATTATTCTTAAATTTTTTTTTTCTGATAATTGGGATATAATTGTATTTCATAATTATTAAATTAGTACAAAATGGATTTATAATATGAGAGATCATAAAATTTATTTCATTCTGAACTGTTGTGAGTCATACTAGTTTTAAAGTTTAATATGTCATCGTTTGACATCAAAAGTCATTTTTTATCTCTAATTTGGAAACAGAGATAATATTTAAAAATTGCAAGAAATATACTTGATCCATGCTCACCAACAAAATTATTAAGCCTTTAATAGTATAATAGTGATAATATAATAATAAATTTATTAAGCCTTTAGTAGTATAATAGTGATAATATGTTAATAAAATTATAATAATAAACTTGAAAATATTGTAATATTATATATATACTGTTGTCAAAAGAAATAAAACTCTTTTAATGAATAAAAAATTGTAAATGGAATTTCTTTTAGAACTGAAGAAGACTAGCATTAACTAATTAATGAATGTTACTTATTCTAGCCGCTACAACATGTAGCGGCACATACTTTAGTCCATAACTCTAACATTAAAGTGTAGCATCAAGTCTGGCATTTTAACTAATTAATTAATGAGATTTATTCGATTGGGAGTTTATTTTTTTATGTCTCAGTCATTAATGATATTGATCAATGGTGAAGAATATGGTTGTTGAAATAGTACCCTTAACAATCGATTGCTATGAATAAAGATCCCCTCTCTCTCTCTCTCTCTATATATATATATATATATAGGAATGTGTTTCCTTTTTTGTGGATGGCATAATCTTGTACTAAGGAAAGGATGGGTAGTCACCAAGCAAAGAGATGAAAATTGAAACATAATAATAAAGAAACATGATTAAAGTACAATCCAATAGATTTGGGTAAAGGAAATAGAGGTGAAGCAGTGATTGGATGTCTCTGCCTGTTCTCCATAGAGGAGGATCAACACTTGATGATGTGTGGTGAGAGATTTCCAAGATTTTGATTCTTTGCTTTAGGTTTTTGCTGCACAAGGCCATGAAAAGCCAGGTTGAAACTAAGGATAATTATGTGTATTTTTGTTTCTCAATGTTTGTATTGCTTAAAGCGTTTATAAGTTAAAACACACTTGATAATATTTTTCGTCTAGTAATAATTAATTTTAAATACAATTTATTTAATTCATAAAAATGCCATATCAAGAAATATGGTCATTTATGTCACGCATATTTATAAGGTAATGACTACGAGTTTAACAATTAAAAAAAGAGAGTTCGGTTTAGCTCTTCAATTATGATGGGAATTAAGTCAATTTTAAATTTATAACACTATACATGATGGGAACGATAGAAACTCTATTTTCTCCTTTCAACACAATATCCTAAAATTTTTCATCATAATATTATTATCATGTCATTATAATTTAATTAACTTATTATTTTTAAGGGTAAATATGGAATAATAATATATCATTAATATTTACATATTTTACATACAAGACTCCTTTGGTGAACGAAAGAAGTATCATATTTATTTATTACTAGATATGTAGATTTATAAAATTATAAATATTTTTCTTTTTTTTTTCTTCTTAGCATACAATCTTACATATTCTTCTCTTGCAATGGTAAAAGTTGCATCCATCATCTTTTAAACAAAAACTCTCAATACAGAGGAATGGGATCTTGCCAAGTGGAGCCACCCATGACCCAGCAAGGGATTTAGTGCTATTGAAGAGGGACCCACCCACTGCCTTTCTCTCTCCTCTTTGGAGCATGTGTGATGTCTCCAAGTCAGTAGGATGGATTGATGTGGTTACATACTTTCATTTACCCTAGGGCCCAAGGGGCATAGGAATTTTGAGCTCTCAAATTTGTTAAAAATGACAGAAAAAAAAAAAAGAAAGAAGATTTGGTTAGCATGAAGTTAACTTCCTGCGGTAAGTTCGGCAATATCAAATGCAGTCTTGACTTTTAAGTGGGATTCTCCGATCTCTCTGTCACAGTATTGGACATGATATAATTTCACTTCATGCTAATCACTCCTGATAAAAAACGATGATCTGCCTAGGGCTGGGAGTTCACATGCATGTATCCAATTCATGGGACTCTTTGTTTCCTGTCCATCTTTCACTCCATGTGTAAGTGAAGAATCTAGACACCAAAAATGTAACCATGAATACTTCAATTTAGACTCTCTAAGAAGCAAAAAGTTTGATAATGATGCCCAGTTTTGGCAAGCAGGCAGCAATGTCACATTTTTTAATGTATTCAACAATAAGGTAAGGTGGTTACTGACACCCCTTATCCAATAGCATAAAATATGACCCGTATTTGATAATGTAATGTAGCCCCTCAATTATTAATCAAGAGATTTTTTTCCAAAGTTCAAATCTTATATCCAAATGACACCCATTATCCAACAACGCCAAGTGTGACCCTCTCTATCCGATATTGTAGCACCTCGTATCTTGAATAGGTCCCACTTACTTTGCTTTGCTTGATCTCTGGTATGCATGCCTCAAGGTATTACTCTACTCAAATCTCCTGAACTAACAACACTGTGCTTCACTTACCAGACTGCCACAGAAGAAAGCCACCTAGCCTGGCTCTGATAAATCCTGGTTAAAAAGGTCATCCAAAAGGCAAAGCATGGAAAAGTGGAAACAACCTGAAAGCATATTGGAATAATAATAATATTCCCACCCAAAGCAGCATACTGTAACATTGTAAAAAAAATGAACATATCCAGACAAAACCATGGTTTTCATAAATTTTGCTAATTACAACGCAGTATTGACCCGGAGAATAATACTCCTTCCGTTCCATAAAAATAGTTTCATTTGTGAACTTCTTCTTTTTTTCCCCATAAAAAGTCCTCTTTTTCCTGATAGTAGAATAAAATGACTCAGCGTTTTTGAGTTTATCATCATATTTTCGTCGTCATGCCTCGCTACAAATGGGACTGTTTTTGTGGGACGGAGAGAGTAAAAAACACTCGCAATCTAATGCAGAGATATGGGAAGAACAGAGGATATTGTTAGATTAATACCAGTGAGTCCCCATGGAGTTGATGAAGGTGGGATTGTTCTGACATATTTTAATGTCCCCTTCTTGGCTGCGGAGCCTCGTTAACTGGACAAACCATGAGTTGGTCCTTTCTTAGTGCCTAACAGTATCTGCAGGCCATTGTGTCTGCTTCTCCTGCAATCTGCACATGACCACTGAAAAATGTAACTTGGACATGTATTATTATTATTATTATTTGACTATCCAAAAATCCAATTCTATTACAATCTGTGCAAGAACACTAATAACACAGGGCCAAGGTTCTGTCAACTCCAACCAACTTATCTTTTATCTTGTCTTTAGGCGCTAGTAGTATTCTTAATTTACATAGTACTTGAAATAATTAAGTAATTGTTAAAAATAAAAATACAATAAAAATGAATTATTCAGCTGGCATCTTTGTCCTTGCAACTTCCATCTAAATCGTGAAAATATGATTTGGGTATATACCATTCTTGTATCTTTTATTTATGTTTGCCTAACCATGCACACAATTATCATAGGCTTGAAGTGTAATAATGGGATGCAGGCACTAAATAAAATAAAGGGGGTGAAGCCATAATTGTTTATGACATGGTAAAGAAATATATGTCCACAACTAATTCAATTGTATTAACTCTTTCCATGATTTTTTGAAACTAAGGATAATAACTTAAATGACAGAGATCCGGCTAAGACAACTGTAAGATATACTAAGGAAGTGTGTGGAAGGAAATGCATCACATGCAGATGATTAACAGTAGAAATATATGACATGAAGGACCACGACTATTGAGGGTTCTTTGCACCAAGTCTAAATATACAGATTGAATTAAAAGCACTAAAAAGAATATGCCAATTAATCTCTACAGCAATCTGTCTTTTTTCTTGTCAATTAAGTTTCTTATCTTCTTGCCTCTCTTTCACATATTCTTTTTTCAATTCTTTTCTTTTCTCTCCGACGAATACCATTTTCAATTGAAATTAGATAAATAGTACAACTCAATTTTTTTAGGAACTTTATGTCACTTTATAATCTAAAAATAGAAATATATCTATAATTTGGGAACAAACTAAAAGGAAAATGTTTCTCTAATTTTGGAATGGAGGGAGAATTTCCTAACAACAGTTTTCAGTCTGCTGCACCACACAGTCAAAAAAAACTTCAGTCAAGATAAAACAACCACAAGATTACAGGTGTTCTTGTGCATGCATATTTCCAATAATATTTGACATGAAGGACCACGAATATTGAGGGTGCCAACTGAGTGGTTCTTTTCACCAAGTCTAAATATACAGAGTGAATTAAAAGCACTAAAAAGAATATACCAATTGATCTCTACAGCTATCTGTCTTTTTTCTTGTCAATTAAGTTTCTTCTCTTTTTGTCTTTGGTTCACATATTCTTTTATCGATTCTATTCTTTTCTCTCCTTTTTTTCTTTCTTCTTTTATTTATCCTGGGTTTGTTTTGATGTACTCCCTCTGTTCGACGAGTATCATTTTCAATTGAAATTACAAAAAAAAAAAGTCGACTCAATTTTACGGGCAGAGAGAGTACTCCCTCCATTTCAAATTTAGAGATACATTTATAAAACAACGAATTTTAACCACGACTTTACTTTTCCAAATATACGCCTAACATTAACTAGTAATATAATTGCAAGTTAGGAACTTTATGTCAGTATATAGTCTAAAAATAGAAATGTATATCTAATTTTGAAACGAACTAAAAAGAAAAATGTTTCTCTAATTTTGGAGTGGAGGGAGCATTTCCTAACAACAGTTTTCAGTCTGCTGCACCACACAGTCAAAAAAAACTTCAGTCAAGATAATACAACCACAAGTTGGCCTAATTTATCTTTATGAGATGGACCGCGAAAAAAGACTGTAGGATGCAATACTTACTGCAATCAGGGCCATTTTTGGTGTAACAAATCAGCATCTGTTTTCTCAAAAAAAGAAGAAGAAGAAAATAGTATCTCCTCCAAATATCTGTAGTTGCCATTTTATGATTATGCAACATATTGTTTTGTTAATTAAAAAGGAAAGAACAAGACTAATGAACTAGATGGGATATAGTTTCAGATATGCAAGAATAATTATATGCAACTAATGCAAGAAAAAAAAAATGATTCTGTACAACTTGATCAATAATTTGATGGCATGTCAAAAACTAAGTAAACAGCATCAACTAGAATCTTATCTACATTTGTTAATGCAACATATATCAACAAAAGACTTTCTGTAAATTTGGCAGTATGTTTATGTCTTTGTAAGTGCGTATATCAACACATGCGCATGAGAACAAGTTTTAGAATTTCATTATAAAAAAACAAACTGATAACCTTATAAAATCGGATTCTCCTTAAAAAAACCTCGAGACGATTTTATCAGATGGTAGCACCTCTTCTGCATTTATGTTGTATAATAGCCAACAGCTCTGGAATGGGTTATTCTTCAGCTCCCTGGAGAAATCCATCCAAAGGAAAAACAAAGAGCAATAAAGAAAATCCACAAGACAGCTTTGCATGAATTCCAAACAATAATTACTCAAACAACATCATAATGAAGATCACATAGGGCTCTATTCTTCCATTGCAATTACAAAATTTTACACGTGCTTAGAAAATAATTAATTAAAAATTAAAATAATCCAGAACCTCTGTGACCAGTGTTCTAAAAATCCCCGCCTAGGCCCCCCCTTGGCGCCCCGCCTAGTCGCTAGGCCCCCCTTGGCGCCTCGCCTAGGCGCTAGGCCCTTCCTGGCGCCTCACCTAGGCCTAAGGCGGCAAAAAAATCCCTCAAGGAAATTAGGCGGGGCCTAAGCGGAGTTTTTTTTTTAATAACTACCAAAACCAAATCTTGATATATTTATTTTTCTAATGATTTACTATATTCATAATACATGTTGTAACATATCAAATCACAACAAGAAGTGAACAATATCAAGTCAAAATGGATAATTTTATTATAGTTGTAATTTTTTGAACTTGTACTGACGTCAAATTATATAAACGATGATACATTTGTAATATTTAATTTAATTCAATATAATTCTTAAGTTTATGTTTAGTTTCTTAAGTTTTAATATTGAATTAAATTCTTGAAATTTTAAATTTTATTATTTAATAGCAATCTTGTTTATGAATAAAACTAATCGTTAAAAATATGTTTGAACTTTGAACAATTGCATGTTTGTGTTTGAACTTTAACATTAGCAATATGGATATGTATTTGAACTTTAAGCAAAGCCCTTTATTATCTTTTATTATAGATTGTTTTTGCTTTTATATTATTGTTTTGTTTGGATAAATATAAGATAAAATATTAAAATTGACTTAGAATAAAAATCTCGCTTAGTTCTCCTAAATTTCTCGCCTCCCGCCTAGCGCCTTTTAGAACATTGTTTGTGACTATAACAGGGAGGGGGATATTCTCTTTGCGAAAGTATTGAAATCTACTAGGTCACACTATTATTATAAAATTAGGATTATACAAATTTATATTCAGATTGAATTCTTTAATAACATAACTAACATTAAATTCTTAATGATTAGTGTTCTTTGTTAAGTATACAAATATACAGTTGAACCTTTTCCTAAAAAATGCAGCAGAAAACAATATACTTTATCTAATTATGTCTTACCCTCCAAGATAAAAATTTAAAATATTCAGTAAAATGCTAGAAATAGATGCATAAGAAGTAATTCTGATAGATAGGGACAATTCAATACCACCAACTTCAAGCCAGATGCATGTATCTGTATGGGACATGAAAAGAACTATTCACAAACATAAATTGCTCATGATTGGCATGAGCTTCGGACCTTCAAGCAATAATAGGATAGAAGTATATAAATAATGAATCACATAAGCATCAGCACAAAACTGAAAGCTGTCCTATCAGGTAACAATAATGATCCCACCAATCTCCTATCTTATTAGGTCATAATAATGATCTCACCAAACTCCAATCAATGGCTGAGCTTCAGAGACAACATATATATCAAAGAGTATTATAGGCACCAGTGGCGGATCAAGAACTTAACTCAGTGCGAGATAAAGCACAACTGTACAATTATAGAAAAATTGACATTTCATATGAGCTCAAAGACTTGGATACTTAATTTCTCCAAAAAAAATACTTGGATACTTTTATTGAAGCAATTAAACATAATATAACATTAATTTGTTAATGAAGTGAACATAAGATGATTTCCATCCTTTCAGAATAACATATCAATTTCTCATGATAAGCGTAGTGGTTGCAGGTGCCTCCACAATTATATCAATCTATTGGTCAACTACATCAAACAGAAAATCAATATTTTCTTTCAACACTAAGTATTTTAGACTCCAGGTTATAAAATCATGTCCAGTAAGATTAAAAATAAACCAAAAAATGGGGACAAATCTAACGAGGCTGTCACTTCCAATGTAGCAGAGAGATTTTGGGAGGGAAAAGAGGCATATGAATGAGGTGGAGACTTCTTAAAACAGCATGATTTTTGGGAGAACTAATGCCTAAGATTGATAATTGAGGTTATGTTTTGGAATAGGAGAAAGTTTGTGAGGTCCAAGTCTCTATATATAAAAATTTATAACGCCATACTGAGAGAACTTGATGATTTAATTGTCTCCTTGAGATCATTAAAAGAGTTGATCAAAATTAATTTTCAAAGAAACAGAGAGTAAATAATGAATAGATAAACCAATCTAAGTGGATGCTCTAACCATTTTCTTGCAGAAGGCTTCTTGTAGGATTCAGTGAACAGTGTTACTGAAGAGTTCCCTGATTATCTGTTTCCTATATGACTTCTTCAGCAAGGCAACTAAAGCAGCTACTAGCTAGCATCAATGGTTAAAAGTTCTCAAATTCAATTACTTGCAGTCATTTTATTAAATTATTTTCATAAGAATTTATGTTAAACTTGTATCTTTAGATGAATAATGTGAGCACTCTTTCTTATGTAGCTTTTTGGCTCCTCTATTTTCAATTTAACTTCATCAAGGACAGGAAACAGAGAGGAGAAACTAGAAATGGAAAAGGGAAAAAAACATATATTGCCTCAATACAATAAGAAATCTAGTTTGAAAAGAATTGAATGGTGTAGCATAGGTAAATACAAAGGCTCGAACACTAAATTAGTGGTATGAGCCAAAATGGTTCTTCCTTCTAAAACTCTAGAATAGTAGAATTTGATCTACTCTCACAGAAAATATATTTGATTAACCTACAATTAAGAAAGAAAAGATAGACTAGTGAGGGTGAAATTATCTTGTGTGGATTGTGAAATATGTAACTGTGTAAGCAACATAAAACAAACAGCAGAAAAAAAATTAGGGGAGGGAGCTTCAGGCCTGATCAAACTGTGTGAAATCCGTCACCAATAGTCCCCGTATGAACACAATCCGTCGGCAAATCGGTGAAATCGATTTGTATCTCTAACAATAATCTCCCTCTTAAAAATCTCAGAAGAAAACTTCAAAACTACATAACAATCACCACAAGTCCTAAGATTTTTCTTTATCCTAATTGGATCCCCAGCAGGGAGAGTCAATAGCCCAAATGCAAGGGCTAGTTTCTCGCTGTGATGCCATAAGCTCTGCTCCTTGTCTGCTTCCACAGTGTTAACTGCATATTGGGTTTGAGCCACATATCCTTTCTTCTTCACCAACTTCTTCAACTTTGCCAGCATCTCATAAATCTTGTTGGTCTTATCATGTGATCTGTCATAAGCTGTAAAAACGTAGGTCTTGTTCTTAACATCAATCCAGCTACACCCAGTCTCTTTCCTAACCCTTTTGACCCCCATTAGTCTCCTCACTTCATTAGCTTCTATCAACCGTCCATTATGTGTGTACATGCTACAAAGCAGTATATAATTTCCAGGATTATCAGGTTCAATCTCAAAAAGCCTCTCAGCAACTTCTATAGCCATTTCTAGATTTCCATGTCTTCTACAAGCCCCAAGCATAGCTCCCCAAACTGATACATCTGGTTCAATTGACATTGATTCAACAAAGCTCTTTGCTTCACCTAGTCGACCTGCACGACTAAGCAAGTCAACCATGCAAGCGTAGTGCTCATGGCCAGGATTCATATTGTGTTGTTTACCCATGGAATTGAAGTAATAAAATCCTTCATCAAAAAGGTCAGTATGGCTACAAGCCGATAAAACACAAAAAAATGTTATCCAAGTAGGTTTAATCCCCTTTTGAGCATATTCTCAAACAATTCTATTACCTGGTATGCACAACCATGTTGTTGGCAGGCAGATATCATGGTTGTCCATGATACCACATTCGTATCATAACTCTAAGTAAATACTCAACGAACATCAACCAAGCTACCACATTTTGCATACATTTTAATTAATGAGTTCACAACACATACATTCATCCCAATGCCAGTTTTAATTACCTGATTATGGACCAAGGTACCCTGATCCATAGCTGCAATACTAGCAACAGCATGAAGAGCGGTAGAAAATGACGCCTCATCAGGATATATCCCATCACTTCTCATGACCCAAAAATAATTGCAAGCCTCTTCAAAGTTGCCCTTGTGGACACACCCCATTACAATAACATTCCATGTGACAACATCTCTATTTTCAATCGTCTTAAACAACTTAAAAGCATCTTCAAAAAGCCCACATTTACAATACATGTCCATAACAGAATTCTTCACATAAGCTAAAGGAATCAAACCATACTTTACAACAACTTCATGAACTTGCCTCCCAATATCTACATTAGCACAAGCACTTTAAACCACTCGAAAAAGTCACTTGACTAGGAATTATAGATGTCTCCCCAAGCACTTCCTTAAAGAAGTCAACTGCCTTATCATACAACTTATTTTGCAGAAAACCCACAATCATAGAATTCCAAGAAACAAGATTCCTCTCAGGCATTTCATCAAACACCCTCTCCGCCAACTTCATATCGCTACACTTAGCATACATATCAACCAATGCACTAGCAACAAACATATGTAATTCAAACCCATTTTTAGATATCAAAGAAGTGTCAGCACAAGCTGGTAAAATAGCAGAGAATGTGAACTGGTTTGGGCAAACGCTAGTACTCATCATTTTCTTGAAAAAGGAAAGTGCTTTATATGAGTCTTTAGAATGGGATAACTGGGTAATGAGAGAAGTCCAGGTAACAATATTCTTGGACTCATTCCGGGTATTTGAGAACAGTGTGAGACTTTTATTAATATGGCCACATTTAGGATATAAATTGAGGAGGTTATTGAAGAGGAAAGATAGGGAAATTAAGTTGTTTGTGATGATTTGGGTGTCAATTTGGGTGGCATGTTTGATGTTCTTGTTTTGAGTTGATGTGTTAAGGAGTGAATTGAGATGGGTTGGTGAGAGAAATGATAATGGTGATGATGATGATGTTGGGGTTTGGTTGTGTTGATTCTGAAAGAATTTGAGCAAAATTGGATTTGGGTACAAGAATTTATTATTAATTTTACCGGATTTTAGAGATAATGGAGCTCTCATGGTACTGATTCAAGCAGTGTACGCATATTTCATCGAGGGTGATGGCGGGTAATTTTGAAGGATACAACCGAATGGCTTTTAATTTTTTTGCCAATTTAATATTTTGTCATATTCTTTTCATTTAAATATTTAAAGTTAAGTTTTGGTGTTTTTTTTTTCTCTTTGACATGCTAAAGTTTACAAGATCAACCTTGTGTTAAAGAAAATTATGACAATGAAGAAAGAACTTAACATGTCAAAGCTATAAAGTTTTTATAATTTGTTTTTCTTACCTTTTTACTTGTATTAATGATTAAATATTTAAGATATTAGGCCTTTGAGACACCTACATTTAGGGGTGGGCAACCGGTAAAAATCGGCCAATCGATCAAAGACCGAACCGAAAGGCAGATCGACGATTACTCAAGTTTCAGATCGATATCGCAGACTTAGGTTGACTGGGATATCTAACCGATAAGATCTGGGATTCGATCTTGGTTCAAGACTCGATTTTTACCGAAAATTAATATAATTATTATTTTTATTATTATTTTATTATTTTTATTATTATTAATAATAATAATATTATTATTTTTATTAATATTATTATTATTTTTATTATTATAATCAATATTTTATTATTATTATTATTAAATTATTAATAATAATAAAAAATTAGAAAACCGGTATATACCGATCCGGTTCGGTTTATACCGAACCATAAAAGCGTCGGATCGAATCAGAAGATGCAAAAAAGCAGATATACCGATTTTTTTGCATCGAATCCCACCGATTTATATTTATACTTAAATCACCGTTGGTTTCGGACCTATCTCGATTCGTCCAAAACCGAAAAAAAGCCTAACCATTTGCCCACCCCTACCTACATTTGTTTTGATTATAAGGCTTGTAGGTTTTGTTACTTGATTATTACATATTTAGTTATGAAATATTATACAATTGGTTATTTATATAATATAATGTTTTATTTGATGATGATTACAAACTAATAAATAATTTTAAAAATATTTTTAATTTGCAATGATTTGATTATTTAATAGAAACATTATCGAAGATTTCTTCTCGATAAATTAAAAAAAATATAATATGTAATTAGCGAAGGAAATCCAACATTTCTAAAGTAAATATGTTCTTCACAAATCCAATATTATATTTTATGATATTTTTGTTTTCAATTTTAATTTAATTTATTTTTTGTTTTTCCTCAACCCACGTGGTCTACATTCCCCCCCCCCCCCCACCCCACCCCCCACTATATTCTCATAAATTATAATATGAAGATTATTATGATTTAAAATAATCTCATATTATATTTATTTTGTCCAAATTATTTTAAAAAATTAGTTAAAAATTTACTGTTTAGACTATTTGTGACGCCCCCAAAATAGGTATACATCACCTATTCTGAGTTGTCAATACATGGCATGTAAACAACTACAACTTTATTATTACAATGTGAAATCGTGAGTTTGAATACAAATATTATCTTCTGATAATATCTATACTCAAATAAATTCTCATCACATTTATTGATACATTATTTTACAAAAATGGTGAGGACTACTAAACAATCCTTTCTAAAACTTTCATTCCATACCCCAGGCTTCGACTTCGCTATATTCTCGCCTCCCGAGAAGAAAAATGGAACAAAAAGGAAATGGGTGAGCTCAACTAGCCCAAGAAAGAATATTATGACTAAGATAATATACAACAAATTACCGTTAGTCTTCAACAGGAAAAAAACTAATAGAATACAATAGACAACAAATTTTAAATCAATATTCGCAATGAAATAATAATTCATTAGAAGAGTTAAGAGAGAATGCAAACTACTATCTTCTATGTATGAATTTAAAAGTTCATCGCTCATCTTTTATCCTCGTAACATCAATCAATATACATCCTGAATCAAATATTCATCTTTTGCACTACAGGTAGATATATTCATCACCGGTCATGTTCATCTAAACACTGCTCATCTTTGCACTACTGTACCAAAGATATTCTTCAGAATCATTCATCTTTGCACTACTGGGCCAAAGATATTCAATAATATCATCATTTAAGGCCGAGGATGATGAAAAATATTTTTTAAAGAAACGAATCCAATTGAAACAAAATGACAAGGATTAAGGATTAAGGATTCGTATTTGTTTTATCCATGTTCAAAAATACCTCAAAAATAATCATAGTGGTGTAAAATTCAAGAATGATCAAAACATGGATACAATCAAAGCTAGTATCCGAGATTAGATATTTTGACAAAAAGAAGAAATTTTATTTTTTGGTGAATAGTCTCAGATACGTGAATAGTATCGTGATATCGTGAATAAGAACTCGACACCAAAAGATAGATATTCCCCAAAAACATCTTTACGCTTCATGAATAGTACTCGTGAATAAGAACTCGTGAATAAGAACTCCGCATGAATAGTAACCCCAGATATGAAAAAGTTCTAAATTTGATAAAAGTTCCAACCAATATTTCAAAGATAATGATATTGAAGAAATAATATCATTCGAGAAGAAAATAACATCCCTTACCTCGAAAGATTAAGATTCTAAATTGGAATCTAGGGTATATAAATTCAAGGAACTTGACCGCCTAACAATACTCAAAGTATACTCAAAATACTCACAAGAATACGCTTTCGATAATATAGAGAGAAAACTTCAGCCGGTGTGATTTTCAATTCTAACCCAAGACCCTATTTATAGAAAATGCTTAGAATTAAAGCGTAAAATTTAATAAAATATTAATATATATTATAAATTTCCTTAGCCCATCTTTGAAGATCTGATTTCAGCAATTAATATCACATGTTAGCCCACTTAAATGCAAAAAACGTTTTTCTTTAAAATAATAATTAAAACTTCCAAAATCAATTATTTTGAGCTTGAACTTCAATAATTCACAATAAATAGCCCTTTTATCAGAAAAATTCGAATCTCGCGATTTTTATAGGAAATTCAATTCTCTACAACTTTACGTAAGAAAGTTTTTCCGATTCCAAATGTAAATTGACCAAAATCCACAAACGGGCAATTTTACAAATAATCAAATTTCAATCGATAAATAGGGTCCAATCGACATGTTTAACATGTTTTAAATATTTATTGCAACAAAAATACTCTTCCTCCTCAGATACTCATATATCCCACATTCGTTGTAAAATATCACCATTATTATATTATTAAAATATAATAATATATTTAAATGAATTATTTTATCGTAAAAGATAAAATTTCAATTTTCAACAATTGTCACATTAAAATTTTCTCCATCTATATCCACATAAAATTAATATTTTCCTCATCATATAAATCAATAATTAATTATTCACAAATAATATTACAGACTCACAATATTGACAACCGTGCAGCCTCAGGAAAGAGGGGCTTTCCAATAAGAATTTCTCCTCATCAAGCGCCAAGATTAGGTGACCAAACCTCTGTAGGGTTTGTAATATTCATGTGCGTGAATCAAATTGCAAAATAATGCTAAGCGTGTAAAAATCGAGTTTAAAAATTTTACAAACCATATACATTATCACCCTTTATGCATAATTATTAATTAAACGAAAAGATAAAGAATAAATCATACCCTTGAAGATCGAGCTTCCTCAGTACAAGTTCACCTCCAAATCCTTTCGCGCTCAATCTTGAATCCACCGGGTTTGGTTCCTTCCTTTGATCAATGTAAGCCACCCAAGTGTATGGCCTCTAGAGGTGATCCACCAAGGAATAATAATGATTCAAGAAGAAGGGATATTGGCTCAAACCCTAGTTTTTCCTATCTCTATAGAAAAAGAATGTACTCTCCAACAAATTGAAATTATTACGTTGTGTAAAAAAGTCAACAACCCCTTCACCCATAATAAGACTCCTCTTATTAATAGATGTGGGCAACCCACCTTAACAATTAAGGAATTGGGTTTTATTTAATTAATTAAATTCTTTTAATTAATTAAGCTCCCTAATCTTATTAGGGATAATTAATTAAAACTCCTTTAACTAATTTTCCTTCCTAATCCTATTAGGAATAAATGAGAGTACTTATATTAAATTAATTCCTAAACTCTTTTAGAAATTAAAATAATAATAATTGTAATAATATTAATAAGACTCCTCTTATTAATTTATATTTAATATTTCTAAAATATTAAATAATAAATATTAAGCTATTTAATTTATTCTATCACCATAGATTAAATTAAATATACTTAACATATTATTACGATTATGCCATTAACTTCTTAAATAATTATTCTTCCTTTTATGGTGTGACCCTTTAGGTTCTCCATATTAAACCTATTGTGAATAAATCAATTAGAACAATTCTAATCTTATTTAAATAAATAAATTAAACAATTAATTTATTTAAATAAATAATATTTATTCTACAATAGGGATAAGCCTCCCCTAGCGATCAACGACGACTTTCCGGATAATATAGATTTCAACATTAATCATTAAAGAACCTTTGAGTAAATAGTTACCGTATAATTCAATCCTTCCACCATACAATGTCCCAATTAAATATAAGACATGGAATTCTTGTCAAGTCTTATTTTATTTAATTATATGTATTTCGATCCTTAAATGCACAACTCCAAATAATGCAAATTAGAAACTCCTTTCTAATTTCATTCGCTTCGCCAAGGACTCTTTGGTTTGTCATTTATCGAATCACATAGACATTTCTCTTCTTTTATTAGAAGTGGTAGATTCTTTATTGATCATACATTATCTCCATGTACAACTTATTATTATACCAAGCATACCCTTTGATATACCTAAAGGGTCTTAAGGAATAAGTCAAAGTATAACTCATCATACACAAGATACTATGATGATCTCAAGTCCAAGGATTACTTGTACTACTATCACTACAGAAATTCTATTGACAGTGCAAATAAAACTCCATTAGGTATTCTTTAGCGAGCCACGTTTAGTGAACTTATTCTCTAATAAGCACCTACATACTTGCTTTTGTGTCTCCACACAAAATGATCATGAGATCAATCATCCTCATCCAATGAGAAAGCAAGAACGTATGTACCAATCTATCCGGATTCACTAATCCCCAATTTAGTAATCCAATGATTGGGAACTATTTTAGTTTTAAGCTTTCTAAGAATTTAGATCTCATTAGAATGATCATCATCATTATTCTAAAAGCATTGCTTAAAACTATGGGTTTATCACATATTATAAAACAAAGATCATGTAGATAATTAAAACCTTTAATAAATTAATACTTTTTATTAATAAATGAATAAGATTGTTACAAAGTATATACTTTATCATCAAACATGATTGGCTTGTGTGCATACTACTTTCAATCTCCCACTTGCACTAAAAGCCAATCGTCATGGTATCTTATACTCTTCTTCTAAGTGACGATTATCCTGTTTTGTTGGATAAGCTTTAGTTAATGGATATGTAATGTTGTTCATGAGAGTCCACTATCTCTATAGTGATTTCCCATCTTTCAATGATTCTAATAATCAAATGAAAGTGCCACAACACATGTTTAGATCCAAGATGAGACTTAGAACTATTCCTAGTTACGTAATAAACTTTTAATCCAAACAATCAACTTGCGACTTTCATTTATAGCTATATACTTTGTCTTTATCACTAAACCAAAGAACTCTTTGCTATTTGGAACCTTTCCAATTCATCGCACCACTCGCTTCAAGATAACGCTTTTACCTTAAAGTGGATTTTTCTCATCATCTTGGTCTCATCGAAAAACTTGAGTCTGTTAAGCCCTCTAGTTTTAATTTAGACCCACCATGAATATGATCACATCCTTTGTGCTTTAAGCACTTTAAGATGTTTTCACGCACTCATAGTGAACTTCTCCATAATATGACCGATCAACATCGTGTCTCGTACATTTCATTGCATACATGATTGTCACTCATGCGACCTCTCTTTTCAAGAGTCCGTGGGGACTATTAAGAGAGATACACTCCATAGCTCATCGACACGAGACATCTCTTGAGTTTGCCATGCTAAACGACTTTAGCATCAAATGAATATCGTTCCTTGGGTTAAGTCGAGCATCCTCTTAGATCTATCTATATAGATTTTATCCCCAATTAAGATACTCTTTCCAAACCATTCATGGAGGAATATTTAGACAACTTTATCTTTACTGATTGTAGCATTGGTATGTTATTCCTCATCCGTAGTATATCAACATATAATACTAGAAATTTCACGACGCTCCCACTGACCCTTTTGTACACACTAGAAGTCTTACCTCATCGAATGTAACTCTTGATCACCATCTTCTATGATGTGTACCTCATCATCATCATCCATGATGAATCCATACCTCCTAGGTATCTTTGGTACTATTCCGATTCTGATTCAATTGTGGTACAATAGAATTATCTACTGAGTTCCTCTTATTTGACTTATAGTGTTTTGTGGTTCTTGAACTCTTCAAGATCTATTATCCTCCCACTAGCCCCTTCAATGATAAACACCTTTCTCTTAGAAGGCAGCGTGTTTCGTAACAAACACCTTTTGCTAAGTAGAATTATAGAACATATACCCTAAACTTACTTTAGGATGTCCCACAAATCTGTACATGTCAAATCTTGTCCCAAGCTTATCCTTTGAAACCTTTTCACATAAGTTGGACAACCCCTTATCTTAACATACTTAAGATTAGGAATCCTCCCTGTCCATAACTTTTATGGAGTCTTGGGGCCGGATTTAGAGATTACCTTTTCGTAGATATGCAGCCATTTCTAGGACATGATCCTAGAAGGATACTGGAATGTCGGTAAAATCATTTTGGACCGCACCATGTCCAACAAGGTATGATTTTTCCTTTTTAGATACATCAATCAATTATTGCATATCAGGAGGCGTCCATTATGAGAAAACCATTTGAGATGATCTAGAAACTTATTGCACAAGTATTCCTTCCTTGATCCGATCAAAGAATCTTAATACTTTGCCAATTTGTTTCACTTTTGAATTCTTTGAACCTTTCAAATAATTCACACTTGTATTTCAGCAAATACACACATTCAACTCTTTGAATGATCATCTCCTTTTCTTATACTAGTTTGTTCAATTTGTAAAATTATTTTCATGTAAGTCAAGTATACAAAATCCATTAAGTAATATTCCAGTTCTATACAAAACATTGTTATTATAAATAGAACAACAATTGTTCTTAATTATAATACCAAAGATTTCATTGTCCAACAATAAAATGGAAATAATATTTTTAACAAGAACTGGAATACAATAACAACTTATTGACTTAATAGACTTGCCCATAGGCATTGCTAAACTATAAGTTTCTATGGCTAATGTAGCAACCTTTGCTTCATTTTCCACACATAGGATTACTTATCTTTGTTTAGCTTTCTACTTCTGCTTGGTCCCTTCATAAATCTATATTTATGATAACCAAAGTCGGTATCCAATACCCAAGTAGAACCTTGACTTAAAGAAAAATTTATTTCAATCATGAACAAAAATCGTATTATAACAAAACTTCACTAAGCTTCTTTGGTTAGCCTCTCGCAAGATGCTTCTCAGCTTTCTTTCCGATTGTCCAGGCTTATTGCGGTGGAAGCAAACTCCTTTGCTATCCGTATCAGTTTTGTTCTTATTATCCTTTGTTTATGCCTTTCTATTTACCTTCTTTGAATCGTTCTTCTTTTCAAAAGATCCTTTGGCCCCTACCAGTAAGACTTGGTCTTTCTTGGTTGGAAAGTGACTCTTAACATTTTTCAACATGTTAAGCAAATCAGTGAGGCTGATATCTAGCTTGTTCATATGAAAAATTCACAACAATTGTGAAAGGAGTCCGGGAGTGAGTGTAAGATCAAATCTTGGCTCAACTCTCCATCCATGACAAAACTCGTTGTCCTAATTAATCAATCAAATTGATAATGTTAAGGACTTTTATCTCATCTTTAGAGTGTCATCGGTCATTCTAGATCGGAAGAGCTCCTTAGATATCTCGATATCTATCATCCTACTTTCTTCACCATCAACTACTTGATGTGCAAGAATATAGTAGGAGCATCCATAGTTTCATCTTGTGGCGCTGAAGCTCGTTACTCGTGGATGCGAGCATGATGCATTGAGCCAATCAGCATCATCTTGCCACTTTCTAAAAGTAGCAATCTCTTCCTCGAGGCATTATGCGCAACCATTGCAGGATAGGCGATTAAGGACATAAGATAGCTTTTCACCCATGAGAACTATTCTCAAATTACTTAACCAATCCGTTTAATTGGCCCGCAGTTAATTTAACATCTAATATGCTTCGCAGTGATAGTAATTTTAGACATTGTAAAATTCTGTAAATGAATTTGTAATTAACAACATTTAACATACATTCTTTTATTAATTACCAAAATAAATTAGGTCTTGTTTTAAATTGGTATCTCCCACTATTTTCTTCAAACTATATTACCCTCACTTATATAGTTCGGCAAAATCTAATTAAAGATCTGCTAGTGAGAATAAGGATCCCATTTCAAATGTATATAGCCTTGTGGTGACACAACAAACTATATATAAATAAATAGGTAGACAACTTTTGTCAATTACATCAACTATGCAACTCCTTTTCTTTTGCCTCTTAGATTATTTTGATCAAGTGGTGGCACATCCGAATAAAAATTATTCAAGTTAAGTCCGACCTAGCACTCCATATATTCAAAAAGAAAATATCATCCTTGTGGTGACACAACAAAACAATATTGTTCAATTTTCTTTATAAGCATCAAATGTGATAAATTAACATCTTAAATACTTAATACTTGCCTTGTGGTGACACAACAAACTCATATTAAATATTTAATACTCTATTAATTTTATCATGCTAGAAAGCTGACGTTCGATATTCCAAATATCTTTGAACGCTTAGGACTTAATATAAAAAAAAATTGAGGGTTTGTTATTAATTTGTCTCATCTTGTTTAAGCGCATATTACATATATATATATAATATACGTCGTATTAATGAACATGCTAAGTATGTTTGCATAATATATAATATATATAGTATAAGCATGCACATATAGAATACTATATTCTACCCGGATTGATTATGGACTTTTATTCTAGTTTGGTTCACTAGAGCCACCAAGTGAACCAAAAGGTCAAACCCTAGGGGTGCAAGAAATAATATTTAAATATAACTATTACATTTAAACCCTGGGCTCCATTACAAATCGGGTCTTCAAGCGCTCTTTGTCCTTGATCTCTAATTTTCTAAAATTAATTCTAACTATTCCTATTACAAACTATTTAAAATAAATAGAAACCTTGATCGTGATCGAGGGAAGTACATAGGAGAGAGATAGAATTTACATTAAGAAAAATTAGAGAAGACGAGGTCTGCTGAGACCCCATTTAATAAAACCCATACATTCATGCATCCAACTAAAATAAAATCCAATCATATTGGTCAATAGTCCATAATCAATCCCATTTATTATCATACACACATCATCATATGCATCAATAAATAACATTCATCTTATGAATAATAAACATTTAATATATATATTGATATCATTTAATGGGCAAATTTAGTTAGTATAAAATCTATTTTTGAATTAAAATAAACTCCTTTATTTTAATCCAAATTTAAATCAAAATAAAACTATTTTATTTTAATTTATCTAATTTTGAATAAAATAAACTATTTTATTTTAATCAAAATCTTTAATCAAAATAAACTCCTTTATTTTAATTAATTATGGAATCCAATTCCATATATAAAAAAATCTTTAATTAAAATAAACTCTTTTATTTTAATTAATTATGGAATCCAATTCCATGAAAAAAAATCTTTTATTAAAGGAAACACGGATATTCTTTCCTATTCACAAATAAACTCCTTTATTTTGAATAATATGAAATCTTATTCCATATTTAAATAAACTCCTTTATTTAAGGAAATTATGATTCTCTTTCCTATTCACAAATAAACTCATTTATTTTGAATAATATGAAATCTTATTTCATATTTAAATAAACTCCTTTATTTAAGGAAATTACGGATTTTCTTTCATATTCACAAATAAACTCCTTTTATTTTGAATAATATGAAATCTTATTTCATATCTAAACAAACTCCTTTATTTAAGGAAAGATGGATTTACTTCCCTATTCACAAATAAACTCCTTTATTTTAGAAAAATAAAATCCAATTTTAACTCCAATTAGTTATCATGGAATCTAATTCCAACTCTAATTAGTTAGCATGAAATTCTAATTTTAAAATTAAAATAAATCTTTTATTTTAATATTAAAATAAACCTTTTATTTTAAAATTAAAATAAACCTTTTTATTTTAATTATAAAATTATTTAAAATTAAAATAAAATTTTATATTTTAATATTAAAATAAACCTTTTATTTTAAAATTAAAATAAACTTTTATTTTAATTATATAATAATTAAGAATATATATGTATATATATATTATATATATATATATATATATATATATATAATATATATATATATATATATATATATATATCCGCTCTTTTATTAAAAATGTATTTGCTGTATTACTTGATTTACTTGAAAATGTCAATGTTTTTTTTTTTTTTTTTTTTAGAATGATTTCTATTTGGTTTTCACGTGGCGGTTTGCTGGGAAAAGCAATGATTCATGTGAATCATTTGTTTGAAAACCATGCACCAGGATTATCTATATATATATAGTCACCATTATTCATGCTCCCTTCCGATTTTTAAAACAGTTTTCACGTTTTTTTTTTTTTAAAAATAAATTTTATACAATAAAATTATGCCCAAATAAATTGTTCTAAACACATATCAACATACATATTAAATTAAAATAATTAATAATTTGCATAAAGGTTTGGCTCTGATGCCACTGTAAGGTTTGTAATATTATGCGCATCAAATTGCAAAAATAATGCGAAGCGTGTAAAATCGAGTTTAAAAATTTTACAAACCATATACCCGGATCACCCTTTATGCATAATTATTAAATAAAACGAAAAGATAAAGAATAAATCATACCTCAAGATCGAGCTTCTTCTCGTGTACAAGTTCACCTCCAAATCCTTTCGCTTCAATCTTGAATCCACCGGGTTTGGTTCCTTCCTTTGATCAATGTAAGCCACCCAAGTGTTTGGCCTCTGAGGTGATCCACCAAGGAATAATAATGATTCAAGAAGAAGGGATATTGGCTCAAACCCTAGTTTTTCCTATCTCTATAGAAAAAGGCGTACTTTCTCCAACAAATTGGAATTATGTCGTTGTAAAAAGTCAACAACCCCTTCACCCATAATAAGACTCCTCTTATTAATAGATGTGGGCAACCCACCTTAACAATTAAGGAATTGGGTTTTATTTAATTAATTAAATTCTTTTAATTAATTAAGCTCCCTAATCTTATTAGGGATAATTAATTAAAACTCCTTTAACTAATTTTCCTTCCTAATCCTATTAGGAATAAATGAGAGTACTTATATTAAATTAATTCCTAAACTCTTTTAGAAATTAAAATAATAATAATTATAATAATATTAATAAGACTCCTCTTATTAATTTATATTTAATATTTCTAAAATATTAAATAATAAATATTAAGCTATTTAATTTATTCTATCACCATAGATTAAATTAAATATACTTAACATATTATTACGATTATGCCATTAACTTCTTAAATAATTATTCTTCCTTTTATGGTGTGACCCTTTAGGTTCTCCATATTAAACCTATGAATAAATCAATTAGAATAATTTAATCTTATTTAAATAAATAAATTAAACAATTAATTTATTTAAATAAATAATATTTATTCTACAATAGGATAAGCCTCCCTAGCGATCAACGACTTTCCGGATAATATAGATTTCAACATTAATCATTAAAGAACCTTTGAGTAAATAGTTACCAGATAATTCAATCCTTCCACCATACAATGTCCCAATTAAATATAAGACATGGAATTCTTCACAAGTCTTATTTTATTTAATTATATGTATTTCGATCCTTAAATGCACAACTCCAAATAATGCAAATTAGAAACTCCTTTCTAATTTCATTCGCCTTAACCAAGGACTACCGGGTTGTCATTTATCGAATCACATAGACATTTCTCTTCTTTTATTAGAAGTGGTAGATTCTTTATTGATCATACATTATCTCCATATACAACTTATTATACCCAAGCATACCCTTTGATATACCCTAAGGGTCTTAAGGAATAAGTCAAAGTATAACTCATCATACACAAGATACTATGATGATCTCAAGTCCAAGGATTACTTGTCTTACTATCATCTACTGAGAATTCCTATTGATAGTAAATAAAACTCCATTAGGTATTCCTTAGCGAGCCACGTTTAGTGAACTTATTCTCTAATAAGCACCTACATACTTGCTTTAGTGTCTCCACACAAATGATCATGAGATCAATCATCCTCATCCAACGAAAGCAAGCAACGTATGTACCAATCTATCCGGATTCACTAATCCCCAATTTAGTAATCCAATGATTGGGAACTATTTTAGTTTTTAAGCTTTCTAAGAATTTAGATCTCATTAGAATGATCATCATCATTATTCTAAAAGCATTGCTTAAAACTATGGGTTTATCACATATTATAAAACAAAGATCATGTAGATAATTAAAAGCCTTTAATAAATTAATACTTTTATTAATAAATGAATAAGATTATTACAAAGTATATGCTTTATCATCAAACATGATTGGCTTGTGTATGCATACTACTTTCAACCTCTCCTGAAGCGGTAACTTTCTAGACATTGCCAATAATGTTATCTAATAATATTATTCAGATAATATGAATTATTGCTTCGATAATGAAAAATATTGTGTAATGACAATTATTGAAACAACAAAGAATATAAAATATCAACGCAAAGAATTATTAACTCAATAAAATATCAATGAGCGAATTATCGTAACCATTATTGAGTAGTGCCTTTTTACGTAAGAATCAATAATTGGTGCAATACCGGGCACAGTAATCTTCTTGTGTTTTAACCACCGAGTATTTTAACAAGATTAATACTTGAACAACTTCTGCCGTTATTTTTAACCAACTTATATTTGTCGTTTTCTTCATCCAATCGCTTTTTTTAGAGTTATGGGGCCCACACACGGTCACTACTTGGTCTGCCGTATTTAATATTCCCCACAACAATGAATATTTTATAACCACTTGCTTATTTTAAAATATTTGCGTATTTTACCCCTAACTATCCACATTAATCACATCAACCCTTACTATTTCAAAATAATAAATAGAAAAAATTAAATTTCATTAATAATAAGTTAGGGCCTTACACTATTTATCACACATTTATCACTAATAACAAAGATATCATATTCTCATTAGTTTGAGTATAGATAAATTGTATAAGATACATTAGTTTTTTTAAACAAATTTAAATATTAATTTTGTACGTAATTTTTTTGTCTCAAATGATATGGATTATATATGTATCCTCCATCCCCATAATATATGATATTTTAGAGTTGTGCACAAGAATTAAAAATAATTGTATAACATTAAATATAGTATTAGTTGCAAGACCCCAACTTTTTAATAAAGATAATTTTTCTATAAATATCATTTTTAAAAATATTATGGAATGAATTTGATATAATGTTATAGTTAGGTAATATTTATAAATTTTACAAAGTACGCAAGTTGTTATATAATATTTGATTGGTTTGGAGAATATTTATTTTAACAAAAATATTCGCATTTACTAAGACAATCATCAGTGGACCCCACAACGGAATTATTGTTTGATTAAGAAAATGACAAAAATATTTTATGAAAATAACGGCGGAAGTTTTGATTAAAAACTGTTGAACTACTTTGATAGTAAAAAATCAAGATAATACGTTAATGGTTGCGTAGTAGCACACGGTATTGATTATTGATGCTTACGTGAGAAGTCACTCGCTTTTGTTCAATTATTGCTACAATAATTGTTGCATAAGATCTCACGTTATTTGATTCAATTATTGTCGATATTTTATTTCTTATTAAATCAATAATTGAGACAACAAAGTTATTAATATTATTATTTACAATATTAACGATGTCTAGAAGTTACTCGCCAAGAGAGAGGTTGGTCACCTAATCAACGCCGCCAATAGGGAGAAATCCTTATTGAAAAGCCCCCTCTTTCGTGGGAACGACCTGGTCGATTAATATTGTGAATTATAATAATGATGATAAATGTTGTTAAAAAATATTAAGGTCATTTTTATGAGGTATTTTGTTACTCATTATTTAGATTCCCACTCACTCATTTTTTAAAATTATCGGAAGGAAGTTATAAAGTATATATATATATATATATATTATATATATATATATATATATATATATATTTTGACATGTGTGTGTGTGTTTTCGTGTGTGTAGGAGTGTGTGTGTGGTAGTGAGTTCTGGTGGGGAAATTATTATGAAGTGGTGTGTGTTGTGTTAGTGGCTGTGTTATGTATTATATATATATATATATATATATATATATATATATACTACTTTGAAAAAATTGTCAGAAGAAATGAATTGGTTTCACGGGGGAGTACTATGATTGTTATTATTATTATATATATTATATTTTATTTAAAAGATTTTATTTTATTAGAATATTTTATTAATACTGCATAGTAAATCAATCTGGACCGTTCATGAATTAGTTACTATGCAGTCCATTCTTCTATAAATAGAAGCTCATTCCTTCATTATTTCTTACGAATTCACTGAAACTCTAGAGAGAGAAATTATAGAAAGAAAGAAGAAAATTATTCTGCTACTTCCCTACTCTTATATCTCTAATTTCTTTTACTACGGTGAGGTATTATTTCTTTTGTATTCATGAAGAGAACTTCATTATTCCATTTTTTCATTATTCTGTTGGAATAACTTTTGTACGCTGTGATCTACCCTATACTTGGTGAAATTCTTACATTATTCCATTCTTTATTATTCATTTGAAATATCCTCACATGCATGCGTTTTCGCCGCACACTGGTTCCGTCTTTATTATTACATTGGAATATCCTCATCACATGCGTTTTACGTCTGACTTCGTTCCGTTATTTATTATTCTGTTGAAATAACTCATCTATGCGAAATAATACGCATTTACGGTGATTTTGTTGTTATTCCATTCTTTATTATTCTGTTGGAATATCATTTCAGCGTATTACGCTTCGACTGATTCGATTATTTATTATTCTCATTGAATAACTCTGCCTACATGCTGGTACCGCATGCATGGTGATTTCTTTTGTTATTCCATTCTTTATTATACTCAATTGGTTAAAGTTTTGACTTCTATACTCCATGAAATTAGTGGAATATCCTTGATATTTCAAGCTTCATCCAAAGATATCTTTTCATGAAAATATTCTTCTGAGCATTCTTGAATTTAACTCTACAAAGAAGTATGATGTTGACAATTTGAACATTATTAGTTCCTGAATAAATTAATTCTTGAACTTGTTTTATTGAATTCTTATATCATTGTCATCATCCTCATGTTTATATTTTTTTGAAAGTCTTCTGTGGCCTGTAGTGCATAGATGGACTTGGTATGATTATAACCAGGGATTTTTCGGTGTAATCATGATCGTAATGTTACAAATGATGTGATAAAAGTCCTCATTGGCCCGTAGTGCATTGATGGACAGTTGTTGGCATGATCATGACCATTGATGAATACACGAATATCCTTGGCCCGTAGTGCATGGATAATTTTGTGGTTGTGATACTAATGAATATCCTCGTCGTAGTAGTGCGGGGATGATGTGGATTATTTATTAAGTCGAGTCCCAAATGATAAAAGTGATGAAAACCTTTTAAATCATAAAAGATAGTAGATTTTATTCTCTACTTGACTCTTTTAATGGATTGCTTTCCGCTTCTAGATTAAACTCGATGTCATTGTATTTTATCGGTTTAACATTCTTTGAATGCTAATGATAATTTATTCTCGCATTATCTTAGTCATAATATTTCTTCTCGGGCTAGTTGAGCTCATCCTTTCTTTCACCGTTCTCTTGTGAAATGAGAACGTAGTCGAGACTAGTCGAGAAACGGTGATTGATCCCGGATGATAGTATTAGTTGTCCTCACTATTACATTAAGTAGTATGATAATAAATGTAATGAGGACTTATTCTAAGAGTGGATATTGTCTGAAGACAAGTATTTATATTAAAACTCATGCCTCTCTTGTTGTATATTAAAAGATTGTATTTATATTCGTATCTACGTATTTGGCATGTAATTCGTAATAGATGATGTATACCTATTTTGGGGGCGTCACATTAGTTGTCTATAATATTCTTTACTATATACTTATCTCATCCTCTCTGTCTTTAATCTGTAACATTTTCCCATAAAGGGTAATTTTAGAAATATCGTGTCTAATTCCCCTATATTATATAAAACGCCAAATAATTTGAAAAAAATGAAATCATCTAAAACATCATATATTATGAATATATTATGAGATAGATGAAGTAATATATAGTTGAACATGGTATTAAATAATCTCTACTTTCAAGTCATTTTATTATTCGAAACAAATAGTCTCCATCTATTTTAAAAAATAAACAAAAAATTTGTGATTAATAGTCCAATATATAATTTTTACAAATAAATATAGTCTAAACGTATTTATTTTTCTAAAGCTTTTTGGTTTTAAAACCTCTTAAGATATTTCCTATTTTACCAGGTTTTAGTAGTAATAATGCTACAAATGAAAGTTTTTTTATTTTCCATTACGTTTAAGTACATTTTAAAATAAAACTTCAAAGAAAAAAAATTATTTTATTTAAATATACCCTATTATTTGAATGTAGACAGAAACAAAATATATCTTTAAATTTTATAGAAAACTCTTTTTGGTAAAACAAAAGGGATATAATTTTACAAAAGAAAAAAGAAAAAAGGGTATGAATAATAAATAATTCATCCGTTCTAAAATTAGAGGTATAATTTGATTTTTGTAATTAAATGATGACATATTAAACTTCAAATTGATCTGAATTTAGTTAATTTTAGTTGATACAATTATTATAATTTTATGAGTCATAGAAATTTTGAAATTTAACACGACGCTCTTTGATCTCAAATATCAAACGAAATTGATATTTTTACAAATAAAAGTGTTAATTTCATAATATTCTCTCTCATACGAGGGTGAACCCCACTTACTATTATTAAATTTATTTATAAAAATATGTAGTAATTCTCAAATTAAATTATATCTCTAATTTTAAACCGTATATAGACAGTAATACCCCTCATTAATGTGAAAAAAGACGAAACATTTTTACGTCTGATGTTGACAATTCTCGATTGTATAAAGGGCAATACTGCCAATACAGCTAAGCCTGCACATGAAAATCATGGAATCCAACTCGGTACTTACCAGGCTAAGGAACCGCGTAGTACAGATTTTTGCTACCACTAAATGGGTATTTAACACGTGTCTTCTCCAACATTCCAAATTCCTGCCGATATATATCTCCAGTCTTGTCAACAAGTCAACAAACCACTTCACAATTCAATTACTATTTCATCACTCTCACCAAATTCTTAATCTAATTTGCTCCGTTTTCTAAAATAAAATCTGTGTTTTTGATTTTGCGGCAATCACAATTCCCAAGCAGAAAAAGAAAGAGAAGATCATGAAAGAGGGAACAGCCAACTGTATAGACATTATCTTGGCCATTTTTCTCCCTCCTCTTGGTGTCTTCTTCAAGTTTGGCTGCCATGTAAATTTCTCTCTCTCCCTCTCTCACACACACACAAACGATTAGATCTGATTTTTTTTTTCTTCATTTTATTGGGTTTTGTCTGATTTCCAAAACCCATGTTTTGGAATCTCCAAATTTAATTGAGAAAAATTGTTAAATATTTAACAACAAATTAAAAAAAGTATGTAAATGTGATACTCATATGGGTTGAATTACTCTGAATTGAATTGTGCTGTGTATAAATGTCATGTACAACTCTATTTCTAAGGGCGGGTTTGTTTGCAAAAATTACAGACCAAACATGCATTTTCTCTACGCTAGCTCAAATTTAGACTCTCAGGAGAGATTGTAAACCTAATCAGTTCCACATTGGTGTATATATATATATATATATATATATATATATATATATATATATATATAAGAAGATTATCAATGTAGATACTTTATCTTATTAAATTCGTTCACACCTTTCTTACGGCATGGATGGCGTGACGGTTTCGATCATCTATATAAATAAATACTCATACTTTTAGCGACGGACAACATATAAGCGTCGCTAAAAGTATAGATTTATGTATGATCGAACCGTCACGTCATTCGCTGCTAAAAATGAATGTAATATGAATAAATAGATAAGTGTATCTTACTTAATCCGGATCGTATATATATATATATATATATATATTTCCACCAAACCAAAAACTTGTGTATGCAGAATGTGAGATTTTTTAATTAAAAAAAATATACATTAAGTTAATTTAAACTTGATAATGGTGGTGGGTGCAGGTGGAGTTCTGGATCTGTTTGTTGCTAACACTATTTGGGTATCTCCCTGGAATTATCTATGCTATTTATGCCATCACCAAGTGAACTACCTACTCTACCCCTGGTAATTTATTCTAGCTTCCACCTTAATTTCTATTGGTTAAGTTTGTGAAATTTTTGGGGATACAATATTGATGTTGATGCAATGTTTTGACAAAAAGAATGGTGTCCTCTCTTTTGACAGCTATATTTGAAGGCTCACCAAATTCTTTTCCATTTCTGGTAAATGAGGAGGAGAAATTTACAGTTCTTTAATGGCAGCCATTTATTTTGTTTTTATATTTTCAGACTTCTATAATAGATTCCCTAGTCTTTTTCTTAGTTCCTTTTTAAGGTGTTTGGATTATATATTGTGCCTTCGTGAATTACATTAAATATTTCTGGTTCTAATTTCTCTTATAACCTCTTCTTTGTGGGGTAAATAAATAGTTGGTGAATAATATATATATATATATATATATATATAAGCAAGGATCGATAAGTAGGCATTCTTAAGTAATAGATCTTTCTTAAATAATGAACTTTATCAAAGCGACGAAGTTTTGATAAGGCGCCATGACACTTTTGTAAATACCATGCCACCGCTGCATTTTATAAAAATGCCACGCGCCTTATCAAAACTACGTCGTTTTGATAAAATTCTATTATTTAAGGCGTTCTCTTTATTTAAGAATTTTACTCTTGATCCTTTCTCGTATATATATATATATATATATATATATATATATATATATATATATATATATATATATATATATAAGGAGATCAAGTCATACCCTTTAAATGCATTTAACCCGTGGCGATTTCTATCATACTAACCGTTTTCTATACTTTTAGCAACGGATAACATATAGCGTCGCTAAAAGTATAAACGACGGTTGTATGACCGAACCGTCGCCAGATCCGTCGTTAAAGGGAGATGAACACGAGTGAGTAAGATAAGGGGTATGCACTTGATCCGGATCATATATATATATATATATATATATATATATATATAATGACATCATAAAGGATTTGGTTCGGTTTCGGCTTTAAAGCCAATTAATATAGTTAACAATAATATTAAAAACATGAAATTCATCTTTATGTATAAGAAAAAAATCCAGATATTACCATATAATTCCATGAGAAATGGGACATAAAAACAATTTAAATACTAAACCATATTATAAATAATAGGAAAAATTGAATGAGAGAAGAAGTCGTATGAATACTAAAGTGAAATGAAATGAGACTATTGTTATTCAACAAAATAATTTTGTAAATTGATTCTTTTTTATGGAACAAAAGAATTTTCATGTTCATATTTGATAGACTTGTGAAATTAATTATAAAAAGAAACTTACAAAAAATCTTAATTACGGTACTAAAAGTCTTATTTTAATTTTTAGACCTAAGTTTAATTGAAAGTAAAATTTAAATTGATGTGACTAATTTAAGTATTAAAAACATTAATTTTATTATAATTTTTATATTAATTATTTAAATTTAAACTACATTTATTTTATTTATATTGTTTTTTGCAACGAAGGAATTTTTCTTTAAAAAGTTAAAATAGAGCAATAAATACTTTGTGAAGAGCCTAAAAAATGTAGAAACAGTAACATTAATTTATGGATCCTAAGTTTGTAAGTTTTAATTATTTTAATCGCGAACTTTGTTTCATTATATTAACGAGAGCAGATCACATGTCCCCATTTTTCCCGTTTCTTTGTGTCTCTTCACTTAAATTTTGACACCTATTCTTTTACTTAACACCAATTAATTTTAAAATTAAATAAGAGGTTATGTGTCAAAATTTAAGTCGCGAGTTAGAGAAAATGGGGACAGAAGATCTTCTCTCTATATTAACAAGAGGGTACATGGCAAGATTCTGCAGCTGGAGACATGGGACTTTGAAATGAAAAAAATATTGATACTTTTAACATGTAATTAGTGTAGAAGAGAATAAAAATATCTAACACATAATTAATGTAGAAGAGAATAAATGACCTAGCACGTAATTAAGTATTAAGAAATTATTTTTTTATTAGATGCACTTTCAAAATAATTTAGATTAATAATTTCTATATTAATTAAAATGAAAAAAAAAATATTGAGACTTTTATTACAGTTATTTCAATTTACATTAATAATTTCTAAATTTCTTTTTTCAATTATTGATAATTTTTTTATTAATTTACATGAATAATTATTTTATTAATTAAAATGAAAAAAATTATTGATACTATAAATATTCTCAAAATTATTTGTAGTCAGGTTAGCACGATTTATTCCTCGGAATACAATCTCCAGATCTGTTATTTGAAAATTTATATAACAAAATATAATTGATTTTGAATTTTTCGATCACCCTAATAAATCATCTGGACCGTCTAAAGTTTGGGATAAGAAAGAACTTGACCTCTTTTTCTGAATTTTCATTTTAATAAAGATTTACTCGATCACTTGTAGTTGTGCAGAAAATATCATACAACATGAAAATTGTTCCAATATTTTTCTCAATTAATGCCTATTATTATTCATCTTCAATTTCAAACCATTAATTTATAATGTAACAACCCTTTCCCTTCCGGTACTTGACAAAAAAACGAAAAACAAAAAGTAATTTGGTACTTCTTTTTGCTAGCTAGCTAATTATGTATGTATGTCTCTTTTTGAATGGATCATTCTTTTCTTCTTTTCCTCTTCCCAAATATAGGCTTTAATTTCTGCAAACAAATATGTTAATTATGTCTATTTGATTGGAATTATTCAAGTACTTGTAAAAGCTGGCTGGCCGTTAGCATGCATGCTGTATATATATATATATATATATATATATATATATATATATATATATATATATATACACCCTTTAATCAAATAATTATATATGGGTGTAGATGGAATGAAATTTCCATGTTTGTGGGAATTAAGAATCAGGTTGGGCGGCACAGAATTTTACTTCTGGAGACCGACCTTTGGTTTCTTAGTTGACGGGCGTATTCCATCAAAGGGATCTTTCAACTTGACCCTTTTTCATTACAAAACAAAGAATTAACTTGACCAAAAATTTACATGAAAATTGTTCTTTTAACGACGATATATATAAATTCTCATAAATTATATATCGGAATATTTTACTTCTGGTACGTTATTGATGTTGGTTATACTTCAAATTTATAATTTTGTGTTGTGTATATTAGTACATGTTGGTATGAGCGAGTCCCCTTTTATGAGTATATTTTTTTAATGTAAAGTAGGGTTAGCATTATGAGTGTCTAATATTCAGGATTCAAGGTTAGCGTTTAGGTATAAAGTAGATTTTTTGGATTGGTAATTACCAACATATTTTCCTTTTATGAGCATATATTTTTCTAGCATTATGAGTCTAATATTCTGCTGGACTTTTATAGGTGATTCAAGGTTAGCATTATGAGGTATCTAATTTGTACGACAATAAGGCTTTTACAACATATATTCATTCAGCTTTGTATGAGCATAAGGCTTGTTCCTTGACGTGTGGAATTGTACGATCTATCTCACATAATTTATGTTGGACTACCTCCTTATCTAAAAGATTAAACTATTAGCTTGAGGCTCTACCATACTTATTAATCCATCTACACTCTTGAATTAATTTATCCAATATGGGATTCATGTGAAATATCTCAATAGTAAGTTTGCTCTAGACTATACTTTTATGTTGCGTTTAGATTGAAGGAATAGAATGGAGGACGGAATCAAATGATTTTAAGTTATTTTAAGTGTATGTTTGGTCATATATGTTGTCAAAAGGAATAGAGTGATTTTAGTTAATTATATGATTCTCGGCCTAAATTAATTGTCAGGTGTATTTGTGGGAAGAACCTTGGGCAGAGAATTTTACTTGTGGACCTTTGGTTTTCTTAGTTGAGTACTGAAACATGCATCCTTATATAATGGTGTATTCCATGATCAAAGGGATCTTGGTTTTCTTTGCAAGTTCTTTCATTACTAAAAGAAAAGAAAGAACTTTGCACCCAGGCCAAAAAAAAAACTAAAAGAAAGAACTTGACCTCTTTTTCTGAATTTTCATTTTAATAAAGATTTACTCACTTGTAGTTGTGCAGAAAATATCATACAACATGAAAATTGTTTCAATATTTTTCTCAATTGCCTAGCTAATTATGTATGTCTCTTTTTTGCTCTTCCTGAATTGATCTTTCTTTTTTTCTTTAATTATGTCTACTTGATTGGAATTATTCAAGTACTTGTAAAAGCTGGTTGGTTAGCATGCATGCTGTAGTTATATATAATATTAGCTTGCTTTAATTTCTTGTATTATTTTATTTTATTTATTTTTGTGATAAGTAGCTTTTGTACCTAAAGGAGAAAAGATAGGACTCATCCATTCTAATAATAATTCAGTTGTTAGTCGTAAAGATAGGTAATTCAGTTGTTAGTCGTAAAGATAGATAGGAGTCCATTTCACATACAAGTTAAGTATAAAGTAGATTTTTTGGATGCTCTTTGTGAATAAGTGTAGCGGAACTATCTCATATAACGTTGGACCACTTTCTTACTTAAAAAATTAACCTATTAGGTTGAGACTCTACCATACTTATTAATCCATCTACACTCTTGAATTTATCCAATATCGAATTCATGTGAAATATTCCAACAATAAGTTTGCTCTAGACTATGCTTTTATACTGCGTTTAGATTGAAGGAATAGAATGAAGGACGGAATCAAATAATTTTAAGTTATTTTAAGTGTATGTTTGGTCGTTGGTGTCATATAATGACAAAATTATACCATATATTTATTCCATTGGAATTGATTTTATTTCATCTTCTTCACATAAAATAAAATAAAATAAAATAAAATAAAACAAAGGAATGGAATGAAATGGAATAAATTTTCATTATTTCCTCTATTTCATTCCCTAAATCCAAAAGTAGCATTAGGTATTGTTTATAAGAACTCTTTCTTCATTCTTGGCTATAATACTTTGAACAAGTAGAGTACTGTTTTTGTTGAACTAACCGTTTTCATTTATTGTACAAGTATCGGCTCAAGAAAGCATTTTTTTGAATTATAGTATGATTCATCAAAAAACGAGAAGAATTTAAAAAAGAAGACTTCTTCTGCCTGCTGTTATCTCCCATTGTTGTGTATAGCAAACTCAAGTGTAGAAAGAAATTAGTTTGTGTGTAGTCTCTTGGTTTCAAATGACAAGGAAGATCTAATGAATTTATAGTAGGAGGTAGATACCCTTATGGTCTGGATGATCCAAAGGTGGAGAATCTATTAGGTCCAAGACTGTTAATCAAATTATCATGGTCTGGATCCAATGAAATGAAAATGTTTCTGGGAAGAAACTTGGGCAGGGCAGGGCAGGGCAGGGCAGGGCAGGACAGATAATTTTAATTGTGGACCTTTGGTTTTTTAGTTGACTGAAACATCCTTAATGGCTAAGAGCGTAAACGAACCAAGTCGATCTGAGTATTGAGTGTTGTATTTTATGCAAAATAAAATATTATAAAATTAAATAAAAATATAAATATACATATTAATGTATGGAGATTTTATAATTGTTCAAAATATATTAAAAGAGATTTTGTAACTGTTCCAATCTCAGTGGCATCAGTGATTTGGCAAATTAACATTAGTCAAGGTTCTGATGTTCCTTTTATGTACTGATGTCTTATTCATGATCAAGGCTTCATTGGTTCTTATGTAGTGATGTTCCTTTGGCAAATTTCATTGGTTGATGTCTTATTCATGATCATGATCAACATTAGTTTTCCTTTCTTAAGGTTCTGATGTTCCTTTTGGCAAATTTCTTGATGGGGATTTTTTGCACTACTCCAATTAACATCAATGGAAGTATATATATATATGGAAGAATACTAATGATATAGAGAAGAAATCTTTGTATTATATATTTGTGGGCCTAAGTATAAAATTAGGGTTCACATGACCTAATTAAATTAAATACATAATGAGGGTTTCAACACCTCATTAAATATGTGAATTAGGGTTCGCATAACCTAATAAAATAAAGACGAAAAAGTCAGAAATAAATAGGCTAGATACAGGAGAAGCCTCCACGTGTCCCGAGGCAGAAGACTCGTGGAGGCGGCTTGTTTTGGGAATTGATTGAGGGATTGGATTGGTAGCTAGAAAGATAGGACAATATTGGCATTATTCTAATGACTAAAAGGTATTTTTGGAATTTTCCTAAAAGCATGTGCCTTGCACATGACTACTTTCCAGAAAATCCTATAAATACCCCTTCCATTCCATTTGGAAGGGAACTTCTCTTCATACTCAAGACTTGAACTCTTAGAAGATCAAAGAGACCCTTTTGGTGACTTAAAGGCTTGGAGATTCCACCTAAAAGCACTAAAAGGGTTTGGACATTCTCTCAACTCGAAGGACTCAAGAAGGCTCTTGGAATTCCTGCTACCCTAACACGGTTCCCGAATTCTAGGAGTTCTGCCACGCGTCGTTGGAGTAATAGCCCACCTGTCGTTCTCCCCTCTTCAATCAACCAATTAATTCCGTGTTCTTTGCATATTTCTCTCCTCCTCAGCCAACACGAAACCCTAACTGGAAAGGCACGATTTCTTTGCCCACATTTATTTGGCGACTCTGTTGGGGAGGTGTAGAATTCGTGAAGGGTATGCCCACAACTCGAAGTGGGAGAACTACAGGAAGAGCTGTTTCACCAACAAATAGCATTACCTCACCGGATCCAGTTCCAAGGCAAGCCACTCAAGCTTTCCAAGGCGCAAACCTGGATTTTTACCAACCACTTATTGAAGATGCTTCAGAAGGGAGTTCAACATCACCACTTATGGCCAATCAACAACAGATAAGCGCAGGAAGGCAAGGCGAGGATGCAAGCGAAGAGCAGACCAATGTTGTGCAACTGGAGATGCTCAAGGCATTAAAGGAAACACGGGAAGGACAAAGGGATGATGATGGCCATGATGCTTGAAATGCAGAGGAAGCAAGAGGAAATGGGGAATTTTCGCCAGCAGTTGATGCAGATTCCCACCTTCAAGGCCATGTTCCCAGGAAGTTCGCAGGGGGAACAAGCAGGGGTGAAAGACAACAACAATGACAGCAACAACAAAGAGAACCTGATTGTACCTCCATCGACGGAGAGAATCAGTCGATTCCAATTATCAACTTGGTGCCCCAGAACAGTGGGGACGTGCCACAACCTAGGTTAATAGAAGCAAGCCAACCTCAAACAAACATTATCCCAACTGCTCTCCCATCATTTTCACAGGTGCAAATGCTAACCATTCAAAGCCATGTCCAGCGAGTGGGCCAGCAACTACCACCAGTGCCAACTTTGCACGATGCAAGTGTGCATCAACCAATCTCTTTACCATACACACCGCCGATACAACAATATATCACAACACCCTAGAGAGTTCACACCACAAGCCAGTACGTGACGAAGGATGATATGATCGACGTGATCAATCAACTTCGCAGACAGACATCTCGACCCTCAGAGTTGGAATTTACTCCTTCTTACCCTGCACACATTCGGAGGCAACCTTACCCAACAGGGTATATTGAGCATCCCCCGCAGTTTCCAAAATATAACGGGGAGAAAAGAAATGTCAGGGAACATATTGCCAGGTTTGTAGAGTCAATGTCTCCGTGGCTCGGATATGATGAAGTGAACAATCACAACTTATTGATGCGGGAATTCAACAAGACTTTGACGGATAGTGCCTTCAGTTAGTACTACAATTTGGAGAAGGGGTCAGTCCATGATTGGGACGACCTAAAGTTACAATTTTTTAAGAAATTTTTTTATGTGCAAAAACAGGTGACCATTGTAGAGCTCATGAGGTTCAAGCAAAAGCCGAATGAGGAGCTATCAGACTATGTTGACAGGTTTAGGGCCTAGGCACAGAAGTGCGCAGAGCCGATTGAAGAAAAGAACTTAGTCAGCATTTACAACAATGGTGCCTTAGATGCCTTCAAGCCCCACCTCATCACCAAGGCTCAGGATTCTTTCACACCCTCTCATCTTTTGCACAAGACTTGGGAGGAATCATGACATTGCCCACTAACCATGCGACGGTTACATGGAAGGGCAAGAGGACAACAACTGTGGCTTTGGCTGACTCTCAGTCAAAACCACAAGGGGGCAAGAGGGAGAAGTATGAGAAGAATTTTGACCGAAGAAGAGGAAGGCCTGGAGACAAATATGCAAGAAAGCCAGTCCCAGAAGCTATCACATGCAGTGAAAAAGCATTCAGGGGTTTATATGAACAATGGGTTGAACATGGGGTGGTGAAACCCCCAAGGCCTAGATTTGTAGTGACGGAAGAGATGAAGAGAAGACCAGACTTCTGTGTATTCCACCAATACGCGGGATAACTATGGATTGTTATAGCCTGCGGAGGATATTCCATGAGAAGCTGACAAATGAGGAGATTGAACTTGGAAAGGAAAGTAGCGTTCATGATAAGCCACTGCCAAATCACAAGGGGAAAGAAACGTGCAACACTGTTATTCACAGCATAATCCCAGAAGTGGAGATGATGATGGAAGAAAAGGAGGAGTGTGACCCAGGCCTTCAGGTGACAACGTTGATGAATGGGGCCAAGTTCAGAAATTTTTTCGATCAGATAGGATTGGCCAAGGAAGCAAGGATTGAGGCAACCAGGGCAATTATCAAGGCTGCCCAGACGCAAGAGACTTGCATGGCCATAAGCAAAGGATTTATGAAGACGATGTAGGAAGAAGAAAATAAGATATCTTTCTCTAAAGCTGATAGAGAGATAAGATACCCGCACAACAGGCCGCTGTATGTGACAGCAGTAATCAATGGCATCGAGGTGCGGATGGCATTCATTGACAATGGAGCGTCTATAAATATTATGCCCTACACCGTGTTTAAACGGTTAGGCCAGCCAGAGAAGAAGATTGTGAAGGAACAAACAAACATTATAAGATTCACCAACTAGAGCATAAGAGCCTTGGGGCACATCAAGGTGGACATGCAAGTTGGGAAGATTAGAGGGCCTGTAATGTTCCATGTTGCCGAGGTGGATGCATCATATCATGTCTTGCTAGGAAGGGCTTTGAAAAATGACTACGGGGTGGTACCCTCGGTCTTTGATCAGTGCTTGAAGGCTATCTGGAAAGGTAGAGAAGTGAAGGTACCAGCAACTCAAAATCCCTTTGGACCAGAGGAGGCACATATCACCGAAGCAACTTTCTTTGATGATGTCGCTGAAGAGGGAGAAAACCAGATTACAAGGCCTGATTCTCTAAGACTAGCAAGTTGGGAGGAAGTGTGACGCCCCCAAAATAGGTATACATCACCCATCTTGGGTCGCCAAATACATGGTACAGAATACAAATACAAACTTAATTATACAATATGAGCTGGGAGTTTTTACACGAATATTATCTTCTAGACAATATCCAAACTCAAATGGAGTCCTCGTTACATTTATTGGCACACTATTTTATAGAATAGTGAGGACTACTATAACACCATTTCGGGCCATCACTCCATTTTTCGACTAGTTCTGGCTACGTTCTCATTTCCTGAAGAGAACAATGGAAGTAAAAGGGTGAGCTCAACTAGCCCAGTAAGAAATATTATGACTAAGATAATGCGAATAAGTTATCATTAGCCTTCAACAATGTTAAACCGATAGAATATAATAAACAACAAGTTTAATCTAGCGGAACAAACAAGCAATCCATTAGAAGAGTCAGTAGAGCATGATATCTACTATCTTCTATGATTTAAAAAGTTTATCATTAACTTTATTCATTGGGACTCGACAATAAATATAGATTACATCATCGAATCATCCCTCGCTACTCGGGCCAAGGATATTCATTAGTATCACGTCCACAAATTATCCTTGCACTACACGCCAAGAATTATTCGTAATAATCATCAATGGTCATGATATCTATACCGAATTATCCACGGTCATAATCATACCAATCAACAAATCCATATATGCACGTAAGCCAAAGATGACTTTCATCACAATATAAACATGAGGATGATGACAATGATATAAGAATTCAATTAAAAAGAAAGTAAAGGATAAATTTTAAAGATTTATAATTTAATTTATCCGAAATTCAATAATGTCCAAATTTTCAACATGATACTGCTTTGTAGAGTAAAATTCAAGAATAATATCCATATATCAAAAATAATTTGGACTAAATTTTTTGGTGAATAGTACCCCGTGAATAGTACTTCAGGAATAGTACCCCGTGAATAGTACCCTGACATAAAAAGTGCCCCAAATACCCGAGTGAACAATATTTGAGTGAATAGTAATTGGGTGAATAGTAACCCGTGAATAGTAACTCGTGAATAGTACCCCGACATGAAAAGTGCCCCGAATACCCGAGTGAATAATATTATAGTGAATAGTAATCGGGTGAATAATAACCCATGAATAGTAACTCGTGAATAGTACTTGGTGAAAATATTGATATTTAATAAAAAAGTTCATATCAATATTCCAATAAAATGATCTTTGGATGAAGCGCAAAACTTCAAGAATATTCCACTAATTTCAAGGATTATAGAAGCAATACTTACTATAGTAAGTTTAGATTTAAGAATATGAAAAAAATTAACATACTAAAATTGCAAAATGGATTTTCACCATAAATACGATAGACGTAATCCACGTAGGCAGAAGTTATTCCGACATACTAAAGGATGAATACTGAAAAATAGTATTCCTTATGAATACTGAAAGAAATAATACCCTTACCAAACGAAAAATAACATCCTTTACGAATACAACAAATAATATTATCCTTACCTTAGTAGAAGTGGATAATCGCCAAAAGTGAAGTAACAAAATACTCTTCTTCTTGCTCTATAGTTTTTCTCTCTATAGTTTCTCTTGTGAATCTCGGTGAATTGGTGAGAATAAAAGAAGAATTAAACTTATTTTATAGGAGAATGGACTAAATAGTAACTAATTCATGAACGGTCCAGATTGATTTACTATTAGAATGGATGGTCCAGATTGATTACTATTAAAACTATTAAAAAACCACCACCAACGGTCCAGATTGATTTACTTTTAAAACCACCACCACGAGCGGTCCAGTTGATTTACTTTTAAAACCACCACCGACGGTCCAGATTGATTTACTTTTAAAACCACCATCGATGGTCCAGATTGATTTACTTTTAAAACCACCATCAATGGTCCAAATTGATTTACTATTAAAACCACCATCAATGGTCCAGATTGATTTGACTTATTACACTTTAGTACCCTAAAGTTTTCCAAGTTTGCATTATTCCCCTCTAACTTTTGTAATTCACTTATCTTGATAAACACATTTTTAATACTTCAAAGATAATTATTCATCATTAATATTATAACTCACAATATTTAACAAACCGGATCATTCCCGAGAAAGAGGGGCTTTCCAATAAAGGATTTCTCCTATTGGCGCAATTAGGTGACCAAACCTCTCCTCGTGAACTTTCTAGACATTGTCAATATTGTAAATAATAATATGAATAACTTTGTTGTCTCAATTATTGATTTAATGATATAAAATATTATGCAGATGATAATGTGACAATAATTGAATCAAATAATGTCAGATACTATGCAATAATTACTATAACAATAATTGAGTATAACTGAGTGACTTCATTAGTAATCAATACCGTGTGCTACTATGCAACCACGCGTATTACTGTACTTTTACCACCGGGTAGTTCAACAGTTTAACGGTAAAACTTTATTGTTATTTTTATAAAAGATATTTCACATCATTTTCTAACTACGACAATACTTCCGTTGTGGGGTCCACCAATGATTATGTGTCGTCGTATTTAATATTCCCTGTTAAAATGAATATTCCCCATCCAATCGAATATTCAACGACACAACGAATATTTTATATCAACTTGCTTACTTTGCAAAATTTTTCAAATATTACCCACAACTATAACATTATATCATAAACACACCATAATATTCAAAAATATATTTCGAGAAAAAATATTCTTTATTCAAAAAAGTTGGGGTCTTACAACCTCCCTTCTTATGAAATTTTGTCCTCGAAATTAGAGTGCGATACTGATATATGTCGAAGAGGTGAGGATACCTTAATTTCATTTCAGATTCTAACTCCCAGGTCATTTCCTCCACATCGTGGTTTCCCCACAAAACTTTAACTTGAGGTATAACCTTGGAGCGTAGAATATGATCCTTCTTATCCAAGATTTTAACAGCTACCTCTTCATACGTTAAATCTTCCACTATCTCGTCCGGTTCTAATTCAATAATGTGGTTCGGGTCGTCCATATATTACCATAACATCGATACATGAAAAACGTTATGAACACGCGACATACTTGCGGTAAATCAAGTCTATAGGCCACAGTTCCTACTCGGTCGAGGATTTCAAATAGACCAATAAAATTGAGGGTTGAGATTTTCTCTCTTCGTCAATTCTTGCTTCTAGAATAATGCCCTCTTGAACCTTTTTCTTTACATTCATCAGCTCTAAGTCTATAGCTTGAGTGGCTTTAAATTTTTCGATTAAAGTTGGTTCATTCGCTATCTTCATGTAGGTTCTTGGAGTCTTTAACTCTATCTCCATCTTTTGTAAGTTATACGAGATGGGTCTTTGTGTTAACAATATCGCACTCGTAAACTCATACAATCTTCCACTTAACACATCAGCTACCATGTTTGTTTTTCTAAGATGGTATTGAATGGTATGGTCATAATCTTCAACAGCTTGAGCCAACATCTTCAGCGCATGTTAAGTTCATTTTGGGTGAAAAAAATATTTGAGGGATTTGTATCGGGTTCAAGGTCGATACAAAATTCAATTTCACGCTCTGGGGATAGGCTAGGAAGTTCTTCGGGAAATACGTCAGAATTTTTTTTTTTAACAATAGAAATATCATTCAGATCTGACATATTTTTTTTTGTTTAAATCTGTGACATGGCTAAGAAAGCTTGACATCCGTTTTTCAATAAATGAATAGCTTTATGGCTTGATATGATATTGAATGACTTTAGTGGTTTGGTTACTTGAATTCGCATAACAGGTTGGTTAGGAATATGAAAACTAACAACCTTACGAAAATAATCAATTTTAGCATGATGAGTAGTTAACCAACCAATTCCTAAAATCACCTCGAATGCAAGTATTTTCAAAGAGATAAGATCGACAGGTAATGTGAAAGTGTCGATTTGAATAAAAAAAGATTTATAAACAGTGGAGGTAACGAAGGTTTCTCTTAACGGAGTTTCAACCAATAAGTCAAAGTCTAATTTCTCCGGAGTTAAATTTAAACGTTGAGCGCAAGTAGGAGAAATAAAAGAGTGGGTAGAACCAGTATCGAATAAGGTATATACTTCAAAAGAATTTATAATTAACTAACCCATGCTAACTTCGTTCGGGTTACTCATTTTTTGAGAAGTCATGAAAAATGCTTTTCTTGAAACCGCCGACTTTTTTTTGTCCGTATCCGCCTTTGGTGCCACTGTCCCAGTTGGACTTGACTTTACTACACTAAAAAATTGAGCTAGGTGACCTTCTCTTTCATAATTATAACACGCTTTGGAAATTTGATTGCGTGCGCTTTGGAATCATGTATGTCCCTCCCTCTCATTTTGAAGCATCTAATCGATGGTCGTTCTCCTTCCTTAACAACAAAGTCTTTGGTCTTTGGCGTCTTTTCATCATGATTGAATCTCCTCTTCTTAAAATTTTCACTTCTATTATCTTGGCCATGATTACCACCGAAGTGGTAACCATTTCTGGCATGTTGATTCCCTCCACGTTTGTTGTCATCGCTTCGATGATTACTACCATTGGTATTATCGACTTGCCGACTGCTCTCTCTTGGTTGGGTTGGCTCATTATCGTGCTTCAATAACTGAGCCCTATTTACAACATCTGAATACAAACACAGTTTGTGAGAAATGAGGTATTGACGTATTTTGGGTCTCAAACCTCGTAGAAACATTCGCGTCATTCTCTCCTCATTATCAACCAAGTGGGATACAAATCGGGACAACTCGGCAAACTTAGCTTCGTACTGCGACACGGTCATATTGTTTTGCTCCAACTTGATAAACTCCACCTCCTTCATACGATGAATACTTTCAGGAAAGTACTTGTCATTGAACAGCTCTTGGAACTGCTCCCAAGACATTTTGAGTGCGGCAGGTTGAGTATGTTTTACTGATTCCCACCAGTAATCTTCCTCTCCTCTCAACATGAAGGTGGCAAAGGGAACATTTTGCTCCTCGGAGTATCCCAAGACATCAAATATCTTGGTGATTTGCTTTATCCACGTCTCCGCCTGAAGTGGTTTTGGCTCTCCCCAAAACTCCGATGGTCCCAGTTCCTTGAATTGTTTAGCGGTGACCATCTGTGAGTTGCCAGTGTGTCCACCTGCATTTTGAACAGGAGCCGCTCTCGCCTGATGTTGCATGAATTTCATGAAGCCTCTAAACATTCCATAGTTCATCATTTGATCGGTGTTGTTGTTTACCTGAGGATTATTGTCTTCCTGTTGCACATTATCCTGGATATTGATCGTTGGTGACTCAACGGTCTCATGTGCTTCATTGCTTATCTCGACATTTTCAGATGCCATTTTCAAACACTGTCACAAAACAAGGGTTAATTGACATGCCACATATTATCCCTATACTCTGACCGACCAATTAAATATCAAATAAACTTAGGTAGGTCATACTAGCGAAGGAATTCCCCGTCTCTCCCCTCCTAGTTCTTGTCTCACATCTCAGCCAGGGATTATATCTCTAAGCTTTGATACCAACTGTGACGCCCCCAAAATAGGTATACATCACCCATCTTGGGTCGCTAAATACATGGTACAGAATATAAATACAAACTTAATTATACAATATGAGCTGAGAGTTTTTTACACGAATATTGTCTTCTAGACAATATCCAAACTCAAATGGATTCCTCATTACATTTATTGGCACACTATTTTATAGAATAGTGAGGACTACTATAACACCATCTCAGGCCATCACTCCGTTCCCCGACTAGTTTTATTTCACGCATTTCACAAGAGAACAATGGAAGTAAAAGGTGAGCTCAACTAGCCCGATAAGAAATATTATGACTAAGATAATGCGAATAAGTTATCATTAGCCTTGAACAATGTTAAAGCGATAGAATATAATAAGCAACAAGTTTAAGCTGCGGTGGAACAAACAATCCATTAGAAGAGTCAAGTAGAGTGATATCTACTATCTTACTATGATTTAAAAAGTTTATCATTAACTTTATTGCTTGGGACTCGACTTTTAATAAATAGATCACATCATCGAATCATCCACGCACTACTGGCGAAGAATATTCATTAATATCACGTCCACAAATTATTCTTGCACTACGGGCCAAGAATTATTAGTGTAATCATCAATAGTGGTCATGACTATACCGAATTATCCACAGTCATAATCATACCAATCAACGGTCCATCTATGCACGTAAGCGAAAGATGACTTTCATCACAATATAAACTTGAGGATGATGACAATGATATAAGAATTCAATTAAAAGAAAGTAAAGGATAAATTTTTAAAGATTTATAATTTAATTTATCCAGAATTCAATAATGTCCAAATTTTCAACATGATACTGCTTTGTAGAGTAAAATTCAAGAATAATATCCATATATCAAAAATAATTTGGACAGAAAAGAAATAAATTTTTCGATGAATAGTACCCTGTGAATAGTACTTCAGGAATAGTACCCCGTGAATAGTACCCAGACATGAAAAGTGCCCCAAATACCCGAGTGAACAATATTTGAGTGAATAGTAATTGGGTGAATAGTAACCCGTGAATAGTAACTCGTGAATAGTACCCAGAGCATGAAAAGTGCCCCGATAATACGAGTGAATAATATTATAGTGAATAATAAAAGAATTGAATAGTAACCTATGAATAGTAACTTTCGTGAATAGTACTTGAATGATGAAAATATTGATATTTAATAAGATAGTTCATATCAATATTCCAATAAAATGATACTTGGATGAAGCACAAAACTCAAGGATATTCCACTAATTTCAAGGATTATAGAAGCAATACTTACCATAGTAAGTTTAGATTTAAGAATATGAAAAGAATTAACATACTAAAAAGCGCAAATGGATTTTCACGTAATACGATGACGTAATCCGCGTGAGACAGGAGTTATCCTGACATACTAAAGAATGAATACAAAAAATAGTATTCCTTATAAATACGAAAGAAATAATACCCCTTACCAAACAAAAGTAACATCCCTTACGAATACAACAAATAATATCCCTTACCTTAGTAGAAAGTTGGATCTCTTGCAAATGTGAAGTAGCAGAATACTCTTCTTCTTCTTTCTATAGTTTCTCTCTCTATAGCTTCACTTATGAATCTTAGTGAATTAGTGAGAATGAAAAAAAAATTAAGCTTCTATTTATAGGAGAATGGACTAAATAGTAACTAATTCATGAACGGTCCAGATTGATTTACTATTGGAACGGATGGTCCAGATTGATTACTATTAAAACTACAACCGACAGTCCAGATTGATTTATTTTTAAAACCACCACCGACGGTCCAGATTGATTTACTTTTAAAACCACCACTGACGGTTCAAATTGATTACTTTTAAAACCACCATCGACGGTCCAGATTGATTTACTATTAAAAACACCATCGACGGTCCAGATTGATTTACTATTAAAACCACCATCAATGGTCCAGATTGATTAACTATTAAAACCACCACCAATGGTCCAGAACCACCAATGGTCCATTGATTTAACTTATTACACTTTAGTACCCTAAAGTTTTCCAAGTTTGCATTATTCCTCTAACTTTTGTAATTCACTTATCTTGATAAACACATTTTTAATACTTTAACAATTATTCATCATTAATATTATAACTCACAATATTTAACAACGGATCGTTCCCCAAGAAGAGGGGCTTTCGATAAGGATTTCTCCTATTGGCGCCGAATTAGGTGACCAAACCTCTCCTCGATGAGAACTTTCTAGACATTTTCAATATTGCAAATAATAATATGAATAACTTTGTTGTCTCAATTATTGATTTAATAATATAAAATATTATCACGAAATGATAATGTGACAATAATTGAATCAAATAACGTGAGATACTATGCAACAATTCTCATGTAGCAATAATTGAGTATAACATGAGTGACTTCTCACGTAAGCATCAATAATCAATACTGTGTGTCTTTACTATGCAACCACCGTATTCATCGCTTTTACCACTGGGTAGTTCAATAGTTTAACGGTAAAACTTCTACCGTTACTTTTATAAAAAGATATTTTTGTCGTTTTCTAACTACGACTTCCGTTGTGGAGTCCACCAATGATTGTGTCGTCGTACGAATATTCCCTGTTAAAATGAATATTCCCCGACCAATCGAATATTCACTGACACAACGAATATTTTATATCAACTTGCTTACTTTGCAAAATTTTCCAAATATTACCCACAACTATAACATTATATCATATCCACACAATAATATTCAAAAATATATTTCGAGAAAAATTATTCTTTATTCAAAAAAGTTGGGGTCTTACAGGAAGTGCAAGAAGATAGGTTCCTGCCTGCAGAAAAAGAGAAGAAGAAAACCTCGAAACACGGAGAATGTTCTAAAAATAAGAAGCCAGTGGTAGTAGACCTAGAGAAAGAAGGAGGAGAAGAAAAGAAATGGCCTGCAGACCCTGAAGATGCCAGAACTATAATAAATGCCAAGAGGATGGCACAATCTGAGGATGGTCAGAAGACAAAATGGGAGAGGGTTGTTAAACCCAACGGAAAGGTGGTGTTTCGATTGTGACGGTGAAAGGGGGAAGAGCCCAAAGAAGCGTGTGAACCCAAGGGCTCAGGAGGTGTCCCCCACTCCAGCAATTGTGACGCCCCCAAATTCGGACCTCCACTTGGTCACTCGAATTCGGTTCATCACGTTCTCATGGCAAAACCATAATAACTAAAATAATGCATACACAACGGAAAATATACTTTAGAATAATATACAATGGTTTATTATAATTATTCCCACAAGTCATCACAAACTACAGTACTTAATAGATTACATAATAGTATCAAATAAAGACCTATTACATAATCTTACTTAAGCTTAAACATAGTCTTAGTACAACATAATAGATTTTAAACATAAAGGAATAAGCTAGTCGGTAGCCTTGCCCTTGCCCTTGTCGGTTCCAGAGACACCTCCCTGTTCCTCCTTAACTGAAAGGTTTTAAATAAGCAAGGATGAGCACAAATTGCCCAGCAAGTAATATACAACAAGGGTGTAGGATATAATATCACAAGGTTTAAAATATCGAAGGGTTATTTTTATGATAGTTCAAAGTGTCAGAATAACATCATGAATAAGGGATAAGACAATTCAATATAAATCAACAGATATATATGAATTCAACGGCTAACAATGTATCCAACTAGATAAGCAATTTATACTGAGTAGTCACTAAGGACCATTGAACTTTCACTAGAGTTACCAATATTAAACTGATAACCAAAAATATCAAGTACTATAGATGATCAGTCTACAATACTTTACGTTATGCATAACACCACAATAATATTTATTCATGTGTTAGGGTTTCCAACAACATACACTCCCCTTATCAAAAGGGTTGTCCAACTCAGTTTCAAGATTTCCGCACCAATCAATTAGTTTGGACAACTTTTTATAAACGTGCATATAGTCTAGCCGAATAAAAAGGCATCGACTTTTTCACAATATTCAAGGTCAATACCAATTTCAACATGAATAATAGCTTTCATAAGGGTTTAACATACTAGCTCATTTAAACGAGAAAGTAAGGTAACTTGTATTCAAAAGGGATAAGCTTACGATATTCGTTGAATAAAGTAATGCAAAGGTTTAGGATATTTGCACAATAAAATTAAGGTTCAAGGAAACTTGCCTTAAGCGTAGTTTATCCACGTTAATAAATTAACACTTTCGAATCCTATTCATAATGCATTATATGTTCAAGATGTTAATTAGCTAACACAGTCTTTAATCAAGCTTGACACGATTTAAGTATACACACATTTGGTACAAAATCAGTTTATAAGTAATCATGAACGAAACAGTTAGTTATTTTATAAACAAATCAAGAATGCTCAAGGTTAGGACCTCCTTTACTCATGGACTTTCCAATTCAATGCAACACCAACTTATCAACTAAGCATCACACATATATATGCACCTCAGTAGGTTTTAGATCACATTTAACATCGTAGGCATCATGTAAGTTGTTGTCAAAAAGTCAGAATTTAGTAACTGTGATTCCAGATCGCTCAATCAAGCTACATGGCTAAGCTTTAGGGCCAGCAAGCAATTGCTTGCTGCCCCTAACCCCTGCCAAGACTCGATTCTTTGCCTTGTGGGTTCTGTTCGGTCTCGAACGCACAATCATACCTAATGTATTTTGTCATGTTAAAGGCTTTCACATGCTTCTTTGATCAATCTAGGTCCCTTCTTGCATAACATGGTTCTAAGTTGCTTATTCTAACAATTAAGGTCATTCAAGGTCGTGAAACCACAAGGTCTAGCATGCTTGATCTTTAAACATACAAGATAGTTATAATACTCATTTTAGGCATGCTTGTGTGTATTCATAATACATATGTGAAACTAACACCGCTTTAGTTGAAAATAGGCTTCGTTCATACTTTTCTTGAAATGTGCTACACAAGTATGGTATATATATGTTTATACTACATGAGCAAGTCTAAGAGTATTATCAAACATGATCACAAATGTCAGATTTTAGTCCTCATGGTATCTTGACAATATTCACATTCAAAGTTTGCTAATAGGTTCAACATTTTCATGTTTCTTTGCTAATCACATAAACACAAGCTAAAGGTTTATTCATGCATTTCCAAGTCATACTCACATGCTTTCAAAGTCAGAATATACAACATATATAATTCATGCAAGTTAGCTTACTAGGCTAAGTCTTTTCTTGAAAACATTTCTAACACAAGGTTTAATAAGTTGATCATGCTCGAAGGAACTATGTACACTAAAACATGTTCATCTATGTGCAAAATCAGTCATGCATAGCTTACTAGATTCATAATTTGTAGAACTTGATCTTTACATAGTTTGTTTTTAAAACTTAAGGTTCAAATCTCCATTTAAACCATATGTCTCGATTTATCATGCAAGTCTATTCTAAACATGCTCATATTAGGTCCATATAGCTATATATACCCTTAAAACATGCTTGTATGCTAGTACACTACATAATACTTCAAAAATCTGCAAAACAGAAGCTCAAAACAAATTTCAGGTAGGTAGTAGCATTTGCTTGGCTCATACTCGATGTAAATCCGTGGCAATGCCACCATGTCTGGTTCAGACCAAGAACAGTGAACCTCGGCAACTGTTTAGCCCAAACACAAAAATTACTCACGAAACCATTCCTAAACACTCTTATAACAGTCTAAACATGCTTATTTGATCATATAACAATTATATGGACATTACCCAACCTCATTAACAAACAATTTCATGAATTCAAGAATTTGAAATTTCAAGACTAAATCTCCATTTTTACAGAGAATGAAAATGGCAACAAGGAAAGAGGAGTTATACCTCTGTAATATGATAGAAATTTGCTCCAATGAACTTCCAAGCTCTAGCACACTTGTATGCTCTCAACCTTACTACTTAGCAATTCACAGACAACTTCAAGCAACATTTACTGATGAACATGGCTGCTATTTATAGAAGAAGTTTGGGCTGGGCATTGGTGTTACACAAGATGAAAATCCAAGGTGCAATGGAGTAGAACAATGGTTGCTCAAGGGTTGGACAACCACCCTCAAGCTTAGCCATCATCTCCTACACTAGCCTTTTGAAGAATACGTAATATAGCCTTGAATCACTGTTCATGTACTTGGTGACTTTCATTTTGGGACAAAAAGGAAAGAAAAGAAAACTCAGCAATCTAGTTATCTAGACTTAGTTTGGTCTACTTAATTCCCACAATGAGATCTTAATGTACAATTATTACCATACACATCACAGAGTTCATGTACATTAAATATATGCATTAAAATAACACAGTCACATATTATTATCCGGGTAGTTTCATAATTATCTAATACTCACATAATCATATTATAATAGTAACTTATTTATTTATGTTAAATAAATAAATATATTCCTTCCTTGATTAATTACCACTTAATACAATATAATTTCATAGAACTTAATATATAGTCGCACAATGTCATACTACACTATATAGTATAGTTATATTATTACTCATATATGCACATAACTATCAATATAACATTATTATATTAATAACTCACTTAATTGTTAATAATCATGCACTCCTTAATTAATTAACATTATTAAATAATTAATCTACCACACACCAATTTAACAACTAATAGTATACTACAACAACAATTAACAATTAATATTACTATTAGTATTTTCCATCACCATGCCACACAAGGCTTTCAACGAGTTTACCACAAACTCCACGTATTCTCAATTATTCAATTATTTAATATAATTGAGTTATCTCATTTCATAACACGAAATTGTTCATATTCAAATAAATATATATTTCCGTTAATATATTTATTTAATAATAACACGCGGAAATTCTCGGGTATTACATCCTCCCCCCTTATAAAAATTCCATCCCGGAATTGCTACAAGGTTACACAAACAGATGGGGATAATCTCGCATCATCCTATCTTCTAACTCCCACGTTGCCTCCTCGACATCGTGGTTACGCCAAAGCACTTTTACAGAAGAAATAACTTTATTCCTTAAGGTTTGCTCTTTCCTATCGAGAATTTGGACAGGAATTTCTTCATACGCTAAGTTCTTCTCCATTTGAATGGGTTCATAAGAAATCACGTGCTTGTAGTCAGGCTTGTAGGGGCGCAACACAGATGTATGAAACACGTTATGGATGTGTTCCAACTCAGGTGGTAGTGCAACTTTGTATGCTACTTCGCCCACTCGCTTTAGTATCTTGAACGGTCCTATGAATCTTGGACTCAGTTTTCCTTTCTTGCCGAAACGGATTTTTCCTTTCTACGGAGATACTTTCAAAAATACAAAACTGCCGACTTCAAAATCTCGGTCTTGCCGATGCAAGTCTGCGCACTTCTTCTGGCGATCTTGAGCTACTACAAGTCTAGCCCTTATCATTTTTACCACGTTTGCGGTTTGTTGTACTAACTCTGGCCCGAGTATTCGTCGTTCTCCGACTTTATCCCAGCATAATGGCGTTCTGCATTTCCTTCCGTAAAGAGCTTCATACGGTGGCATGCCAATACTCGCATGGTAACTATTATTATACGCAAATTCAACTAAGGGTAGGTGGTCGTCCCAATTTCCCTTGAAGTCCATCACGCAAGTCCTAAGCATGTCCTCTAGCGTTTGTATTATTCGCTCACTCTGTCCGTCAGTCTGAGGAAGATAAGCAGTACTCAATCTCAACTGTGTTCCCATCCTCTCTTGCAAACTTTTCCAGAATTTTGATGTGAAACGCGGGTCTCGATCAAAAACAATCGACACCGGCACTCCATGTCGTGAAACAATTTCCTTTACGTATAGACTCGCTAATTGATTTAAACTATAGCGGATCTTGATAGGTAGAAAATGTGCAGTCTTCTTAAGTCGATCCACGATGACCCAAATGGCATCCAGACCTTTCTGTGTGACTGGGAGTCCTACCACGAAATCCATCGTAATATGCTCCTATTTTCACTCTGGTATTTCCAATGATTGTAGTAAACCACTCGGTCGCTGATGCTCTGCTTTTACTCGTTGACACGTAAGACATCTACTAACGTACTCTGCAATTTCCTGTTTTAGATTTGGCCACCAAAAATGTTGCTTCAAGTCCCGGTACATCTTTGTGCCTCCCGGATGAATGGAATACGTCGTATTATGAGCCTCGTGCAAAATCTCCTCTCTTATCTCGGCCACTGCCGGTACCCATACTCTCCCTTCAAATATTAAGATACCATCTTTATCTATTCAAAATTTTTCTTCCTCTTTTTCCGTGATCCTTCTTCTGATTTTCTCACATTCTCCATGTAAGACCCCAATTTTTTTTTTATAAAATGGAATTTCCTCTATTTATTATTTTGAAATAGTATTTGCTAAGTCTATACCTTATTAGATACCGGTTCTACTCATTCATTTATCTTTCCTGCTTATGCTCAACGTTTAAACTTGACTCTGGAGAAATTAGACTTTGACTTATCTGTGGAGACTCTATTAGGAGAAACTTTCATTACATCCACTGTTTATAAATCTTGTTTGATCCAAGTTGGCACCATCACATTACTTGTTGATCTTATCTCTTTAAAGATATTTGCTTTTGATGTGATTTTAGGGATTGATTGGTTAACTACTTATCATGCCAAAATTGATTACTTTCGTAAGGTTGTTAGTTTTCATATTCCTAAGCAACCTGTTATTCGAATTCAAGCAACCAAACTATTGAAGTTAAACACTTTCATATCAAGCCATAAAGTCATTCGTTTATTGCTTTGTTAGTGAATTTCCTGACGTATTTCCTGAAGAATCTCCTGGCCTACTCCCAGAGCTTGATATTGAAATTTGTATCGACTTTGAACCTGGTACAAAACCCATTTCTAAAATCTCATATCGAATGGCTCCTATTGAACTTTAGGAGTTAAAAATCCAACTATAGAAGTTGGTACCCGAGCCTCTATCTGGTGACTTCCTTAATGGAATGCACCGAAGCCAGACTCTCCGTAGGGGATGCCATATTCGTGCGGTAGTAAACTGATAGGTGCCATTGTGGCGTGTTATCCAAGATTTGGATATGAGTCACAGTTGAGAGCAACCTAAGTCAGTAATCGAAATACATAGTTTTCTAGGCTTAGCTGGTTACTATCGGAGATTCGTGGAAGGATTTCTCGAATCGCTACTTCATTAACTCAGCTGACTTGTAGAGATACAAAATTCGAATGGAGCAAGGAATGTGGAAGAGCTTCGAAGAACTCAAGAGGAGACTCATTTCGGCACCTGTTCTGACCATACCATCCTGGAAAAGCGAATGTGGTAGCTGACGTGTTGAGTAGAAGATCGTATACGAGTACGAGTACGATATTGTCAAAACCCATTTTGTATAATTTATAAATGATAGAGATAGAGTTAAAGACTCTGGGGACCCACGTGATGATATACGAGTAGAATCGACTTTAATCGATAAAGTTAAAATCGCTCAAGCTACACACCGGAGCTGATGAATATAAAGAAGAAGGTGCAAGAAGGCGTTATTCTAGAAGTAAGAATCGATGAAGAGAAGAAATCTCAACCTTCAATTTATTGGTCCATTTGAAATCCTCAATCGAATAGGAACTATGGCCTATAGACTCGTTTTACCGCCAAGTATGTCGCGTGTTCATAACGTTTTTCACGTATCGATGTTACGTAAATATGTGGATGACTCGAACTACATTATTGAGTTAGAACCAGATGAGATAACCGAAGATTTAACGTACGAGGAAGTACTAGTCAAGATCTAAAGGAGCATGTCCTACACACAAAGGTTATACCACAAGTCAAGGTTTTATGGAGGAACCATGTTATTGAAGAAATGACCTGGGAGTTGGAATCAAAAATAAAAGCGAGGTATCCTCACCTTTTCGAAACACCAGGTACGTACGTCAATTTCGAGGACGAAATTTCATAAGGAGGGGAGGTTGTAAGACCCCAATTTTTTTTTTTTAATAAAATGGAATTTCCTCTATTTATTATTTTGAAATAGTAAGGGTTGATTTGATTAATATGGTTAGTTATGGGTAAAATGCGCAAATATTTCAAATAAACAAGTGGTTATAAAATTTTCATTGTTGTCGGGGAATATTCGGTTGGTCGTGGAATATTTTTGCTATCGGGAATATTAAATGCAACGTACCATGCGACTTTGTGTGGGCCCCATAACGAAAGCGATTGGATGAAGAAAATGACAAGTATAAGTTGTTTATAAATAACAGTAGTAGTTATTCACCGTTAGTAAGATTGGAATACTCTCTTGGTTAAAAACACAAGAAGACACTGCAGTATTGCACCAATTATTGATTCTTACGTGAAGGCACTACTCAATAATTGTTACAAGAATTACTGATTCAATATTTTATTTTATTGATTCAATAATTACTACGTTGATATTTTATATTATTGTTTTTTAATAATTGTCACTACACAATTTTTCATTATCGGATCAATAATTCATATTATTTGAATAATATTATTAGATAACATTATTGGCAATGACTAGAAAGTTCGTATAAGGAGAGGTTTGGTCACCTAATTGCGGCCAAGATGAGAGAAATCCTTATTGAAAGCCCTTCTTTTTCTTGGGAACTACCGGTTGTCGATGTTGTGATTACATAATATTATTTGTGAATAATTAATTATTGATTTATATGATAAGGAAAATATTCATTTTATGTGGATATAGATGGAGAAAATTTTTAATGTGACAATTGTTGAAAATTGATATTTTATCTTTTCTGATAAAATAATTCATTTAAATATATTATTATATTTTAATAATATAATAATGGTGATATTTTTACAATGAATGTGTGATATATGAATAATTGAGGAGGAAGAGTATTTTTGCTGCAATAAATGTAAAAAAAACATGTTAAACATGTCGGTGGGCCCCATTTCTTGACTGAAATTTGATTATTGCTTGTAGAATCGTCCGTATGTGGATTTCGGTCAATCTCTGTTTGGAATTTGGAAAAACTTAAAACCACAAAGTTGTAGAGAATTGAATTTCCTATGGAATGGACATAAGATTCGAATTTTTATGATAAAAGGGCTATTTATTATGAATTATTGAAGTTCCGAAGTTCCGAAATAATTGATTTTTGAAGTTTTAAATTTGTTTTAAAAGAAAAACGTTTTTGGTGGGCCCCACAAGTGTTGTAAACATGTTTAAATTAGATTCTTTTGTGGTGGGCTTGAAAATTTAATAAATAATATCTTTCGCCTGTAGTGCAAAGATTAATGATTTTCTGTTAAATATCTTTGGCCAGTAGTGCAATGATGTACATGTGTTGAGATGAACATGACCAACTGTTGAATATCTTTGGCCTGTAGTGCAAAGATGAATATTTGATTCAATGTGTTTATTGATTGATGTTACAGGGATAAAATATTGATGACGGACTTTTAAATTCATAGATAATAGTAGATTTCATTCTCTACGTAACTTCTTACATAATTATTATTTCATTGCGAATATTGATCTGAAACTTGTTGTCTATTATATTCTATCGATTTTTCCTGTTGAAGACTAACGATAATTTGTTTTATATTATCTTAGTCATAATATTCTTTATTAGGGCTAGTTGAGCTCACCCTTTCCTTTTTGTTCCATTTTTATTCTCGGGGAGGCGAGAATGTAGCGAGTACTAGTCGGGGTATGGAATGAAGGTTCTAGAAAGTCATTTTAGTAGTCCTCACTATTTTGTAAAATAGTGTATCAATAATTGTAATGTGGACTTATTTGAGTTTTGATATTGTCTAGAAGACAATATTTGTTTTTAAACTCACAGTTTATGTGTTATCGTATTTTGCATGACAATTGTATTAATAAAGTTGTAGTTATTTCTGTACCATGTATTTGGCAACTCAGAATGGGTGTTGTATACCTATTTTGGGGGCGTCACACTCCATCTTTCCTTTGGGCTTCTTTTACTCTATCCAACAATGTCGGACAAGCTTCCATTACAAATAACTTCTCTTCAGACCTCTCGGGTCCCTTCACTTCTATTTCTAATTTCTCCATATCTTTTATTAACTCTTCTTGAGTTGTTAGTTGAAACAATTTCTCCCTTCCTTTCCTGCTCAGAGCATCGGCAACTACGTTTGCCTTCCCCGGGTGATACAGAATTTCACAGTCATAATCCTTGATTAATTCTAACCACTTTCTCTGACGCATATTCAACTCCTTCTGTGTGAAGATATATTTCAGACTTTTGTGGTCCGTGTATATCTCACATTTTTCTCTGTAAAAATAATGTCTCCATATTTTTAACGCAAAAACTACTGCCGATAACTCTAAGTCATGAGTAGGGTATCGTTTTTCGTAATCCTTTAATTGTCGTGATGCATACACAATGACCTTTCCGTGTTGCATTAGCACACAGCCCAGTCCTCTATGAGATGCATCACTATACACCACAAATCCTCCAGTATCATCTGGTAATGATAATACAGGCGCCTCGCTCAATCTCTTCTTCAACTCCTGAAAACTCTCTTCTCATTTATCGGTCCATACAAATTTCACCATCTTCCTCGTCAAATTAGTCAACGGGGTTGCTATCTTAGAAAAATCTTGGATAAATCTTCGATAGTACCCAATTAACCCTAAGAAACTTCTCACCTCCGTCGGAGTTCTTGGTTGTTCCCAATTACTCACTGCTTCGACCTTTTTGGGGTCTACTGAGATCTCATTCTCATCCACCATGTGGCCTAAGAATTGCACCTTTTCATCCAAAATTTGCACTTAGAAAACTTCGCATACATCTTCTCCTTTCGTAGTGCCTCCAAAACAAGCTTCAGATGTTTGGTGTGTTTTTCCTCCGTCATCGAGTAAATTAAAATATCATCGATGAAAACTACTACGAATTTATCCAAGTATAGCTTGGAGACTTGATTCATCAAGTCCATGAATGATTTCGGAGCATTAGTTAAACCGAATGACATTACCAAAAACTCGTAATGTCCGTAACGGGTTCTAACCACAGTCTTCGGTATGTCCTCATCCAGCACTTTCAATTGGTGATATCCCGTCCGCAGGTCGATCTTCGAGAAACACTTCACTCCCTTTAGTTGATCAAATAAGTCATCTATCCTCGGTAGTGGATATCTATTCTTGATCGTTACTCTGTTTAATTCGCGATAATCATTAAGCTGAGTCCTCATTGGCCCGTATTGCATTGATGAACAGTTGTTGGCATTATCATGACCATTGATCAATACACGAATATCCTTGGCCCGTAGTGCATGGATAATTTGTGGTTGTGATACTAATGAATATCCTTGGTCGTAGTGCAGGGATGATGTGGATTATTATTAAGCTGAGTCCCAGCGATAAAAGTGATGAAAAACCTTTTAAATCATAAAAGATAATAGATTTTATTCTCTAGTTGACTCTTTTAATGGATTGCTTGTTCCGCTACAGTTAAACTTGATGTTTGTTATATTGTATCAGTTTAACATTGTTGAAGGATAATGATAATTTATTCTGCATTTTCTTAGTCATAATATTTCTTACTGGGCTAGTTGAGCTCATCTTTTCTTTCACTGTTCTCTTCAGGAAATGAGAACGTAGCCGAGACTAGTCGGGGAACGGAGTGACGGTCCAGATGATAGTATTAGTAGTCCTCACTATTCTGTTAAATAGAGTGATAATAAATGTAATGAGGACTTAATTGAGTGTGGATATTGTCTAGATGATAATATTTGTATTAAAACTCACAGCATATGTTTTGTCATATTTTACACGACTGTTGTATAATTAAGTTGTATTTAAATTTTGTACCATGTATTTGGCGACTCAAGATGGGTGATGTATACCTATTTTGGGGTCATCACATCTGTAATATGATAGAAATTTGCTCCAATGAACTTCTAAGCTCTAGCACACTTGTATGCTCTTAACCTTACTACTTAGCAATTCACAGACAACTTCAAGCAACATTTACTGATGAACATGGCTGCTATTTATAGAAGAAGTTTGGGCTGGGCATTGGTGTTACACAAGATGATAATCCAAGGTGCAATGGAGTAGAACAATGGTTGCTCAAGGGTTGGCCAACCACCCTCAAGCTTAGCCATCATCTCTTACACTAGCCTTCTGAAGAATACGTAATATAGCCTTGGAATCACTGTTCATGTACTTGGTGACTTTTATTTTGGGACAAAAAGGAAAGAAAAGAAAACTCAGCAATCTAGTTATCTAGACTTAGTTTGGTCTACTTAATTCCCACAATGAGATCTTAATGTACAATTATTACCATACACATCACATAGTTCATGTACATTAAATATATGCATTAAAATAACGCAGTCACATATTATTGTTCGGGTAGTTTCATAATTATCTACTACTCACATAACCATATTATAATAATAACTTATTTATTTATGTTAAATAAATAAATATATTCCTTCCCTTGATTAATTACCACTTAATACAATATAATTTCATAGAACTTAATATATAGTCGCACAATGTCACACTACACTATATAGTATAGTTATATTATTACTCATATGCATATAACTGTCAATATAACATTATTATATTAATAACTCACTTAATTGTTAATCATGCACTTCCTTAATTAATTAACATTATTAAATAATTAATCTACCACACACCAATTTAACAACTAATAGTATACTACAACAACAATTAACAATTAATATTACTATTAGTATTTTCCATCACCATGCCACACAAGGCTTTCAATGAGTTTACCACAAACTCCACGTATTCTCAATTATTCAATTATTTAATATAATTGAGTTATCTCATTTCATAACACGAAATTGTTCATATTCAAATAAATATAACCATTAATATATTTATTTAATAATAACACGTAGAAATTCTTAGGTATTATAACAATAATGAAGAAGGAGGAGTTGTACAACAGAAGGTAGAACCAGCTCCAGAATGCTTCGAGGATAGGCCAAAACCTCAACAAAATGAATTAGACGAAGTTGATTTAGCAACGGAGGGAAGAACGCCAAGACCGACTTATGTCAACAAGGAGCTGGATGCTAACCAGAAGGAGGAGCTTGTAAAATTATTGTGAGAGTATATGGATGTCTTTGCTTGGAATTACAACGAGATGCCCAGAATTGACAAGGATCTTGTGGAACACAATCTAGACATAAGCCCGGGAATGAAGCCAGTGAAGCAAGCACCTCACAATTATGCACCCGAAGTCGAAACTCAAATAAAGGAATAGATCAAGAAGTTGTTGGAAGTAGGGTTCATCAAGCTAATTCAACATCCAACATGGCTATCCAGCATTGTACCGGTAAAGAAATCAAATGGACAGCTACGAATATGTATGGATTTCAGAGAATTGAACAAGGCATGCCCGAAGGACATGTACCCATTACCCAACATAAACACTTTGGTAGATGCAACGACTAATCATGAAATGATGTCATTCATGGACGGGTTTGTGGGTTACAATCAGATAAAGATGTCTGTAGAAGATGCAAAGTTGACAGCCTTTCGTACCCCGTTTGGGAATTTCTACTATGTAGTAATGCCATTCGGGTTGAAGAATGCGGGGGCAACTTATCAAAGGGCAATGCACGCCATATTTCATGACATGATTCATGATATAGTGGAGGACTACGTGGATGACATAGTAATGAAATCCAAGAAGGCGACAACTCATGTGGATGACCTGAGGAAAGTGTTTGAGCGATGCCGAAGGTATAAGTTGAGGATAAATCCGAAGAAGTGCGCCTTTGGGATGACGGCTAGAAAATTCTTGGGCTTCTTGGTGCACAACAGAGGCTTAGAGGTGGACCCAAGTAAAGCGAAAGCAATCACAGAGATGCCCCCACCAAAAATACAGAAACAGCTGAAGAGCTTTCTAGGGAAAGTTTCATACATGAGAAGATTCATGCCAGCATTAGCCAAAGTCACAGAACCTTTCGGCAAATTACTAAAAAGAAAGGCATAATGGGACTAGGGGCAAGACCAACAACAAGCCTTTGAGAAGGTGAAAAGAATTTTGGCTTCAGCACAAACGATGGTAGTGCTACAAAGAGGAATGTCGTTGCAGTTATACATTACATCTACCAAGAAGTCTATAGGTGGATTGATCACGCAGGAGGTGGATGGAGAAGAAAAACCTGTGTATTACATTAGCCGGATAATCAGAGGACCGGAAACAAGGTATTCACAAGTGGAGAGGCATTGCCTAGCATTGGTGTTCATTGCGCAGAAAATGCGGCATTATTTTTTAGCACACGAAGTAAAGCTTGCAACAAGAATTGATCTAATCAGATACCTATTAAATAAGCCAACATTAGTAGGAAGACCTACCAGATGGATGATGATTCTTTCAGAATACGACATCAAGTGTGTAACACCGAAGGCGATCCGATGTCAAGCCTTGACAGACCTGCTAGCTCAATTTCCAAATGGAGAATATGAACCCCCTTCTGAGGATCTTCTGGGTGGAGAAGTAGAATCAATCGAGTTGATGGATGAGGACCCATAATGGTGGAGTTTGGCTTTTGATGGATTATCTGCAGAAGGTAAAGGCGGAGCAGGAGTGGTGTTGACCACCAAAGAAGGAAATGAAGTGGCCTTGTCATACAAATTGGATTTCCCTTGCACAAATAATGAAGCAGAATATGAGGCATTCATACTAAGATTGTTGGCAGCTCAAGAATTGGGAGCCAAACATCTTAAAGTAATTGGAGATTCAAACCTCATAGTGAAACAGATAAGAGGCCAATTCGGAGTGAAGGAACCTATCTTGGCGCCATATCGAACTGTAGCACAAAAGGTAATGGAGGCTTTCAAGAAGGTGGTGATTGAATATGTGCCAAGAGGATGTATAAATAACTCGATGCACTAAGAACGAGTGGCGTCTCGAGTCTATATCCAAGGAGAGGATTTGGATGTAAAGGTAATGAAGAGAACCCTCCCAACCACGGTGCTAAACTTGTTCCCCAAAGACATGATAGATGATTGGCGACATGACATCTCCCATCAATTACAAACAAAGGAGGGAACAATACCTATCGTGAAGTTACAGAAGTACAACATTATCAAAGATGTCTTATATCACAAAGAAGCAGACGGTGTATTGACACGATGCTTGGGGAGACACGAAGAAAATAGAGTCTTGCATCAGGTGCATGACGAGAACTACGGATTGGCAGACATAGACCTGTATCGTAGGCTGCAACGTCAAGTGTATTATTGGCCTGAAATGAAGAAGGAAGCAGATGCCCTACAACGCCAATGTGTTTCGTGCCAAGAATACCCTGGGGAGGATGAATGCGCCTTCATTGAAGACATAGTGGATTGGCGAATCCCTTATGTAGAGTTCTTACAAAGCGGGACTCTTCCGACCGAAAATAAGGACACAATTATAATCAAGAGGAAGTCACAACGTTTCTTCTTGCAAAATGGAGAATTGTTTAGAAGAGGATTCAATGGCAAGCCTCACGGTGTCTGAAACTAGGTGAAACCAAAGATTTGGTTTACCAAATGCACAAGGATGGACACCAAGGGGGAGCCAAGTTGTACAAACAACTTATCGATCATGGTTACTACTGGCCAAAGATGGAGGGAGATTGTCTAGAATTTGTTAAAAAGTGCCACATTTGTCAAATACATGGAAACTTTATCCATGCTCCCGCCGTGGATTTGTGAACTTTGGCAACATCATGGCTCTTTCATACATGGGGAATAGATCTTATAGGTCCTGTTAACCCTAATTCCAAGGGTAATATATGGATTTTAACTGCCATCGAGATGTACACAAAGTGGGTGGAAGCAATACCCTTGAAGAAGGTCATGGGACCAGTAGTGGCAAATTTTATCAAGGAGCACATCATTTGTCATTTCGGGATCCTGAAGATCATTTTGTCCGACAATGGAACTCCCTTCATCAATAGGATGTCAAAAATCTGATGGAAAGATACAGGGTGAAACATTACAAATCATCACCCTACTACCCGAAAGGCAACGGACAAGCAGAGGCTACAAACAAAACCTTGATAAAAATTTTATCAAAAACCCTAGACGATTATCCAAAGACATGGGCAGAACAACTACCAATAGCGTTATGGGCACATCAAACTTCAAAAAGAAAGCCTACAAGCGAGACCCCATATGCTTTGGTTTATGGTGAAGAAGCTATCTTGCCCGCCGAAATAGAAATACCTTCGGCTTGAACGAGACTTCGAAGCTTGGTCGAGGAAGAGAACCGACCACCCTCCCTGGAGGCCTTAGTTGACTTCAGAGACAAAGCTAAAGAAAAGCTTAAACGATACCATGAAAGATTGCAACGACAATACAATACCGTAGTAGTACTACGACAGATTCTGGTGGGAGACCTGGTGCTCAAAACGGCAGCTCAAATCATGAGGGATACACCAACCACCAAATTTTACCCCAAATGGGAAGGCCCATATAGGGTACGAGAGATCTCCAAAAGCGGGTATTGCAAGATATCTCGAGTGGGATTAGATGCCGTCTCAGGCCCATTAAACTTGAAGTGAGTTAGGAAATATTATACATGAGAAGAGCATCACAAAAAGTTATACTTTCAACTTTAAAAGTAATCGAGGCACCTGATTATTAGCCCTCATAACACAAAGTTATACTTTCAACTTCAAAAGTAATCGAGGCACCTGATCAGCAGCCTTCGGATCAAAAAGTTATACTTTCAACTTCAAAAGTAATCGAGGAACTTGACTAACAGCCCTCAGAGTTACACTTTCAACTTCAAAAGTGATCGAGGCACCTGACTAACAGCCCTCGGAAGTTACACTTTCAACTTCAAAAGTGACTGATGCACCTGAATATAAGCCCTTAACCCTGAAAGTTACACTTTATCTTTAAAAGTGGTGAACGTTATGCTTTATTCGACAAAAGCAAGAAAGTTACACTTTATCTCTAAAAGTGGCAAACGTTATGCTTTCTTCGACAAAAACAAGATTTATTATGAAACGTTATGCTTTTCGTTAAAAGTAATTTGATTATCAATAAATTGACAAACTTTCACTTATACTTGAATGTTTATTTTTTATTTTTTCTTTAAAAAAAGGTATAAATTCAAGTGCTGGTTTGTGCAAAATATATATACATGTTTTTTTTGAAAAAATTCATGTTTGCTTATAGTACCTATTGTTGTCTTGGAATATTAATTTGAATAACTTGAGATTCAATGATAAATATTGAGTTTTAAGGAATTATTCAAATTAAAAGCAATCAACATGGTTAAAGAAACTACATTTTGATAAAATAAAATATGTGTAAATGAGTTTCTAAAACAGGAAATCGAAAAAAAAACTACTACAACAAGTTATTGTAAGACCCCAACTTATTATTAATGAAATTGAATTTCCTCTATTTATTATTTTGAAAATAGTAAGGGTTGATTTGATTAATGTGGTTAGTTATAGGTAAAATGCGCAAATATTTCAAATAAGAAAGTGGTTATAAAAATTCATTGTTGTTGGGGAATATTTGTTTGGTCGTGGAATATTCTTACTGTCGGGGAATATTCGTACGACGGCGCAGCCTTATGTGGGCCCCATAACGAAAGCGATTAGATGAAGAAAATGACAAGTATAAGTTGTTTATAAATAATGGCGTAGTTGTTACCGTTAATACTATTGGAACACCCAGTGGTTAAAACACAGTATAACACGATATTGCATCAATTACTGATTCTTACGTAAGAAGGCACTACTCAATAATTGTTACAGTAGTTACTGTTCAATATTTTATTTTATTGATTCAATAATTGCTACGTTGATATTTTATATTATTGTTGTTTCAATAATTGTCACTACACAATATTTTCATTATCAGATCAATAATTTATATTATTTGAATAATATTATTAGATAACATTATTGGCAATGTCTAGAAAGTTCTGTCTAAGGAGAGGTTTGGTCACCTAATCAAGGCCAATGAGAGAAATCCTTATCGAAAGCCCCTCTCTGAGGAGCGAAACTACAGTTGCCATGATTGTGATTCTATAATATTATTTGTGAATAATTAGTTATTGATTTATATGATAAGGAAAATATTCATTTTATGTAGATATAAATGGAGAAAATTTTTAATGAAACAATTGTTGAAAATTGATATCTTATCTTTTCTGATAAAATAATTCATTTAAATATATTATTATATTTTAATAATATAATAATAGTGATATTTTTACAAAGAATGTGGGATATATGAGTATATGAGGAGGAGTATTTTTGTTACTAAAAATGTTTGAAACATGTTAAACATGTTTGTGGACCCCATTTCTTGACTGAAATTTGATTATAGCCTGTAAAATTGCCCGTTTATGGATTTCGGTCAATTTTTGTTTGGAATTTGGAAAAAGTTAAACTTACAAAGTTGTAGAGAATGGAATTTCCTATGGGAAAGACATAAGGTTCAAATTTTTCTGATAAAAGAGCTATTTATTATGAATTATTGAAGTTTCGAAGTTCCAAAATAATTAATTTTTGAAGTTTTAAATATTTTTTCTAATAAAAACGTTTTTTACACTTTGGTGGGCCCCACTTGCACATGTTAATGGCTGAATTCAGATCTTCAAAAGTGGGCATAGGAAAAATTTAATAAACAATATTATTTTATTAATTTTTCGCTTTGGTGTTCTAAGCATTTTCCTATAAATAGGGTGCTTAGGTTAGAATTGAAAATCACACCGTAAATCAAGTTTTCTCTCTATATTATCGAGTTTATTCTTGTGAGTATTTTGATACTTTGAGTGTTGTTATATATGATCAAAGTTCCTTCAAATATATATCCGATATTCCAAATTAAGTACTATTCTTTTCGAGGTAAGGGATGTTATTTTTTTTAAAATGATATTATTTCTTCTAATATCATTATGCCAGAATATTGGTAATATTTTTCTTGTGAAATTCTTGTCTTTTAGTGTCGGAGTTACTATTCACGTATACGGCACTATTCACGTATACAACACTATTCAAGAATACGACACTATTCACAAAAAAATTAAATTTTCGTCTTTTTTTTCAAAAATATCGATTATGGATACTAGCTTTGATTGTATCCATGTTTTGATCATTCTTGAATTTTACTTCACTATGATTATTTATGAAATATTTTTGAACTCGGATTGTTTGAAATACGAATCCTTAATATTTATTCTTTTGTTTCACTAGATTCTTTTTTTTAAAATATTTTTCATCATCCTCAATCCTAAAAGATGATATTTCTGAATATCTTTGGCCTGTAGTGTAAAGATGGTTGATTTTATTATGAATATCTTTGGCCCGTAGTGCAAAGATGTACATGTGTTGAGATGACCATGACCAACTAATGAATATCTTTGGCCTGTAATGCAAAGATGAATATTTGATTCAAGAAGTATGTTGATTGATGTTACAGGGATAAGATATTGATGATGGAATTTTAAATTCATAGATATTAATAGATTTCATTCTCTACGTAACTCTTCTATGAATTATTATTTTCGCTGCGAATATTGATCTGAAACTTGTTGTCTATTATATTCTATCGATTTTTTCCTCAAGACTAACGATAATTTATTCTATATTATCTTAGTCATAATATTCTTTACTGGGCTAGTTGAGCTCACCCTTTTCCTTTTTGTTCCATTTTTCTTCTCAGGAGGCGAGAATGTAGCGAGTACTAGTCGGGGTATGGAATGAAGGTTCTAGAAAGTTGTTTTAGTAGTCCTCACCATTTTTGTAAAATAATGTACTAATAATTGTAATGAGGACTTATTTGAGTGTTGATATTGTCTAGAAGACAATATTTGTTTTTAAACTCACAGTTTTACGTTGTATTAATAAAGTTGTAGTTGTTTACATACCATGTTATTGATTTACTCAAAATGGGTGATGTATACCTATTTTGGGGCGCCACAATTAATATCGAGCTTAGGGATATGATCTCCATGAGATCGGGAATAGAACTAGAGGGAGAGACGAGTAAAACCTTCGCTAGTGTGTCTTACCTAAGCTTATTTGTTGGTTGGTCAGTATATAGGGATATTATGTGATATGTTGATTCCTTTAATTAACCCTTGTTTTATAGCAGTATTTGAGAATGTCGACTGAGAATGTTAACAGTGGAGTAATTGAGACCGTGGAGACACCTTTACCCACCAACAAGGAGAACGTGCAACAGGCTGGTAATGTTCCTCTTGTGAACAACACCACTGAGCAAATGATGAATGACGGAATGTTTAGAAGCTTTTTGCAGTTCATGCAAAATCAGACGAGGGAGACTCGTGCACAAAATACAGGTGGAAATGATAACAACACATGGTTTGTCACAGCCAAACAGTTCAAAGAGTTGGGACCACCAAAATTCTGGGGAAAGCCGGATCCGATTAAAGTAGAAACGTGGGTCAAACAAATTACCAAGATATTCGATGTCTTGGGATGCACGAAGGAACAGAAGGTTCCATTCGCCACCTTTATGTTCCGTAATGAGGCAGATTACTGGTGGGAATCTGTGAAGCATACCCATCTAGCCGCACTCAGTATGTCTTGGGAGACGTTTCAGAAACTGTTCAATGACAAGTACTTTCCGGAAAGTATTCATCATATGAAGGAAGTGGAGTTTATTAGATTGGAACAAAACAACATGACGGTGTCCCAGTACGAGGCAAAGTTTGCAGAGTTATCCAGGTTTGCACCTCATTTGGTGGAGAATCAGGAACGTATGACGCAAATGTTTCTGAGAGGTTTGAAACCCGACATACGTCAATATCTCATTTCTCATAAATTTTCTATATATTCAGATGTTGTCAACATGGCTCAATTATTAGAGCGAGATAACGAGTACGTTCAACCAAGGGACCACAACCAGGATCATATCGGTGACAGCAGTCATCAAAACTATGATAACCAGCGGAGAAAGAATAATACGGACAAAAGCGATAACCACTCTGGTGGTAATTATGGTCATGAGAATAGAAGAAGCGAGTCGGGAGGAGATTTTGAAAAGAGGAGATTCAATAATGACAATGTGAAGACATCAGCACCAGCAGCAACTGGTTCTAAGGGAGGAGAACGTCCACCGGTTTTATGCTATAAATGCGGAAAAGAGGGACATATCAGCCCAAACTGTCCACAACAGTTCAAGGTATGCTATAATTGTGGAAAAGAAGGACATATCACTCGAGATTGTACGGTAGCAAAACCAATTCCAGTGGGGATGGTGACTCAAAAGGCTGTCCCAGAAAAGTCAAAGTCAACGGTTCTTGGAAGAGCGTTTGTCGTGACTGGTCAAAATGCGAGGAACCCAAATGAGGTGATCACGAGTAAGCTAATCATAAATTCTTGTGAAGTTTATACCTTACTAGATATCGGTGCTACCCATTCATTTATCTCTCCTGCTTGTGCTCAACGTTTAAACTTAACTCCGAAGAAATTAGACTTTGATTTATCTGTAGAGACTCCGTTAGGAGAAACTTTCATCACATCCACTATTTATAAATCTTGTTTGATCCAAGTTGGCACCATCACATTACCTGTTGATCTTATCTCTTTAAAGATACTTGCTTTTGATGTGATTTTAGGGATTGATTGGTTAACTACTCATCATTCCAAAATTGATTGTTTTCGTAAGGTTGTTAGTTTTTATATTCCTAACCAACCTGTGGTACGAATTCAAGCAACTAAACCATTAAAATCAATCACTGTCATATCAAGTCATAAAGTTATTCGTTTATTAAAAAACGGATGTCAAACTTTCTTATCCCATTTATTAGATTTGAATAAAGACACGTCGAATTTGAATAATATTCCTGTTGTTAGTAAATTTCCTGACGTATTTCCTGAAGAACTTCCCAGTCTACCCCCAGAACGTGAAGTTGAATTCTTTATTGATCTTGAACTTGGTACAAAGCCCATTTCTAATACCCCATATCGAATGGCTCCTATTGAACTTCAGGAGTTAAAGGTCCAACTACAAGAGTTGTTGGACATCGGTTTCATTCATCCTAGTACATCTCCTTGGGGTGCTCCTATTTTATTTGTAAAGAAGAAAGACGGTAGTATGCGACTTTGTATTGACTATCGGGAATTGAACCATGTCACCATCAAGAATAGGTATCCTCTACCTCGTATTGATGACCTGTTTGACCTGTTGGAAGGAGCACAATTCTTCTCAAAGATCGATCTTCATTCTGGATATCATCAACTGAAGATTAGAACTGAGGATATTCCAAAGACTGCCTTCAGAACTTCGAGCACGCATTATGAATTCTCAGTCATGTCTTTTGGATTGACTAATGCTCCTACGGCTTTCATGGATATGATGAACCGAGTATTCAAGGATTATTTGGATCAGTTCGTTGTTGTCTTTATTGATGACATCCTCATATATTCCAAAAGTCGTGAAGATCATGAGCACCAATTGAAGCTGATACTCCAAAGGCTTCGTGAAAACAAACTATATGCCAAGTTGAAGAAATGCAAGTTCTGGCTTGAGGAAGTAGCATTCCTTGGGCACGTGGTGTTAAAACATGGAGTATCTGTCGACTCGGCAAAGATTGAAGCAATACAAAGTTGGGAGCAACCGTAGTCGGTGACCGAAGTACGTAGCTTTCTAGATTTAGCTGGTTATTATAGGAGATTTGTGGAAGGATTTTCTCGAATCTCTACCCCGTTAACTCAATTAACTCGAAAAGATACAAAATTCATATGGAGCGAGGAATGCGAGAAGAGTTTCCAAGAGCTTAAGAGGAGACTCATTTCGGCACCTGTTCTGACAATACCATCTGGTTCGGATGGATTTGTTATCTACAGTGATGCTTCAGGCAAAGGGTTAGGATATGTTCTCATGCAACATGGGAAAGTCATAGCCTATGCCTCGCGACAACTTAAAGAATATGAGAGGAATTATCCTACTCATGATCTAGAGTTGGCAGCAGTCATTTTCGCACTAAAGATTTGGAGGAACTATCTATATGGGGAGAAAGTGGAGATATATTTAGACCATAAAAGCCTCAAATATTTCTTCACCCAAAAGGAACTCAACATGTGGCAACGAAGTTGGCTCGAGCTGTTAAAAGATTATGACCACACCATTCAATACCATCCTGGAAAAGTAAACGTGGTAGCTGACGCGTTGAGTAGATGATCATATGCAGGAACGAGTGCGATGATGTCAAGTATATGCATAGAACCAACTTTAATCGATAAAGTTAAAGTTGCTCAAGCCACAGACCCGGAGCTAATGCCTATGAAGAAAAAAGTACAAAAGGTGCTATTCCAGAAGCGAGAATCGATGAAGAAGGAATACTTCGAGTCCACTCCAGACTTTGTGTTCCTAATGACTCTGATTTGAAATACAAGATCATGATGGAGGCACATAATACCCCGTTTGCAATCCATCCTGGAAGTACCAAAATGTATCGTGATCTTCGACATACATTTTGGTGGAACAATATGTAGAGAGAGATTGCAAAGTTTATCTCGAGGTGTTTAACTTGTCAACTTGTAAAGGCAGAGCATCAAGTACCTAAGGGTCCATTTCAACCACTTGAGATTTCGAAATGGAAGTGGGAACACATTACCATGGATTTCGTTACGGGTCTTCCCACAGTTTCTCAAGGTATAAATGCTATTTGGGTTATTGTTGATAGATTAACCAAGTTTGCTCATTTCTTGCCGATACGGGAGACTTATTCCCTTGAACGTCTTGCTCATATGTATGTAATGAGATTATGAGATTGCATGGCATGCCAGTATCCATAGTTTTGGATTGTGACCCAAGATTCACTTCACGATTTTGGGTTAGTTTACAAAAAGCTATGGGCACGGATTTACGATTCAGTTCGGCATACCATCCTCAAACCAGACCGGACAATCGAGAGGACTATTCAAACTCTTGAAGATCTATTAAGACTCTGTGTCCTAGACTTCAAAGGGATTTGGGATAAGTATTTACCATTGGTGGAATTCTCCTACAACAACAGTTATTAGGCAAGTGTAGGTGTGGCTCCATTTGAAGCATTATATGGACGAAAGTGTCGCTCTCCAATATGTTGGGATGCGATGGGTGAAGCAACATTGTTGGGACCCGAGTTGGTACGTGTATGACTATGGAAAAGATCCAAATGATTCGACAACGATACAAACCAGACACAGATCGATAAAAGAGTTATGCGGATCTTCATCGAAAGGACGTGGAATTTAGTGTTGGGGATCATGTATTGTTGCGTGTAGCTCCATGGAAGGGAATATCAAGATTTGGGAAGAGAGGAAAGCTCAATCCACAATTTATTGGTCCATTTCAGATTCTTGACCGAGTAGAAAATGTAGCCTATAGACTCGCGTTACCTCCAAGTATGTCTCGTGTTCATAATGTTTTTCATATATCTGTGCTTCGTAAATATGTGAAAGACCCGAACCACATTATTGAAGTTAGAACCGGATGAGATAGTCAAAGACTTAACGTCTTTAAGAGGTACCACAAGATCTTGGATAGGAAGGAGCATGTCCTACGCAAAAAGGTCATACCACAAGTCAAAGTTTTGTGGAGGAACCATGCTATAGAGGAAATGACCTGGGAGTTGGAAATGGAAATGAAAGCGAGGTATCCTCACCTTTTCGAAACACCAGGTACGTACGTCAATTTCGAGGATGAAATTTCACAAGGAGGGGAGGTTGTAAGACCCCAACTTATTATTAATGAAATTGAATTTTCTCTATTTATTATTTTGAAAATAGTAAGGGCTGATTTGATTAATGTGGTTAGTTATGGGTAAAATGCGCAAATATTTCAAATAAGCAAGTGATTATAAAATATTCATTGTTGTCGGAGAATATTTGTTTGGTCGTGGAATATTCTTACTGTCGAGGAATATTCGTACGACGGCGCAACCTTGTGTGGGCCCTATAACAGAAAGCGATTGGATAAAAAAAATGACAAGTATAATTTGTTTATAAATAACGGCGTAGTTGTTACCGTTAATATTGTTGGAACACCCGGTGGTTAAAACACAGTAGAACACGGTATTGCATCAATTATTGATTCTTACGTAAGAAGGCACTACTCAATAATTGTTACGATGAGTTAATGTTCAATATTTTATTTTATCGATTCAATAATTGCTACGTTGATATTTTATATTATCATTGTTTCAATAATTGTTATTACACAATATTTTCATTATCGGATCAATAATTCATATTATTTGAATAATATTTTTAGATAACATTATTGGCAATGTCTAGAAAGTTCTGTCTAAGGAGAGGTTTGGTCACCTAATCATGCTTGCAAGAAGAGAGAAATCCTTATTGAAAACCCCTCTTTCTTTGGGGAACTACCGGTTGCACAATTTGTGATTCTATAATATTATTTGTGAATAATTAGTTATTGATTTATATGATAAGGAAAATATTTATTTTATGTAGATATAGATGGAGAAAATTTTTAATGTGACAATTGTTGAAAATTGATATTTTATCTTTTCTGATAAAATAATTCATTTAAATATAATATTATATTTTAATAATATAATAATGGTGATATTTTTATAAAGAATGTGGGATATATGAGTATATGAGGAGGAGTATTTTTGTTACTAAAAATGTTTAAAACATGTTAAACATGTTTGTGGACCCCATTTCTTGACTGAAATTTGATTATAGCCTGTAAAATCGTCCGTTTGTGAATTTCGGTCAATTTCTGTTTGGAATTTGGAAAAAGTTAAACTTACAAAGTTGTAGAGAATGGAATTTCCTATGGGGAAGACATAAGGTTCAAATTTTCTGATAAAAGGGCTATTTATTATGAATTATTGAAGTTCCGAAGTTTCAAAATAATTGATTTTTGAAGTTTTAAATATTTTTTCTAATAAAAACGTTTTTTACACTTTGGTGGTCCCAACTTGCACATGTTAATGGCTGAATTCAGATCTTAAAAAGTGGGCGTAGGAAAAATTTAATAAATAATATTATTTTATTAAATTTTCTGCTTTGGTGTTCTAAGCATTTTCTTATAAATAAGGTGCTTAGGTTAGAATTGAAAATCACACCAGAAACTGAAGTTTTCTCTCTATATTATCGAGCATATTCTTGTGAGTATTTTGATACTTTGAGTGTTGCTATACGGTGCAAGTTCCTTCAGTGTTATATCTGATATTCCAGCCAGAAGTACTATTCTTTTTGAGGTAAGGGATGTTATTTTTTTTTTAAAATGATATTATTTCTTCTAATATCATTATGCCTGAATATTGGTAAGATTTTTCTTGTGAAATTCTTGTCTTTTAGTGTTTGGGGTTACTATTCACGATATGACGACATTATTCACGAATCTGACCTATTCACGTAAAAATTAAATTTTCGTCTTTTTTTTTCCAAAATATCGATTATGAATACTAGCTTTAATTGTATCCATGTTTTGATCATTCTTGAATTTTACTTCACTATGATTATTTATGAAATATTTTTGAACTCGGATTGTTTGAAATACGAATCCTTAATATTATTCTTTTGTTTCACTGGATTCGTTTTCTTTAAAATATTTTTCATTATCCTCAGTCCTAAAAGATGATATTACTGAATATCTTTGGCCTGTAGTGCAAAGATGGTTGATTTTATTATGAATATCTTTGGCCCGTAGTGCAAAGATGTACATGTGTTGAGATGAACATGACCAACTAATGAATATCTTTGGCTTGTAATGCAAAGATGAATATTTGATTCAAGAAGTATGTTGATTGATGTTACAGGGATAAGATATTGATGATGGACTTTTAAATTCATAGATATTAGTAGATTTCATTCTCACGTAACTCTTCTATGAATTATTATTTCACGCGAATATTGATCCGAAACTTGTTGTCATTATATTCTATCGATTTTTCCTCTGTTGAAGACTAACGATAATTTGTTCTATATTATCTTAGTCATAATATTCTTTACTGGGCTAGTTGAGCTCACCCTTTTCCTTTTTGTTCCATTTTTCTTCTCAGAAGGCGAGAATGTAGCGAGTACTAGTCGGGGTATGGAATGAAGGTTTTAGAAAGTTGTTTTAGTAGTCCTCACCATTTTTGTAAAATAATGTACCAATAATTGTAATGAGGACTTATTTGAGTGTTGATATTATCTAGAAGACAATATTTGTTTTTAAACTCACAGTTTTATGTTGTATTAATAAAGTTATAGTTGTTTCTGTACCATATTATTGACGACTCAAAATGGGTGATGTATACCTATTTTGGGGGCGTCACAGTTATGATCTAAAGGCCAAGACATATCAAAATAAAGTGGAGGCACAGCTAAAGCTTCCAAGTCAGCAACGGCAGCATCTCGAATATTAAGATTTGCAGCTTTCAGTTCCCTAATCTATCGGGTAGTTGACTCTAAGTCCTGTCGTTGGCGCTCTACCTCCCGAAGCTGGCCCTCTAAATCTTGAGACTGGATCTTCAATTTGTTGTCGGCTTCATCAAGCTCAGAAATCTGCACTAAAAAGGATTCATCTTCACACTTATGTACAGCAAACTCCGAACGTAATGAAACAAGATTAAAACTTGACTTGAGAAGAGCCAACCTATCACGAAACGGAGACATGTCAACACCTATGGCTGTAAGGTCGTCTACATTATCGCTAAACTTATTCAAGTCCTCAACTCATAAAGAATATAAAGAAAGAGTGTGCAACCCAAGAATAAGGCCTGCGAGCTGATCTAGGAAGAAGGTTTGTGCGGAAGTTTCCTTAATAATCAACGGGTCAAGTATCTGCGGGAACCGAGCTAGGAGACGCTCCAAACTTTCCTCACTAGAAGATGATATATGGAAACCCCTCCAAGAAATAATATCCCCCTTTGGATTGAAGGAAGCTCCGGTAGGAGCTACTTTAGAGGCCACCATGGAATTTATCGAGGCAAGAGATGGAGGAGCAGAGAGATGTTGTAGGGCTGAGGATTCCTCGAAGCCTTGGTCACCTGGAGGATAACCAAGGTCACTATATGGCGAGTGGGCAACATCCGAATGAAGAGCATCAAATAAAGCGAGTGCCTCAACAGGCAAAAGCAAATATTTCATCTTCTCGCTCTGAAAACAAAATGTCAAAGCACAACATATTAAAAAAAAAAAGCAAAGGAAATTCAAGACAAATCATATGTTGACTAAAGAAGGATACTCACAATATAGTCAATGGAAAAGGAGTCGGGAGATGCCACAGAAAGGGGAATGTCATTCAACCCACCCAAAGTACTATCAACAATGCCTTCTCGAGCAATCACCAACTCGGTAGAATCCTTCTGGGGAGGATGAACATCACCAATAGTTTCAGAATGATTCCCCCTCGAGGAAATAAGAGTCTCATCAACATCTTCAGACTCATCATGAGGAGCAGACATAGGAGGGTTTGAAGAAATTGCTGTATCACCCACAACAAGACTCGAGCTCACATCAGATAAAGTGTCCTTAGCATCAAGACTAACACAATCATCGCGCGGAGTAGACGAATCAATATCAATAAGGATAGGTTGGGGAGGCTCACGACTAGTGGAAGTCGTTGCGACTGCTGCCTCATTTGAAGTACTATACATTAACCCAAGAGGAATGTCATCATCATCATCATCTTCATCGACCTCTGTAATCTGAAAATCAATGAAATCATTACCCAAGGAAATATAAAAGCAGTTATACAAGGGATTAAAGAAAAATGAGAATAGCATGACAAAATTACCAAATTTCTACGGCGCTTCTTGGTCGGATCCTCAACTATCGGCATACTAGAATCAACACTATCAAGAGGGCGTTTTGCCAATGAATTTATGATTAGCCTAATAGGATGACTGACTGGAACCATGGTAGAAGCAATAGAAGGAGCTACTTCAGAATCAGTAGTAATACTTGCTCTCGTTTTAGAACTAGTAACTCTCATTGCCTCGACATCAAAGGATCCCTTGGGAGGAGCCGGAGGAGACATCCGAAATGGAGCCCGTGGTGGAAGACTCCTGGAAGTAGTGGGAGCCTATCCGGGAAAAGTATTCGAATCATCTCGAGGAGGAATGTCTGCTAAATGAGGAAGAGAAGACTTAGGCATCAAAGCCTCACGCTCAATCAACCGGCTACTGGCTGGCCAAAGTGTTGAGCGGACATTGGTCTTAGGAGAACACAACAGTCGGCCCCATTGGAGACATTTTGGAATGGAAACTGGCAATGAACAAATCAAGGTATCATCCCGCCATTTCTTAAGATTGACCAGCCAGTAGTTGCGTTCGCCGGTAGTATATCGCCCGCTCCGAGAATCATCTGGTATGACAAAGGGAAGAGATCTCTGAGGATCACTGGGTAACCTTGGAAATGCCCATATAAAAGAAGGAGATGCATGGATGAAGTTAAGAAGAGCAGCCTCATAACTCCCCCGGCAGGTGTGACTGAAAGGGCGTTCCTGGTCAAATCCGAATTGCCTCATGACCCTGTGAGGAGAATAAAGTACGGTGCCAAATCCATTATTCTCAATAAAATAGGGAAGCTCTGCGGTTCGAAGGAATACGAACCAAGACAGCGAAGAACCACTCAATCTGTCTCTGTTGAGGCTTGAGTAAGTGTGAAATTTGCACTTGTAAAAGTGAGGTAGATGACCACAACCCTCTAAAACAATGGTATAAGGACGAGCGGTGAAGCATGAATAATCATCAAAGAAAGGCCGTAAATCTATTCTATCGAAACTAAATTTGAGATCAATCCAACGTGCTATGCGAGGAATGATGTTGGGTGATTCAAAAAGAGGAGATTTCTTCTTCTTCTTAGAAAGATAGCCCGGGAAGCGTTCAAAAAGAAATATCTGAAGGAAGGAGCATGGAATGAAGCAATTGACATCATACCCGAATAAAAAATGAAATAAGAAAAAGGTTAAAGGAAAAGAAGTGTAGTTTGAAAGACAATTAATAAAAAAATATATATAATATGAAAGTGATTACCTCCCAACGGATTCTTTCATGGCAAGGGCTGTTTCGTCTAGGCGGCAATATAAGGCCCCTAGGAAGAGGGAAGCAAGGGGAATCTTCAGGCCCTGAGATAATAATGCTGCCAAACTAAACAGACGGGCAGAATGACTGTCTATTGGGAGATCCAGGAAAGAGGAAGTGAGACAGCCACATAGCCAAATAAGCTGCCAAAGTAAAGGGATAAGTCACTTTACGGAAGGCAAGAAAAGATTTGTCATGAATAGAGCTATCCTACTGGTTGGTCTTGTAGTGACGGAAGAAGTAGCGTACCCAGGATAACCAAGAATTTTTCTGCCGACTAAAGGTCTCGAAGTCTGGAAGGAGTGAATCGCCCTTGAACCGAGAGATGAAGTGGGTAGATTGCTTGAAGGCGTCCATCAAGTAGGCAACACAGTCGTTATCTCTAGGGGACATGCTAGAAGGGCCGCAAAAGTTTGAAGCAACAACAGGAAGGCTACAAGACATAACTCAAAAATGAATATATATTTTAGAAAAATGAGAATGAAGGAGAGGAATATAATATAAAAATGAAAGAGAACTTACTGATAGAGGGCATATACATCCTCTAGAGTAGGCGTGAATTCCCCCCAAGCAAAAATGTGCAAGTAGAAGAAAACCATCGTGAGATCAATACAGAAAGGGCGTTATGGTCCTATTGGATACGTAGGTCTCTGCATAATTGAACACAACGAAGGATGCCTGAACTCTTGAGTTTGTCCAAACAAAATCAGTGTTTCCAAGGATCTCGTCGGTCCAATCCTGCCATCCTTGAAGGCGACTAAATGAATTAGACATGAAGCGAAGGGGACTGAAAGGGTATTCTTGCTTCTCTATACATATGCGGGGAATGCAATTGGCATGTGGGAAGTCATCCCAACCTCCACAAGATGGGGCATACAGAAATAGGCCTTCCTTCTCTGGCAGAGGAAAATCTGCATGGTCATAGTCCTTTACTCTATCCCAGAAGGTGTTAGAAGGACCAAAGAAGGGAGCTCTCCCCCAATCGGTGATGAATGGGGACTTCTGGGTAGTTTTTGGTTCTGCAGAACATTCAGGTGAAAGGGCCTACAAGCAAGGGAAATTCATTATAAAGAAGCAAAGAAAGGATATCAAGTAAAGTGCTTGAGCTCGAAGTACTCACCATGGAAAAGAGAAAAGTCTGAGATTTAAGGTTTAAAACGCCTGAAAAGAAGAAGAAACAATGTCAGAAAGAGTTAGGAATCACAATTATGGAAGAAAAAAAAAATTCCCAAAAATTTTCGCAAAAACTTCGGAAGGCCAAAAAGCTTCCTTTAGAGCCTTTTTTGAACTTTTAACGGAATACATCATGACCATAGGCGATGATATTTGTAGGGCTCATCGATAGCTTCGTTTTGATATATTATGGGCCCTGAAACTCCAAACGAGTCAAAAGTTATGATTAAAATAGTAGATGCTCCTCCAAAACTTCATTTTTTTCATTTAAACTTCAATTTTGCCCATAAGGTTCTGCTATGTTGGCTTCAACCCCCTAGGATTTGGCCATGTTGCCTTAGGCCACCTAAGGGTTATTCATTTCTCCCTTAAAAAAATCATTCTATAGGGTTCGGCGCCCCCTAGGGATTCGGCCATGTTGGCTTCGGCCCCTAGGGGTTGTCCCTTTCACCCTTAAAAAAAACTATAGGGTTTGCCCCCTAGGGTTTGGCACCCTATAGGGTTTGGCCCCTATGGGGCTCGGCTATCTAGAGGAGGTTCCCCTTCATACCTTTGAGGTCCTGTTGCTCTACCAATCAACTACTTGGAACGAATTCTCCTTCGCCGCAAAGATTATAGCCTTTTTCTAATGAATTTCGAGGGAAAAACCAAGATATAATCAAGGTGATGGGGCTCGGAAGACAAAAGAAAGACTAGAGTTACCTGAAAAGACAAATAGATGAGGTAATCAAGAAGAATTCAAATATAAAGAATCCTGTTTGGTTTTCTTTAGTTTGGAACATAATTTCCGAGTACGTGGCAAAAACATAACATGAAGCAAGGCCTACTACGAAGAGTAATTACATTATAGCATCAACATCATATGGGTTAATGTGAAAAAATGAAAATCAATATATGGCTATTACAGAGGAGTTCGTTTTTCTTGCATGAGCGACATAAGAGTTCGGGAAGATGGAATCATATGCCTAATGGATTCTAGTAATTCCGTTCATTAACAAAGTTATTGGCATGACTACATAGAAAATCTAGCAGATGGGTTTCATAATACTTATAGAAGACATGGTATCAAGTCTTGAAATACGAGCCTAATCGTCACCAAATAATTTCAGAGGATTATTCACGTGAGAATTGAAGATTACCTTACACGATGAACCTTCGTACTGCGATAATTGATCGAGAAAATGGCGCATTAAAATTACAAGACGAGGATGGAGAAAACAAAGAGCTTCAGAGGAATGTGCATATAGCCCTCAAAGTCTACTTACAACAAAAAAAAGGGCCACTTTGTGACACCCCCAAAATAGGTCGAATCCTTCCAACCTATTCTGAGTCGCCAAATACATGGTACAGAAAACAACTACAACTTTATTACTACAACTGTCGTGCAAAATACAATGACATATATACTGTGAGTTTTAATACCAACTGTGACTCATGTCCCAACTATGGACAGCAGCTCACAGTGATACCTTATATAAAGGGACAATCTAGAACTGTTTTAGAAATTAAAATCTTTGGGAAGTGCTCAAGGAAACCTTCATACATAGGAGGCCATGAATCTAAGTTATGATAGATATCATATGTCCAGAGAATTATCCTTGGTTGATCCAATATACCTCAAAGAAAAACGAGAAGATTACTATCATGTTTCTTCCAATGGTGAGTCTTCTCTTGACATATAACTATCTCCACCTTCTGTGATTGAACATTATGTTTCAACCCAACTCTAAGATCATATAGGCAGTGCTCGTAGATATACTCAGCAAGTGGATGTGCACAATCCTTTCTTATGATAACACGAGATTGTATTATATTAGACATCTTGTATGATAGTGGCAAAACACCCTTCCAAAGTTGGGTTCACCTCACCTTATTGTTGTTCACCAAAATCAATTATTAAGTGACGTATAATATACGACACACACATCTTAGGTCCTCAATACAATTATATATTATATGTCATGCCGTTTTATAATGTGTTGAGAAACTTTTATAGTCTCGGACCACCACACTATTCCCCTGTTATCCTCGCTCGACCCAGCTACACTTTTATTACCTGAAAGGAATTGTGAAGCAAAAGGGTGAGCACAACTAGCTCAGTAAAGAATATCATGACTAAAGATAATTAAATTATCAATAGCCTTCACAAGAATAAATCGTAGATTTAGAACATATGGTAGATGATAAAACTTTTCAACCATAGTCAGCAAATGAATGATCAATCCATTAGAAGAGTCAAATAGACCATAAAGCCTATTATCTTCTCCATGTTAAAAGTCCACCAACAATGCTTTAACCCTCAGAACATTAATCAATGATCCTATTCACAAATATGTGAATAACTCATAATCATAATTGTAGTTCTAATTTTCTCTTCATCCAAGATGAAGATATTTTTTCATCACATGTCTTTACCTGAAACATCAAAGATCATGGTTATACCAAATCACAGTTCCTGTTCATAATCATACTAATAAGTTCATCTTTGCACTACATGCCAAAGATATTCATTAACAGTTCATCTTTACACTACATGCCAAAGATATTCAACAACAGGTCATCTTTGCACTACGGGCCAAAGATATTCAACAACAGGTCATCTTTGTACTATACGCCAAAGATATTCAACAACAGATCATCTTTGCACTACAGGCCACAGATATTCATATCTCAAAGAAATATATAATCATTTCAGAATTTATATAAACAGTAATTATAATATTGTTGATCAATTCACCTTTGCACTTAAGCTAAAATATTCACTTGTAAATTTAATGGTCATGATCATACCAGTCAACAATTCATCTTTGCACTACTGGCCAAAGAGAACCCATAGTCACGATCATACCAATAATCTACCCATCTTTACACTTAAGTCAAAGAGAATTTTCATCACCGGGATTATAAAAATGTTATATATGATAATAAAAACAATACGATCAACAACTGCATTTAATTTCAAGAGTAAGATTCATAAATCAATGATTTCATAACACCCTAATCCAAATGTTATAAATCACTTAATAATCTCATAATCTAATATTATTAATATTACCACAATATCTTAATCATTTCTTAAACTTATAAATAATTTATTTTAATTGTTTACACTTAACTAATTAATGCATTTAATCATCCTAAAATGTCACACTCATAAAATTTCATCACCAATAACCAAAACCCTCATCAAAAATCTGAATATACCTTATATAGGATTCCCAAGCCATAAAATCCTATTTTCCAATTTTGTTACTTCACATAACATATTTAATTCATTTACTCATAACTAGTCCATTTTCATGAAAAATATCAAATCAATTCCAAAAATATTTCTTTTCTGGGATTTAGCAGAATATTGTCCCATATTTAACATATATTTTTCTCGGAATTTTTAAAATTTATTTACTATTTTTCATATGGTCAAAACTGCCGAATATTTAGACATTTATCATAAATTGTACTTTTGTCCAAAAATTCTGAAATTTACAGAATATACTGATGTTATATAGATGTACTCCCAATAAAAATTTCACCAATTTTAGAGTTAACCACAAGGAGTTATAAGGGTTTACTTTTAAAATAGTCTTTTCTCATAAAATCCATAACTCCTAATCTATACATCAAAAAATTGTCATTTTTGGACACAATCAAGGAAACTCATCAAATTATCATTTCAATTTTTTCTAGAATTGTTGAAGGTCCAAAAAATTACGAAACATGATAAACATAATAATCCTTAAAATTCATTTCCTCAAAAGAGCAGTACTTATGACTGGAACATCGGATGAAAAGCCAAAATAAACTTGCACTGAAAAAAAACTCTCAAAGTATCTAAATACTCATAAAAATACACTTGATAATATAGAGAGAGAAAACTTATGTTTCTGGTGTGATTTTCAATTCTAACATAAGCACCTATTTATAGAAAATTGCTAGAACGCCAAAGGAGACTAAATTAATAAAATAATAATATTAATTCATCCTTCTTTCTACGCCCACTTAATTTGAAAGTTGAGCAGCCATTTTGGAAGAGTTTTTGGCAGCCCACATGTTGTCAAACAAAAGTGGGTCCCACCCCATTTTTAATAAAAATTATTTTATTATCCGAAACTTTAACAATTCATAGAAAATAGTCTGTATATCAGAAAATTACGAATTTTATGTCCATTCTGCATGAAATCAAATTATCTACAACTTTGTAGCTTTGAGTTTTTCCAAATTCCAAACAGAAAATATTCGAAATCCACAAACGGACGATTTTCAACACCGTTTCAACATCTTTTAAAATTCATAACAAATCATGCGTTAATTTTCAACGTTTCAAAATTTGTGGACATATACTCAACTCATATATGTATAATATATCCAAAAATCACAACTATCCAACGGTCGGATTAAAATTACAACTCACGCAATAAAGCTTTAAGAACATCGATTTGATTTTTTAATACCTCCAATCCGACAAAATACTGATAAAACACCTCGACATTAATTCCTTCATTTATAACCACATAAATAAATCCATCATTTATATCCACATCAAATAAATATTTCCTTATCATATAAATTAATAATTAATTATTCACAAATAATATTACGTAATCACAATTATTATGATAATCAGTCGCTTCCTGTGAAAGAGGGGGCTTTCCGGATAAGGATTTCTCCTCATCTTGGCGCGCAATTAGGTGACCAAACCTCTCCTTGATAGAACTTTTTAGACATTGCCAATAATGTTATCTAATAATATTATTCAAATAATATGAATTATTGATCTGATAATGGGAAATATCGTGCGATGACAAATTATTGAAACAACAATATTATAAACTATCAACGCAATAATTATTGAATCAATAAAATAAAATATTAAACAGTAACTACTGTAACAATTATTGAGTAGTGCCTTCTTACGTAAGGATCAATAATTCAACAATATCGCAATACCGCAAGTGCTCAGGTGCAACCACACGTATTACATCGTATTTTAACTACCGTGTAATCCAACAAAGTGTTAATTCAGTAATAACTACGTCGTTATTTATAAAAACTCAAACTTGTCATTTTCTTCATCCGCCGCTTATTCTCATTATGGGGCCCATAAATGACCTGTATACTGTCGCATTTAATATTCCCCTCGACAACAAGAAATATTCCACGACCAAACGAATATTCCCTACAGAAATGAGTATTTTATAACCACTCATGTAGTTTAAAAATTTTACATATATCCCCTTAACTTTAAACTTTTATCAATTTAACCATTTACTGAATAATAATTATAAGAAAAATTGAATACTTTTATTTCATAAAATCTGGGGTCTTACTATCTCCCCTCCTTATGAAATTTTGTCCCCAAAATTTATGTACCTGGTATTTCAAAGAGTTGAGAATACCTTGCTTTCATTTCAGATTCCATCTTCCCTGTCCTCATGATTTCTCCATTGCTCATCTCCTGTATTTCAGATATCATTCTAGAATACAGCTTCAAAACAAAGGTTAATTGACATATCATAATTTGTCAACTTAAGTAAGAAAATTCAGCTTAGGTAGGACACACACTAGTGAAGGATATTACTCGTCTCTCCCTTCCTAGTTCTAATCTCGGATCTCCGCCAGAGATCATATCCCTAAGCTCTGATACCAAATGTGACACCCCCAAAATAGGTCCAATCCTTCCAACCTATTCTGAGTTGACAAATACATGGTACAGAAAACAACTACAACTTTATTACTACAAATGTCGTGCAAAATACAACAACATATATACTGTGAGTTTTAATACCAACTGTGACTCATGTCCCAACTATGGACAGCAGCTCACAGTGATACCTTACATAAAGGGACAATCTAGAATCTGCTTTTAGAAATTAAAATCTTTGAGAAGTGCTCAAGGAAACCTTCGTACATAGGAGGCCATGAATCTAAGTTATGATAGATATCATATGTCCAGAGAATTATCCTTGGTTGATCCAATAGACCTCAAAGAAAAATGAGAAGATTACTATCATATTCCTTCCAATGGTGAGTCTTCTCTTGACATATAACTATCTCCACCGTCTGTGATTGAACATTATATTTCAACCCAACTCCAAGATCATATAGGTAGTGCTCGTAGATATACTCAGCAAGTGGATGTGCACAATCCTTTCTTATGATAACACGAGATTGTATGTCATTAGACATCTTGTATGATAGTGGCAAAACACCCTTCCAAAGTTGGGTTCACCTCACCCTATTGTTGTTCACCATAATCAATTATTATTTGACGTATAATATACGACATACACATCTTAGGTCCTCAATACAATTATATATTGTATGTCATGCCATTTTATAATGTGTTGAGAAACTTTGATAGTCTCGAACCACCACACTATTCCCTTGTTATCCCCGCTCGACCCAACTACACTTTTATTACCTGAAAAGAATTGTGAAGCAAAAGGGTGAGCACAACTAGCTCAGTAAAGAATATCATGACTAAAGATAATTAAATTATCAATAGCCTTCGTCAGTAATAAATTAGAGATTTAGAACATATGGTAGATGATAAAACTTTTCAACCATAGTTGCAGCGGAATGAGCAATCCATTAGAAGAGTCAAATAGACCATAAAGTCTATTATCTTCTCCATGTTAAAAGTCCACCAACAATGCTTTAACCCTATAACATTAATCAACATATCTTGTTCATAGTCATGTGAATAACTCATAATCATAATTGTAGTTCTAATTTTCTCTTCTCATCCAAGACGAAGATATTTTTTCATCACATGTCTTTACCTGAAACATCAAAGATCATGGTTATACCAAATCACAGTTCCTGTTCATAATCATACTAATAAGTTCATCTTTGCACTATGGGCCAAAGATATTCATTAACAGTTCATCTTTGCACTACATGCTGAAGATATTCAACAACAGGTCATGTTTGCACTACGGGCCAAAGATATTCAACAACAGGTCATCTTTGTACTATACGCCAAAGATATTCAACAATAGGTCATCTTTTCACTACAGGCCAAAGATATTCATATCTCAAAGAAATATATAATCATTTCAGAATTTATATAAACAATAATTATAACCATGTTGATCAATTCACCTTTGCACTTAAGCTAAAATATTCACTTGTAAATTCAATGGTCATGATCATACCAGTCAACAATTTATCTTTGCACTACTGGCCAAAGAGAACCCATAATCACGATCATACCAATAATCTACCCATCTTTACACTTAAGTCAAAGAGAAATTTCATCACCGGGATTATAAAAATGTTATATATGATAATAAAAATAATACGATCAACAACTGCATTTAATTTCAAGAGTAAGATTCATAAATCAATGATTTCATAACACCTTAATCCAAATGTTATAAATCACTTAATAATCTCATAATCTAATATTATTAATATTATCACAATATCTTAATCATTTCTTAAACTTATAAACAATTTATTTTAATCGTTTACACTTTACTAATTAATGCATTTAATCATCCTAAAATGTCACACTCATAAAATTTCATCACCAATAACCAAAACCCTCATCAAAAATCTGAATATACCTTATATAGGATTCCCAAGCCATAAAATCCTATTTTCCAATTTTGTTACTTCACATAACATATTTAATTCATTTACTCATAACTAGTCCATTTTCATGAAAAATATCAAATCAATTCCAAAAATATTTCTTTTCTAGGATTTAGCAGAATGTTGTCCCATATTGAACATATATTTTTCTCAGAATTTTTAAAATTTATTTACTATTTTTCACATGGTCAAAACTGCCGAATATTTAGACATTTATCATAAATTGTACTTTTGTTCAAAAATTCTAAAATTTACAGAATATACTGATGTTATATAGATGTACTCCCAATAAAAATTTCACCAATTTTAGAGTTAACCACAAGGAGTTATAAGGGTTTACTTTTAAAATAGTTTTTTCTCATAAAATCCATAACTCCTAATCTATACATCCAAAAATTGTCATTTTTGGACGCAATCAAGGAAACTCATCAAATTATCATTTAAATTTTTTCTAGAATTGTTGAAGGTCCGAAAAATTACGAAACATGATAAACATAATAATCCTTAAAATCCCTTTCCTCAAAAGTGCAGTACTTCTGACTGGAACATCGGATGAAAAGCCAAAATAAACTTGCACTGAAAAGCAACTCTCAAAGTATCTAAATACTCACAAAAATACACTTGATAATATAGAGAGAGAAAACTTATGTTTCTGGTGTGATTTTCAATTCTAACATAAGCACCTATTTATAGGAAATTGCTAGAACGCCAAAAGAAACTAAATTAATAAAATAATAATATTAATTCATCCTTCTTTCTACGCCCACTCAATTTGAAAGTTGAGCAGCCATTTTGGAAGAGTTTTTGGCAGCCCACATGTTGTCAAACAAAAGTGGGTCCCACCCCATTTTTAATAAAAATTATTTTATTATCCGAAACTTTAATAATTCATAGAAAATAGTCTGTATATCAAAAAATTACGAATGTTATGTCCATTCTGCATGAAATCGAATTATCTACAACTTTGTAGCTTTGAGTTTTTCCAAATTCCAAATGTAAAATATCCAAAATCCACAAACCAGACGATTTTCAACACCGCTTTCAACATCTTTTAAAATTCATAACAAATCATGCATTAATTTTCAACGGTTCAAAATTTGTGGACATATACTCAACTCATATATGTATAACATATCCAAAAATCACAACTATCCAACGGTCGAATTAAAATTACATCTCACGCAATAAAGCTTTAAGAACACCGATTTGAGTTTTTAATACCTCCAATCCGACAAAATACTGATAAAACACCTCGACATTAATTCCTTCATTTATAACCACATAAATAAATCCATCATTTATATCCACATCAAATAAATATTTCCTTATCATATAAATTAATAATTAATTATTCACAAATAATATTACAGAATCACAATTATGACAATCAGGTCGTTCCCAGGAAAGAGGGGGCTTTCCGATAAGGATTTCTCCTTACTGGCGCGCAATTAGGTGACCAAACCTCTCCTTGATAGAACTTTTTAGACATTGCCAATAATGTTATCTAATAATATTATTCAAATAATATGAATTATTGATCTGATAATGGGAAATACTGTTCAGTGACAATTATTGAAACAACAATATTATAAACTATCAACGCAATAATTATTGAATCAATAAAATAAAATATTAAACAAGAATTCATCGTAATAATTATTGAGTAGTGCCTTCTTACACGTAAGGATCAATAATTCAATCTTACTCATGCAATACCGTAATAGCTCTTTATGCAACCACGCGTATTCTCGTATTTTAACTACCGTAATCCAACAAAGTGTTAATTGTGAATAACTACGTCGTTATTTATAAAAACTCAAACTTGTCATTTTCTTCATCCGACAGTTATTCTATTATGGGGCCCATAAATGACTGCGCCGTCTTACGAATATTCTACGATAACAAGAATATTCCACGACCAAACGAATATTCCCCGGCAGAAATGAGTATTTTATAACCACTTGCGTATTTTGAAAATTTTACATATATCCCCCTTAACTTTAAACTTTTATCAATTTAACCATTTACTGAATAATAATTATAAGAAAAATTGAATAATTTTATTTCATAAAATTCGGGGTCTTACACACTTACCATGTTCCTACTTAAGGAAAGATTTCATCGAGTTTCCAAAAGATAAGTGAATCTGATCTTGCTTTTAAAATAGAAATATATTAAAGATATTACTGGCTAAATATAAAGAAGATTTGATTTTATTCCTAACAATGGAAGATTGCAAAAATTATTAGAAAAAAATAAATTTAATAATAATAATATATTATTAATATACCTAAATTTTACTTTCAAAAATCAAATTAAGATTTTATTTTATTCGGATTTGATTTTATTTTTAAATAAAATTCAAAGTTGATTTTATTTTCAAAATAAAGAATTCAGATTTGATTTGGTAAAAAGAAAAATTTAGTTGATCTAAAAGAAGGATTTTATTAGATTAAATTTTATTTGGTGATATTTGATTATGTTTCCATTTCTAGAAAAAATAAGAAAACAAATATTGGGCAAGCTATGGAAAGATTTTTGGGGAAGTTCCCAATTTGTCCAAGAAAGAGCCCTGCTAGGTTATTTTTTAACCCTAAGAGTTTGGTTTCCTAAAGGTTCCCTTTATTAGAATCATTGTATTCAAGACCTATAAAGTGAAGCCCTGCAAAATCATTTAAAGGCTTACAATTTTCTTGCACGATTGTCTATTTGGGAATGCGACTCTCTCGCAGGGGGCAAATGTGGGCCCAAGTATAAAATTAGGGTTCACATGACCTAATTAAATTAAATGCACAATTAGGGTTCCACGGTCTCATTAAATGTGTAAATTAGGGTTCACATAACCTAATGGAATAAAAAAAGAAAAGTCAAAAATAAATGGGCTAGACCTGGGAGAAGCCTCCACGTGTCCCGAGGCAGAAGACTCGTGGAGGCGGCTCGTTTTGGAAATTGATTGAGGGATTGGATTGGTGGCTAGAAGGACAGGACAATATGGGCATTATTCTGATGACTAAAGGGTATTTATGGAATTTCCCTAAAAGCATGTGCCTTGCACATGACTACTTTCCAGAAAATCCTATAAATACCGTTTCCATTCCATTTGGAAGAGGACTTCTCTTCAAACTCAAGACTTGGACTCTTAGAAGATCAAAGTGACCCTTTTGGTGACTTAAAAGGCTTGGAGATTCCACCTAAAAGCACTAAAGGGGTTTGGACATTCTCTCAACTCGAAGGACTCAAGAAGGCTCTTGGAATCCCTGCTACCCTAACACGGTTCCCGAAATCTAGGAGTTCTGCCATGCGGCGTTGGAGTAATCGCCCACCTGTCGTTCTCCCCTCTTTAATCAACCAATCAATTGCGTGCTCTTTGTGGATTTCTCTCCTCCTCAGCCAACACGAAACCATAATTGGCAAGGCACGATTTCCTTGCCCACGATATTCTTTTGATAATGTCATATATACATACAAGAACCATACTAATTAAAAAACAATACAGTTTATGCAACAAATCATGGAATGAAATAGTCTTAGTTGGAAACTGCCATATAAGCAGAAGCTTTCCTGTCAATACAAGGCTCAGCTAGCAACCCATCTGCCTTTGTCTTCATCACTAGGATACATGACTTTGTAAGTCATCGATCTGTACGTCCCACTCAAATATATCATTTCCCTTGCGAGGTTTAATTTGGTAGTTTTGAAGATGTTGAAAAACCTAAATTAAGGATCAGACTTCTTTTGTCTGCTAGCTGTTGCCTAGCTCCCATTGTTGTGATGTGCAGCATCACAAATGCAAACTCAAGTTTAGAAATAAAGTAGTAGTTTGTGTGTAGTCTCTTTGTTTCAAATGACAAGAAAGCTCTAGTGTATTTATAGTAGGTGGTATATACCCTAATGCTTGGATCATGATATACTCAACCCTAGTTCGTGTTGTGTTACAAAAACTACCCCAAAAATTGTCCAAAGGTGGAGAATCTATAAGGTCCAAGACCTTTAATCAAATTATATATTGGTGTAGATCAAATGAAGTGAAATTTCCTTGTTTGTGAGTAGAGGTGGGTTACATAAAATAGTTATGGGTTAGTTAAGGAACTAAAACCATATTACCTATGTTTAATACGAGTTATGTGGTTTGGATTTAGATGGTTATGGGTTGAATCTATGTCGACCTATTTTTCAAATTATAATTTCACTACATGTACTTTTTTATTAATTAACCCAACAAATTGATAAAGCAGAATACTCACTATTTTTGATCAAAGTACACTGACAAATTACAACAAAATTTTATTAACCCAATTCTATTACAAACTGATAAAAATTTCTATAAAATTTATGTTACGCTATTTTTTTACAATTTGATAAATTATTGACTAATTAGATCTAAAATTCTTGTTTTCTTAGATTTTAGATATTTCCTGAACAAGTTACAGCGCCCTTGGGCCATACATGATTTTACATATTTTCTATACATGATTTTATGTTTTATGTTTAGATATTTCTTGAACAAGTTAGTAGAATTTTATGTTTCGCTATTTTAATACTGATGGGACTCAATTAAATATTTAAAAAATAATTTTTTATTAAAAGTATTTTCAAAATAATTTACACTAAATAACGTTTTATATTAATTAAAATGAAATGAGACTATAACCTCTAACCTCTAACAATCTTCTTTCAATTGGTGAAAAAATGACAATGCAAGACTGAGATTTTCTCTGAGCGTATTCAAGTAAAAAAGTAGAGATAATACATACATACATACATGGTGCGGTTTCGGTTTTATGCGTGCGGTTTTAGCTAGTAACCAAACTGGAACCGTAAATTTGGTTATTCAACTCACCTAAAACCGCCACATACGTTGGAACCGTTGGTGTGATTTTAATTGGTGCGGTTCATGCGGTTTTGGTTCCAATTTGGTTACTTGCTCAGCCCTAGATGCAATCCTACAAACGTTGTAGTTGGTAATGTTTTGGTGAACAAATCTGCTAGATTATCTTTTGATCAAATTTGTTGAACATGAATGTCACCACACTTATCAAGGTCATGTGTGAGAAAGAATTTTGATGAGATATGCTTTGTTATATCACCTTTGATGTATCCTCCCTTTAATTGAGTTATACATGCATCATTGTCTTCATACAGAATGGTTGGAGTTCCTTTGCTGGAGGATAAACCGCATGTTTCACGATTATGTTGAGTCATTGATCTTAACCACACATAATCTCGACTTGCTTCATGGATTGCAAATATTTCAGCATGATTTGATGAAGTGGAAACTAATGTTTGCTTTGTAGATCTCCATGATATAACAATATCACCACACAAAGAGATAACCTATTTGAGATCGACCTTTATGTGGATCAGATAAATATCCTGCATCAGTATATCCAACTAATTTATTATTATTATTATTATTATTATTTGAATAAAATAAGCCCATATCCATAGTTCCTCGTATGTAACAAAAAATATGTTTAACCCCATTCCAATGTCTCCAGGTAGGAGAAGAACTATATCTTGCTAATAAGTTCACAGAGAATGCTATATCAGGTCATGTATTATTAGCAAGATACATTAGCGCACCAATTGCACTGAGGTATGGTACTTCAGGACCAAGTAATTCTTTATTATCCTCACGAGGTCTAAAAGGGTCCTTTTCACATTAAGTGATCTAACAATCATTGGGGTACTCAATGGATGAGCTTTATCCATATAAAATCTTTTAAGGACACAGAGACTGATGAATACAAATTCCATCTGCTAAATGCTCGATCTGCAGACCGAGACAAAATTTTATTTTTCCTAAATCTTTCATCCTAAATTCTTTCTTTAAATAATTCATTGTTTTTGGAATCTCATCATGAGTTCTAATAATATTTAAATCATCAACATACACAACAATAATAGCAAAATCGGATTCTGACTTCTTTATAAAAACACATGGGCATATAGGGTTATTATTATACCCTTCTTTCAATAAATATTCACTAAGACGATTGTACCACATCCGTCCTGATTGCTTTAACCCATATACGGACCTTTGCACTTGATTGAGTAAACTTCCCAGGGATTTAAATTATATGTTTCAGGCATTTTAAATCCTTCTCAGATTTTCATATAAACATCGTTATCAATTGACCCATATAAATAGGCTATAACAACATCCATTAGACACATATCTAGTTTTTCATGGGTTGTCAGGCTAATAAGATACCGCAATGTAATTGCATCTACCACAGGAGAATATGTTTCATCATAATCAATGTCAGGTCTTTGTGAAAACCCTTGTGCCATAAGTCGTGCCTTATATCTTATGATTTTATTTTTCTTATTTCTTTTTCGCACAAATAACCATTTGTATCCAACTGCTTTACTCCTTCGGGTGTTTGGAATACAGGTCCAAAAACTTCACGTTTTGCAAGTGAATTTAATTATGCCTGGATTGCTTCTTTATATTTTGGCCAATCATTTCTGTGTCTACATTCTTCGACAGAATTAGGCTCAAAATCCTCGTTTTCATTAATTATATCAAACGATTTATTATATGAAAAAATATTGTCAACAACTATCTCACTTCGGTTCCTTATTTTCTTTGTAGAGACATAAATTATCGAGATCTCATCATTTTTATTATTTTCAGGTTCCTGAACCTCTTCTGGGGTTTTAGCTATGTCTACATCCTCATGAATATTTTCTTCCTCAATAATGCCCACTTGTTTATTTACTTCTTTTCTTTTTTGAGGATTTTTGTCTTTCGAACCGATTGTCTACCACACTTCTGGCCTTCATTAGACTCATTTGCTATAATTTTCGCAGATTGTTCTATTGGAACTTTAATCCGAGCTGGAGTATTTACAACTGGTATATGAGATTTGGTTATTCCTTTTGAGTCAGTGAATGCATTCGGTAGCTGATTTGCTATATTTTGCAAATGAAGTATCTTTTGAACTTCTTGTTCACATTATTTTGTACAGGGATCAAAATTCAATAATGATAATGCATTCCAAGTTATATCTTTATCCAGCTATTTAATTTCTCCCCTTAATGGTGGGAACATAGTCTCATCAAAATGACAGTTGGCAAATCGTTTCGTAAATGAATCACCTGTGAAGGGTTCAAGATATTTAATTATTGATGGGGACTCAAACCCAATATATATTCCCAGCCTCCTTTGAGGACCCATCTTTGTATGTTGTGGAGGATAAATTGGATCATATACCGCATAACAAAAAATTCTTAGATGGGAAATATTTGGCTCATGACCAAAAACCAATTGTAATGGGGAGAGTTTATGATATGATGTTGGCCTAATGCGAATAAGTGCTGTTGCATGTAAAATAGCATGCCCCAAACAGAAACAGAAAGTTTTGTTCGCATGAGCAATGGTCTTGCAATTAACTGGAGGCGTTTAATAAATGATTCAACAAGACCATTCTGAGTATGAACATGGGGAACATGATGTTCAGTATTTATCCCAAGTGACATACAATAATCATTAAATGTTTGGGATGTAAATTCACCAGCATTGTCAAGACGAATAGTCTTGATTGTATGATCCAGAAATTGTGCTCTTAATCTAATAGTTTGAGCAAGTAATCTGGCAAACGCCGGGTTGCGAGTTGATAATAAGCACACATGAGATCATCTTGTAGATGCATCTATTAAAACCATAAAATATCTAAATGGTCCACTTGGTGGGTGAATAGGCCCACAAATATCTCCTTGAATACATTCTAAAAACCTTGGAGATTCAATCCCAATTTTAGCTGATGATGGTTTAATGACCAATTTGCCTTGAGAACAAGCAGCACACGAGAATTTCTTAAATTGAAGAATCTTCTGGTTCTTTAATGGATGACCATGTGAATTCTCAATAATTCTTCACATCATTATTGATCCAGGATGCACTACAAGAAATAGGGTTATTTTTGACCGAATTAAGGTCGACCGAACATTTTTGCTCGGAATTAGTCTATGTTCGACGGAACTTTTAGTCAGTCATAATTTCCTCGATAATAGTACAACATCGACGGATGTCCGTCGACATTAGGATACGGATATGGCACGAAATTTTCCCTCCAGCGCGAATGAAAACCTCGACAGAATAAACAGTAATTTCGACAGAGTGTCCGTCGAGGATATATTATATAAGGGTCGACTGAAATAGTTGCGACGGAAGTCCGTCGAGAATATGAATATTAAAACCCCAAATCTATCAGTAACGCATCACTTGATCACAAACATTTCTTTCTCTCTCTCTCGACTGGTTCACCTGCTCAATCTCTCCCTCTCTACTCCGCTCCTCCGGCCGGCGCTCCTCCAATAGTCGCCGCTCCTCCCACCTCCGTCCGCCGGCAGCTTAGTTTCAGGTAAGTATTTTGTTTATATCTGTATATATGTATAATATAAAGCCCTAAATTTCTTTCTCTTTCTTTATTTCTAACTCTTTGGCACTCTCTCGTGGTCACCTCAAGCACCTCCTATACACCACACCCCTGCACCTCCGTCTCGGCAGCCCACCTCCTTTGGGCTGGCTCTCTACTATGGTCCTCGATTCTGCAAAGTTTGTCCAATTTAAGGTTATTTTTATCAATTTATTTTAGATTTAAAACCCTAAATTTTTAGATATATGGTTATGCATAAATTTGGGTATAAGTTTCTATCAATTAATTATTAATTTGGATTTTAGAAATATTGTGTTGAAATTAGGCGTTTTTATCTTGCTGAAATTAGGATTACCTTTGAAGTGTTGTTGAAATTGGGATTATTTTTTATTGTTTGCAATAATTAGAACTTCATTCTCCTGCAGTCAAGTGTTGGTCCATTAATGTTACTGGATGCCTATTTGCCTTTTTGCTGTTATATGATTTGGTTCAATTTGGTTCATGTTCATTTTCTGTCTTTTTCTCAGCATATCCATTTTCTACCTTGTGAATTGCATTATGTGAATCAACTGAAGACTTGTCTTATTTGAGTGTTAAATTATTTCTGACAGAATTTTCGACGAAATTCCGTGGAAGTTATAGATGGTATTAAATAAATCAATGCATAACTATAAAAGATAATTAGGACTTAGTTTGACACTAAAATAAAATAAAAAAACACAATAAATTATACAAAATAAATAATATAATACAAAATATATTAATTAACTAAAATAAATTAATTAATTAAGGTAAATTAAATTAATAATATAATAAAAATTAATTAAATAAATAAAATAAAGTAAAATAAAATAAAATAATTAATTAAGGTAAATTAAATTAAATAATATTATTCAAAATAAATAAAATTAAATAAATTAAATAATATAAAATAATTCAAATTAATTAATTAATTTAAATTAAATAATATAATACAAAATAAATAAATAATAAAATAAAATAATTAATTAAGATATATTAAATTAAATAATATTATGCAAAATAAATAAAATTAAATAAATTAAAATAACTAAAATAAATTAATTAATTACTTTAAATTATATTAATTAATATAATACAAAATAAATAAAAATAAATAATATAAAATAAATAAAATAAAATAATTAATTAATTTAAATTAAATGAAATAATATAATACATAATAAATAAATTAACTAAAATAAATAAAATAATTAAGGTAAATTAAATTAAATAATATTATATAAAATAATTAATTAAGCACTTCCTTTTATGCGGGAGTTTGATATAGCGATTCTTAAATAGTAATCAGCAGTTCAACCTGCCTCGATTATTAATTAAAAAAAATAAGTAGTTTCATTTTGTCTTTATACTCGAATAATAAATTTAATTGAATTATTGAAGATATTCCTCACTGTTCCATCATAACAGATGTCAACATATGGAAGAAGTGTCATTAAGTTGTTGAACAAAGTTATAGGTTAAGAACCCTCTAGATGAATGACGATCACTTCTTTCTATTAGAATGAATCATTGCACGATATAGGTCCAATCCGTATGATAGATAGGCGACACCACCCAAATTCCTCGATAGGTATTTGGACCGGTGAGAAGTCGCTCATGGCATGGATTGACCCATATCAGGCAATGATTCATTCATAGTAGAGAAGTGATCATTCGTTCATCTAGAGGGTTGCTTAACTTGGAACTTTGTTCAATAGCTTAATGGAACTCATTCGGGATGTTGTCATTTGTTATGGTGGAACATTGAGGAATGTCCGCAGTAATTCAATTAACTTTATTAATAGAGTATAGGACATAAACAGGAACTACGACCCTTTTTTTTTGTCCGACATCGCCAAAGAAATCTGGTTGAGTACTATTAATGCGAATCGCAACTAATATAAAACTTAGATTGACTTTTCTCCTAGTACTATTACAACTGCAACTGCTATGAAACTTAGAAACCCGTTTGATAATTGTGTTTATAGGAGTGGATGTCGAACAGTAATCTCTATAAATTCCAAATAACAATTCTCATAAACTAATTAAGTACCACTTACTTAGTTTATCATTGGCAAAATAAACTAAGTAGCATTTGCTTAGTTTGCCACAATTTTCAATAAACTCAATAATACTCCCCCTTTGCTCTTCAATACACTCATAAATATAAATATATATATATATATATATATATGTGTGTGTGTGTGTGTGTGTGTGTGTGTGTGTGTGTGTAATATACTTTGAAACTTAGAAACCCGTTTGACATTCACTCAGTAGGAGTGAATGCCGATTAGTCCCCAGTTTGGGACTGTCACTGGATGTTATGTCTCTCACTTAGGTCGGTGCCAATTCACAAGGTGCGTACGTGTTTATAATATTTTGTGGATTTTTCAGCTAATGTCTCTACATATGTTCTTCGAGTGCATACTTAGACTAAGTTTTCTTGGTCTATTTCGTGTACTTGGAGACCATGGGGAGGTGATGTTTGAATTTTCTTAAAATATTATAAACACGCACCTCAATGAATGGCACTAATGAGAGACGATCCAGAACGAGGTAGAAGCCTAACCCCTATAGAGTGAAGATATATACTAGGTAAACTAAATACATGCATATATATTCTAATTGGGTATTTTCTTCAATTAAAGATGTCAGCTGATCGGAGTTGGATGTACCGTAGGATACCAATTGATGGGAGGGATTAGTTGATGCGTCTTCGTGAAGGGTGTCCAATTTTATGAACAAAGCAATAGAACATGTTGATGATCCGAACGGAAAGATGAGATGCCCGTGTTTCAAGTGTAAGAACATGATATGGAAGACTACCGAATAAGTTAAATTTGACTTATATTCACATGGGTTTATGGATGGGTATTCGGTATGGATTCATCACGGGGAATCAGCTGAGTTTAGAGAACGGACAGATAGTACTGTAGACCAATCGGATCACGGAGATTCGCAAGCAGATAACTATGACGTCGTGCAAATGTTGGTTGATGCGTATGGCCCTACCAATATTGATCATTAAAATGAGCATCGTCAAAGCAAAGGCTCAAAAAAAGCAAAATGATTCAAAGAATGCTTTCTACAAGTTGCTAACTGAATCGGGTGTTCTATTGTATCCTGGAAATGACAAGCACACCAGGCTTTCTGCAGTTACTAAGCTTTTATATTTCAAGAATGAGCATAACTGTAGTGAGAGAGGATTCAATGATTTACTTGATATTCTCAGCGAGTTCTTACCCATGGATAATACGTTGCCCGTGAATTACTATGAGGTGAAGAAGATGGTTAAGGGTTGAATCTCTGGGTATGAGAAGATTGATGTCAGTGGCGAGGATTGCATGTTATATTATGGGGAGGACAAAGATAAGGTGCAGTGTGATATCTGCAACTCGCCAAGGTACAAGATCACAAAATGTGGGGGGAAGGAGAAACATGTTCCAAAGAAGATTTTACGGTATTTTACTCTTGCGCCGAGGTTGCAGCGGCTATTCATGTCTCACAAGACACCGCCAAAGATATGAGTTGGCATAGAACAAGGGATGTCGTGCCTGGTCAGCTGACTCACCCAGCAGATGGAGATGAATGGAAGAATTTTGATGCCAATTTTCCACAATTTGTCAAAGAAGTTAAGAATGTCAGGCTTGGCATGGCTACAGATGGATTCTGTCCATTTAATAATTTTAGTCAGCCTTATTCTGTTTGGCCAGTGATTATGGTAGCTTACAATCTTCCACCATCAATGTGGATGAGGGATCCGTATGTTTTCTTGAACTTACTTATACCGGGGGATAAAAGTCCTACAAAAGACATTAACGTGTACCTCAGGCCGTTAGTCGATGAACTTAAGATGCTTTGGGAAACAGGTGTTCAGACTTTTGATAAATCTGTCGGGCAGAATTTTGTGATGAAGGCAGCCTTGTTGTGGACTATCACTGACTTTTCGGCACTTGGGATGATTAGTGGTTGGTCAACTCATGGCAAGTTGTCATGTCCAGTCTGCATGGGGGATGTGCAAGGCACTCAACTACGTCATGGTCAAAAAACTAGTTTTTTTTGGAGCTGTTTGTAGATTCTTGCCTATTGAGCACAGTTATAGAAAGATGTCTACACAATTCAACAGAAAGACAGAGAAGAAAGGGGTTGTTGGTCGCTTTTGGGCAAACATATTGTATATTAATGGTTAAATGATCTAACATTTTCACCCCCTGGGAAGGAGCATGGTACGTTGAGAGCTATAGGATATGGGAAAAGTCATAATTGGACTCACTCGCCAATTTAGTTTGAGTTTCCATACTGGGTCACACTAGCACTTCGTCATTGTATAGATGTTATGTATACAGAAAAGAATGTATTTGAGAACTTTTTTTACACCGTACTAGATACAAGTGGTAAAACAAAAGACAATGATAAAGCACGTAAAGACATGGAGGAAATGAATATCTGGCGGGAATTTTGGCTCCGACCTAACAACACAAAACCAAATGCTCCATTTTGTCTTACCAAGAAACAGGTTGAAAACATTTGCAAGTGGCTTAGGGCATTGAAGCTCCTAGATGGATATGCTTCTAACATATCTCGTTGTACTAAGGTTGAGCAGTTGAAAATTACTGGGTTCAAAAGTCACGACTGTCATGTATTTATGCAGAAGTTGATGCCAATTGCATTTCGTGAGGTGTTACCCAGGAATATTAATGATACTTTTACCGCACTTTCAAATTTCTTTTAGGATATTTGCTCAACTGTTATAAGGTATAGTGATGTAGAGCAGATGGAGAAAAACATAGTGTTGACAATGTGCAAGCTCGAAATGATTTTACCACCGGGGTTCTTTGACAGCATGGAACATTTGTCTATTCATTTGCCATATGAACTTAAGCTTGGAGGGCTGGTGCAATATCGATGAATGTATCCATTTGAGAGGTAATATCACATACATTGTGCAATATTCGTCATCTTTATATTTAATTTATTAGGTAATATATATCATATACTTTCATATTTCAGGTATATGCGTCGATTAAAGCAGAAATTTAAAAACAAAACGCGCGTAGAGGGTTCTATTGCTGAACGCTATACAGAGGAAGAACTTGTGAACTTCTGCTCGTTGTACTTTGACGATGTAGTAGCAACAAAGCATAACCGTCTAGGTTGGAATGAGGTCAGGGATCCATCTGGTCGTGTTGATGATGAGTTGGTTGTATTCACTTATCCAGCTAAACCATTTGGACATGAGACGAAGACTTACCTAACCGATAAAGATTTAAAGATTGTCTCTACATACGTGCTTCTAAATATGCCTGAAGTATCATCGTACATCAAGTATGTATTATTACAAGTTGAAAATGATTTATCTATCCTTAATCAAGAATTAATTAATTGCCATATTATTGTACGCAGTTCATTCGAATTGGAAGCGCATGCTTCTAACCCGGGGTTGATAGAATCACAGATGGAATCATTCACTAATGCAAATTTTCACCAGTGGCTTAAGAGAAGGGTCGAAGAAGAGAACGCGTATGATCGTTTTAGAGATGTCATTTTAGGCCCGTACAAACTTATTAGTTCATTTCCAGGTTGTATCGTGAATAGGTATAGATTCAAGGTTGATGACTTGAATGACTTGACATCAGTCAACTCCGGCGTAGTCATGTTGGGAAGTTGTTATGGAGATTCTGAATCTAATTACTATGGAAGATTAACGAAAGTGGTTGATCTCAATTATCCAAGGGCTAAAAAGGTCGTTACATTTAAGTGTCGCTAGTTTGATACTGCAAAGGGTGTTAAAGTTGATCGTAATAGAATCGTCACAGTAGATATAAAATATGTTTTACAGTCTGATGATGTATTTGTGTTAGCCAACCAAGCAACTCAAGTGTAATACGCCCCTAATGTCGTTCAAAGTAGAACCCCCTGGTATACAGTTGTGACAACGAAGACTCGGCCATTTGATGGTACTAATTTGTCTAGAACGGATGACCCGTTGCAAGAACAAGTTAGCAATCCCAGCCACGTTGTGGTATATGATGATGATGTGTTGGGTGATGATGTCGTTGATATACTCGATGTTGACGAAGTGGAGGAAGATGTGGTTGTTAGTCCGTATGTGATGGTAGAAGATGATATTGAAGAAGAAATTGATACAGAAGAGGAAGAGACATAATTAGAGGATGCAAATGATTTTGATTCTGACGGGTTTGACGACGTACTACTTCTTCACTAATTGGTATTTTGTAAATACTATACAACTAAAATCAATCATTATATATATAAAATCAATCATTTGATGGCCATTTGATCGTTCATCGTATCTATGTCTATTATTTTAGTAGTACAACTATATATGCCTCGACATAGCTGTGGAGGTGGCCGTGGTGGCGGCGGCCGCTAAGTGATTTGACTCCCGTGGAGGGTCGTCTTCAGATGCTAGTGAGTTGATTTCTTTTTTGGCTCAGTAACATTATTTTCATAACTATATTATACATTCATTTACTATTTTTGGACAATGTCATAACTATATTGTGACGCCCCCAAAATAGGTATACACAACACCCATTCTGAGTCGCCAAATACATGGTACAAAAAGCAAACTACAACTTCAATAATACAAATGTCGTGTGAAATACGACAATATATACTGTGAGTTTAAATATAATATTGTCTTCTAGACAATATCTATACTCAAATAAATCCTCATCATAATTATTGATTCATTATTTTACAAAAATGGTGAGGACTACTAAACAACTCTCTCTAGAACCTTCATTCCATACCCCGACTAGTACTCGCTACATTCTCGCCTCCCCGAGAAGAAAAAAATGGAACAACAAGGAAAAGGGTGAGCTCAACTAGCCCAAGAAAAGAATATTATGACTAAGATAATATACAACAAATTATCGTTAGTCTTCAACAGGAAAAATCGATAGAATACAATAGATAACAAGTTTCGGATCAATATTCGCAAATGGAAATAATAATTCATAAGAGATTACGTAGAGAATGAAATCTACTATAATCTATGAATTTAACAAATCCATCATCAATATTTTATCCTCAGAAAATCAATCAATATGCATCCGAATCAAATATTCATCTTTGCACTACGTGCCGAAGAAGATATTCATCACCGGGTCATGTTCATTTAAACACTGCTCATCTTTGCACTACAGTGCCAAAGATATTAATCAATCGGTCCACATGTTCATCTCAACACTGCTCATCTTTTGCACTACAAAAGCCAAAGATATTCTTCAGAATCATTCATCTTGCACTACAGCCAAAGATATTCAATAATATCATCATTTAAGACCGAGGATGATGAAAAATATTTTTTAAGAAACGAATCCAAAGGAAACAAAATGACAAGGATTAAGGATTAAGGATTCGTACTTGGTTTTATCCACATCCAAAATACCTCAAAAATAATCACAGGTGGTGTAAAATTCAAGAATGATCAAAACATGGATACAATCAAAGCTAGTATCCGAATAGATATTTTGGACAAAAAGAAGAAATTTTATTTTTCTATGAATAGTGGCCAGATATCGTGAATAGTGGTCAGATATCGTGAATAGTCAAGATACGTGAATAGTAACTCCAGACACCAAAAGATAGAAATTCCACAAAAATCTTCACGCTTCATGAATAGTACTCAAATAAGAACTCGTGAATAAGAACTCATGAATAGTAACTCGTGAATAGTAACTCATGAATAAGAACCCATGAATAGTAACCCCGACATGAAAAAAGTTCCAAATTTGATAAAAACTTCAGATCAACATTTCAAAGATAATGATATTGAAGAAATAATATCATTACTTTAAAAAATAATATCCCTTACCTCGAAAGATCGGATTTAAAAATTGAACACCTGGATATAAAGCTATGACTTGGACTTGCACCGTATAGCAATACTCAAAGTATACTCAAAATACTCACAAGAATACGCCGATAATATAGAGAGAAAACTTCAGCTTACGGTGTGATTTTCAATTCTAACCCAAGCACCCTATTTATAGAAAATTCGCTTAAAACACCAAAAGCGAAAAAATTAATAAATTAATAATATAATTATATTATTTTCTACACATGTCTAGAATCTGATTTCAGCCATCAAACACATGCCACCTTCTAGAAAAAAATAAGAAAAACGTTTTTCTAATTTTAAATATTTTAAACTTCCAAAAATCAATTATTTTGAGAGCTTCTAACTTCAATAATTCATAATAAATAGCCCTTTCATCGAAAATTCGAATCTCGTGATTTTTATAGGAAATTCAATTCTCTACAACTTTGCGTAAGAAAGTTTTCCAAATTCCAAATAAAATTGACCAAAAATCCACAACCAAGGCGATTTTACAAAGTTATAATCAAATTTCAAATCAATAAATGGGGTCCACCGACATGTTTAACATGTTTTAAACATTTATTGCAACAAAAATACTCTTCCTCCTCAGATACTCATATATCCCACATTCGTTGTAAAAATATCACCGTTAATATATTATTAAAATAATATATTTAAATGAATTATTTTATCGTAAAAAGATAAAATATTAATTTTCAACAATTGTCATTTTAAAAATTTTCTCCATCTATATCCACATAAAATCAATATTTTCCTCATCATATAAATCAATAATTAATTATTCACAAATAATATTATAAAATCACAATATTGACAACCAGTGGCCTCCTGGAAAGAGGGGCTTTCCAATAAGAATTTCTTCTTCAAGCGCAAGCAATTAGGTGACAAACCTCTCCTTAGATGTAACTTTCTAGACATTGCCAATAATGTTATCTAATAATATTATTCGGATAATATGAATTATTGCTTCGATAATGAAAGATATCACAGAATGATGAATTATTGAACAACAAAGAATATAAAATATCAACGCAAAGAATTATTAACTCAATAAAATCTTCGAATAAAGAATTATCGTAACCATTATTGAGTAGTGCCTTCCTACGTAAGAATCAATAATTGGTGAAATACCGAAAGTCTACTTGCTTCAACAACGCCAGATTAGTGTGTTTTAACCCACCGGGTATTCCAACAAGATAATTGTGAATAACTACGCCGTGCTTATTTAAAAACAACTTATATTTGTCGCTTTCTTCATCCAATCACTTTCCGTTATGGGCCCACACACGGTCATACGTCAGCATTTAATATTCCCTTGACATGACGAATATTCCACGACCAAACGAATATTCCCCGACGATAATGAATATTTTATAACCACTTGCTTAATTTGAAATATTTGCATATTTAACCCTTAACTATCCACATTAATCAAATCAACCCTTACTATTTCAAAATAATAAATAAAGGAAATTCCTTTTATTTAAAAAAATTTCGGTCTTACATATATATATTAACATACGATGCTAGACGCTTCGCTGTCATGAGGCCTTTAACCTTGGTCGATTAGTCGCCCATCTAAGAAAGGCTCGACACGCCTCTATTTGATGTCTCATTGCCTCATGTAGGTTTCAACTATAATATATCACTTATGTTCAATTAGAATGATATTATCATGTGATTAATAAATTAAAATGTTCTTAATAAATTTTGTATTCTAGTATTATGGATCATGTCGCTAAGGCGACCGTACACGCCATCTGTGTGAGACCCCGAATTTTAAGAAATAAAAGTATTCAATTTTTCTATTTTGGTAAATAGTTAAATTGATAAATGTTTAAAGTTAAGGGTGATATGTGAAAATTTTTCAAAGTAAGCAAGTTGTCATAAAATAATTGGTAGTAAAAGTACAGTAATACGTGTGGTTGCATAGTAGCACACGATATTAATTATTGATGCTTATGTGAGAAGTCACTCAGTTTTATTCAATTATTGTCACAATATGATATATTATTAAATCAATAATTGAGACGGCAAAGTTATTCATATTATTATTTGCAATATTGACAATGTCTAGAAGTTCTGTCAAGGAGAGGTTAGATATTCTAATTGTGCGGCAATAAGGAGAAATCCTTATCGGAAAGCCCCATCTTTCCTGGGAACGACCTGGTTGTTAAATATTGCGAGTTATAATATTAATGATGAATAAGTTCGTGTTGATTAAAGATGAAATTGATAGTTCCATTGTGTTGGGATTATTAGTGTTAGTGGAAACTGACATTTATTTTGATAATAATTGATGTCTGAAAGTTATATTGACCAATCGGGTAATTAATCGGATAAATGAGCAATTAATTGTTATTAATTCACATGATTATAACTATTTGTTCACATGTGTGTACTATTGAATCACATTCATTTACTATTAGGGGAGTTGGTGCAAGTTTGATAATACTTGCACGATTAAGTTAAAAATAGAGGTATAGATGAAGGTACTATACTATAATTAATTTTTTCACATGTTTAGAACTATTGATTCACATGATTTACTATTAGTGGAGGTGGTGCAAGTTTGATAATACTTGTATGATTAAAAATGAAGGAAAAGATGAAGGTATTGTACTATAATATTTTGAGCCCCAAAAAGTGTAATTATTGAAACTATATTTTCCAATAAATAGAAGCTCATCCTTCCTTCATTTCTCACCAATTCACTAAAGCTTTAGAGCAATTATTATAGAGAGAAATTATAGAGAGAAAGAAGAATAGAAGTTTTGTGAGACCCCAAATTTTATGAATAAAGATTTAAATTTCTCAAAATATTTTTTTTAATATTATAGTGTGGATTTGATATAATGTTATAGTTGTGGGTAATATTTATAAATTTTCAAAAGTATGCAAGTTGTTATATAATATTCGATTGGTCGGGGAATATTCGTTTTAACAGGGAATATTTGTACGACGACACAATCATTGTTGGACCCCACAACGGAAGTATTGTCGTAGTTAGAAAATGACAAATATATCTTTTTATAAAAATAACGGCGAAAGTGTTACCGTTAAAACTGTTGAACTACCCTGTAGTAAAAGTACAGTAATACGCGTGGTTGCATAGTAGCACATGATATTGATTATTGATGCTTACGTAAGAAGTCACTCAGTTATGCTCAATTATTGCTACAGTAATTGCTGCATCATATCTCTCATATTATTGATTCAATTATTGTCATAGTATCATCTGTATAATATGTTATATTATTAAATCAATAATTGAGACAGCAAAGTTATTCATATTATTATTTGCAATATTGACAATGTCTAGAAGTTCTGTCAAGGAGAGGTTTGGTCACCTAATTGCACGCCAATAAGGAGAAATCCTTATCGGAAAGCCCCCTCTTTCCTGGGAACGACCTGGTTGTTAAACATTATGAATTATAATATTAATGATAAATAAGTTCGTGTTGATTAAAGATGAAATTGATAGTTCCATTGTGCTAGAATTATTAGTGTTAGTTAAAATCGACATTTATTTCGATAATAATTGATGTCTGGAAGTTATATTGACCAATCGGGTAATTAATCAGATAAATGAGCAATTAATTTCTATTAATCCACATGCATATAAATATTGGTTCACATGTGTGTACTATTGATTCACATTCATGTACTATTAGGGGAGTTGGTGCAAGATTGATAATACTTGCATGACTAAATCAAAAATGGAGGTATAGTTGAAGGTACTATACTGTATTTAGTTTTTTCACATGATTATACTATTGAGTCACATGAATGAACTATTAATTCACATGATTTACTATTAGGGGAGGTGGTGTAAGTTTGATAATACTTGCAGGGCTAAATTAAAAATGAAGAAAAAGAGGAAGGTATTATACTGTAATATTTCGAGCCCCAAAATGTGCAATTATTGAAATTATATTTTCATATAAATAGAAGCTCATTCTTCCTTCATTTCTCACCAATTCACTAAAGCTATAGAGCATTTATTATAAAGAAAAATTATAGAGAGAAAGAAGAAGAGAATTCTACTACCTCACTATTCCAGTATCCAATTTCTTCTAAGGTAAGGGATATTATTCTTTTGTATTCATGAAGAGAGTTATTTTCTTTCAATACTCGTAAGGGTTGTTATTCCATTCTTTATTATTATGTTGGAATAACCTGTCTATGCGAAGTACCGCATACATGGTGAAATTCTTCTACTATTTCATTCTTTATAATTCTGTTGGAATAACCTATCTGTGCAGTCTATCGCATGCCTGGTGAATTCTGTTGTTATTCCATTTTTTATTATTCTGTTGGAATATCCTATCTGTGCGGATTACGCATGACCTGGTTCCGTTCTTTATTATTGTGTTGGAATATCCCGTCTGTGCGGATTACGCTTGACCTGGTTCCGTTCTTTATTATTCTGTTAGAATATCATGTCTGTGCGGATTATGCATGACCTGGTTCTATTCTTTATTATTCTGTTGGAATAACTTGTCTATGTGGATTACCGCATGCATGGTGAATGATCCTTTGTATTCATTCCTTATTAAATTGTGAAAATGATCTGTCTACGTGGATTACCGCATGGCGGGTGAAAATCCATTTGTAGTTTCGTATATTCTATTATACTCATCTGGGATATCATTTCTTTTGTACTCGTCATGAAATATCGTTTTCTTTGGTATTTTTCTATTACAAGTTACTATTCACTCTAGTATTATTCACTCGGGTATTCGGGGTACTTTTCGTGTCAGAGTACTATTCACCAGTTACTATTCACAGGTTACTATTCACCCAAATTACTATTCACTCAAATATTATCCACTCGGGTATTCGGGACACTTTTCATGTCGGGGTACTATTCACGGGGTACTATTCCCGAAGTACTATTCACAGGGTACTATTTACCCGAAAAATATATTTCTTTTCTGTCCAAATTATTTTTGGTACGTGAATATTATTCTTGAATTTTACTCTACAAAGCGGTATCATGTTGATAATTTGGACGTTATTGATTTCTGGATAAATTAAATTATAAACTTTAAAAATTTATCCTTTACTTTCTTTTAATTGAATTCTTATATCATTGTCATCATCCTCAAGTTTATATTGTGATGAAAGTCATCTTTGGCTTACGTGCATAGATGGACTGTTGATTGGTATGATTATGACCAGGGATAATTCGGTATAGTCATGACCATTGATGATTACACGAATAATTCTTGGCCCGTAGTGCAAGGATAATTTGTGGATGTGATATTAATGAATATTCTTGGCCCGTAGTGCAGGGATGATTCGATGATGTGATCTATTTATTAAGCTGAATCCCAGCAATAAAGTTAATGATAAACTTTTTAAATCATAGAAGATAGTAGACATCATACTCTACTTGACTCTTCTAATGGATTGTTTGTTCCGCTGCAGTTAAACTTGTTGTCTATTATATTCTATCAGTTTAACATTGTTGAAGGCTAATGATAACTTATTCTGCATTATCTTAGTCATAATATTTCTTACTGGGCTAGTTGAGCTCACCCTTTTACTTCCATTGTTCTCTTCGTGAAATGAGAACGTAAAAAACTAGTCGGGAACCGGAGTGATGGCCCCGAGATGGTGTTATAGTAGTCCTCACTATTCTATAAAATAGTGTGCCAATAAATGTAATGAGGAATCCATTTGAGTTTGGATATTATCAGAAAGACAATATTCGTAAAAACTCTCATTTCATATTGTATAATTAAGTTTGTATTTATATTCTGTACCATGTATTTAGCGACCCAAGATGGGTGATGTATACCTATTTTGGGGGCGTCATAGTTGGCATCAAAGCTTAGAGATATAATCCCTGGCTGAGATGTGAGACAAGAACTAGGAGGGGAGAGACGGGGAATTCCTTCGCTAGTATGACCTACCTAAGTTTATTTGATATTTAATTAGTCGGTCAGAGTATAGGGATAATATGTGGCATAGATGGACTTGGTATGATGAAAGTCATCTTTAGCTTACGTGCATAGATGGACTTGGTATGATTATGACCAGGGATTATTCAGTATAATCATGACCGTAATGTGACGAATGATGCGGTGAAAGTCATCATTAGCCTGTAGTTCATTGATGGACAGTTGTGGGTATAATTATGACCAGGGATTATTCGGTATAATCATGACCATTGATGATTACATGAATATCCTTGGTCGTGGTGCATGGATGATTCGATTTTATTTATTAAGCTGAGTCTCAGCAATAAAGTTGATGGAAAACTTTTTAAATCATAGAAGGTAGATTTTATGCTCTATTTGACTCTTCTAATGGATTGCTTATTCCGCTGCAGTTGTTGATCTAAAACTTGTTGTCTATTATATTCTATCAGTTGTTATACTATTGAAGGCTAAGGATAATTTATTCTACATTATCTTAGTCATAATATTTCTTACTGGGCTAGTTGAGCTCACCCTTTCTTTCATTGTTTTCTTCAGACAATGAGAATATAGCTGAGACGAGTCGGGGAATGGAGTGATGGTCCATGATAAATGGCTTTAGTAGTCCTCACTATTCTATGGAATAATGTGATAATAATTGTAATGAGGACACCATTGAGTGTGGATATTGTCTAGATGACAATATTCTTATTTAAACTCTCAACTATGTTTTATCGTATTTTACACGACTGTTGTATAATTAAGTTGTATTTGAATTTATGTACCATGTATCTGGCGACTCAAGATGGGTGATGTATACCTGTTTTGGGGGTATCCAGTTTCTTTTAAGGTAAGGGATATTATTATTATAGTAAGGGGTATTATTCTTTCGTATTCATGAAGATAGTTATTTTCTTTCAATACTCGTAAGGGTTATTATTTTTTATTCTGAAGAGATATTATTTTTTGTATTCGTATGAATATTATTATCGTTCAATATTCATTATATTCATTTAATATTCGTAAGGAATATTATTTTCATTCAATATTCGTAAGGAATATTATTTTCGTTCAACCGTTGTAAGTAAGGGGTATTTGCCAGGGGCAGTTTCATAATTTTTTTGACCCTCAATAATTCTAGAAAAATTTGAAATGATAATTTGATGAGTTTTCTAGATTGTGTCCAAAAATGGCGATTTTTGGATGTATAGATTAGGAGTTATGAATTTTATGGTAAAAGACTATTTTAAAAGTAAACCCTTATAACTCATTGTGGTTAACTCTAAAATTGGTGAAATTTTTATTGGGAGTATATCTATATAACAGCAGTATACCCTATAAATTTCGGAAGTTTTGGACAAAAGTACAGTTTTTGATAAATGTCTAAATATTCGACAGTTTTAGTCATATAAAAAATAGTAAATGAATTTTAAAAATTTTGAGAAAAATATATGTTCAATATGAGACTATATTCTGTTAAATTCTAGAAAAGAAAATTTGTTAGTACTGATTTGGTATTTTTCATGAAAATAGACTAGTTATGAGTAAATGAATTAAATATGTTATGTGAAGTAAGAAAATTGGAAAATAGGATTTTATGGCTTGAGAATCCTATATAAGGTATATGTAGATTTTTTATGAGAGTTTTGGTTATTGGTGATGAAATCTTATGAGTTTAACATTTTAGGATGATTAAATGCATTAATTAGTAAAGTGTAAACAATTAAAATAAATTGTTTATAAGTTTAAGAAATGATTAAAATATTGTGGTAATATTAATAATATTAGATTATGTGATTATTAAGTGATTTATAACATTTGGATTAAGGTGTTATAAATATTGATATGGATTTTATTGTGAAACTTTATCTTTTCATGTCGGGGTTACTATTCACGTATACGACACTATTCACATATACGGCACTATTCATGTATATGGTACTATTTGCGTATATGACATTATTTATGTATATGGTACTATGTACGAATACGAAGTACTATTTACGAGTTACTATTCATGAGTTACTATTCACGAGTTACTATTCATAAGTTACTATTCACGGGGTACTATTTACCCGAACAATATATTTCTTTTCTGTCCAAATTATTTTTGGTACATGAATATTATTCTTGAATTTTACTCCACAAAGCAGTATCATGTTGACAATTTGGATATTTTTAAACTCTGGATAAATTTAAAGTCTTTAATATTTATCCTTTATTTCGTTTGATTAATGCTTATATCATTGTCATCATCCTCATGCTTATATTGTGATGAAATTCATCTTTGGCTTACGTGCATAGATGGACTGTTGATTATTGGTTTTACAGTTGTATATCTTTGCTTACGTCAAAGATTTAATTGTTGATTATTGGTTTTATAGTTGTATATCTTTGGCTTACGTGCAAAGATGGACTCGTTGATTATTAGTTTTACAGTTTGTATATCTTTGGCTTACGTGCAAAGATGGATCGTTGATTATTGGTTTTACAAAGAGTATATCTTTGGCTTAAGTGCTAAGATGAATCGTTGATTGATATCTTTGGTCGTAGTGCAAAGATGAATCTGTTAATTGATAGCTTTGGCCTGTGGTGCAAAGATGGGCGGTGTATGACATGATCATGACCACTTGTGATACTAATGAATATCCTGGGTCGTAGTGCAGGGATAATTTGATGATGTGATTGGCAAGATCATGACCATTAGTTAACAGTTGAATGTCTTTGGCCGTAGTGTACTGACAGGCAATTGATTGGTATGATCATGACCATTGGTTTTATAGTTGAATATCTTTGGCCAGTAGTGCAAACATAGACAACTGATTGATATGATCATTGTTATTACATTTGAATATCTTTAGCCTTTGGGGTAAGGATATTGAGTAAACGTTCTATTAAGCCTTTATGGAAAGGAAAAACTGTTGATTTACATGATTATAAATATTAATTGTGGATTTAACTATAATCTTTGGTGGTTCAGGTGAAGACAGGTGATGATAGTTCTTTTTATCTTGGGTATAACAAAGAACTGTTAATGAGTATTACAGGAATGAAATATTAACGATGGACTTTTAATCTAGAAGAAATAGTAGACATTATGTTCTACTTGACTCTTCTAATAGATTGCTTATTCCGCTGCAGTTAAACTTGATGTTTATTGTATTTTATCAGTTTAACACTGTTGAAGACTAAGGATAATTTATTCTACATTATCTTAGTCATAATATTTCTTACTGGGCTAGTTGAGCTCACCCTTTTCTTCCACTGTTCTCTTCAGGAAATGAGAATATAGCTGGGACGAGTCAGGAAATGGAGTGATTGTAAAATCCCAAATTTTACGAATAAAGATTTAATTTTCTCGAAATATTTTTTTGAATATTATGGTGAGGATTTGATATAATGGTATAATTGTGGGTAGTATTTATAAATTTTGCAAAGTATGCAAGTTGTTGTATTATATTCGATTGGTCGAGGAATATTCATTTTAGCAGGGAATATTCGTACAACGGTGCAATCATTGGTAGACCCCACAACAGAATTATTGTCGGATTGAGAAAACGAAAAAAATATTTTTATGAAAATAACGGCGGAAGTTTTACCGTTAATACTGTTGAACTACTCGGTAGTAAAAGTACAGTAATACGCGTGGTTGCATAATAACACATGGTATTGATTATTGATGCTTACGTGAGAAATCACTCAATTATACTCAATTATTGCTACAGTAATTGTTGCATCATATCTCTCATATTATTGATTCGATTATTGTCACAGTATCATTTGCATTATATGTTATATTATTAAATCAATAATTGAGACGACAAAGTTGTTCATATTATTAAATTGCAATATTTACAATGTCTAGAAGTTCTGTCAATGAGAGGTTTGGTCACCTAATTGCGCGCTAATAGGGAGAAATCCTTATTGGAAAGCCCCTCTTTCCTGGGAACAACCTGGTTGTTAAATATTGTGAGTTATAATATTAATGATGAATAAGCTTGTGTTGATTAAAGATGAATTTGATAGTTTCATTGTGTTGGGATTATTTGTGTTAGTAGAAATCGACATCTATTCCGATGGTAATTAATGTCTGGAGGTTATATTGTTCAATCAGGTATTCGGGACACTTTTTTTCTGTCGGAGTACTATTCATGAGTTACTATTCACGGGTTACTATTCACGGGGTACTATTCACCCGAACAATATATTTCTTTTCGGTCCAAATTATTTTTGGGTACAATATTATTCCATGAGGAGTTGTGCTAATTTTCAGACCGTTGGTTGAATTTATTATAGTAAATCAATATGGATCGTTGGTTTAAAGTTTTAATAGTGAATTAGTATTGATCGCTGGTTTAAAGTTTTAATAGTGAATCAGTATGGATCGCTGGTTTAAAGTTTTAATAGTGAATCAGTATGGACCGTTGCTTTAAGTTTTAATAGTAAATCAATCTGGACCGTCCATTTAAAAGTAAATCAATCTGGACCGTTCAGGAATTAGTTACTATTCAATCCATTCTTCTATAAATAGAAGATCATTCCTTCATTATTTCTTACGAATTCACTAAAACTCCAGAGAGAGAAATTATAGAGAGAAAGAAGAAGAGTATTCTGCTACTTCACTACTTCTATATCCAGTTTCTTTTACGGTAAGGGGTGTTATTTCTTTTGTATTCATGGAGAGAACTCCTGTTATTCCATTATTTATTATTATGTTGGAATAACCTGTATACGCGGTCTACCCTATACTTGGTGAAATCCTTCTGTTATTACATTCTTTATTATTCTGTTGGAATAACTTGTATACGCGGTCTACCCTATACTTGGTGAAATCCTTCTGTTATTCCATTATTTATTATTCTGTTGGAATAACCTGTATACGCGGGCTACCCTATACTTGGTGAAATTCTTCTGTTATTCCAGTCTTTATTATTCTGTTGGAATATCCTGTCTGTGCGTTTTATGCCGGACCTGGTTCCGTCTTTATTATTCTGTTGGAATATCCTGTCTGTGCATTTTACGCCGGACCTGGTTCCGTCTTTATTATTCTGTTGGAATATCCTGTCTGTGCGTTTTACGCTGGACCTGGTTCCGTATTTATTATTCTGTTGGAATAACCTGCCTGTGCGATCTATCACATGCCTGGTGATTTCTTTTGTTATTCCATTCTTTATTATACTCAGTTGGTTAAAGTTTTGACTTCTATACTCCATGAAATTAGTGGAATATCCTTGATATTTGCGCTTCATCCAGTATCTTTTCATAGAAATATTCTTCTGAGCATTCTTGAATTTTACTCTACAAAGAAGTATCATGTTGACAATTTGGATGTTATTAGTTCCTAGATAAACTAATTCTTGAACTTGATTTATTGAATTCTTATATCATTGTCATCATCCTCATGTTTATATTTTTAAAAGTCATTTATGGCCTGTAGTGCATAGATGGACTTGGTATGATTATGACTAGGGATTATTCGGTATAATCATGACCGTAATGTTACAAATGATGTGGTAAAAGTCTTCATTGGCCCGTAGTGCATTGATGGACAGTTGTTGGCATGAACATGACCATTGATGAATACACGAATATCCTTGGCCCGTAGTGCAGGGATAATTTGTGGTCGTGACCCTAATGAATATCCTTCGCCATAGTGCAAGGATGATGTGGATTATTTATTAAGCTGAGTCTCAGCGATAAAAGTGATGAAAAACTTTTTAAATCATAAAAGATAGTAGACTTTATTCTCTACTTAACTCTTTTAATGGATTGCTTATTTCGCTGCAGTTAAACTTGATGTCTGTTGTATTTTATCAGTTTAACATTGTTGAAGGCTAGTGATAACTTATCCTGCATTATCTTAGTCATAATATTTCTTACTGGGCTAGTTGAGCTCACCCTTTCTTTCACTGTTCTCTTCAGGAAATGAGAACATAGCCGGGACTAGTCGGGAAACGGAGTGATGGTCCGAGATGGTGTATTAGTATTCCTCACTATTCTATAAAATAGTGTGATAATAAATGTAGTGAGGACTCAATTGAGTGTGGATATTGTCTAAATGACAATATTTGTATTAAAACTCACAACTCTTGTTGTATATTTAAGATTGTATTTGTATTCTGTACCATGTATTTGGCGACTCAAGATGGGTGATGTATACCTATTTTGGGGGCGTCACAGTGATGGTCCAGGATAAGTGGCTTTACTAGTCCACACTATTCTGTGAAATAGTGAGATAATAATTGTAATGAGGACTCCATTGAGAGTGGATATTATCTAGAAGGCAATATTCTTGTTTAAAATTTCAGCTATGTTTTGTCGTATATTACTCGACAGTTATATAATTAAGTTTGTATTTGATTTATGTACCATGTATTTGGCGACTCAAAATGGGTGATGTATACCTGTTTTAGGGGCGTCACAATCTACCTAGCGCATCTCCCTACTAGCTGCATGCGATTTAGTCAGTACGCGCGCTACGATGTCGGCTTCATGGTGACAGTGTTGCAGGAGTTTTACGTAAGTCGACTTACATATATTAAATCAAGGTTCATGCATGTTATTTACATATTGTTCAAATAATAAATTATACGTATGTTATGTCTGTTTGATAGAGATACTACAGATATAAGGCCGGCATCACTGAGGTGGATGGTGACGCCATTATCATTGCCCATATCTCGAAGAATTATTCTGGATGGTTGTACGAGATGCGACAGAAGGCAGTCCAGGCGATAGAAGAAACACCTGGGACTACTTTGCGAGATCATCAGCCGCCAAAGATGATTGATGCAGACATGGGTCATGATGTGTACATACCTTGGGATGATCTTTGCATTCAAGACCAAGTCGGAGTAGATGAAGAAGAATCGCTGCAAGTCATGCGAGTTGTACATACTACTTCGGCTCATGATGTTTCGTGAGGTTAAGTCGGTATGTATTTCTCTTTAGTTTAGTTTAATCTTATATTGCAACTATAGTAAATTAAGGTGATCATATTTAATGTAAATGATCTAGCCATGCGAGTAGCTTGGTGACCTCCTACTATGATCGAGTTTCGGGATAGAGTCCATACGCCGAAGGGCTCTACTTCGAGGTCGACGATATCTCCAGAAGCACTAGCTATACGGGTAATACATTTACTATAATTGATATTATTTAGAATAATATTACGTAATTTATATGATGATACCAAGATAACTCACTTGTATATCAAATTACAGGAGCGGTTTGAGAAGCTCCACAACCAGCATGTAGCAGAGTTGCAGGCTACTAGGGGCGATACTGAGACGTTAGATTCCACCGTCCCTCCGCCCGAGATTAGTTTATCTCAGGACGAGGAGATGGCTCTTTGGGTCGCGTCTCGTGATACTCCCACTAAATACTACCTGGCCGGGTATCAAGTCTTTGAGGTTACTGAGGATACTAGCTTTATCTTGACCGCCATGAGGTATAATATTTGTATTTATTTCGTGTTTATGAATAAAGTAAACTTGTAATATTATTCATGTTATATTTATTTTCGTAGGCTCTAGTCGGTCGTCAAGCGTCAAGAGCCCCCTGGGACCATCACATACACTGCACCGGCTTAGATGATGCTTTGTTTCGATGTTATGGTCATGTGTCGGAGAGGTTTGAGACCAATCCACTGTTCCATCGTCAGACCCGCCAGTTAGCTTCTTGCCTCCATCACCTTGCAGCAGACGTTGTATGGTGTGCCACCGCCGAGAGTACGGTATCCTCTCGAGCGATGGGGGACGTCTGTGACGAGATTGTTCGGATATTGGTTACCTTAGTCGAGGACGTTTGGGCGATGTTGAGTCGGCCTTTCATTGCTTTCGGTATATTTCATTTTAAATAAAAATATATATTCTGCATGTTATTTAATTTTCATTTAGTTATCTTTAACTGAATCATATAGATGGACTAATGAGTTACATTATATTGTATCAACAAAGTGACGAAAGCAGCGATGGCGAGATGATGACGATTTTCATACTCAAGGGCGTGGCGTCGGCCTTGCCGATGATCCTCCTCACACCGGGGGCTCTACTTGCTTAACTTAGTTTATATTCTTTTGTAGTTTAAATTCTTTTGTATTAATTTTACATAACTTTTGACGTACATATTGTAGTTTAAACGTTATCATTAATTACTTTGATTTTGTTGCGGTTTGACACTTAGCGTAATGGGATGTTTGTTATAGTTAGTTTAGGTTAATGGGATCTTTTGTAATTTACCTTAGTTTAATTTACTTTGATTAATGCGGTTTTACATTTCATTACTTTGGTTTGTTGCGGTTATGCTAGTAGTAATGGGATGTTTTTGACATTTAGCTTAATTTAGCTTGTGTATGTGATGTTGGGAAAACAAGTACAGGTACAGGTACAGGTACAAGATGTGGGTTAAATCCCTGGATATTACAAAAACAAATAAAATATTTAAAAAAAATAGTAACCTCGACGGAATGATGTTATTCTCGATGGATAACCGTCGAGGTTAAGGTGTTTCCCATTTTCAGCATACTGCCATGTGGCATACATATCCTCGACCGAATTTCCTCGATCGAATATCCTCGACGGACGAGTTATAGAGTCGACGGAATTTCGTCGCGTGAAAGGTGTTTTTCCAATTTTATTAGGCTGCCACGTGGCATGCTTATCATCGACTGAATATCCTCGATAGACACTTTTCATTCGGGGATATATTAACTCCGAATGAATGTTCGGTCGACAATAAGTCCGTCGACTCTAAGTATTTTCGACCGAAGAATCGACTGACTTATTTTCGACGTGCTTATATACGACCGAATATTCCGTCGAAAATGAGGTTACCCTCGACGAAATATCCTTATTAGCGACAGAATATTCCGTCGAAAATAAGCCTTTTTTTTGTATTGATGACCCAACCGGTCATGCCAAATAATAAAATTATTTGGTTCATTGAACTTCTGATTCATTATTTCATTAACTTCAATTGTACTAATACTTGTATATTACAAACCTGAAGATAGAAAGAGTAATTTTTCAAATATTTGTTTTCCAGTAGAGACATTTGATATAATGTAAAGATATTCAATACCATTGTCATTGGCTGTCTCAATATGGTACCCGTTAAGACGTATATCTTTAAAACTTAGCAGATTCCTTCTTGATTTAGTGGAAAACAAAGCATTATCAATAATAAATTTTGTTCCACTAGGAAGCATTATATTAGCTCTTCCGAAGCCTTCAATCAAGTCTGTTGAACCTGATATTGTATTCACATAAGCTTTTATCATTTTTAGATTTGAAAAATATTGCTTATATTAGACTCATATATAGCATGACGCCAATCCATATTTTCTTCATAAAAAGGAATAAATAATAAGTTTATAATAAGACATAATATTAATAACACAAACCAACATAAAATGAACAAAATACATTGGAATTTATTAGCATAAAAGGAACACTCTTAAAAAGGATTAACATAATTTTGAACTAATTATTTTCATTACAAGAAATATTAACTTGCTCATTATTTTGCTCAAAGAAATCTACAACGTCAAGGTGTGTCATATCCATAGGATCAAAATAAATATCATTATTATCTTGATGTGGATGAGAAAAATTTATTTCTGTGTTCTTCTCCTTTCCTTTCAAAGAGGACTGATATAAATCAACAAGATGTTTGGTCGTACGAGCCCAATGTCCTTTCATTCCACATCGATAACAAATATTGTCTTCCTTTCTGGTATCTTTGTTATTTATATTCTTCCCTTTTTCTTGTTTTTCCTCATTCTTTGAAGGTTTGGTATCATGGTTGCGGTAATTAAACCGTCCTCGCCCATGGCCACGACCACGACCACTATTACGACCACGACCATAATTATTATTATGTCTTGTAACATTCACTTCAGGGAATGGAGCTGAACCAGTAGGTCGTGATTCGTGATTTTTCATTAAAAGCTCATTATTTTGTTCAGCCACAAGGAGACATGAAATCAGTTCAGAATATTTCTTAAAACCTCGTTCTATATATTGCTGCTGCAAGAGCACATTCGAGGCATGAAAAGCAGAGAATGTTTTTTCTAACATATCTCCATCAGTGATATTATCTCCACATAATTTCAATTTAGAATTGATTTTAAACATTGCAGAATTATATTCACTTACTGATTTAAAACCCTGCAATCGTAAATGTATCCAATCATAATGAGCTTTTGGAAGAATAACTGTCTTTTGATGGTCATATCTTTCTTTCAATTTTTTCCAAAAAATAAGAGGATCTTTTATTGTGAGATACTCTAACTTCAACTCCTCATGGAGATGATGGCGTAAGAATATGGCCTTTTCCTGGTTTTGGCTTGATGTTTCATTACCATTTTTAATGGTGTCTCCAAGACCCATGGCATCGAGATGAATTTCGGCATCAAGGATCCATGACAAATAATTCTTACCCGTAATATCAAGTTCCACGAATTCAAGTTTGGCAAGATTTGTCATTGTCACTTCATACAAAAATTTATCAAAAGGTCATTAAAAATATATCAAATATGCTACCATGCATGCCAAAAGGAAATTTATCAAAAATCATTAGAAATATATCAATTTTTTATTTTATTTTTTAAAGATTGCTTTAGTACGGAAATTAGAAAGTACCCTTTTGAAGATTATATTTTCTAGTTGTTATCTGTTGAGATATGAAAATACCTAAAAATGTAATCATCGTGTATTTTATCGGATCCCTTTTGATTTATTTAGATTGGAAGGAATGCAAAATTACAATACACTTTTATAAAAATAAACACTGCACAATAATTGAGGTTATATATTTCACCGTATAACAATAAGACAATTTGAGGGTGGTGTAATGATGGCTTACATATGAGTATGACAGTCATTAGCATGCTAGATCCAAGAACATCAAATTCTAATAATAGGTTATGAATGGAATAACTTGCAGTATGTTATACTAATTTTTTTTTTGCGTATCCATATATATATATATATATATAATAGATAATTATACCTTCTCCTTCAAATCAAATATGTTTAACTTCAAGACGAATGTGAGAAGCAATTCGTGCTGATAACGTGTTATAAAAGATTACTAAAATTAAGAACAAAATGATTAGAGAAAAGAGAGTATTCTCATAATATTTTCTATATCTTTCATTCTCTTATATAATGCCATTATTTATAGATATATGGACTTGGAAGTTTCAAAACTCAAAAGTCATGAGTTTTTAAAACTTAATGAACATGGGAGTTCCATACTTAATGAACATGGGGGTTCCAAAATACCAAAGATCATTACAATTAAATCTAGACATCCATAAATATGTATGTTATTATTTTATAACACTTGACCTTTTTCATAAAAATTTACATAAAAATTGCTCCATATTTATTGCATTTTCACATATTCTCTTATTATTTTTCTTTCTTTTTAACTATATAAATTCTCATAAAAGCAAGCATAAATTATATATCAGAATATTTTACTTCTTTTACGTTATTGCTATATTTTGAGCACAATCCTAATCCTAATTCCTAAACTTTTTTAGTTTATTCGCATGCATTTAGTTTAAGTAAGATCGAAAACCCTTCAGATTAAAGAATTAAATGACAATGGAAAAACCTATATAAGAGAGCTGAGCTGATACTAAGAAGAATAAGACTGTACGTAAGATAGAGGCTTTTAAGGGGTTATAACTTATAATTAAACACAAGTTAAAAGTAATTGAAAAGTAAACACAAGTTAAAACAGTACAGGAAAAAATAGTAAACACATACTATGGGTCAAGTCCTCCTATAGTAATGTTTATAACAGCTTAAAAGTAAACACAAGTTAAAACAGTATGGGAAAAAATAGTTAAGAACGTACAGAACCAAATGTACCACTTACTTTTAGCCTGACATACCGCCGGCCGTCCCCGGATCCCATCCACATTAATGCATGGCAGAGGTCAGTCAACTGCTATATCTTTTTCATCATTGCAAGTCAAAGATGTAGATACTTAATTGCATGATGGGTCGACCCACTGATCCGGCCCGATACAATAAGGATTTAGCAAGGATTATAGAATGATTAGGCCCAATAACTTGCAGACCCAATGAGAATAACCCAGTGGACTAACCGAATAGACAAGCCCAATCCAGTCGGCCCTATAAGTGAAATATCATGGCCTAACATTGCCCCCTAGTTTTTTATTAAATAGGATATTTAATAAGAAACTATAAATGGCCCATGATATTGTAGGATTTGATAGGATTGAAAGAGGCCCAAATGATAAGGAGTTAAAATAACAAGATGAACTAGAACCGGAAGATCAACTGGAAGGCCCAATTTGATAAATATCTGAGATTTGAACCGGACGCTACCCATTTGAATTCTTGATTATTACTGTCAATTAATGTGTCGCCTTCGTGTACCGTGCAACCGTCAGTATAAAAAGCAATTTTCTCCAAATTTGACAGTTTTACCTGCCAATTTGAATTTCAGATGCCTCTTGACCTTACTTCTCCTTCGAACTTTCTCATTCTTTGCAACCTAACAACAATGGTGGTTCTGAATACCAATCAGAGTTCTCCTCTCCGGGTAACACCAATCACATCTGTTCCACCTAGCCCTAGCCCCACTAAAGAAGCTTCGAGCTCAAACCCTAAGGCTGCCAATCCCAGCAAAAGATCTCTGCCTCCGAAACCCACTCCTAGCCCCTCTGAATTCTTCAAAAACAAGGAACAATATCCTCATGCTAACACCCTTTCCTCTATTTCTGAGACTGAGTTACGAAAGATTAGGACCCGTTATCATATTCCCGACACACATCCTCAAAAGTAGCCCCCTAAATCGACGAAATGTAATGTATCAAAGATCCGTGAGGGTTGGACGGCCATTCCATAACCTTGCTTGAGAAGGGGTTCGATTCCTCTTCACATCTTTCTTGTTACCCTTTTAGGGGGTTTATCGGCGTTAGGTTACGCCCGATTAGTGCGGAACTCATATATTTATATCTTGGCCTTCATTGCATTCTGTCACGAATTAGGGGTTAAACCCACTCTCGACTTATTTTTAACCATCTATAAAATTAGCCAAACCAGAGAAAAGGGATTTAAAGTTTTGGGCAAACATGCATCAAAGGCAGGTGAGAAGTTCGAAAGGCGATCTTTGGTGAACACTCCTTCAAGTAACAGGGGATGACACGAAAAAATGGTTTTTCGTTAAGGGACCAGAAATTGCATCTTTGCCGAACTGGGCCACTGATGAGAAAATTTCTGCTGACTTTGGAGATATCCCCGAAGAACGAGTAACTGAGATGATAGAATTCCTGGATAACTTCCCGAAGGAAGAATGGAAACATGGACTTATCTCCAAGCAAGCATGGTTATACGACCACAAATGTAAGTTTTAAACTTTTTGTTTGGTTTCTTAGGACTTTTAATGATATTGATTCTGAATTACGACAATAAATGTTTGATTGGCAGTATCTTTGATCAAGCCGGACCCTTCTGAGGTAAAAGAGTTAGAAGATTTTTTGGCTGGAAAATCTTCAGAAGTGAATGAAGAACCCCCAACAAGAGAATCCCCTCAAACTGATCCTCCCGTTATCGAACCTCAAATAGATGAGCCACAAACCGATGAACCCATCCCACTTGAAGAATCCCTCAAACCTCGACGAAGGAAAAGATCTACGAAGAAATCTAAATCCATTCATCTAGAAGTAAATTCTGAAACCGAACCCGAAGTGGACCCAAAAACAAATCCTTCTCTTGCACCCAATCCTACGCCATCAGAAACTGTTCCATCTCGAGGGAGTGTGCTTGACATACCCTTAAACGAACGGTCACGAGTCCTTCGTATCAAAAAGCTGAGAACGAGGATTACGCCCTTAACTGCTGATGACCTTCGTGTCCCTGCACCCTCAACTGACATTCCCCCAGTAATACCCATAGAAATTCAAGTGTCAGACGACAACGAGCCAATTGAACCTATTCCTACGCTGTCTCGCAAAAGAAAGCAACCATCTAATAGTCACCCAGGTTCATCTTCTGCCCCTTCTCCAGTTTATAACCATATTCCTGCTCGATCACCTTCCCCCGAAAACATATACATGGATCCATTACCATTGCTTGATCAACCCATGCCCTCTCCCCCAAAGCCATCGTCGTACGAGTTTCAAAATGATGTTATGGCATCGCCAACCATGTGGCCTCGGTTTAATGCCAACATTCCCTTTTAACTTTTTGATGCTTTCATCCAGAAAACTGACGATCACCGATTTGGTAACAGTTCGAACAGGGATCTGTTTAAGGAAGGCATGAGCTATCTGGCAAAGGTAAATGATTCTCTTTCTAATTTCTGTAGTTATCTTTATACTTAGATATTTAGAACTGATCAAATAATACTAAACATGTATAGTCAAATGTTGTATTTGGACATTTACGCCCAAGGTCTATTGAAGCCGAGGCCGAAGAGGAGGCTATGAGACAAGAAAACGCCAACCTGAAATCGACTTTGGCCTGAGAAAGAAGCCAATATGGAGCTATCCTCCATACGAATGAGGGTCTTCAAAAGGAGTTGGCTCAATCCAAAGAAGAGTTGAAAGCATCCAATGAAGAACTGAAGTCAACTAAGGCCAAACATCAAGAAATTGTCAATATGAATGTTGATTTAGTTCAAAGGAGTGAGATAAGGATGAAGAAGAATGCCGAGCTGAAGGCAACCAATAAGAGCATGGGTAAATTGGTTGAGAAGCTTGAGGAAAAAGAAGCCCGCCATCTGAAAAGAAGGCAAAAGCACGAAGAAGAACTTCGGGAGCTTAGGGCCCTTTGGGATTTAGGTCCTCCTTTGACTGATGAGCTTCGCAAGCAAATCTGTGAAGAGTACCGGAAGTCAGATGAACTGAATGGAGAGATCATCAAGATTTATTCTGAAGGTTATGAGCTCTGCCGAAATCGAGGTAAAGAAAAGTTAGTTGCACCTAACGTAGACCCGGCCCTGCTTGACTCTTCTGAAGGTGAAGACAATGCCTAAAGATAGTACTGCTTCATTCTGACTTTTTAGGACTTATGTGAAAACTATCTATCTTTTTTGTGTAATTGGGTCCATATTATGTATGAATATATGAATAAACAGTTAATTATGAATGAAATTTCAACCTTCTTTATCATGACTTATGTTTAATTCGTTTCTTGTCAATAATTCAATATCAATCAACTTGAAAACTGTATAAGATCATGTTGAACTTAACTTAAATTGTGAATCAGGTAAGTCATATAATAGTTAAGTTAAAGAATAATACTGAACATAATGAACTGAACTGAATGAACCGAACTCAACACCTGAACAAAATAAAGTAATGCATATTTATCGTTTCCGAAGTGTGAGATAGATTAGGCATAAGGTGAATTCGGCTGATCCTCCATGCACCATCAAGATCTTGTTTACCACTCAGGGTAAAATAAGTATATAAGGACATTTGTTTACCACTCGGGGTAGAACAATTTTATAAGGACCATGGAATTGTTTACCACACGGGGTAAAACAAGTTCATAAGGACACACCTAACAATAAGGCTACCAACGAATGGCCAGCTAGTCCACCCAAACCTCCTTACTTCGGTGCATATTGGTTTACCACTCGCGGTAAAAACAATATTAAAAGGACTATGGAATTTGTCTACCACGCAGAATATAACAAACCCATGAGGACACTCCTGCCGATAAGGCTACCATCGAATGGTCAGCGAGTCCACCTCGTCCTCCTTACACCGATGAAGTTTTCCTACCACGAAGGGCCTGAAAAATTTCTAAGGACCACCTGCCAAAAAGGCTACCATCGAATGGTCACGAGTCCCCCGCCCTCCTTACACCATTATGAAATTAGGACCAATAGGAAGAAGATCAATTGTGAAAAAATGAATCTTTTATTGATGACGATCCAATATTTACAGACTTCCGAGATACTGACTCGATCTCTACTGAAAATACTTCCGAAGTCTACCAGCATGCCAAGTGTTCTTGATCTCGGATCCGTTTAATGCCTTTAACCGATAAGTTCCTGACTTCGGTACTTTAATTACTTCATAAGGTCCTTCCCAGTTCGGCATCAGCTTTCCCAAGTTTTGAGGCGTGGATGTTTTGACTTCTTTGAGGACAAAGTCCCCTACTTCAAATCTTCGAAGCTTTACCCCCTTGTTGTAATGCTTGGCCACTCTCCGTTGATAGGCTGCTAGTTTAATCAAAGCCACTTCTCTGACTTCTTCTAACAGATCCAAGTTGACCTTCAGCCCTTCATCATTGTAGATCTCTTTGAATTGACTGACCCAAAGACTGGTGGATCCAATCTCAATAGGGACTAAGGCATCAGTGCCATAAGCCAATCTGAAAGGTGAGTTCCCCGTAGTAGTCATCGGCGTAGTCCGATAAGACCACAATACGCTGAGAAGCTCTTCAGGCCATCTCCCCTTAGCTTCATCCATCAAGGCTTGATCCCATTCAAGAAGCTGCTCGTTGGTCACCTTGACTGCCTGGATCGATCGTGGATGAGCCACTGAAGTCTTTCTGTGATGAACTCTAAACTCTTTCAAAAATCCCTCAAACTTCGATCCCACGAAATGGCGTCCATTGTCCGATATCACCACCTTAGGAATTCTGAAACGAAACACTACTGACTCCTTCATGAACTTCAAGCATTCTTGTTCCGTTATCAACCTAAGTGGCTTTACTTCTACCCATTTGTTTATATAATCAATGGCGAATATAACAAAACTGACCTGACCCTTAGCTTTTGGCAATGGACCCTGTATATCTACCCCCCAGACAACAAAGGGTATAGGAGATAAGATCGAGTATAGCTCTTCTAGTGGCTGATGTGGAATTGGACTATTAAGTTGACACTTTTCACACTTCTTCACATACGTCGTCGCTTCCTTGAAGATCGTAGGCTAGTAAAACCCCTGCCGAAGCACTTTGTAAGCTAATGACTTGGCAGCCATATGGTCACCACAAATACCCTCGTGAACCTCCCGAAGAGCATATTCAGCTTCGGACGGGACCAAACACTTTAACAATGGTGACAAAAATGCCCTTCGATAAAGATCTCCATCAATAAAAATGAAGTTGGCACTCTTATATTTGATCTTCTTTGCCAGCATCTGATCCGAAGGAAGGACGCCATCTGCCAGATATTCAATGTAGGGAGTCATCCAACAGTTAGAACGTTCAACGCACATCACCGCTTCATGCTGGATACTCGGTTGCTGCAGAACCTCCAAATAGACTGATCTATCAAACACATTAGCATCCGTAGTGGCCAGCTTCGAAAATGCATCGGCAATAGAATTGTCATTGCACTTTATACCCTGAAACTCATAGGAGACGAAATACTGAAGCCGGTCTTTCAACTCTGCCAAATACTTGATCATTCTTGCTCCACGAGCTTCATATTCTCCTAATACTTGCTTGAGCACCAACTGAGAGTCACTGTAAATGATCAACTTCTGAACCTCTAGACTCTTCGCTAAGCGGACCCCTGCCAGCACTGCTTCGTACTCGGCCTCGTTGTTCGTTGCTCTGAACCCAAACCTGATGGCCTGCTGCACTTTGAATCCCTCCGGACTTGTCAAGATAATCTCTGCCCCACTGACGTCCGTAGTAGAAGATCCATCTGCATACAACGTCCATGAACTCGGTTGTCTTTGAAGAACTGCAATCGCTGCTTCGGACATTTTGGCTTGACGCACAACTCGGCAGATCTACTTGAGAACGAGCTTTCCACCATGAAATCGGCCAAAGCTTGACCTTTGATAACGGTTCGGGGATAATACTCAATAAAAAATTGAGATAATTCCATTGTCTATGCTGCCAATCTCCCCGAAACTTTCAGCTTGCTCATCACCTTCTTAAACTATTGATCCGTGTAAACGACCAAGAGTCGACCTTAAAAATATTGCCGAAGCTTTCGACTAGCAATTATCAAAGCAAAGGCAAATTTCTCAATATTTGGGTACCTGGTTTCAGCATCTCTAAGGACATGACTAACATAATTAACCGGATGTTGCTTCCCACCAACCTCCCAAACCAACACTGCTCCAACTACCAATGAACTAGCTGCCAGATATAAATACAAAGTCTCAACAGGAGCAGGTTTCACCAATAAAAGAGTCGAAGACAAATACGTCTTTATGCTTTGAAAGGCGTCTTCACACTCCGAAGTCCACTGGATCGTTTTCCCATTCTTCGGTCCCTTCAACGTATCAAAGAACAGCAAGCATCTCTTTACAGACTTGGACATAAATCTCCTCAAGGCTGCAATCCTCCCGGTCAGACGTTGGACGTCTTTGAATGACTGAGGAGTCTTCATATTTAGTATGGCTTGGATCTTCTCTGGATTGGCTTTGATACCCCTTTGACTGACCAGATAGCCTAGGAACTTCCTTGCACCGAGCCCAAAGGTGCACTTTATAGGATTGAATCTCAACTTGTGATGACGGACAGTCTGAAAGCATTCCTCTAGATCATCTAGGTGCTTCTGAACAGTCATGCTCTTCACTATCATGTCATCCACATATACCTCCATGTTCCTTCCTAGCTGCTTCTGGAAGATGAAGTTCATCATTCTCTGATAAATGGCTCCAGCATTAATCAAGCCAAAGGTCATCTTCTTATAGGCATACACCGAATGGTGTGTAATGAATGTTGTCTTCAGAATGTCTTCTTTGCACATAGATATTTGATGATAACTTGAAAAAACATCCATAAAGCTTAGTAATGCATACCCCGAAGTGGCATCAATGAGTTAATCGATGTGGGGCAGAGGATAGAAGTCCTTCGGACAAGCTTTGTTCAAGTACGTGTAGTCGATGCAAACTCGCCATTTCCCGTTCTGCTTCTGGACCAATACCACGTTCGCCATCCACTCCGGATAATCGATTTCAAAGATGAAGTCAGCAGCTATCAGCTTCGCAATCTCTTCATCAATAATCCTCTGTCGCTCAGGTGCAAAGATTCGCCTTTTCTGCCGAACTGGCTTCTTTGATGGATCCACATCTAGTCGGTGCTCGGCAATCTTTCGGCTAATTCCAGGCATGTCTTGTGGCTCCCATGCAAAGATGTCCGCATAGCAACAAAGAAGTTCCATAAGGTTTGTTCGGAGAGGTTCCGACAAACCCGAACCTATCTTCACTGTTTTATCTTTTTTCCCGAGAACTAGCTCGATCTCCTCTGTCTCTCCTGCAAGGATAACCAATGGCTCCGAACTGCTTTCAGTGAAGGGCTCGATCTCAATCGTCATGGTTTGCTTCTGCTTGCTGACCCCTACTCCCGAGGCAATCACAGCATTCCTGTAGCATCGTCTGGCCAGATCCAAGTCCCCTGCTACCTCTCCAACTCCATGTGTTGTTGGGAACTTTATCTTGAAGTGAGGGATGGAAGTAACATGAGAGAGTCACCGAGTAGTCTCTACCCAAGATGGCGTTGTGGTAGTAGAATCTATATACACAACATAAAATTTACATGTTATTTTTACCTGCTGAGGAGCTGTGCCAAAGATTACTGGTAGTTCAATAGTGCCTGCCACTTTGACCGGATCATTACTGAAGCCATATAAAGGAGCCTCCTGCCCCACCTCCATCTTTCGCCCATCAAGATGCATCCTCTGATAATCATGGGCATACAGAATATCCATAGAAGACCCGTTATCTATCATCATACGCTTCATATCCACCGAACCTACTTGTGCAGTGATCACCAGTGCCCCTTCATGAGGTTCGATGGGCTCCGAAGGATAATCCGCATCGGTGAAGGAAATAACTGTCCCTGGAAATGGTCTGTCGGTCTTCGAGAGAACACCTGCCATGGACATGATTGAATCCAGATATCCCCTCCTCTTCTTCCCTACCAATCTCCCTGCCGTCCCACCGGTTATTACATCAACGACGTGCCTTGGTGGTTGATTTGGAGCAGGCTGCACAAGTGGAACCGTTTGAACCGTCTGAACAGTACGGTCAACATTCTGTTGCTCTTGCTGATGGTCCCTCCCGGCCACATACTGAACCAACAAATCGCTTTGAACCTTTCTTTCTATGAAGTCCTTCAGATTGCAACATTCATTAGTGTCGTGACCTGTAGCTTGATGATAGCCACAAAATTTTCGAGCGTTGCCCTATCCTGGCTGAAAATTATCACGAGGTGGTTCAAAGAACGGCTGGTTCCTGATCTGATCCAAAATCACCGACCTATCCGTGTTCAGTTTGGTGTAAACCTTATTCACCTTCTGGGCAGGAGCAGGTGGGCGATTACTTCCCTGTCGCCATGTGTTATTGTACTTCTTCGAGCTGCCCTCTGGCCGATCATTATATCATCCCACCTTCTTCTGATCGCCTTCAGCCTTAGAAGTGTCTGCCTCCTTCATCCTGTTCGAAGAAGGACGTTTTAGGCTATTCATAGCCTCCTCCACCACAATGTAGCCCTCCGCTTTATCGAAAGCTTCGGCCAAGCTCTTCGGATGGTGAAACATCATCTTCTTCACCAACTTTTCAGACTTCACTAGATCCAGCCCATTCTGAAATAACCCGACAGCCTGAAGATCATTGAGGTCTGCCACTTGGCCAACTGCTTCCCTGAATCGCTTCACATACTGACCTAATGACTCATTAGTAAACTGTCGGACCTATGCCAAAGAACCCGTAGGCTTTCCTCTTCTTCGGTAACTCCCAAAACGAGCATGAAACTTGTCACACAGTTCGGACCACGACGAAATTCAATCAGCAGACAAAGTCCCCATCCACTGCCTTGCATCCTTCCTCAACGTTGTAACAAACGTATGGCACTTGGCAGCATCGATGAAATCATAATAATCCATCAGCCGGTCGAACGCCTGGCTATGGTCATAAGAGTCTCCGGACCCATCGTAACTCTCCATGTGAGGCAATTTCTTGGTGGTGTCTGCCTTCTCCTTAAGAATATCCGAGGAAAAAGGAGACGCCTTTTTCCCGGGAGTGTCTTTCACCTGTTGAACCTCGGCCAACTGCTTCCGAAGCTCCTTAAATTCCTTAACCAAGAAATCCACACCTTCTGGTTGCGAGGAGACTTCTTTCTCCTGAATAACCTTCTGCTTCTGAGTGGATCGACCTCCTCTATCTGATCTCACTGCCTTTGTTGGACTTTTGGATCTACTCTGGTGTGCAACTTTATCCTCATGATGAGAATATTCACGTTGATGCTCTCTCCTTCTACTCTCAGGTGCATACTCTCTCGACCGACTCCTTTCTCTGCCACCATCTCGACCTTGAGAACCAATGACAATAAGTGCTTTCTTTGATATCTCAGGAGTTCTGCTCCTTGATCTCCTTCTCTACTGAGGTTGACCCCGAGATATATATACGGAATGCTCCGGCTCCTTCCCTTCCCGATGTTGTACATCCTTATGCCTACTACACCTTTCGGACTGAATATAGGTGGACGCCTCGTCCTTCCGGATCGACCATCCAAGCATCTGCAGACAATATATATCCTCCTCCGCTTGTAAGAACCTCTAAAGCTTTATCTGCTTATTCTGTCATCTTCGCCAACTTGGCAGCTTTGTCATATTAACCACTTTGGTGATGAGTTCTAGGTGGTGAACCCTCCACCTGCCTTCGATCTTGGTCACGGCTTTTATCATCAGCAAACACCAACCTCCGTCTGGTTCCACCATGAGCTCTCGAACGAGAACCCTTGAAAACATGTTTGGAAGCAATGCTCTCACTCTCATGAACACTCTTCGAAGGACCCAGACGATCCTTGACAGAAATATGTTGGACAGACGAGCTCACAGCCTTCGGATGTCCTTCCGGTGTATCTGCTCTACTCCTCACCATCTTTTCCGACGTAGAAAAAATGAAAGTTGTGATTGAAAATTACAAGACACTAGAACACAGCCCTCCTTCTAGCGCTAATGTTAACGCCAAGATCTTCTGTCACGTCCCAATCACGTAAGACGTCCTGATCCTGCACACTAAACACAGTCAACACCACAAGCTTGACGGTTTCGACTGTCGGGGGATAGCGCAGGCGTGAGAGTCAGTACAGGAGATCACAAGGGTTAACAATGGAGGGTAAAAATATCTAGTGTATTGAGAGAGGAAAAATTATCAGTTACCTTTACTTAGAAGACTTCCTTGCTATGTTATACTCTCTAGCCCTTGCCATCAGATACCACTCACCGCCCCGACACACACCGATCCTCGATGGTTTCCACGATCGCATTGCAATCCACCCACTATCTCTGTGGTCACTTTGCTTTTCTACTGGCTCGGTCGTCCCCGGATTCCATCCACATTAATGCATGGCAGAGGTCAATCAACTGCTATATCTTTTTCATCATTGCAAGTCAAAGATGTAGATACTTAATTGCATGATGGGTCGACCTACTGATCCGGCCCGATATAATAAGGATTTAGCAAGGATTATAGAATGATTAGGCCCAGTAACTTACAAATCCAATAATAATAACCCAGTGGACTAACCGAATAGACAAGCCCAATCCAGTCGGCCCTATAAGTAAAATATCATGGCCTAACGATAAATATTTTTCTAGATAGTCGATCCTAATCTTCTATTATATTTGATCTTTGTTGCTGGTTGTTTGGCTCAAACGCTATATAAAAGGATATCTCCTCATTTATAAATCATAAAGCAAAGTTGTAATTATTTTTATGCAATACAAGTTTATGTAAATAAGATAAAGCAAAGTTGTAATTATTTTTATGCAATACAAGTTTAAGTAAATAAGAAAAAATGTTTTGGATAGTCACTTTTATTGTTCCAGAACCAAAATTTATTATGTTTTGAAATGTTCATACCAATTTAGTTGTCCGCCAGAATTAAATTGATAAAATCTACCCTTACTAGGGTAGGACAGACTGATAAAAACTGTTTATAGCAGAATTATATGATAAAATCTGGAATTAGAGGATACTGATACCCTTGTACTACGGGTATGCAAAATTGAATTAATAAAATTTATTGACGTAACATTAGTTGTATGGGCTATTAATGGGTATTCAAAATTAAATTGATAAAATTTCTTGACGGCAATTAATCACAATTGTTGTTCAAAGTATTTACTCATTGAATTTGGCCTTCATTTTTTTTCAAAGTCATTGCCCTTTGATTTTGGCCTTTACCATTTCTTGTTCTCCTCTCTAGTTTTCTCCTATAAAAGGGAGCTTGGGCTGCTCATTTCAACACACCACAACAACAAGCTTAGCAAAACAAAAGAGAGAGTTAGAGAGTGAGAAGTTCAGTTAGAGCATTCGAAAAGTGAGGATGTAGAGAGTTTGTAATATTCATATTATTTTAATAGTGAATTTCTGAGATCTCATACAGTAGTGTATTTGTATTTATCTTAGTGTATTTATGTGAGCCTGATTTTTCAACAACAATCATAAAAGTGTGAGTCCATTCTAATAATAATTCAGCTATTAGTCGTAGTGGAATTTTTTTTCTTCTTATTAGTCCTTTTCGTGATTCAAGGTTCTGATGTTCCTTTTATAGACTTTTTAGGAAGGTTAGCATTATGATTCAGCTGTATGTTTGGTCGGGGGTGGTGGTAGATGTACGTTGTCATATAATGATAAAATTATACCATATATTCATTCCAATTTTATTTCATCTTTTTCACATAAAATAAAATATAAAAAAAACAAAGGAATGCAATGGAATAAATTTTCATTCTTTCCTCTATTTCATTCCCTCAATCCAAAAATAGTATTAGTTATTGTTTATAAGAACTCTTTCTTCATTCTTGGCTATAATACTTTGAACAAGTAGAGGACTGTTTTTGTTGAACTAACCGTTTTCATTTATTGTACAAGTATCAGCTCAAGAAAGCAAATTTTTTTTTTTTTCAATTATAGTATGATTCATCAAAAAAAGAGAAGAATAGAAAAAAGAAAAATTAATGAGGAGTTCCTGATATCACTAATTCAACATGCATGGATGCCAAAAATGCATTTCAATATATTCTTGAATGAACCTGCAGTATCTACTGCTACTACGTACGTACTGAAGGGGCATGCAGGTTAAGAATAATGCTTGTAGTCAGTTCTTCATGGGGATTTTATGTACTCCAACAGAACAATACTTGTGATATAGCTAAAGTAAAAGAAACACCAACAATAGAGCTACAGAAATCATTCTTTTGATATATAATATGTCATATATACATACATACTACCAAAAACAACATACTTTATGCAACAAATTAATAATAAATTTGTATGCATAACAAAGCGGAATCATCATGGAAATAGTCTAATTAGTTTGAAACTGCAGCGCGGTTCCAGTTTTCTTGAATCGTGGCAATATAAGCAGCAGCTTTCTTGTCAATACCAGGCTCAGCTACCCATCGGCCTCTATCTTCATCACTCGGATACTCTCGCGTGAAAGTGTCATTCGAGTCTCACCAGCTGCACAATTCAGCAACCCCTACCCTATATGATAGAATAGACAATTTTCTTGAGACAGAAGACAATAAACACAGAATTTTCTTCACCTTTATGCTCTTCTTGAATTGATCTTTTCCTTCTTCTTTTTTTATTTTGTTTATATAGAGGCTGTGTAGGGGATACAAAGTAAAGGACTTTTTTACTTTGAGCACAATTCTAAAGCTCCTTTAGTTTCTGTTCACACCAGTTTTAAGTAAAATCCAAAACTCTTCCTGTGTGAGAAACTGGCAAAACCTAAGAGAGCTGATACTAAGAAGAGCAAGTGTAAGACAGAGGCTTTTGAGGGGTTTAGGAGTAGTTCATAACATCTTAAATGCAGAATGTAAATCACTAAACAGAAACTAATTAAAACAGCATGTATAAAAATAGTTAAGAACAGAACAGAACAGAACAAAATGTCCCGCTTACTTTTAGCCTGGCATGCACATATGATTGTTCCTCCTCCGGCAGTATCAAAGTTCATAAAGCTGAACTATTTCTAGCATAAGCTTTTGTCATAGAATTTTAACCAGAATCTTCACTACATATCACTTGAAAATCTAAAGAAATGACTAAACATGCTCAAGCTCAACAATGGTCATGCTTTAGTTCCAACCAAATATGTCTCTCATCTAAAAACATAACATGTTCCTCTGCCAGAATTTCACTACTGGTGTAAAACTTCATATAAGTCTAGTAATCTTCATTTTACTTTTTATTTTATTTTCATTATTTTGGAATTAAAATGCAATGAACTGACAAGCTGTACTTAAAAAATAAGCAAGTTTTAATGAGCTTAACAAGAATATGAATCAAACCATGTTCCCGCTGCTAAAATATTTAAGCTACACACTGGAGCTAAAGTAGAAGAGACAGATCAACTTATATAAAAATCTTTGTATTATTATTGTAATTATTTGCAATTCATAGAATTAGGAAATACCACTAATAATGTGACAAATAACAAAAAAAGAAGAATCTAGAGGGTCCAAAACTGTTGATTATACCAAATTATTGGTGTCAAATGAAAATAATTTACTCTGTTTGTAGGAAAAAACATTGGCAAAATACTTGTGGACTAGTGGTTTTTTTTTTATCAAAGGGATCTCGTCTTTCCTTGCACTTTCTTGAATTTTTTTCAACAAAACAAAAATAATAATCAATACCAAAGTATAACAAGGCAAATATCGAATAGTTTTGATTGGTCTCAAATCAACTGGGGCAGTTAAACTCTGATAACTCGGTAGCCCGAGGCGGGATCCATAAAATTTTTCAAACGGGGGCAGATTTTAACTAATTTTATTTGTTGAAGTTAAATAAAGAAAATTTAAACTAATCATAATAATGTTTACAAATTATAATAAATATTCATAATCTAAACAAAAAAAAATTAAATAAAAAATATTTAGATACAATTTAGAAGACAGAAGCAGAATGAATCTACGTTTGTATGTACTTGTATTTAGAATATGAATAAAAAAAAAATTTACCTCTTCCAAGTTTAACTCTTCTATTAATCTGTCCTCTTAAAAAAACCAGCAGGGACAGCTGCCTATGATACCCCCCTTAACAGATCCGCCCTGTCGATAGTCCAAAATGTTCTTCTTTTTTTTACACAAATTTTAGCACATATGTTTTTTACTAAAGATGATATTTGTTCCTGATTCATGAATCTAATTAATATAGCATATCTCATTCAACTCACTTTAATTCACTATAAATAGTACTCTACTTGCATACCCAATTACACAGCACAAATTCACTATATCAACAAATTCCTTTGAATAAAAAAAAGATAATTTCATTATAGGGTGTTTGAAATGGAGTAAATATTGTGAGCAAGGAAATCGTGCCTTGCCGATTTCGTATTGACTGAGAAAGAGAGAACGACAGGTGGGCGATTAATCTAACGACGCGTGGCAGAACTCCTAGAATCCGGGAACCGTGTTAGGGTAACAGGGATTCCAAGAGCCTTCTTGAGTCCTTCGAGTTGAGAGGATGTCCAAACCCTTTTTAGTGCTTTTAGGTGGAATATCCAAGCCTTAAGTCACCAAAAGAGTCCTTTGATCTTCCAAGAGTCCAAGTCCTGAGTCTGAAGAGAGGTCCCCTTCCCAATGGAATGGAAGGGGTATTTATAGGGTTTTCTGAAAAGTGGTCATGTGTCAGGCACATGTTTTCAGGAAAATTCCAGAAATACCCTTTAATCATCACAGTAATGCCCATATTGCCCTATCCTTTTAGCCACCAATCCAATCCCTCAATCAATTTTCAAAACGAGCCGCCTCCACGAGTCTTCTACCCCGGGACACGTGGAGGCTTCTCTCGAGTCTAGCACATTTATTTTTGACTTTTTCGTCTTCATTCAATTAGGTCATGTGAACCCTAATTTTGCACTTGGACCTACATTTGCCCGCTGCGCGAGAGTCACATTCCCAAATAGACGATCGTACAAGAATACTTCAAGCCTTTGAGCGATTTTGCGGGACTTCACTTTACAAGTCTTGAAGACAATGGTCATAATATAGGGAACCCCTAGGGAGCCAATCCCTTTGGGTTAAACCCTAGGGAGGCAAAATCTAACAGGGCTCTTTCTTGGACATATTGGGAAATCCTCCAAAAATATTTCCATAACTTGCCCAAGATTTGTTTCTTTATTTTTTCTGAAAATTGAAAACAAGAAAAAATAATCAAATATCACCAAATAAAATTCAATCTAATAAAATCCTTCTTTTGGTAAATCAAATCTTCCCCTTTTACCAAATCAAATCTTAATTTTTATTTTGAAAATAAAGTCAAATCTTAACTTTATTTTGGAAATAAAATCAAATCTCTCTTTATTTTGGAGATAAAATCAAATCTTTTTTTATTTTGGAAATGAAATCAAATCCTTCTTTATTTTGGAAATGAAATCAAATCTTTCTTTATTTTGGAAATAAAATCAAATCTTTCTTTATTTTGGAAATAAAATCAAATATTTCTTTATTGTAGAAATAAAATCAAATCTTTCTTTATTTGATCTTGAAAGCAAGAGAGTTTTTTATTTTTTATTTTGTTTATCAAATATATATACATATATATATATATATATATATATATATATATATATATAAAATCAACCATTTTCAAAAATTTCTCCTTGTTGGGAATAAAATCAAACTTTTTCTTATATATATATATATATATATATATATATATATATAACTTCCCGATTCTTATTATTAGCATATTCACCGATTTGGAATCATACATATCCATGTCCCAAGCGTAGGTAATCATAATTAGCCGCTTGTGAAATTCAGTTGGTGGGATAATTCATTTGACTTGCTTTTAAAATTTTCTTGATCACCAAAAGTGTCTTCTTTTCCTTCTTCCGCGGCTTAGACGTTGACAATATAACTCCAAGGCCTAGACGGTGACAATATAACCCCGAAGTCTTGAAGCAACTTTGATCCTCTCAAAAGAGTTCAAGGTAAGTTGTGTTGTCATAGTAAATGACTAGGTCAGACTCCTGCGAGCAACAGGGTAACCACGCAACATGTCTTGTTTTGTATCACGATGAAATCACATGGGAGAACCACCATCCTTTCTTTGTACATGATAATTCAAAAATTAGCACAGCCTTCGTTGGCCAATTCCTCATGATTGTTTCATCTATATATATATATATATATATATATATATATATTCAGGTAATTGTAGCCTTTCTTCTATTTTTCGAGCCCCGTTACCTTGATCATATCTTGGCTTTTTTCCTCGAAATTCATCAGAGAAAGGTTATAATTTTCACGGTGAAAGAGGATTCGTTCGAAGCAGTTGATTCGTGGAGCAAGAGGACCTTGGAGATATGAAGGAACAGCCCCTAGGGGTCGAAGCCTGGGGCCGAAGCCTATAGGCTAAAAGGAACAACCCCTAGGTGGGCGAAGCCTACATGGCCGAACCCTATGGGGCCGAAGCCTACATGGCCGAACCCTATAGGCTTATTTTTTTTTAAGGATGAAGGGAACAACCCCAAGGTGGACGAACCCTAGGGGGCTGAAGCCTACATGGCCGAACCCTATAGGCTATTTTTTTATTATTATTTTTAAAGGATGAAGGGAACAACCAAGGAGGCCTCATTTCTCAATGATTGGGGAAGCGCTCCCCTCCTTTGGTCTTTTTTGACATCTTTTGGAAGCAAGTCCAAACTTATGACCTTACAACTTTTCCTCCATCAGAGAAGGAAGGCTTGTTTCTATATCCAGCGACTTGTAGAAGTTGGGATGACATTCCCCATTCTGATCGCATTCTCATTCACTTCTTGTCTTATTCATCTAACCACCTTCAGAAACGGCAACATTGGACCGGCGAGATACTTGGGAATGTTGATTATGTGGATATACTAAAAAGAAGGCTAACATTCTTCGTTACATCCAGCTATGCAGGGACATTCGTATCCAACAGGACCATGGTGCTCCTCTACATGCATATTCATCACTTCTTGGGGGGAATGCACCGCTACTCTAGAGGATGTCTATGTCATCTATCAGTAAGCATTTCCCCCCTACGCGTGAGTCACGCCTTTGGTGAGATGATCGCACAAAATATTTTGAAGTGTTGAAGTCTTGATTCCAGTTTCTAAACATTTCGCAGGGCTTGATATTTTTTGCAAGCCTCAAAAACGAAAGTCCTAGGAGAGGGAACCTCTAGGGAAGCAAACCCTAGGAGGGCGAGCTCTAGAGGAGCTCTCCCGGGATATCTTGGAAAATCTTTGATCTAATCCTTCCCCACATGATGTAATCCTTCGAGTCTTGATGCTAAGAATTCTTTGTCTGATGTAAGCTCGGATGGCCTGCTGTGGGTGGTGAAACGCTTTCTTCACGCCTTTCTACAACTTCTTCACATGACAGTTTTGAGAGTAACGATGAGACTCTTGCTTCTTTGAGAAAAATCCTTCTGAGACTATTATATTGCTGATGTTCATCCTCCCAAGGAGGATTCCGCCAAGTTGGTGATTGCTGGGGAGGGTATTGTGGATAGCACTTTGAGTGTGTTGAATGGCCTTCCGTCTCACATGGCCTCTCCTAACTCTCCTTGGGCATATCTCCTTTCCATGTTAGGTTGGATCTCTTTATTTCCAATCATGTTGTTGCACTTCATTCGGAAGTCACTTCACGTCATCATGAGAATGACTTATTTTATGTAGAGCTTTAGGAGCTTCAAAATGTCATGGATAAATTGAAGACCAAGCTTTTGGGAAATTGATTCAGCTGCCCAAGACCTTAAAGGCCTGATAGCCTCAAATACGAAGGCTCGGGGCTCCACCATTGTCGACTTGGAGGCTTTTGCTATTCCCTTCTCTTCTGTTCGACAGGTCATGGCCTTACGTAGTTTTTTCCATTTCCTGTATCAGAAAATTCATTTACATGTATTTCATTCATCAAATTGTAGTTTCTTTAACCTTGTTGATTGCTTTTAATTTGAATGATTCCTTAAAACTCAATATTTATCATTGACTCTCAAGTTATTCAAATTAATACTCCAAGACAACAATAGGTATTATAAACAAGTAAACATGAATTTTATTAAAAAAAACATGTATATATATTTTCTACAAACCAACACTTGAATTTATACTTCTTTTTTTTAAGAAATCAAGAAAACATTCAAGTATAAGTAAAAGTTTGTCAATTTATTGATAATCAGATTACTTTTAACGAAAAGCATATGAAACTGCTTTTATCGAAGAAAGCGTAACGTTCACCACTTTTAGATATAAAGTGCAACTTTCTTTCTTTTGTCGAATGAAGCATAACGTTCGCCACTTTTAAAGATAAAGTGTAATTTTTGGGGTTGAGGGCTTATACTCAGGTGCCTCAATTATTTTTGAAGTTGAAAGTGTAACTTCCGAGGGCTGTTAGTCAGGTACCTCGATTACTTTTGAAGGTGAAAGTATAACTTACGAGGACTTATAGTCAGGTGTGTAAGACCCCAAATTATTATTAATGAAATTAAATTTCCTCTATTTATTATTTTGAAATAGTAAGGGTTGATTTGATTAATGTGGTTAGTTATGGGTACAAATGCGCAAATATCTTAAATAAGCAAGTGGTTATAAAATATTCATTATTGTCGGAGAATATTCCTTTGGTCGTGGAATATTTTTGTTGTTGGAGAATATTCGTACGACGGTGCAGCCTTGTGTGGGCCCATAACGGAAAGCGATTGGATGAAGAAAACGACAAGTATAAGTTGTTTATAAATAACGGCATAGCTATTACCGTTAATACTGTTGGAATACCCGGTGGTTAAAACACAGTAGCACGCGGTATTGCGCCAATTATTGATTCTTACGTAAGAAGACACTACTCAATAATTGTTACAGTAATTACTGTTCAATATTTTATTTTATTAATTCAATAATTGCTGCGTTGATATTTTATATTATTGTTGTTTCAATAATTGTCACTGCACAGTATTTTTCTTTATCAAATCAATAATTCATATTATTTGAATAATATTATTAGATAGCATTATTGGTAATGTCTAGAAAGTTCTGTCTAAGGAGAGTTTTGGTCACCTAATTGCGCGCTAGTAAGGAGAAATCCTTATTGGAAAGCCCTCTTTCCGGAAAACTTGACACAGTTGCCAGATTTGTGATTCAGAATATTATTTGTGAATAATTAATTATTCATTTATATGATAAGGAAAATATTCATTTTATATGGATATAGATGGAGAAAATTTTAAAGTGACAATTGTTAAAAAATTGATATTTTATCTTTTCTTATAAAAATAATTCATTTAAATATATTATTATATTATAATAATATAATAATGGTGATATTTTTACAACGAATGTGTGATATATGATTAAATGAGGAGGAAGAGTATTTTTGTTATTAAAAATATTTAAAACATGTTTTTTATGTTTGTGGACCCCATTTCTTGACTGAAATTTGATTATAGCCTGTAAAATCGTCCGTATGTGGATTTCGGTTAATTTCTGTTTGGAATTTGGAAAAGTTTTCTTCTGCAAAGTTGTAGAGAATTAAATTTCCTATGGAATGGACATTTGATTTGAATTTTTCTGATAAAAAGGCTATTTATTATGAATTATTGAAGTTCTAAAGTTCCGGAATAATTGTTTTTTTTTAAGTTTTAAATTTTTTTTAAAAGAAAAACATGTTTGATATGTTTGGTGGACCCCACTAGTTGTTGAAATGGCTGAATTCAGTTATTAAAGGTGGGCATAAGAATTTAAATAAATAATATTAATATTTTATTAAATTTTCTGCTTTGGTGTTCTAAGCAATTTCTTATAAATAGGGTGCTTAGGTTAGAATTGAAAATCACACCAGAAACTAAAGTTTTCTCTCTCTATATTATCGAGCGAATTCTTGTGAGTATTTTGATACTTTGAGTGTTGCTATAAGGTGCAAGTTCCTTCAGCGTTATATTTGATATTCCAGGCAAAAGTACTATTCTTTTCGAGGTAAGGAATATTATTTTTTTTAAAATGTTATTATTTCTTCTAATATCATTATGCTGGAATATTGGTAAGATTTTTCTTATGAAATTCTTGTCTTTTAGTGTCGGGGTTACTATTCACGTGATACTGCCTTATTCACGATATCTGACTACTCACTCATCAATAAGACTATTCACAGAAAAATTAAATTTTTGTTTTTTATCCAAAATATCTATTATGGATAGTAGCTTTGATTGTATCTATGTTTTGATCATTCTTGAATTTTACTCCATTATGATTATTTATGAAGTATTTTTGAACTCAAATTGTTTAAAGTACGAATCCTTAATATTTATTCTTTTGTTTCACTAGATTCATTTTCTTTAAAATATTTTTCATCATCCTCAGTCCTAAATGATGATATTACTAAATATCTTTGGCCTGTAGTGTAAAGATGAATGAATTTTTGATGAATATCTTTGGCCTGTAGTGCAAAGATGAACAGGTGTTTTGATGAACATGACCAACTGATGAATATCTTTGGCCTGTAGTGCAAAGATGAATATTTGATTCAAGATGTGTATTGATTGATGCTATAGGGATAAAATATTGATGATGGACTTTTAAATTCATAGATAATAGTAGATTTCATTCTCTACATAACTCTTCTATGAATTATTATTTCCGCTGCGAATATTGATTTAAAATTTGTTGTCTAATGTATTCTATCATATTTTTTCCCTGATAAAGACTAACGATAATTTGTTCTATATTATCTTAGTTATAATATTCTTTACTGGGATAGTTGAGCTCACCTTTTTCCTTTTTATTTCATTTTTCTTCTCAGGAGGCGAGAATGTAGCGAGTTCTAGTTGGGGGATGGAATGATGGTTCTAGAAGTTATCTTAGTAGTCCTCACTATTTTGTAAAATAGTGTATCAATAATTATAATGAGGACTTATTTGAGTGTGGATATTGTCTAGATGACAATATTTGTATTTAAACTCACAGTTTATGTGTTATCGTATTTTTACATTTACACAATTATAATAATAAAGTTATAGTTATTTCGTACCATGTATTATTTGACTTCGAAATTGGTGTTGATACCTATTTTGGGGGCGTCACAAATAGTATCGTAGCTTAGGAATATGATCTCTGGCGGAGATCGGGAATAGAACTAGGAGGAGGAGAGAGAGAGTAAATCCTTCGCTAGTGTGTCCTACCTAAGCTTATTTGTTGGTTGGTCAAGATATAGGATATTATGTGATATGTTGATTTCTTTAATTAACCCTTGTTTTCCTCGGCAAGATTTTGAGAATGGCGAATCGAGAATGTTAATGATGGAGTAAATGAGACCGTGGATGTGAGACCCCAGATTTTATCAATAAAGATTTAAATTTTCAATAAATAATTTTTCAATATTATGGTGTGAATTTGAGATAATATTATAGTTGTGGGTAGTATTTATAAATTTTGCAAAGTATCAAGTGGTTATGTTATATTCGATTGGTGGGGAATATTCGGTTTAGCAGAAATATTCGTCTACAACTACTCAATCATTGGTGGACCCCATAATGTAATTATTGTCGGATTGAGAAAACGACAAAAATATTTTATTGAAATAACGGCGGAAGTTTTACCGTGGATACCGTTGAACTACTTCAGTAGTAAAAATACAATGAATCGTGTGGTTGCATAGAAGACACGGTATTGATTATTGATGCTTATGTGAGAAGTCACTCGGTTTGATTCCATTATTATTTATTAATAATATGAATTATTATAAATGATAATGACGTTTTGTCTTATTCAGTATTATTAATGTAATAAAACGAAACATCTTTTTATATAAAATGTAATACTTTATTAAAGTTATTCTATAAATAGAATATATTATATTTTATTATGCATAGTTTTGCATAGTGTTTTTGCGTAGTGTTGCATAGTGTTTGCATAGTAAAATGTTTTTATATAAATAGAATATATGATATTTTATTTAAAAGATTTTGCTTTAAATATGGACCGTCAGATTAAAGTAAATCAATCTGGACCGTTCATGGATTAATTACTATGCATTCTATTTTCCTATAAATAGAAGCTCATTCTTTCATTATTTTCTTACGAATTCACCGAAACTCTAGAGAGAGAAATTATAGAGAGAAGCTATAGAGAGAAAATCTATAGAGAGAAAGAAGAAGAGTATTCTGGTACTTCACTACTTTGATATCCAGTGTCTTTTACTGTAAGGGGTATTATTTGTTGTACCCGTAAGGATATTATTCGTTTGTATTCATGAAGAGAACCTCATATTCCATTTATTATTATTCTCGTGAATAACTCAGAAAAGTGGTATACCCTATACATAACATGTATATGCGGCATACCCTATACTTGGTGAAATCTTTATTTATTCCATCCTTATTTATTCATTTGGAATAACTTTTGTATACGCTGAATCCCCTATACTTGGTGATCTTCTTCATTATTCCATTCTTTATTATTACATTAAAATATCCTGTGCGTGTGTTTTACAGGACTGGTTCCATTGTTTATTATTCCGCATTTATTATTACATTTGGAATATCCTCATGCATGTGTTTTACACCGACTTCGGTTCCATTGTTTATTATTCAAAGATTTATTATTACATTTGGATCATCCTCAGCCGGCAGTGAATTTCACGACCGGTTCCGTTATTATTATTCCGTTGAATAACTTTGCTCATCTCTGATACCGCATGCGTGGTGATTTCTTTTGTTATTCCATTCTTTATTATACCCAAATAGTTAAAACTTTGACTTCTATACTCTATGAAATTAGTAGAATATCCTTGATATTTGTGTTTCATCCAGTATCTTTTCATGGAAATATTCTTCTGAGCATTCTTGAATTTTACTCTACAAAGATGTATCATGTTGACAACTTGGACGTTATTGGTTCTTGGATAAATTAATTCTTGAACTTGTTTTATTGAATTATTATGTCATTGTCATCATCCTCATGTTATATTATGTTGAAAGTTATCTATGTCTTACGTGAATAGATGAACTTGGTATGATTATGACCAGGGATCATTCGGTATAATCATGACTTTGCCATAAATGATGTGACAAAAGTTCTCGATTGGCACGTAATGCGTTGATGGATAGTTTTTGGTATGATTATGACCGGGGGTGATTCGGTATAGTCATGACCATTGATAATTTAATGAAAATCCTTGACCGGTACGGGGATGATTAGATGTGGTGGTTTATTTATTAAAATTTGAGTCTCAATGAATAAAAATTGATGAAAACCTTTTAAAACCTAAAAGATAGTGGATTTTATTCTCTACTGACTCTTTTAATGGATTGCATATTCCGCTGCAGTTAAACTGGTTGTCTATTGTACTTTATCGGTTTAACACTTTGAAGGCTAATGATAATTTATTACGCATTATCTTAGTCATAATATTTCTTCTTGGGCTAGTTGAGCTCACCTTTTCTTTCACCGTTCTCTTGTGAAATGAGAATATATTTGGACGAGCCTCGAGGAACGGAGTAATGGTCCGAGAGGATAGCATTAGTAGTCCTCACTATTCACGTGAAATAGTGTGATAATAGTTGTAATGAGGACTCCTTTTGAGTTTGTATAATATCTAGTAGACAATATTTGTATTCAAACTCACGCTTTATGTCGTATTATATACCTACGCTTATATTAGTAAGTTGTATTTGAATTTATGTACCATGTAAGTGGCGACCCAAGATGGGTGACATATACCTAATTTTGGGGCGTCACAATGTTGGTATCGAGCTTAGAGATATGATCCCGGCTGAGATGTGAGATAATAACTAGGAGGGGAGAGACGGGGAATTCCTTCGCTAGTATGACCTACCTAAATTTATTTGGTATTTAATTGGTTGGTTAGAGTATAGGGATAATATGTGATATGTTAATTAACCCTTGTTTTGTGACAGTGTTTGAGAATGGCATCTGAAAATGTTGAGATAAGCAATGAAGCACATGAGAGTGTTGATTCAGCTCAAACAAAAGGTAACGACCAACAACACGATAATAATCATACAGGTGGTAACGACCATCGGAACAATGATGACCATCGTGGGAGAAATTATCATGCCAAGAATGGTAACCACTTCGGTGGTAATCATGGCCAAGATAATAGAAGTGGAAATTTCAAGAAGAGAATGTCATTTAGCTCGATTTTGTCGTGCACCAAAGTCAAGTCCAGCTGGGACGGTGGCACCAAAGGCGGATACGGACAAAACAAAGTCGGTGGTTTCATGAAGAGCGTTTTTCATGACTTCTTAAAAAGCAAGTGACTCGAACGAAGTTAGCACGGGTTAGTTAATTATAAATTCTTGCGAAATCTATACCTTATTAGATATCGGTTCTACCCATTCTTTTATCTCACTTGCTTGCGTTCAACGTTTAAATTTGACTCCGGAGAAGTTAGACTTTGACTTGTTGGTTGAAACCTCGTTAGTAGGAGCCTTCGTTACCTCCACTATTTTTTTTTAAATCTTGTTTGATTCAAATAAACACTTTCACGTTACCTGTCGATCTTATCTTTTTAAAAATACTTGCCTTTGATGTGATTTTAGGAATCAATTGGTTAACTACTCATCATGTTTTTCGTAAGGTTGTTAGCTTTTATATTCATAACCATCCTGTTATGCGAATTCAAAGTAACCAAACCACTAAAGTCAATCATTGTCATATCAAGCCATAAGTAAAGAGCCCCGATCCTTTCGTTGTTGACTTCCTTGTGTGGAATGCATCGAAGCGGACTTTACAGTGGCGATGTCGTGGTGAAGATGGCAAGTTGATAGGTATCATTGTGAGGTGCTATCTAGGTTAAGGGATAGAAGTCACAGTTGGTATCAATGTGACGTACTATCCAAGTCTTGGATGAGAGTCACGCTTTTGAATGATATTTCTATCATTAATAAATTTCTTGGCGTATTCTTGAAGACTTCTAGCCTACCCTAGAACGTGAAATCGAATTTTGTATTGACCCCAAAGATAAAAACCCATTTCTTAAACCCTCAAATATTTCTTCAACTAAAAGGATCTGTTTACGAGGATTATTATGAAAGTCATAATAAAAGCATTGGACTAATGAAAATCATGGGTATATGAAGTATTAGTAAGTGTTATGATGAGTTATGTTGGTTATTATGTGAAAACATGAAAGTTTCTTAGAAATCACAAAGTTGAAAATCAGATTTTGGTGAAAAACGTAACATGAAATTCAATTGACCATATCTCCTATTATATTTTGAATTTTTGAGTCTGGTCAAGTCCTAGAGTTAGATCTATGAGTTACCTAACTAATCCAAGTGGAATTACTGGAAAAGGTGTTGTAGATTTTTGTGTGGACTGATTTTAGCAAAGGAGTGCAAAGCTGCAAAAACCGAAAAAAGCTGCTGCCATGATTTTAGAGGGTCAGTTTCGGCCACTTAAATTATGAGAAAAATTCTGGCCTTTTGGGACATGAAGTTATATGGTATAAAGTACCTCCTGTCCAAAAATGAGCTCATTCTGACTTAAAATGAGCAAGTTATGACTATTTCAATATTTAGGTTTTTCCGACGAAAAACGTTATAACCGGAGTTCTATAACTCCAATGACCATGAAATTTAAACTGGAAGCTCACGTTAACATGGGTAAGGTCCTGTCAAGATTTGGGAATTTTTGGAGTTAAAACTTGAGGTAGCTAATTTCTTAAGGAATTAATTAGAAATTAATTTTTGAAAAATAGTAAATGAATTTTAAAAATTCCGAGAAAAATATATTTTCATTATGGGACTATATTATGCTAAATCCCAGAAAAGAAATATTTTTGGGACTGATTTGGTATTTTTCATGAAAATAGTTTAGTTACGAACATATGAGTTAAATATGTTATGTGAAGTAACAAAGTTGAAAATAGGATTTTATGACTAGAGAATCCTATATAGAGTATATGCATATTTTGTTTTGAGGGATTTGATAATTGGTGATGATATCTTATGAGTATGGCATTTTTGAATGATTAAATGCATTATATGGTAAAGCGTAAACAATTGAGATAAATTGTTTATAAATTTAAGAAGTGATTAAAATATTGTTATAATATTAATGATATTAGATTATAAGATTATTAAGTGATTGATAACATGGGGATATTCTTGAATCCTGGATAAATTATATTATAAATGTTTAATATTTATCATTTATCTCATTTGATTGATTCTTTATATCATTATCCTCATGCTTATATTATGTTGAAAGTCATCTGTGGCCTGTAGTGCATAGATGGACTTGGTATGATTATGACCAGGGATTGTTCGGTATAATCATAACCGTAATTGAAAACACGATTATCTTTGGACGTAGTGCATGGATAATTTGTGGTCGTGATACTAATGAATACACGATTATCTTTGGTCGTAGTGCATGGATAATTTGTGGGTGTGATACTAATGAATACACGATTATCTTTAAGTAGTAGTGCATGGATAATTTGTGGTCGTGATACTAATGAATACACGATTATCTTTGGCAGTAGTGCATGGATAATTTGTGGTCGTGATACTAATGAATACACGATTATCTTTGGCCGTAGTGCATGGATAATTTGTGGTCGTGATACTAATGAATACACGATTATCTTTTGTCGTAGTGCATAGATAATTTGTGGTCGTGATACTAATGAATACACGATTATCTTTGGCCATAGTGCATGGATAATTTGTGGTCGTGATACTAATGAATACACGATTATCTTTGGCCGTAGTGCATGGATAATTTGTGGTCGTGATACTAATGAATACACGATTATCTTTGGCCGTAGTGCATAGATAATTTGAGGTCGTGATACTAATGAATACACGATTATCTTTGGCCGTAGTGCATGGATAATTTGTGGTCGTGATACTAATGAATACACAATTATCTTTGGCTGTAGTGCATGGATAATTTATGGTCGTGATACTAATGAATACACGATTATCTTTGGCCGTAGTGCATGGATAATTTGTGGTCGTGATACTAATGAATACACGATTATCTGTGGCCGTAGTCCATGGATAATTCGTGGTCGTGATACTAATGAATATCCTTGGCCTGTAGTGAAGGGATGATTCGATGATATGGATTAATTATTGAGCTGAGTCTCAGCAAAGAAATATTAATTCATGGATGTGGTAAAAGTCATCTTTGGCCGTAGTGCATTGATAGACTTGGTATGATTATGACCAAGGATTATTCTAGATAATCATGATCAGTAATTGAAAACACGAATATCCTTGGCGAAGAGGTGCATGGATAATTCGTGGTCGTGATACTATTAAGTCGCGTCTCGGTATTATTGGTTTTACGATTTGTATATCTTTGGCACAGTAGTGCAAAGATGAATTGTTAATGAATATCTTTGGCCTGGATTGCAAAGATGAATTTAATGTTTTCAACGATAAGGGTATTCAAGGTATCCTCACCTCTTATCATACCAGTATCGTACCCTAATTTCGAGGGCTTAAATTTCATAAGGAGGGAGATTGTGAGACCCCGATTTTATCAATAAAGATTTAAATTTTGTCGAAATAATTTTTCAATATTATGGTGTGAATTTGAGATAATATTATAGTTGTGGGTAGTATTTATAAATTTTGCAAAGTATGCAAGTGGTTATGTTATATTCGATTGGTGGGGAATATTCGGTTTAGCGAGGAATATTCGTGACAACTACCAATCATTGGTGGACCTACAATGTAATTATTATTTGGATTGAGAAAACGACAAAAATATTTTATTGAAATAACGGCGGAAGTTTTACTGTGGATCTTGTTGAACTACTTTTATTAGTAAAAGTACGATGTCGTGTGGTTGCATAAGAAGCTTACCAGTATTGATTATTGATGCTTATGTGAGAAGTCACTCAGGTTTGATTCCATTATTGTCGATTAATAATATGAATTATTATAGCGATAATGACGTTTTGTCTTATTCGTATTATTAACGTAATAAAATGCGAAACATCTTTTATATAAAATGTAATACTTTATTAAAGTTATTCTATAAATAGAATATATTATATTTTATTATGCATAGTTTTGCATAGTGTTTTTGCATAGTGTTGCATAGTGTTTGCATAGTAAAATGTTTTATATAAATAGAATATATGATATTTTATTTAAAAGATTTTGCTTTAAATATGGACCGTCAGATTAAAGTAAATCAATCTGGACCGTTCATGGATTAATTACTATGCATTCTATTTTCCTATAAATAAAGCTCATTCTTTCATTATTTTCTTACGAATTCACCTGAAACTCTAGAGAGAGAAATTATAGAGAGAAGCTATAGAGAGAAAATCTATAGAGAGAAAGAAGAAGAGTATTCGGTACTTCACTACTTTGATATCCAATTATCTTTTTACTAGTAGGGGGTATTATTTGTTGTACCGTAAGGGATATTATTCGTTTGTATTCATGAAGAGAACCTCTCATTATTCCATTCATTATTATTACATTGGAATAACTTTTACATAAGTGGTATACCCTATACATAACTTTGTATATACGGCGTACCCTATACTTGGTGAAATCCTTATGTTATTCCATCCTTATTTATTACATTGGAATAACTTTGATATATGTGAATCCCCTATACTTGGTGATCTTCTTCATTTATTCCATTCTTTATTATTCTCATTAGAATATCCATGCGTCATGTGTTTTACACCTAACCGGTTCCATTGTTTATTATTCCGCATTTATTATTCCATTGGAATATCACATGCGTGTGTTTTACACCTAACCGGTTCCATTGTTTATTATTCAAAGATTTATTATTACATTGGATCATCCTATCGATTGTGAATTTTACGACTTCGTTCCGTTATTATTATTCCGTTGGAATAACCTCGTTTATGCATCTGTACCGCATGCATGGTGATTTCTTTTGTTATTCCATTCTTTATTATACCCAAATTGGTTAAAACTTTGACTTATATACTCCATGAAATTAGTAGAATATCCTTGATATTTGCGTTTCATCCAGTAGCTTTTCATGGAAATATTCTTCTGAGTATTCTTGAATTTTACTCTACAAAGAAGTATCATGTTGACAACTTGGACGTTATTGGTTCTTGGATAAATTAATTCTTGAACTTGTTTTATTGAATTATTATGTCATTGTCATCATCCTCATGTTATATTATGTTGAAAGTTATCTATGTCTTACGTGCATAGATGAACTTGGTATGATTATGACCAGGGATCATTCGGTATAATCATGACCTGCTATAAATGATGTGACAAAAGTTCTCAGTGGCCTGTAATGCAGTGATGGATAGTTTTTGGTATGATTATGACCAGGGGTGATTCGGTATAGTCATGACCATTGATAATTTGATGAAAATCCTTGACCGTGGTACAGGGATGATTAGATGTGGTGGTTTATTTATTAAGCTGAGTCTCAGCGATAAAAATTGATGAAAACCTTTTAAAACCTAAAAGATAGTAGATTTTATTCTATACTTGACTCTTTTAATGGATTGCATATTCCGCTGCAGTTAAACTGGTTGTCTATTGTACTTTATCAGTTTAACACTGTTGAAGGCTAATGATAATTTATTTTGCATTATCTTAGTCATAATATTTCTTACTGGGCTAGTTGAGCTCACCCTTTCTTTCACTATTCTCTTCAGGAAATGAGAACATAGCTGGGACGAGTCGGGGAACGGAGTAATGGTCCAAAGGATAGCATTAGTAGTCCTCACTATTCTGTGAAATTAGTGTGATAATAGTTGTATTGAGGACTCTTTTTAATTTTGTATAATATCAAGTACACAATATTTGTATTCAAACTCACGCTTATGTCGTATTGTACACGACAGTTATATTAGTAAGTTGTATTTGAATTTATGTACCATGTAAGTGGCGACCCAAGATGGGTGATGTATACCTAATTTTGGGGGCATCACAGTGGAGACACCTTTACTCACCAATGAGGAGAACATGCAGCAGGCCGGCAATGTTCCTCCTATAAACAACACCACTGAAAAGACGATGAACGACGGGATGTTTAGAAGCTTTTTGCAGTTCATACAAAATCAGACGAGGGAAACTCGTGTACAAAATATAGGTGGAAATGATAACAACGCATACGGTTTGTCACAAATGCAAGCGATTCAAAGAGTTGGGACCACCGTAGTGCACTGGGAAAGTCGGATCCGATTAAGGCAGAAACGTGGGTTAAGAAAATTACCAAGATATTCGATGTCTTGGGATGCACGGAGGAACAGAAGATTCCATTCGCCACCTTTATGTTCCGTAATGAGGAAGATTACTGGTGGGAATCTGTTAAGCGTACCCATCCAGCCGCACTCAGTATGTCTTGGGAGACGTTTCAGAAACTGTTCAATGACAAGTACTTTCCTGAAAGTATTCGTCATATGAAGGAAGTGGAGTTTATTAGACTGGAAAAAAACAACATGACGGTGTCCCAGTACGAGGCGAAGTTTGCAGAGTTATCCAGGTTTGCACCTCATTTGGTGGAGAATGAGGAACGTATGACGCGGATGTTTTTGAGAGGTTTGAAACCCAGCATACGTCAATATCTCATTTCTCATAAATTTTCTCTCTATTCAGATGTTGTCAACAGGGCTCAATTATTAGAAATGAGATAACGAGTACGTTTAACCGAGGGACCACAACCAGGATCATATCGGTGACAGCAGTCATCAAAACAATGATAACCAGCAGAGAAAGAATAATACGGACAAAAGCGGTAACCACTCTGGTGGTAATCATGGCCATGAGAATAGAAGAAGCGAGTCGGGAGGAGATTTTGAAAAGAGGAGATTCAACAATGACAATGTGAAGACATCAGCACCAGCAGCAACTGGTTCTAAGGGAGGAGAACGTCCACCGGTTTTATGCTATAAATGCGGAAAAGAGGGACATATCAGCCCAAACTGTCCACAACAGTTCAAGGTATGCTATAATTATGGAAAGGAAGGACATATCGCTCGAGACTATACGGTAGCAAAACCAAGTCCAGCAGGGATGGTGACTCAAAAGGCTATCCCAGAAAAGTCAAAGTCAACGGTTCCTGGAAGAGCATTTGTCGTGACTGGTCAAAATGCGAGGAACCCAAATGAGGTGATCACGGGTAAGCTAATCATAAATTCTTGCAAAGTTTATACCTTACTAGATACCGGTGCTACCCATTCATTTATTTCTCCTGCTTGTGCTCAACGTTTAAACTTAACTCCGGAGAAATTAGACTTTGACCTATCTACGGAGACTCGGTTAGGAGACACTTTTATTACATCCACTGTTTATAAATCTTGTTTGATCCAAGTTGGCACCATCACATTACCTGTTGACCTTATCTCTTTAAAGATACTTGCTTTTGATGTGTTTTTAGGGATTGATTGGTTAACTACTCATCATTCCAAAATTGAATGTTTTCGTAAGGTTGTTAGTTTTCATATTCCTAACCAACCTGTTGTACGAATTCAAGCAACTAAACCACTAAAATCAATCACTGTCATATCAAGTCATAAAGTCATTCGTTTATTGAAAAACGGATGTCAAGCTTTCTTAGCCCATGTTATGGATTTGAATAAAGACACTTCAGATTTGAATAATATTCCTGTTGTTAGTAAATTTCCTGACGTATTTCTGAAAAACTTCCTTGCCTACCCCCGAACATGAAGTTGAATTCTTTATTGATCTTGAACTTTGATACAAAGCCCATTTCTAAAACCCCATATCAAATGGCTCCTATTGAACTTCAGAGTTAAAGGTCCAACTACAGGAGTTGTTGGACATCGGTTTTCATTCTTCCTAGTACATCTCCTTGGGGTGCTCCTATTTTATTTGTAAAGAAGAAAGACGGAGAGTATGCGACTTTGTATTGACTAACGGAATTGAACCATGTCACCATCAAGAATAGGTATCCGCTACCTCGCATTGATGACTGTTTGACCAGATTACAAGGAGCACAATTCTTTTCAAAGATCGATCTTCATTCGGATATCATCACCAAGATTAGAACCGAGGATATTCCAAAGCGCCTTGAACTCTAATGCAGGCATTATGAAGTCTTAGTCATGTCTTTTGGATTGACTAATGCTCCTGCGGCTTTCATGGATATGATGAACTGAATATTCAAGGAATATTTGGATCAGTTCTTTGTTGTCTTTATTGATGACATCCTCATATATTCCAAAAGTCGTGAAGATCATGAGCACCATTTGAAGCTGGTACTCCAAAGGCTTCGTGAAAACAAGCTATATACCAAGTTGAAGAAATGCGAGTTCTGGCATGAGGAAGTAGCATTCCTTGGGCACGTGGTGTCAAAACATAGAGTATCTGTTGACCTGGCGAAGATTGAAGCAATACAAAGTTGGGAGAAACCGAAGATGGTGACCGAAGTACGTAGCATTCTGGGCTTAGCTGGTTATTATCGAAGATTCGTGGAAGGATTTTCTCGAATTGCTACTCCGTTAACTCAGCTGACACGGAAAGATACAAAATTCATATGGAGCGAGGAATGTGAGAAGAGTTTTCAAGAGCTTAAGAAGAGACTCATTTCGGCACCTTTTCTGACAATACCATCTGGGTCGGATGGATTTGTTATCTACAGCGATGCTTCGGGCAAAGGTTTAGGGTGTGTTCTCATGCAACATGGGAAAGTCATAGCCTATGCCTCGCGATAACTTAAAGAATATGAGAGCAATTATCCCACTCATGATCTAGAGTTGGCAGCAGTCGTTTTCGCGCTAAAGATCTGGAGGCACTATCTATATGGGGAGAAAGTGGAGATATATTCAAACCATAAAAGCTTCAAATATTTCTTCACCCCAAAGGAACTCAACATGCGGCAACGACGTTGGCTCGAGCTGTTGAAAGATTACGACCACACTATTCAATACCATCCTGGAAAATCAAATGTAGTAGCTGACACATTGAGTAGAAGATCATATGCGGGAACGAGTGCGATGTTGTTAACACAAAGGCCCATTTTGTGTGATTTACAAAAGATGAAGATAGAATTCAAGACTCCGGGGACCCATGCAATGATGTCAAGTATACGCATAGAACCAACTTTAATCGATAAAGTTAATGTTGCTCAATAATTGTTACAGTAATTACTGTTCAATATTTTATTTTATTGATTCAATAATTGCTGCGTTGATATTTTATATTATTGTTGTTTCAATAATTGTCACTGCACAATATTTTCCTTTATCAAATCAATAATTCATATTATTTGAATAATATTATTAGATAGCATTATTGACAATGTCTAGAAAGTTCTGTCTAAGGAGAGGTTTGGTCACCTAATTAAGCGCCAGTAAGGAGAAATCCTTATTGAAAGCCCCTCTTTCTGAGAACTACCGTTGCCAGTATTGTGATTCTGTAATATTATTTGTGAATAATTAATTATTGATTTATATGATAAGGAAAATATTCATTTTATATGGATATAGATGGAGAAAATTTTAAAGTGACAATTGTTGAAAAATTGATATTTTATCTTTTCTGATAAAATAATTCATTTAAATATATTATTATATTATAATAATATAATAATGGTGATATTTTTACAATGAATGTGTGATATGTGATTAAATGAGGAGGAAGAGTATTTTTGTTACTAAAAATATTTAAAACATGTTTTTCATGTTTGTGGACCCCATTTCTTAACTGAAATTTGATTATAGCCTATAAAATCGTCCGTATGTGGATTTCGGTCAATTTTTGTTTGGAATTTGAAAAAAAATTCTTCTGCAAAGTTGTAGAGAATTAAATTTTCTATGGAATGGACATAAGATTTAAATTTTTCTGATAAAAGGGCTATTTATTATGAATTATTGAAGTTCTGATGTTCTAGAATAATTATTTTTTAAAAGTTTTAAATTTTTTTTAAAAGAAAAACGTTTTTGATATGTTTGGTGGGCCCCACTGGTTGTTGAAATGGCTGAATTCAGTTATTCAAGGTGGGCGTAAGAATTTAATTAAATAATATTAGTATTTTATTAAATTTTCTGCTTTGGTGTTCTAAAAAATTTCCTATAAATAGGGTGCTTAGGTTAGAATTGAAAATCACACCAGAAACTGAAGTTTTCTCTCTCTATATTATCAAGCGTATTCTTGTGAGTATTTTAATACTTTGAGATTGCTATACGGTGCAAATTCCTTCAGCGTTATATCTGATATTCCAACCAGAAGTATTATTATTTTCGAGGTAAGGGATGTTATTTTTTTTAAAATGATATTATTTCTTCTAATATCATTATGCCGGAATATTGGTAAGATTTTTTTTGTGAAATTCTTGTCTTTTAGTGTCGGGGTTACTATTCATATATACGTCACTATTCACGTATACGACACTACTCACGAATACGGCACTATTCACAGAAAAATTAAATTTTTGTTTTTTGTCCAAAATATCTATTATGGATTCTAGCTTTGATTGTATCCATGTTTTAATCATTCTTGAATTTTACTCCATTATGATTATTTATGAAGTATTTTTAAACTCAGATTGTTTAAAGTACGAATCCTTAATATTTGTTCTTTTGTATCACTGGATTCGTTTTCTTTAAAATATTTTTCATCATTCTCAGTCCTAAATGATGATATTATTGAATATCTTTGGCCTGTAGTTCAAAGATAAATGAATTTTTGATGAATATCTTTGGCATGTAGTGCAAAGATGAACAGGTGTTGAGATGAACATGACCAACTGATGAATATCTTTGGCCTGTAGTGCAAAGATAAATATTTGATTCAAGATGTGTATTGATTGATGTTACAGGGATAAAATATTGATGATGAACTTTTAAATTCATAGATAATAGTAAATTTCATTCTCTACATAACTCTTCTATGAATTATTATTTTCGCTGCGAATATTGATTTAAAACTTGTTGTCTATTGTATTCTGTCAGATTTTTTCCCTGTTGAAGACTAACGATAATTTGTTCTATATTATCTTAGTCATATTATTCTTTACTGGGCTAGTTAAGCTCACCCTTTTCCTTTTTGTTCCATTTTTCTTCTCAGGAGGCAAGAATGTAGCGAGTTCTAGTCGGGGGATGGAATGATGGTTCTAGAAGTTATCTTAGTAGTCCTCACTATTTTGTAAAATAATGTATCAATAATTGTAATGAGGACTTATTTGAGTGTGGATATTGTCTAGATGACAATATTTGTATTTAAACTCACAGTTTATGTGTTGTCGTATTTTGCACGACAATTGTAATAATAAAGTTGTAGTTGTTTCTGTACCATGTATTTGGCGACTCAGAATGGGTGTTGTATACCTATTTTGGGGGCGTCACAAGGTGCCTCATTCACTTTTGATGATAAAGTGTAACACTCGGGTGCCTCATCACTTGGGTCGTCCAATTTCTTGGCAAGTGTAGTCTACAAGGACTTGAAATCGGGTGCATTGTCACTTGGGTCGTCCAATTTCTTAGCAAGTACAGTCTACGAGGACTTAAAATCGGGTGCCTCATCACTTGGGTCGTCTAATTTCTTAGCAAGTGCAGTCTACGAGGACTTCACCACCATTTAGAGTGGACCACCATCTTGGGTGGATTTTTTTTTTAAATTCGTCAATACTTGTGCCTCCTCCCTTGGTCATCCAATTACTTGGCAATGGATACTCCTGAGGACTTAAACCACTATTTTTAATGGACCACCATCTTGGGTGGATTTTTAATTCATTTGTAGTTCAAAGTTCTTTAGATGGTAGAGCCAGTATTTGGGTTATTGACTTCCGGGACTGCACCATGGGTGGTAATATTGCACATTTCTTCTCCTAGTTCAATCTCCCCGGCCGCCAGCTTCTCATGGTATATCCTCCACAGACTGTAACAATCCATAGTAGAATGCCTTGCGTATTGGTGGTATACACAGAAGTCTGGTCTTCTTTTCATCTCTTCCGTCACAACCAACCGGGGCCTTGGAGGTTTCACCACTCCGTGCTCGACCCATTGTTCATATAGGCTCTTGAATTCCTTCTCGCTGCATGTGATAGCCTCCGAAACTGGCATTTTGGTATACTTGTCCCCATGCTTTTCTCTGCTTCACTTAAATTTTTCATTCTTCTCCCTCTTGCCCTCTTGTGGTTTTGATTGAGAATCCGCCAAAGCCACGATTGTTGTCCTCTTGCTCTTCTTGTAACTATCGCATGGCTGGTGGGAAATGTCATGATTTCTCCCAAGTCTTGTGCAAAAGATGAGAGGGTCGCAAATGAATCCCAAGCCTTGGTAATGAGGTGGGGCTTGAAGGCGTCTAAAGCACCATTGTTTCATATGATAACCAAGTTCTTTTCTTTAATTCGCTCTGCACACTTCTGTGCTTGGGCCTTGAACCTATCCACGTAATCTGACAGCTCCTCGTTTGGCTTCTACTTGAATCGCATGAGCTCTTCGATGGTTACCTGTTTCTGCACATAGAAAAATTTCTTAAAAACTTGTAATTTTAAATCATCCCAATCATGGACTGATCCCTTATCCAAGTTTTAGTACCAACTGAAGGCATTATCCGTCAAAGTCTTGTTGAATTCCCTCATCAACAAATTGTGATTGTTCATTTCATCATATCCTAACCATGGAGATATCGACTCCACGAACTTGGCAATGTGTTCCCTGGTATTTTCTTTCTCTCCATTATATTTTGGAAATTGTGGGGGATGTTCGATATACCCTGCCGGGTAAGGTTGTCTCTGAATATGTGCCGGGTAGGGTGGAGTAAAGTCTAAATCTTAAGGTTGGGATGTCTGCATGTGAAGTTGATTGATCACATTGATCATATCATCCTTTGTCACATATTGGCTCGTGGTATAGACTCTTTGTGGTGTTGTGATGTATGGTTGCATTGGTCGTATGTATGGTACAGAAATTGGTTGATGTACGTTGGCATCATGTAAATTCTGTATTAGTTGTGCTTGTGGGTTGGTTCGTTGGACAAGTCTTGGGATGGTTGGTATCTCCACTTGTGAAAATGTGGGGATAGAGGGAGAAATGATGTTTGTCTGAGCCTGGATGACTTTCAGTTTGAATTGTGGCATGTCACCGTTGTTCTGAGGTTCCAAGTGGATGGTTGGAACAGACTGATTCTCCGTCAATGGGGGTGCAGTCTGATTATCCTTATTGTTTCTATCGTCGTTGTTGTCCTCCACTCCTGCTTGTTTTCCATGTGAATTGTTTGGGAACATGACCTTGAAAGCGGGGATCTGCATCAATTTTCCATTTCTTCTTGTTTCCTCTGCATTTCTAGCATTATAGCCATCATCATCCCTTGTTCTTCCCGTGTTTCCTTCAACGCCTTGAGCATCTCCAGATGCATAGCATTTGCCTACTCTTCGCTTGCATCCTTGCCTTGCCTTCCTGCATTTATTTGTTGTTGATTGGCCATATATGGTAATGTTGAACTCCCTTTCGAAGTGTCTTCAATAAGTGCAGTGGTTGGTCAAGATCCAGGTTTTCGCCTTGGAAAGCTTGAGTTGCTTACCTTGGAACTGGATCCGGTGAGGTAATGATATTTGTTGGTGAAGCAATTCTTCTTGTAGTTCTCCCACTTCGAGTTGTGGGCATACCCTTCACAAATTCTACACCTCCCCAGCAGAGTCGTCAAAGAAATATGGGCAAGGAAATTGTGCCTTGTTAGTTAGGGTTTCGTGTTGACTGAGGAGGAGAGAAATCCACGAAGAGCACGGAATCGATTGGTTGATTGAAGAGGGGAGAACGACAGGTGGGCGATTACTCCAACGACGTGTGGCAGAACTCCTAGAATCCGGGAACCGTGTTAGGGTAACAGAGATTCCAAGAGCCTTCTTGAGTCCTTCGAGTTGAGAGGATGTACAAACCCTTTTTAGTGCTTTTAGGTGGAATATCCAAGCCTTAAGTCACCAAAAGAGTCCTTTGATCTTCCAAGAGTCCAAGTCCTGAGTTTGAAGAGAGGTCCCCTTCCCAATGGAATGGAAGGGGTATTTATAGGGTTTTCTGAAAAGTGGTCATGTGCCAGGCACATGCATTCAGAGAAATTCCAAAAATACCCTTTAATTATCAGAGTAATGCCCATATTGCCCTGTCCTTCTAGCCACCAATCCAATCCCTCAATCAATTCCCAAAACGAGCCACCTCCACGTGTCTTCTGCCTCGGGACACGTGGAGGCTTCTCTCGGGTCTAACACATTTATTTTTAACTTTTTCGTCTTCATTCAATTAGGTCATGTAAACCATAATTTTGCACTTGGGCCTACAAATACAAAAGCAAATAAGATTGTCGATACCAATGTTATCCTATTGGATGAAGAGGTATGTATTTTTTTCAATCTATTAATTAATTTCTTAAGCTGTAAAAAAAAAAATCAAATGTCAACATAACTCATATGTATTTAAATTTTTTTATTTTATTCCAATAACAAAGATTCACAAATGCTTTTTACTCTCAAGCCCAATAAAAAAAACAATTCATGAAAAAACTAGCAAAAAATAGTATGTACGCAATGTTTTACGCAAAAAAAGATACATGATAAATAATTACAAAAATAATAAATTTCCTCTATTTATTTATAATATTAGTACAATTAGGATTCCTTAATTTAGAGAATTAGTATAGGATTCAATTCATAATAATAAGGAAACCTAAAATCAAGAAGAAATAACTGCCATAATTAATAATTCAAATTCAAATATCTTGGATCTAACAACAAAAATAAATTTAAATTCAAAAATAATAATTCAAATTTAATTATTCAAAGTTTGGCAACGTCATCTTCCTCCTCCCCTTCGCCGGTCATCTTCCTCCTCCACTTCGCCGGTGAGACCTAATTTCATGTCTAAAAGAAAATAAGAACACTTCATAAGAAAAGAGAGATAAAAGAGTGATGTGTAATGTAATGTTGATAACCAAACCTTCTAAAAAAGGTAACCAAACTTTTATACCAAAGTAACTAAACCTTTATACCAAGGTAACTAATCTACCTCCACACTTGCAGTATGAATTGGTTACCTTGGTCTGAAAGTTTGGCAACCAACTGCATGAAGGTTTGCCTACCAACTGTATCACATTCAAAATATTTGGTAACTTAATAAAACTGAATTAGTTACCTTGGTATGAAGGTTTGAATACCCACGTCAACACTCCCCTTCACATCTCTCTCTTTTTCTCTAAAATTCATTCATTCATACCAAAACTCATTAGCAGCATCAATAGATAACCGTTCACATCTCTCTCTTTCTCTCTAAAATTCATTCATTCGTTCATACCAAAACTAATTAGTAGCATCAATGGCTGACCATTCGCCACCACGCCAGCAGATCCAAGTTCAACCTCCACAGTACAGCCGCGATGGTGCATGTGAGTACTGCAGTAGCAAAATTGGGCCATCATCATCCCAAATCCTAGCTGTTGTCGCCCTCCTTCCAGTTGGCGGAACCCTTCTCGCCCTTGCCAGAGCGTGGATGAGAGAAACGTGACTTTTCTTGAGATGAGAGTCTGCTATATTATTTATTTATTAATTACTTAATTTAATAAGTAAATCAATACTAATTTCCTAAATTAAGGAATCCTAATTGCATACTAATTCCTTAAATTAAGGAATCCTAATTTCACTAATATTGTAAATAAATATGAAAAGTGTATTAATTGTGTAAATATTTTATGAGTGCACTATTATTATAATTATTTTTAAAAATGTAATAGAATATGTAACTGATCCTAAATTATTTCTAAGTTCACCCGTACTTTTCACGTGTTATCAAGCTTATAATAAATAAATACTATAGCATATGAAAATTCGGTCCAACTCGACTGCGATCTCTCATATACAGTAGAATCTCTATAAATTAATATTGTTGGGACTGAAAAATTTTATTAATTTAGAGAGTTATTATTTAATCGATAAATTAATAATTTGTTAATTTAAAGAGTGTTTTTCTATTTGGTGAACATAAATTTAATTGCATTAAAATTATTGCATTTTATTGATGTTTATATCATACTTTTTTTATGTAATGTATCATACTTATTAAATTAATGTAATAATAGAATTCATTGTAAGTGATATTAATTATTTTAATAATTAAATAATGTTCATTGTATCCGCTTTTCAAATTACATTTTCATTTTATTTCAAAAAAATTATATTCAATTAGATTTGAATTTCAAGACAAAACATTATTTTGATGGGACCATATATTAATTAGGATGAAATTCAATTAGATTTGAATTTCAAGAAAAATTAAGGATGAAATTAAGATAGATTTGAATTTCAAGACAAAACAAACAAGAATAGAATCATATTTTACAAGATTACCCTAGATATATTTGTAATTTAAAAAAGAATTATTAATTTATGATTTTGATGGAACCATATATTTATACAAGGGTCTTTTTAAAATTATTATTTTATTATTTTATCGAAATTATTAATTTATCTCATTAGCCCAAGTCGGGATTTTGGAAAAAATATTATTTTAGAGAGATTATTAATTTATTGAGTATTAATTTATATATATATATATATATATATATATATATATATATATATATACACTTCTCCTTTATGCTAGCTACTGTTCTCGAATCATATTTTCCATTTTCTTTTTCTAATATAAGCTTATAATGTCGTTTGCTCGACATTATTTTTACATTAATCTCATTGTTTACTAATTAAAGGCATAGGCTTTTTTTTGTTGATTCTCATATGCTTTGGTTATCTTATCCAGCTTTCATTCTTTACAAAGTAATTAATCACATTTTTTGTGAAGAAACCAACTCATATAATAATATGTCAATATTCTCTCTTTTTCTACCTAAACTGGGAGAGGTTTCTTTACCCTTTTAAATATATCCTCCCTAGATATTTTTTTGATATTATTAATTTCTTATTTTCTTGTTATTAATTATCTCTTCTTTGGAGTTTAAATTTTCTCTTTAGCATTCAAAAACACCAATTATATTCAAGATTTGCATGAAAAATGGAGATACATAAACCAGAATAATTCTAGATGGTCTATATTTTCTACAAATGATTCGATATTTTCCTTCTTGTACATGTTCACATTCTAGCTTTATAATTGAGAAAAACATGACCAATGAAAGTGCATAAATGATTCTATTGGGGTTAATTAATGGACATGCCTTATTACTTTTTATTTTTAGGGTTTATTCGGCTACTTGTGCTTGTATCGTTTGCAGCAATAACGTTTATGAGTTAAATATATTGCGTTTAAAGTAAATTGTTAAATGAAAAAAAATTTCAAATACATTTGTACTATCAAACGCTGTGAAACCAAACATACACTTAATTAGGCTACTTGTATTTGTAGCGTTTGGGACGGTAACGTTTGTGAGTTAAATACGTTACGTTTAAATTATATAAATTGCTATTAACTGAACAAGGTTTTCAAATACGTTTATATTTCTAAACACTGTAAAACCAAGCATCATTTAATTAGGATGTATTAGTTAATTATGCAACCTTTTATAATATATGTCCTTCGAAAACTAGTGAATACTTTGAAGTTCAGTTATATTGAGAGATAGTATCTTGTTCTTAATTTTCATACAAAATTATAGGGTTTTTTTTTTAATAATAATAATTATTATCATATATCTTGTACGATTCTTACATACAATTAGATCCACCTTTCGCAGATATTTTTAAAAATCATAATCCTAAAATTTATACAATCCAATGTAATATTATTATGGTGTTGATGATCACACGCATTTCTCGTTTCTTTAATATGTGGCATATGAAAATTATTATATTCCTAAAAACAAGATTAAACAAAGAATATAAAATTCTCCCTAGACGAGAGTATGTAGTATTATTTCATAAGAGTCGTGTTATATATTGTGAGTATTTATTGACGAATTGCGATTGCGATGTGTATATCAAGAATGAGATTGGGTAGGATAATAAAATTGACTTATTATATTAAATATGTCGTTAAGATGTTAGTAATTAAAATTATTCACATAACTCGCAACTAAAAATAATCAATATATAATTAATTGATTTATCTTCTATAGAATTTTTATTTCACAAATATAAAAATGGAAGAGAAGGTTGCAGACGAAGAGATGTTACAGTTGAATATAATAATTGATTTGGTTAATTTCAACTACTTTGAACAAATTTTCGATCTATTTGAGTCATCCAATCATTGTGATTCTAATGAAGGTAATTTTTTTCATTCTTAATTTCTCTGTTTTAAACTAATAAATTTTGGGATTTAGGATTTTTTGAAGCAATTCTTGATTATCCTTATATTTACTACTTATTAATCGGTAAAATAAAATAATAAAAAATTCTAAGTATAATCAATAATTATCCTTATATTTATTAATAAAATAAGTATGTATAAGGATAATTACGATTATCGTCTTATGATTTTTAATTATAAATAGAAAATAGTGATTGAATTTATATTATATTCCTACTCAAATATATAAACTCAATCACTATTTCATATTTATAATTAAAAATCCTAAAACGATAATCGGTAAATTATTCTTATACATACTTATTTTGTTAATAAAATATAAGAGATAAGTATAAAGATAATTACTTGATTATCCTTATAATTTTTATTATTTTATTTTACCGATTAATAAGTAGTATGTATAAGGATAATCAAGAATTAAATCAATTTTTTATGTTGGTAGCTATTTCTCTAGCGGTAAATCAAAATACTGGTCGTTTTGATCGTATTAGAGGAGTATGGCCAACAACATAAAAGAATTTGGTTGGTCGCTAGAGGAAGTAGCGGTTGGGTCCTCATCTCAGCCATTCACTATAATTTTGGACGGCTGGATAACAGTTAGTTAAAACAATGTCCAGAACTAACGTTTTTCATGGATCATTTTTCTATATATATAGCTCAATTTTTTTGATGAAAAAGCGAGGAGTGAACTAAAACGAATCCATTATATACGACGGTTTTTTTCAATCGATATAGCATGTAAAGCCGGCTTTTTTTATCTTTGTAGCGATGAAAAAAAATTGTCGCTATAGTCGGTTCGTTTCTTGTTCATTCCCTCCAGTTCAATAGAAAGCAGATTGATATATATATATATATATATATATATATATATATATATATATTACATAATAAGTCTGCCTAATGAGTTAGTTTGAAATCACAAATATACATAACATGAGCCTTCACTTTTGAAACTATAAATCACAAAACCAACCTATGTGACTTCTATGCAACACAAAATTGCATATTAACAGTTCACTTCTTAATACATTTTAACAGCTCATATATTTGTATTAAGAGGTCTTCTAAATAGTTAAGATACAAATATGAGTCTAAACTATTCGGAAGACCTCTTAATAAAAATAAGTAGCTTGTAATGCATTAAGAGGTGGATTGTTAAGATGCATTAAGTTACAATCAAACACCACCCAAGTCTCAAAAAAACAAGTTACAATCCAACATTAGATTTCAATGGTTAGATAACAATTTTTTTCATCTTAATGTTTAATGTGTTATTGGGGCTACATTTATTGAGGGCAATATAGTGACTTACTTATATTTAGGTGTGGAAATAGTAATATAGGGTGTGCATATATTAACACCCTAAAAACATACTACCTCCGTCCCTTAATATAAGATGTTTTAGAGTTGTACACAAGTATTAAAGAAATGATTGTATATCATTAAATATAATATTAATTATCTATATTTTTTTGTATTAGAAAAAAAATAGTGTTATTTACTGGACAAAAAAGAGTGTTATTTATTGGGCAAAAAATAGTAAGAGCACCAAAGTTATATTTACTACTTAAGTCATGTTTGTTTGTAAGGATTATAATCTCAGGATTATAATCTTAAGAATATTAATCCTAGGATTAAATAGTCATAGTCACATGTTTATTTTTTATGAGATTATTCATGAGATAACTTAAAATAATCTCAACTTATGTTTGTTTTTTTTATTAAAAGATTGAATAAAAAAGTATCGTTTGGACTATTATATCTTTACCAATAATAATATATTTTAAACTTGTTTATACATCAAAAAATGATGAACAATTAATTAGAAACTTTTAAATAAGTGATTATATTATTCAATCAAATGCTCACTGGGTACCAATTATATAATTTAACTTTAAATAAAGTTATAATTTTATCGAAATAATTTATATAGTACACACGTAATTTAAATTAACGAAAGTACTATCGTTTAAGTTTTAACATTTGTCATAGTTTTGGATTGTTTTCTTGAAATTTATTTTAAAATAAATTAGATAATCATATCATTTTTTAAGAATAACATTTTGAAAAATCTGCCTATCCTTATTTTTTAATTTTCATTGAAGAGATATTGACTTTTTAAATATCAATGTGACACATTTTTTAATATAAATTGGCATCATTTATTGAAAATTTTAAAACCATAAAATGTCATATTTAGTAGTAATAGTAATATTTTTAAATTTAAATTGACAAAACTTATAAAATTAAAAATTTAAAACAAAGTGATTAGTCATTCATATAATTTTGGTCATATTAAATACAGTAAGATTTTTTTGGATGGATATAACTAAAAGTGGTTAAATATATTTTTTCCCACTTTATTCAATCTCGGTTTATAAATGCATCACGGAACTGATTTATTTTACAATCAACTCATTGAACTATAATTTTTTTACAAAAATTCGAAAAACTGTCTAGTCTGTTAAAATTTTAATGACAAATCTATGTGTTATGTGCTAACGAGGAGAGAGAAGCTGAGTTGGATTAATAATTAAATTAAATTATACTCAATTCTATAACAAATAGTTTAAGAAAATATAAATCAAATTAATATACATGACAAATAATTAAATTAATTAATAATAAAATAAATTAATGAATAATTTTTACAAATGTATTTATATAAAATTAATAAATTCATATTTTTTTTATTTTTTAAATATTTTAATTTCATTTTAAAAATATAAAATTATCTAATATTTTGAAAATTGAGAGATTATTATTATTACCTATACTTTCTCCAGATAAAAGAAAGAAAAAAAATAAAAATTTCGTCAGTTCATCTTCTCTTCCTATCAGTTCATTTTCTCTTCTTATTAGTTCATCTTCCTTTCGTCTTTCTCAAAGAGTCCTCCATCACCACTGTTCCACCAGCGCCGCCACCACCACCACCACACCTATACCCTTTTCTACCTCCGGCACCACCTCCTCCTCCGTTGTTTAATCTCCACCACCGATCAGTCTCTAGATCTAGAGACGTTTTCTCAGTTCGGCACCATCATCACCGATTCGAAGGTCCGTTAGTCTGCTTAAATCAGATTTGGTCAGATCCGATATGATTAACGCCTAATCTGAAGTAATCCATTTATGGAGTTCCAGTAAAACATCGATTGAATAGAGGGTTTACTGATATAGAGGGTTTATTGAATAGTTACATTTTGCCTTCCAAAGCTTCACTTAGAACATCGAGGAATTTTGTTTCATCTGAAGTTCTGATATGAAAAGTCATTCATCTCAATAAAGATCTGATAGATAAATGATATGAAAAGTCATTCATTCATCGAGGAATTTTGTTTCATCTGAAGTTCTGATAGATAAATGATTTTTGATGGATAAATGATTTTTAATGTGCAAATCATCAATGAAGGATTTGTTTTAATTTATTTTTTAACTTTTCTTTTAAATTGTAACATACTAAAAAAAATTAAAGCTTACTATTTAGCATATTTTTATTTTTTTAAATATTTCTTTCTTTTATATTTTAAGCTTAGATTTAATAATTTCATAATATAAATAATAATTATATTAACTTTTAAAAATAAAAATAATAATTAATTTTCAAAAATTTTGTTATATTTGTGAAGTTTGAATTTATTTTTATGTATTTTAATTTTTAATTTGTGTTTATTATAAAATATACTTATGAATAATATTAAAGATATTACTCATATTCAAAATTTACTCAAATTTCTCTTATTTTTAATAATATATGTAATATATTTGAATACATTAAAAGACAAATTTGTCTCAAAAAAATACTAAGAATTTTTCATTATTAATGTTGAGGGTATTATGACAATTTGCAAAGAAAAATGTAACAAAAAGTAGTTAAATCCATTTATTTTCTAACGTGGCAACAACTAGGATGATAGCACATGGCGATTGAATGATGTTGAAATTAAATTAAAAGTGACATGGACGTTCCGTTAAAAGTCAACTGTGAGACCCCAAATTTTATGAATAAAGATTTAAATTTCTCAAAATATTTTTTTTAATATTATGGTGTGAATTTGAGATAATGTTATAAGTTGTGGGTAATATTTATAAATTTTGTAAAGTATGCAAGTTGTTGTATTATATTCGATTGGTCGGGAATATTATTTTTGTCGGGGAATATCCGTACGACGGCACAATCATTGGTGGACCCCGCAACGAAATTATTGTCGGATTGAGAAAACGACAAAAATATTTTTATGAAAATAACGGCAGAAGTTTTATCGTTAATACTGTTGAACTACTCGGTAGTAAAAGTACAGTGATACACGTGGTTGCATATTAGCATACGGTATTAATTATTGATGCTTACGTAAGAAGTCACTTAATTTTGTTTAATTATTGCTTCAGTAATTGTTGCATAGTATCTCACGTTATTTGATTCAATTATTGTCGATATTTTATATATTATTAAGTCAATAATTGAGATGATAGAGTTATTAATATTATTATTTGCAATATTAAAGATGTCTAGAAGTTCTGCCAAGGAGAGGTTTGGTCACCTAATTGTGCGCCAATAGGGAGAAATCCTTATTAGAAAGCCCCTCTTTCACAGGAACGACACGGTCGATTAATAGTGTGAATTATAATAATGATGATGAAGTTTTGTTTTATTATTATTATTAATGTAATAAAATGAATTTTTTTTATATAAAATGTAATACTTTTTTATAAAGTTATTACGTTTTATTAGACTATAAATAGAATATATTATATTACATATTACGTAATATTTTTTGCATAGTAAAATCTTTTATATAAAAAATGAATACTTTTATAAAGTTATTCATTTTATTAGACAATAATTAGAATATATTATATTTTATTACGCGTAGTATTTGCATAATTGCTCGCATAGTGTTTGCGTAGTAAAATCTTTTTAAAAGTTATTCGTTTTATTAGATTATAAATAGAATATATTATATTTTATTGTAAACCAATCTGGATCGTCCGCTTAAAGTAAATCAATCTGACCGCTTATGGATTGGTTACTATTAGATCCATTCTTCTATAAATAGAAGCTTATTCCTTCATTATTTCTTACGAATTCAATTGAAACTCTAGAGAGAAAATTGTAGAGAAATTATTCTTCTATCTTGACGGCGTATTTCTTTAGCGTTTAAGAAAGCTTTGAAGCGTAGTGCATGTTTCTTCAAGTATATTCCCGCCCTACCGGTGGAGTACTCTTCTTTATAAGGTAAGGGTATTATTTTTTTCATATTCATGAAGAGAACTTACATTATTCCATTCTTTATTATTACATTGGAATAACTTTATATCTGTGATCTACCCTATACTTGGTGATTTACATTGTTATTCCATTTGTTATTATTACATTGGAATATCCTGTCAAGGTCGCTTTCTGTGGGACTTGATTCCGTTATTTATTATTCATTTGAATAACTGCCTATGCTGAAGCACCGCATGCATGGTGATTTCCGTTGTTATTTTATTCTTTATTATTACATTGGAATATCACATGTCGGTCGCGTCATTACGCCCCGACTTCGGTTCCGTTATTTATTATTACATTGGAATAACTTTTATGCATCTTGATCACCGCATGCATGGTGATTTCTTTTGTTATTCCATTCTTTATTATACTCAGTTGGCTAAAGTTTTGACTTCTATACTCCATGAAATTAGTGGAATATCTTTTATATTTGCGCTTCATCTAGTATCTTTTCATGGAAATATTCTTCTGAGCATTCTTGAATTTTACTCTACAAAGAAGTATCATGTTGACAATTTGGACGTTATTAGTTCCTGGATAATTTAATTCTTGAACTTGTTTTATTGAATTCTTATATCATTGTCATCATCCTCATGTTTATATTTTGTTGAAAGTTATTTGTGGCCTGTAGTGCATAGATGGACTTGGTATGATTATGACCAGGGATTATTCGATGTAATCATGACCGTAATGTTACAAATGATGTGGTAAAAGTCCTCATTGGCCCGTAGTGCATTTATGGACAGTTGTTGGCATGATCATGACCATTGATGAATACACGAATATCCTTGGCCCGTAGTGCATGGATAATTTGTGGTTGTGATACTTATGAATATCCTTGGTAGTAGTGCGGGGATGAGGTGGATTATTTATTAAGTTTGAGTCCCAAATGATAAAAGTGATGAAAAATCTTTGAAATCATAAAAGATAGTAGATTTTATTCTCTACTTGACTCTTTTAATGGATTGCATGTTCCGCTGCAGTTAAACTTGATGTCTATTGTATTTGATCAGTTTAACATTGTTGAATACTAATGATAATTTATTACGCATTATCTTAGTCATAATATTTCTTCTTGGGCTAGTTGAGCTCACCCTTTCTTTCACTTTATTCTCTTGAAAATGAGAACGTGGCGGGACTAGTTGGGGAGCGGAGTGACGGTCCGGATGATAGTATTAGTAGTCTTCACTATTCTGTTAAATAGTGTGACAATAAATATAATGAAGACTTATTCTGAGAGTGGATATTATCTAGAAGAAAATATTTGTACTAAAACTCACAGCTTTCTTGTTATATATTAAAGATTGTATTTGTATTCTGTACCATGTATTTGACGACTCAGAATAGGTGATGTATACCTATTTTGGGGGCATCACAGTTGGTATCAAAGCTTAGGGATATGATCCCTGGCTAAGATGTGAGACAAGAACTAGGAGGGGAGAGACGGGGAATTCCTTCGCTAGTATGACCTACCTAAGTTTATTTGATATTTAATTGGTCGGTCAGAGTATAGGGATAATATGTGATATGTTAATTAACCCTTGTTTTGTGGCAGTGTTTGAAAATGGCATCCGGGAATGTTGAGAACATCAATGGAGCACAGGAGACCGTTGAGTCTCCACAGATCAATAATCAGGATAATGTGCATTAGGAAGGCAACAGTCCTCAGGCAAACAACAACACACCGACGAAATGATGAGCGATGGAATGTTTGAGGCTTCATGCAATTCACTACGCAACATCGGTGAGAGCGGCTCCTGTCCAAAATACGGTGGAAACACTTGGCAACTCTCGGACGGTCACCGCCAAAAGCAGTTCGAGGAGCTGGGACCACCGGAGTTTTTGGAGAGCCAAAATCACTTAAAGGCGGAGGCGTGGATAAAACAGATCAACAAGATATTTGATGTGTTGGGTTGCTCCAGGAGCAAAAGGTTCCTTTGCCACCTTCATGTTGCGGGCGGTGGCGATTCTTCGTGGGAATCACATAAAGCGTACTCAACTTGTCGTCATGATGAAGATGTCTTGGGAGAAGTTCCAAGAACTGTTCAACGATAAGTACTTTCCGAAAGTATTCGTCACATGAAAGAGTTAGAGTTCATTAAAGCGGAGCAAAACAACATGACCGTGTGTCGTGATGATCGAAGCCAAGTTTGCCGAGTTATCCGGTTTAAGCGTCCCATTTGGTTGATAATGAGGGAGAATGACACGAATGTTTCTACGAGGTTTGAAACCCGAGATACGTCAATATCTTATCTCTCATAAACTGTGTTTGTATTCAGATGTTGTTAAAAGGGCTCAGTTATTGGAGCGCGTTAATGAGTCAACCCAACCAAAAGAGAGCGGTAAACAAAATGATAATACCGGTGATAACGATCGTGAGCGGTGACAATAAGCGTGGAGGAATCAACATGCGAAATGGTAATCACTTGGTGGTAATCATGGCCAAAGCAATAAGAATGGACATTTCAAGAAGAGGAGATTCAACAATGATGGAAAGACGTCGACACTGTATTTTATTATTAAGGAAGGAGAACGACCACCTATCATATGCTTCAAATGTGGAGGGAGGACACATCACTCAAAATCTATGCATGATGCCGTCAAAGCATGTTATAATTATGAAAGAGAAGGTCACGTGGCCGATTTTGTCATTCACCGGAAGCAAGTTCAGCTAGGATGGAGGCACCAAAGGACGCCCGAAAAAAGACAAAGCCCGAGGTGCAAGGAGGCGTTTGTCGTGACCTCCCAGAAAGCAAGGAACCCAAATGAGGTCATCACGGGTAAGCTTATCATAAACTCTAGTGAAGTATATACCTTATTTGATATCGGTTCTACCCATTCCTTTATTTCTCCTACTTGCACTTAACGTTTAAATTTGACTCCGGAGAAATTGGACTTTGACTTATCTGTTGAAACTTCGTTGGGAGAAACCTTCATTACATCCACTGTTTATAAGTCTTGTTTGGTTCAAATCGGTACCCTCACATTACCTATTGATCTTATTTCATTGAAAATACTTGCATTTGACGTAATTTTAGGGATTGATTGGTTAACCACTCATCATGCAAAAATTGATTATTTTCGTAAGGTTGTTAGCTTTCATATTCCTAACCAACCTATTATGAGAATTCAAGCAACCAAACCATTAAAATCAATCACTGTCATCTCAAGCCATAAAGCTATTCGTTTATTGAAAAACGGATGTCAAGCTTTCTTAGCTCATGTCACGGATCTAAACAAAAATACGTCGATTTTTGAATGATATTTCTATTGTTAATGAATTTCTGGCGTATTCTCACGAAGAATTTCCTAGCCTACCCCGGGCGTGAAATTAAATTTTGTATCGACCTTGAACCCTACAAAACCCATTTCCAAAGCCCCATATTGAATGGCTCTATTGAACTTTAGGAGTTAAAGACCCAATCGCGAGGAATTGTTAGACATCGGTTTCATTCGTCCTAGTACTTCTCCTTGGGGTGTTCTGTTCTATTACATGAAGAAGAAAGATGGGAGTATCGACTTTGTATTGATTATCGGGAGTTGAATCATGTCACCATCAAAAATAGGTACCCATTGCCACGTATTGATGACCTGTTTGACCAGTTGCAAGGTGCCAAATTATTTTCAAAGATTGATCTTCGTTCCGGATATCACCAATTGAAGATTAGAACTGATGACATTCCAAAGATGGCTTTCAAAACTCGGTACGGGCATTATGAATTCCTAGTCTTGTATTTTGGATTGACTAATTCTCCTGCTGCCTTCATGGATATGATGAACCGAGTATTCAAGAAATATTTGGATCACTTTGTGGTCGTCTTTATTGATGACATCCTTATTTATTCCAAAAGCCGTGAAGATCATGAGCAACACTTGAGACTGATACTCCAAAAGCTTTGTGAATATAAGATTTATGCCAAGTTCAAGAAATGCGAGTTCTGGCTTGAGGAAGTAGCATTCCTTGGGCACGTGGTATCAAGTCATGGAATATCTGTTGACCCAGAAAAGATTGAAGCTATTCAAAGTTGGGAGCAACCTAAATCAGTGACCGAAGTACGTAGCTTTCTCGGCTTAGCTGGTTATTATCAGAGATTCGTGGAAGGGTTTTCTCGAATATCTACTCCCTTAACTCAGCTGACTCGGAAAGATACAAAATTCGGTTGGAGTGAGGAATGCGAGAAGAGTTTTCAAGAACTCAAGAGGAGGCTCATTTCAAAGACTGTTACGACAATACCATCATCGGCTCGGAGGGATTTGTCATCTACAGTGATGCTTCGGGCAAAGGGTTAGGATGTGTTCTCATGCAACATGGGAAAGTCATAGCCTATGCCTCTCGACAACTCAAAGAATATGGGAGGAATTATCCTACTCATGATCTAGAGTTGGCAGATGTTGTCTTCGCACATAAAATTTGGAGGCATTACTTGTATGGAGAGAAAGTGGAGATCTTTACGGATCATAAAAGCCTCAAATATTTCTTCACTCAAAAGGAACTAAACATGCGACAGCGATGTTAGCTTGAACTGTTGAAAGATTATGATCATACCATTCTATACCAAAGCGAAAAAGCGAGCGTGGTAGTGATTTATTGAGTAGAAGATCATATGCGACTGAAGTGCGATATTGTCAATGAAAGGCCCATTTGTATGACTTGCAAAGGATGGAGATAGAGATAAAGACTCCGGGACCCAAGTGATGATGGCAAATATACGAGTGGAACCGACTTTAATCGATAAAGTTAAAGCTGCTCAAGCTACAGACCTGGAGCTGATGCATATGAGGAAGAAAGTACAAAAAGGTGCTATGCCGGAAGCAAGAATTGATGAAGAAGGAATACTTCGAGTCAACTCCAGACTTTATGTTCCTAACGACCTTAAGTTAAAGTATAAAATCATGATGGAGGTGCACAACACACCGTTTGTAATCCATCATGGGAGTACTAAAATGTATCATGATCTTCGACATATATTTTGGTGGGGCAATATAAAGAGAGAGATAGCGCTGTTTATCTCAAGGTGTCTAACATGTCAACGAGTCAAGGCGGAACATCAAGTACCAAAAGGTCCATTGTAACCACTTGAAATTCTAGAATGGAAGTGGGAGCACATTACTATGGATTTTGTTACTAGTCTTCCCAAGGTTTCTCAGGGTATAGATGCAATTTGGGTCATTGTTGATAGATTGACCAAGTCTGCTCATTTCTTACCTATACGAGAAATTTATACACTTGAACGTCTTGCTCGTATGTACATAAACGAGATTATAAGATTGTATGGTATGCCAGTATCCATAGTTTCTGATTGAGACCCAAGATTCACTTCACAATTTTGGGTTAGTTTGCAAAAAGCTATGGGCACGGATTTACGATTTAGTTCGGCATATCATCCTCAAACGGACGGACAATCAGAGAGGACTATTCAAACTCTTGAAGATTTATTAAGACTATGTGTCCTTAACTTCAAGGGAAGTTGGGACAAGTTCTTACCATTAGTGGAGTTTTCCTACAATAACAGTTATCAAGCAAGCATTGGCATGGCTCCATTCAAAGTGTTATATGGAAGAAAGTGTCGTTCTCCAGTATGTTGGGATGAGGTGGGTGAAGCAACGTTGTTGGGACCGGAGTTGGTACGTATGACTACGGAAAAGATTCAAACGATCCGACAACGTATAAAAACCTCACAAGACCGACAAAAGAGTTATGCTGATCTTCATCGAAAAGACGTGAAATTCGATATTGGAGATCATGTGTTGTTACGTGTTTCTCCATGGAAAGGAGTTACGAGATTTGGAAAGAGAGGAAAGCTCAATCCTCGATTCATTGGCCCATTTTTAATCCTCGATCGAGTAGGGACTGTAGCATATAGACTTGCTTTATCGCCAAGTATGTCTCGTGTTCATAACATTTTTCATATATCCATGTTACGTAAATATGTGAAAGACCCGAACCACATTATTGAGTTAGAACCGGACGAAATAGTAGAAGATTTAACGTATGAAGAGGTTCCTGTTCAAATCTTGGATAAGAAGGAACATATTCTATGCTCCAAGGTTATACCTCAAGTCAAAGTTTTATGGAGGAACCACGATGTTGAGGAAATGACCTGAGATTTAGAATCTGAAATGAAATCAAGGTATCCTTACCTCTTTGACATACCAGGTACGTACCCTAATTTCGAGGGCGAAATTTCATAAGAAGGGGAGATTGTAAGACCCCAACTTTTATGAATAAAGATGAATTTTCTATATTTATCATTTTTGAATGAATTTGATATAATGTTATAGTTGTGGGTAATATTTATAAATTTTGCAAAGTACGCAAGTTGTTATATAATATTCGATTGGTCGGAGAATATTCGTTTTAACGAGGAATATTAAATGCGACGACAAGACAATCATTGATGGACCCCACAACGGAAATTATTATCGGATTAAGAAAATGACAAAAAATATTTTATGAAAATAACGGCGGAAGTTTTACCGTTAATCTTGTTGAAACACCCGGTGTTAAAAGTACATACGAATCTGGCGTGGTTGCATAAGAGCAGCACGGTATTGATTATTGATGCTTACGTGAGAAGTCATTCGGTTTTATTTAATTATTATCGATATTTTATATATTATTAAATCAATAATTGAGATGACATAGTTATTAATTTTATTATTTGCATTATTAACGATGTCAGAAGTTACGCGAGGAGAGGTTTTGTCACCTAATTGCGGCGCCCAATAGGGAGAAATCCTTATTGGAAAGCCCTCTTTCTTGAGGAACGACACAGTCGATTAATAGTGTGAATAATAATAATGATAATGAAGTTTTTTTTATTAGTATTATTAATGTAATAAAACAGAAAAGCTTTTTATATAAAACAGAATACTTTTATAAAGTTATTCGTTTTATTAGACAATAATTAGAATATATTATATTTTATTATGCGTAGTATTTGCATAGTACTTGCATAGTGTTTGCATAGTAAAATATTTTTAAAAGTTATTCATTTTATTAGATAATAAATAGAATATATTATATTTTATTGTAAACCAATCTGGACCGTCCGTTTCAAGTAAATAGATCTGGACCATTCATGGATTGGTTACTATTCAGTCCATTCTTCTATAAATAGAAGCTCATTCTTTCATTATTTCTTATAAATTCACTGAAACTCTAGAGAGAGAAACTTTAAAGAGAATTATTCTTCTATCTTGAGCGTATTTCTTTAGCGTTTAAGAAAGCTTTGAGCGTATTGCATGTTTCTTCAAGTATATTCCCTACTCACCGTGAGTATACTCTTCTTTATAAGGTAAGGGTATTATTTTTCATATTCATGAAGAGAACTTACATTATTCCATTCTTTATTATTACATTGGAATAACTTTGTATCATGTGATCTACCCTATACTTGGTGATTTCATTTTTATTCAATTCGTTATTATTACATTGGAACATTGGAACATCACATGCATGCGTTTCGCGGGACACGGTTCCGCTCTTTATTATTCTGTTGGAATATCACATGCATGCGTTTTTTACGCCGGACTGGTTCCGCTTTTATTATTCATTAGAATATCCATACATCTGTCTGGTACCGCATGCATGGTGATTTCCGTTGTTATTCTATTCTTTATTATTACATTTGGAATATCACAGCCGGTGCGTATTCGCTTTGACATGGTTCCGTTTTTATTATTACATTGGAATAACTTTTGTCTGTCATGATCTACCGCATGCATGGTGATTTTTTTTGTTATTCCATTCTTTATTACACTCGGTTGGCTAAAGTTTTGACTTCTATACTCCATGAAATTAGTGGAATATCTTTTATATTTAAACGCTTCATCTAGTATCTTTTCATGGAAATATTCTTACGAGCATTCTTGAATTTTACTCTCAAAAGAAGTATCATGTTGACAATTTGGACGTTATTAGTTCTGGATAATTTAATTCTTGAACTTGTTTTATTGAATTCTTATATCATTGTCATCATCCTCATGTTTATATTTTGTTGAAAGTAATTTGTGGCCTGTAGTGCATAGATGGACTTGGTATGATTATGACCGAGGATTATTCGGTGTGTAATCATGGTAGTAATGTTACAAATGATGTGGTAAAAGTCCTCATTGGCCCGTAGTGCATTTATGGACAGTTGTTGGCATGATCATGACCATTGATGAATACACGAATATCCTTGGCCCGCAGTGCATGGATAATTTGTGGTTGTGATACTTATGAATATCTTTGGCCGTAGTACAGGGATGAGGTGGATTATTTATTAAGATGAGTCCCAGCGATAAAAGTTATGAAAAACCTTTTAAATCATAAAAGATAGTAGATTTTATTCTCTACTTGACTCTTTTAATGGATTGCATGTTTCGCTGCAGTTAAACTTGATGTCTATTGTATTTGATTAGTTTAACATTGTTGAAGACTAATGATAATTTATTCTGCATTATCTTAGTCATAATATTTCTTACTGGGCTAGTTGAGCTCACCCTTTCCTTCATTTGTTTCTTTAAGAAATGAGAATATAGGCGGGACGAGTCGGGAAGCGGATTGATCATCGGATGATGATAGTATTAGTATTCCTCATCGTGACGCCCCAAAATAGGTATACACAACACCCATTACGAGTCGCCAAATACATGGTACAAGAAGCAAACTACAACTTCAATAATACAAATGTCGTGTGAAATACGACAATATATCTTGTGAGTTTAAATATAATATTGTCTTCTAGACAATATCCACACGCAAATAAATCCCCATCATAATTATTGATTCATTATTTTACAAAAATGGTGAGGACTACTAAACAACTCTCTCTAGAACCTTCATTCCATACCCCCCGACTAGTACTTTCGCTACATTCTCGCCTCCCGAGAAGAAAAATGGAACAACAAGGAAAAGGGTGAGCTCAACTAGCCCAAGAAAGAATATTATGACTAAGATAATATACAACAAATTATCGTTAGTCTTCACGCAGGAAAAATCGATAGAATACAATAGACAACAAGTTTCAGATCAATATTCGCAGCCGAAATAATAATTCATAGAAGAGTTACGTAGAGAATGAAATCTACTATAATCCATGAATTTAACGGTCCATCATCAATATTTTATCCTGTAACATCAATCAATATGCATCCGGAATCAAATATTCATCTTTGCACTACGTGCCAAAGATATTCATCATTAGTCATGTTCATTTAAACACTGCTCATCTTTGCACTCTGAGCCAAAGATATTAATCAATCGGTCATGTTCATCTCAACACTGCTCATCTTTGCACTACTGAGCCAAAGATATTCTTCAAAAATCATTCATCTTTGCACTACTGAGCTAAAGATATTCAATAATATCATCATTTAAGATCGAGGATGATGAAAATATTTTTAAAGAAACGAATCCAAAGTGAAACAAAATGACAAGAATTAAGGATTAAGGATTCAGTACTTGGTTTTATCCACGTCCAAAAATACCTCAAAAATAATCATAGTGGTGTAAAATTCAAGAATGATCAAAACATGGATACAATCGAGCTAGTATCCGAATAGATATTTTGGACAAAAGAAGAAATTTTATTTTTCTATGAATAGTGCCGATATCGTGAATAGTCTCAGATATCGTGAATAGTCTTAGTATCGTGAATAGTAACTCGACCAAAAGATAGAAATTCCACAAAAACATCTTCACGCTTTATGAATAGTACTCGTGAATAGTAACTCGTGAATAATAGTAACTCATGAATAGTAACTTTCGTGAATAGTAACTCATGAATAGTAACCCCAGAGGCATGAAAAAAAGTTCCAAATTTGATAAAAACTTCGATCAACATTTCAATTATAATGATATTGAAGAAATAATATCATTACTGAAAAAAATAATATCCCTTACCTCGAAAGATCGGTACTTCTAAATTGAAACATCGGATATAGGCTATGACTTGGACTTGCAACCGTATAGCAATACTCAAAGTATACTCAAAATACTCACAAGAATACGCTCGATAATATAGAGAGAAAACTTGATTTACGGTGTGATTTTTAATTCTAACCTAAGCACCCTATTTATAGAAATTGCTTAGAACACCAAAGCGTAAAATTTATTAAATTAATAATATAATTATATTATTTTCTACACATGTCTAGAATCGATTTCACCATCAAACACATGCCACCTTCTAGAAAAAAATAAGAAAAACGTTTTTCTAATTTTAAATATTTTAAACTTCAAAAATCAATTATTTGAGCTTGAACTTCAATAATTCATAATAAATAGCCCTTTCATCGGAAAAATTTGAATCTCATGAGTTTTTATAGGAAATTCAATTTTCCAAATTCCAATCGAAAAATTCCAAATCAAAATCCACAAACCAGCAATTTTACAAATTATAATCAAATTTCGATCGATAAATGGGGTTCAAGCATGTTTAACATATTTTAAACATTTATTGCAACAAAAATACTCTTCCTCCTCGTATACTCATATATCCCACATTCGTTGTAAAAATATCACCGATTAATATATTATTAAAATAATATATTTAAATGAATTATTTTATCGAAAAAAGATAAAATATTAATTTTCAACAATTGTCATTTTAAAAATTTTCTCCATCTATATCCACATAAAATCAATATTTTCCTCATCATATAAATCAATAATTAATTATTCACAAATAATATTACGAATCACAATATTGACAACCGTGCGGTTCCGGAAAGAGGGGCTTTCCAATAAGAATTTCTTCTTCGACGCCTTGATTAGGTGACCAAACCTCTCCTTAGATGCGAACTTTCTAGACATTGCCAATAATGTTATCTAATAATATTATTCGGATAATATGAATTATTGCTTCGATAATGAAAATCTTTGTGTAATGACAATTATTGAAACAACGGCAATATAAAATATCAACGCAAAGAATTATTGAATCAATAAAATAAAATCTTGAGCGATAATTACTGTAACCATTATTGAGTAGTGCCTTCTTACGTAAGAATCAATAATTGGTGCAATACTGTGTCTGTTGCTTTCAACAACGCCAGATTAAGTGTGTTTTAACCACCGGGTATTCCAACAAGATAATTGATAAATAACTACGCCTTATTATTTAAAAAACAACTTATATTTGTCGTTTTCTTCATCCAATCGCTTTCAGTTATGGGGCCCACACATGGTATTTAGTGGTATTCCATTTAAATATTCCCGACGATAATGAATATTTTATAACCATTTGCTTATTTTGAAATATTTGCGTATTTAACCCTTAACTATCCACATTAATCAAATCAACCCTTACTATTTCAAAATAATAAATAAAGGAAATTCCTTTTTATTTAAAAATTTGGTCTTACAACCTCCCTCCTTATGAAATTTCGTCCTCGAAATTGACGTCACGTCGTGGTGTTTTCGAAAAGGTGAGGATACCTCGCTTTCATTTCCGCTTTCAATTCCCCAAGTCATTTCCTCTATAGCATGATTCCTCCACAAAACTTTAACTTGTGGTATGACCTTTCATGCAGCGTAGGACATGCTCCTTCCTATCCAAGATCTTGACAGTACCTCCTCATACGTTAAGTCTTGACTATCTCGTCCGGTTCTAACTCAATAATGTGGTTCGGGTCTTTCACATATTTACGAAGTACGAGATATGTGAAACACATTATGAACACGAGACATACTTTTGAGGTAACGCAAGTCTATAGGCTACATTTCCTACTCGGTCAAGAATTTGAAATGGACCAATAAATCGTGGATTGAGCTTTCCTCTCTTCCCAAATCTTGTAACTCCTTTCCATGGAGCAACTCATGAACAATACATGATCCCCTACATTAAATTCCACGTCCTTTCGATGAAGATCAAGATAACTCTTTTGTCGATCTTGTGTCGTTTGTATCGTTAATCGAATCATTAGTCATACGTATTAACTCGGGTCCCAACAATGTTGCTTCACCCACCTCATCCCAACATATTGGAGAACGACATTTTTGTCCATATAATGCTTGAATGGAACCATGCCTATATTTGCTCGATAATCTGTTGTTGTAGGAGAATTCCACCAATGGTAAATACTTATCCCAACTACCCTTGAAGTCTAGGACACGAGTCTTAATAGATCTTCAAGAGTTTGAATAGTCCTCTCGATTGTCCGTCCATTTGGGGATGGTATGCGAACTAAATCGCAAATCCGTGCCCATAGCTTTTGCAAGCTAACCCAAAATCTTGAAGTGAATCTTGGGTCACGATCCAAAACTATGGATACGGGCATGCCATGCAACCTAACAATCTCATTCACGTATATACTAGCAAGATGTTCAAGGAATAAGTCTCCCATATCGGCAAAGAAATGAGCGGACTTGGTTAATCTATCAACAATAACCCAAATAGCATTGATGCCTTGAGAAACCGTAGGAAGACCCGTGAATTGAAATCCATAGTAATGTGTTCCCACTTCCATTCCTAATCTCAAGTGGTTGCAACGGACCCTTAGGTACAAGATGCTCCGCCTTTACACGTTGGCAAGTTAAACTCATCGAGATAAACTTTGCAATCTCTCTCTTCATATTGTTCCACCAAAATGTATGTCAAGAGATCACGATACATTTTAGTACTTCCAAGATGGATTGCAAATGGCGTGTTATTGTGTGCCTCCATCATAATCTTGTACTTCAAATCGTAGTCGTTAGAACACAAAGTCTAGAGTGGACTCAAGTATTCCTTCTTCATCAATTCTCGCTTAGAAATAGCTCCTTCTTGTACTTTCTTCTTCATACGCATCATTTCCGGCCTGGGTGGCTTGAAAGCAACCTTAACTTTTTCTATTAAAGTTGGCTCTGTCGTATACTTGACATCATCGCACTCGTTCCTCGCATATGATCTTCTACTCAACGCGTCACTACCACGTTAAACTTTTACCGGGATGGTATTGAATAGTGTGGTCGTAGTCTTTTAATAGCTCGAGCCAACGTCATTGCCGCGTGTTGAGTTCTTTTTAGTGAAGAAATATTTAAGGCTTTTATGGTCCGAATATATCTCCACTTTCTCCCATATAGATAGTGCCTCCATATTTTTAAGCGAAACGATCTGCGCCAACTCTAGATCATGAGTAGGATAATTCCTCTCATACTCTTTAAGTTATCGCGAGGCACACGTGCTATGACTTTCCCACGTTGCATGAGAACACATCCTAACCCTTTGCACAAGCATCATTTGAGATAACAAATCCATCCGAACCAGGATGGTATTGTTAGAAAGTCAGTCTAAAATAAGTCTCCTCTTAAGCTCTTGGAAACTCTTCTCGCATTCTTCACTCCAAACGAATTTTGTATCCTTCCGAGTTAGGCGAGTTAATGGAGTAGCGATTCGAGAAAACCCTTCCACGAATCTCCGATAATAACCAACTAGGCCCAAAAGCTACGTCTTGATCACCGACTTCGGTTGCTCCCAACTTTGTATTGCTTCAATCTTCACGGATCAACAGATACTCCATGTTTCGACACCACGTGCCCCAAGGAATGCTACTTCCTCGCCGAACTCGCATTTCTTCAATTTGGCATATAGTTGGTTTTCACGAAGCCTTTGGAGTACCAAATTCAAATGGTGCTCATGATCTTCACGACTTTTGGAATATATGAGGATGTCATCAATAAAGACAACAACGAATTGATCCAAATATTCCTTGAATACTCGGTTCATCATATCCATGAAAGCCATGGAGCATTAGTTAGTCCGAAAAGACATGACTAAGAATTCATAATGCCCATACCGAGTTCAAGGCGGTCTTTAGAATATCCTCGCCTTCTAATCTTGGTGATGATATCCGAATCGAAGATCGATTTTTGAAAAGAATTGTGCCCTTGCAGCAATGGTCAAAGAAGTCATCAATACGAGGTAGAGGATACCTATTCTTGATGGTGACATGGTTCAATTCCGATAGTCGTACAAAAGTCGCGTACTCCCGCTCTTTCTTCTTTTTACAAATAAAAGCAGGAGCACCCCAAGGAGATGTACTAGGATCGAATAAAACCGATGTCCAACAATTCACGTAGTTGGACCTTTAACTCCCGTGATCACCTCGTTTGGGTTCCTCGCATTATGACCAATCCACAACAAACGCTCTTCCTAATCGTTGACTTTGACTTTTACGGGATGATCTTTTGAGTCACCATTCCCGCTGGATCGGGTTTCGATATCGTCACAATCTCGGCGATATGTCCTTCCTTTCCACAATTATAGCATACCTTGAATCTGTTGTGGACAGGTTTGGTGATATGTCCCTCTTTCCGCATTTATAGCATATAATGGGTGGTCGTTCTCTCTCCCTTAAAACTAGTTGCATCTTGTGCGCCGACGTCTTCACATGGTCGTTGTTGAATCTCCTCTTTTAAAATCTCCTCCCGACTCGCTTCTTCTATTTTCATGGCCATGATTACCACCGAGTGGTTACCGCCTTTGTCACGTATTCTTCTTTCTCCGTGGTTATCGTTATTACGATGATCGCTTATCTTGATGTATGATCCTCGGTTATGGTCCCTCGGTTGAACGTATCGTTATCTCGCTTCTAACAATTGAGCCCTGTTGACAACATCCGGAATAGAGAGAAAATTTATGAGAAATGAGATATTGACGTATGTCGGGTTTCAAACCTCTCGAAACATCCGCAGCATCATCGTTCCTCATTCTCCACCAAATGAGGTGCAAACTCGGATAACTCCGCGAACTTCGCCTCGTCTCGGGACACCGCCATGTTATTCTGCTTCTAGTCTAATAAACTCCACTTCCTTCATATAATGAATACTTTCGAGGAAGTACTTGTCATTGAACTATTTCAAACGTCTCCCATGACATCTTGAGAGTGCGGTGGATGGGTACGCTTCACGATTCCCACCAATGTCTGCCTTTCGCCACGGAACATAAAGGCGTGAATAGAACTTTCTGTTCTCCCGTGCATCCCAAGACATCGAATATCTTGGTAATTTGTTTGACCCACGTCTCGCCTTAATCGGATCCGGCTTTCCCGAATTCAGTGGTCCCAACTCTTTGAACTGCTTGGGTTGTGTGACCACCCGTGAATTGCTATCATTTCCTCCTCATTTTTGAACACGAGTCTCCTCGTCTGATTTTGCATGAACTGCAAAAAGCTTCTAAACATCCCTCGCTCATCATCTCGCTTTCGGTTGGTGTTGTTCACAAGAGGAACATTGCCACCTGTTGCACGCTCTCCTCGTTGGTGAGTCTGAGCATCTCCACGGTCTCATTTGCTCCATTTATTAATATTCTCGATTCGACATTCTCAAATCTTGTCATAAAATAAGGGTTAATTAAGGAAATCAATATATCACATAATATCCCTATATCTTGACCAACTAACAAATAAGCTTAGGTAGGACACACTAGCGGAAGGATTTACTCGCCTCTCCCCTCCTAGTTTTATTCCCCATCTCCGCACAGAGATCATATCCTAAGCTCGATACCAACCGTGGCGCCCCCAAAATAGGTATACACAACACCCATTCTCGAGTCGCCAAATACATGGTACAAGAAGCAAACTACAACTTCAATAATACAAATGTCGTGTGAAATACGACAATATATACTATGAGTTTAAATATAATATTGTCTTCTGGACAATATCCACACGCAAAATAAATCCCCATCATAATTATTGATTCATTATTTTACAAAAATGGTGAGGACTACTAAACAACTCTCTCTAGAACCTTCATTCCATACCCATTAGTACTCGCTACATTCTCGCCTCCCGAGAAGAAAAATGGAACAACAAGGAAAAGGGTGAGCTCAACTAGCCCAAGAAAGAATATTATGACTAAGATAATATACAACAAATTATCGTTAGTCTTCAACGAGGAAAAATCGATAGAATCTGACAATAGCAACAAGTTTCGGATCAATATTCGCAATGAAATAATAATTCATAGAAGAGTTACGTGAGAGAATGAAATCTACTATAATCCATGAATTTAATACCCATCATCAATATTTTATCCTCAGTAACATCAATCAATATGCATCTCGAATCAAATATTCATCTTTTACACTCATGAGCCAAAGATATTCATCGACCGGTCATGTTCATTTAAACACTGCTCATCTTTGCACTTTCTGTGCCAAAGATATTAATCAATCGGTCATGTTCATCTCAACACTGCTCATCTTTGCACTACAGCCAAAGATATTCTTCTTAAATCATTCATCTTTGCCTACGTGCCAAAGATATTCAATAATATCATCATTTAAAGACCGAGGATGATGAAAATATTTTAAAGAAACGAATCCAAAGAAACAAAATGACAAGGATTAAGGATTAAGGATTAGTACTTGGTTTTATCCACGTCCAAAAATACCTCAAAAATAATCATAGTGGTGTAAAATTCAAGAATGATCAAAACATGGATACAATCGTAGCTAGTATCCGAATAGATATTTTGGACAAAAGAAGAAATTTTATTTTTCTATTGAATAGTGTCAGATATCGTGAATAAAGTCTTAGTATACATGAATAGTAACTCAATTACCAAAAGATAGAAATTCCACAAAAACATCTTCACGCTTTTATGAATAGTACTAAGTAAATAAGAACTTTCGTGAATAGTAACTCATGAATAAGTAACTTCGTGAATAGTAACTCATGAATAGTAACCCCACACATGAAAAAGTTCCAAATTTGATAAAACTTCAGATCAACATTTCAATATAATGATATTGAAGAAATAATATCGTTCTGAAAAAATAATATCCCTTTACCTCGAAAGATCGATTTCTTAAATTGAAACATCTGATATAGGCTATGACTTGGACTTGCACCGTATAGCAATACTCAAAGTATACTCAAAATACTCACAAGAATACGCTCGATAATATAGAGAGAAAAACTTCAGCTCTACGTGTGATTTTCAATTCTAACCCAAGCACCCTATTTATAGAAATTGCTTAGAACACCAAAGCGAAAAATTTAATAAATTAATAATATAATTATATTATTTTCTACACATGTCTAGAATCTGATTTCAGCCATCAAACACATGCCACCTTCTAGAAAAAATAAGAAAAAACGTTTTTCTAATTTTAAATATTTTAAACTTCCAAAAATCAATTATTTCGGAGCTTTGGAACTTCAATAATTCATAATAAATAGCCCTTTCATCAGAAAATTTGAATCTCGCGAGTGTTTATAGGAAATTCAATTCTCTACAACTTTCCGAAAGAAAGTTTTCCAAATTCAATCGAAATTGACCAAATCCACAAACGGGCAATTTTACAGGCTATAATCAAATTTCAGTCAATAAATGGGGTCCACCGACATGTTTAACATGTTTTAAACATTTATTGCAACAAAAATACTCTTCCTCCTCGTATACTCATATATCCCACATTCGTTGTAAAAATATCACCGTTAATATATTATTAAAATAATATATTTAAATGAATTATTTTATCGTAAAAGATAAAATATTAATTTTCAACAATTGTCATTTTAAAATTTTCTCCATCTATATCCACATAAAATCAATATTTTCCTCATCATATAAATCAATAATTAATTATTCACAAATAATATTACGAAATCACAATATTGACAACCGTGCGCTCCTGAAAGAGGGGCTTTCCAATAAGAATTTCTTCATCGACGCCTTGAATTAGGTGACCAAACCTCTCCTTAGACGAACTTTCTAGACATTGCCAATAATGTTATCTAATAATATTATTCGGATAATATGAATTATTGCTTCGATAATGAAAAATACGTATAATGACAATTATTGAAACAACAAAGAATATAAAATATCAACGCAAAGAATTATTGAATCAAGAAAATAAAATCTTTGAATAAAGAATTACTGTAACCATTATCGAGTAGTGCCTTCTTACGTAAGAATCAATAATTGGTGCAATCTGGTAGTAAATCTGTTCAACAACGCAGTATTAGTGTGTTTTAACCAAAGGTATTCCAACAAGATAATAAAGACTAACTACGCCATATTTAAAAACAACTTATATTTGTCGTTTTCTTCATCCAATCACTTTCCGTTATGGGGCCCACACATGGCTGCGCCGTCGTACGAATATTCCCCGACGATAATGAATATTTTATAACCACTTGCTTATTTTGAAATATTTGCGTATTTAACCCTTAACTATCCACATTAATCAAATCAACCCTTACTATTTCAAAATAATAAATAAAGGAAATTCCTTTTTATTTAAAAATTTTGGGGTCTTACACTCACTATTCTGTTAAATAGTGTGACAATAAATGTAATGAGGACTTATTCTAAGAGTGGATATTGTCTAGAAGACAATATTTGTATTAAAACTCATAGCTTTCTTGTTATATATTAAAGATTGTATTTGTATTCTGTACCATATATTTAGCGACTCAGAATAGGTGATGTATACCTATTTTGGGGGCGTCACATAGTATACAAACTCAAATTCATTCCTCATTACATTTATTATCACACTATTTTATAGAATAGTGAGGACTACTAATGTTATCATCTGGATTGTCAATCCGTTCCCCGACTCGTCCCAGCTATATTTTCATTTTCTGAAGAGAACAATGAAAGCAAAAAGGGTGAGCTCAACTAGCCCAGTAAGAAATATTATGACTAAGATAATGCAGAATAAGTTATCATTAGCCTTCAACAATGTTAAACTGATAAAATACAATAGACATCAAGTTTAACTGCAGCGGAATAAGCAATCCATTAGAAAAGTCAAGTAGAAAATAAAATCTACTATCTTCTATGATTTAAAATGTTTTCATCAATTTCTTTATCGCTGAGACTCAGCTTAATAAATAAACCAAATCATCGAATCATCCTTGCACTACGGGCCAAGGATATTCATTAAATCATCAATGGTCATGACTATACCGAATAATCCCTGGTCATAATCATACCAAAAATTGTCCATCAACGCACTACAAGCCACTGAGGATTTACCCCACATCATTCGTCATATTTCGGTCATGACTATACCGAATAATCCCTGGTCATAATCACACCAAGTCCATCTATACACGTAAGTCAAAGATGACTTTTATCACAATATAAACATGAGAATGATGACAATGATAGAAGCATTAATCAAACGAAAACAAGGATAAATATTTAAAGACTTTAAATTTATCCAAATATTATCAATCACTTAATAAACTCATAATCTAATATTATTAATATTATAACAATATTTTAATCACTTCTTAAACTTATAAACAATTTATTTCAATTGTTTACACTTTACCAAATAATGCATTTAATCATTAAAAAATGCAATACTCATAAGATTTCATCAACAATGATCAAATCTCTTATCAAAAATCTGCATATACCCTATATAGGATTCACAAACCATAATATCCTATTTACCAATTTTGTTACTTCACATAACATATTTAATTCATTTACTCATAACTAGTTTATTTTCATGAAAAATACCAAATCAGTCCCAAAAATATTTCTTTTCTGGGTTTTAACAGAATATAGTCTCATATTGAACATATATTTTTCTCAGAATTTTTAAAATTCATTTACTATTTTTCAAAAATCAATTTCTAATTAATTCCTTAAGAAATTAGCTACCTCAAGTTTAACTCCAAAAATTCCCAAATCTTGGCAGGATCTTTTACATGTTAACTTGATCTTCCAGTTTAAATTTCATGGTCATCGGAGTTATAAAACTTAGGTTATAGCGTTTTTCATCGAAAAAACCTAAATATTGAAATAGTCATAACTTGCTCATTTTAAGTCGGAATGAGCTCATTTTTGGACAAGAGGTACTTTATACCATATATTTCCATGTCCCAAAAGGCCGGAATTTTTCTCATAAATTAAGTGGCTGAAACAAATTTCCCTTACAAAATTTTAGCGCAAGAGCCTTTTTTGGTATTTTTAGTTTTTGACTCCTTTGCTAAAATCAGTCCACACGAAAATCTACAACACCTTTTGCAGTGATTCCACTTGGATAAGTTAGAAAACTCATAGATCTTAACTCTAGGACTTGACCAGACTCAAAAATTCAAAATATAATAGGAGATATGTTTAATTGAATTTCATGTTCTATTTTCACCAAAATCTGATTTTCAACTCTTTGTGATTTCTAAGAAACTTTCATGTTTTCACATAATAAACAACATAACTCATCATAACACTTACTAATACTACATATACCCATGATTTTCATCAGTCCAATGCTTTTATTATGACTCTCATCATAATCAACGTAAATAGATCATTTCCACAATTTAATAAGAAATGAATAAAAGGATCATTCACCACGCATGTGGTAATCCGCGATGATGCGAGTTATTCTAACGAAATAATAACGAATGGAATAACGTAAGGATTCACCATGCGCGTGCGATAGATTTGACGCAGACGAAAAGTTATTCTCAATGTAATAATAAAGAATGGAACCAGGTCATGCGTAAATGCACAGACAGGATATTCCGATAAAATAGCAAATAATGGAACCAGGTGATGCGTAAACGCAGACGCATGGATATTCCGCTGTAATAATAAATAATAGAATAACAATGAAATTCACCATGCATGTGATGAATTACGCAGCATGTGTTATTCCAATGTAATGATAAATAATGGAACCGAAGTCACGCGTAAACGCACCGCCGACAGGATATTCCAATGAATAATAAAGAATGGAATAATAGAAGAATTTCACCATGTATGCGATTATTGCATATACATGTTATTCCAACGAAAGATAAGGAATGAAATAATGTAAGAATTTCACCAAGTATAGGGTAGTCCCCGTATACAGGTTATTCCAACAAAATAATAAAGAATGGAATAACAGAAGTTCTCTTCAAATACGAAAGAAATAATAGCTCTTACGGTACAACAAATAATATCCCTTACCTTATAAAGAAGAGTACTCCAACGGGTAGGGCGGGGATATACTTGAAGAAAACTTGCACTACGTTCAAAGCTTTCTTAAACTCTAAAGAAATACGCTCAAGATTATAGAAGAAGAATTCTCTCTACAGAGAACAGTTTCTCTCTCTAGAGTTTCAGTGAATTCGTAAGAAATAATGAAGGAATGAACTTCTATTTATAGGAGAATGGATTGAATAGTAACTAATTCATGAACGGTCCAGATTGATTCACTTTTAAACTACTGACGGTCAGTTGATTTAATAAAATATTTTAATAAAACAAAATCTTTTAAAAAAATATAATATATTCTATTTATAATATAATAAAACGAATAACTTTATAAAAGTATTACATTTTTATATAAAAAGATTTTACTATCTGAAACACGTGCACTATGCAAAACACCATGCATAATAAAATATAATATATTCTAATTATTGTCTAATAAAACAAATAAATTTATAAAAGTATTCTGTTTTATATAAAAAGATTTTACTATGCAAAACACAATGCATAATAAAATATAATATATTCTAATTATTTTCTAATAAAACAAATAATTTTATAAAAGTATTCATTTTTATATAAAAAAGATTTTACTATCTGCAAAACACAATGCATAATAAAATATAATATATTCTAATTATTTTCTAATAAAACAAATAATTTTATAAAAGTATTCTGTTTTATATAAAAAACTTTTCTGTTTTATTACATTAATAATACTAATAAAACAAACTTCATCATCATTATTATAATTTACACTATTAATCGACCAAGTCGTTCCCAGGAAAGAGGGGGCTTTCCAATAAGGATTTCTCTCTATTGACGCGCAATTAGGTGACCAAACCTCTCCTTGGCAGAACTTCTAGACATCGTTAATATTGTAAATAATAATGTTAATAACTTTGTTGTGACGCCCCCAAAATAGGTCCATTCCATCCAACCCATTCTGAGTCGCGCCAAATACATGGTACGTAAATAACTACAACTTTATTATTACAACGTATAAACTGTGAGTTTAAATACGAGATATTGCCATCTGCACAATATCCACACGCAAATAAATCCCCATCATAATTATTGATACATTATTTTACAAAAATGGTGAGGACTACTAAACAACTCTCTGTAGAACCTTCATTCCATACCCCCGACTAGTACTTTCGCTACATTCTCGCCTCCCGAGAAGAAAAATGGAACAACAAGGAAAAGGGTGAGCTCAACTAGCCCAAGAAAAGAATATTACGACTAAGATAATATACAACAAATTATCGTTAGTCTTCAATAGGGAAAAATTTAATAGAATACAATAGACAACAAATTTTAAATCAATATTCGCAGCAGTAAATAATAATTCATTAGAAGAGTTAAGTAGAAATGCAAACTACTATATTCTATGTATGAATTTAAAAGTTCATCGTCGATATTTTATCCTCAGTAACATCAATCAATATATATCCGAATCAAATATTCATCTTTGCACTACAGCCAAAGATATTCATCGATTAGTCATGTTCATCTAAAACTTGCATCATCTTTACACTACGGACAAAAGATATTAATCATTAATCATGTTCATCTCAACACTGCTCATCTTTGCACTACGGGCCAAAGATATTCATCAAGAAATCATTCATCTTTTGCACTACGTGCCAAAGATATTCAAGAATATCATTATTTAGGATCCGAGGATGATGAAAAATATTTCAAAGAAAATGAATCCAAAGAAAACAAAAGAACAAATATTAACGATTCGTATTTTAAACAATCCAAGTTCAAAAATACTTCATAAGTAATCGTGTGGAGTAAAATTCAAGAATGATCAAAACATGGATACAATCAAATCTAGTATCCATAATAGATATTTTCGACAAAAGAAAAAATTTCATTTTTCTGATGAATAGTGCCAGATATCGTGAATAAGAACTCAGACACCAAAAAGATAGAAATTTCACAAAAAAAATATCTTCATGCTTCGTGAATAGTACTCGTGAATAAGAACTCGTGAATAAGAACTTCGTGAATAAGTAACTCATGAATAAAGAACTTAAGTGAATAGTAACTTATGAATAGTAACCCCGACATGAAAAAGTTCCAAATTTGATAAAAAGTTTCAACCAATATTTCAAAGAAAATGATATTGAAGAAATAATATCATTTGAGAAGAAAATAACATCCACTTACCTCGAAAGACAAGATTTAGTTGAAACACCTTGGATATAGGCTATGACTTGAACTTGCAACCGTATAGCAATACTCAAAGTATACTCAAAATACTCACAAGAATACGCTTCGATAATATAGAGAGAAAAAACTTGAGCTTCTAGTGTGATTTTCAATTCTAACCCAAGCACCTATTTATAGGAAAATGCTTAGAACACCAAAAGCGTAAAATTTAATATAATAATATATTTATAAAAATTTGTCTACGCCAACCTTTGAGAATCTGAAATCAACAACCTAACACATGTAAAATGAGGCTCATACATCTAAAAACGTTTTTGTTAATTAAAACAATTAAAACTTCCAAAATCAATTATTTCGAACTTTGGAACTTCAATAATTCATAATAAATAGCTCTTTTATCAGAAAAATTCGAAACACGCGACTTTCCATAGGAAATTCCATTATCTACAACTTTGCGTAAGGAAGTTTTTCCAAATTCCAAATGTAAATTAACCGAAATCCACAAATCCAGGCGATTTTACTGTGTATAATCAAATTTCTATTAATAATTGTGTCCACCAACACACAAAATATGTGTTAAACATTTAATGCCACAAAATACTCTTCCTCCTCATATACTCATATATCCCACATTCATTATAAAAATATCACCGTTAATATATTATTAAAATAATATATTTAAATGAATTATTTTATCGTAAAAAGATAAAATATTAATTTTCAACAATTGTCACATTAAAAATTTTCTCCATCTATATCCACATAAATCAATATTTTCCTCATCATATAAATCAATAATTAATTATTCACAAATAATATTACAGAATCACAAGATCGCAACCAGTGCCGCCTCAGAAAGAGGGGCTTTCCAATAAGGATCTCTCCTTATCGGCGGCAATGAATTAGGTGACCAAACCTCTCCTTAGATGTAACTTTCTAGACATTGCCAATAATGTTTTCTAATAATATTATTCAGGATAATATGAATTATTGTCTCCGATAATGGAAAATCTTGTGTAATGACAATTTATTGAAACAACAAGAATATAAAATATCAATGCGTGAATTATTGAATCAATAAAATAAAATATTGAATGAAGAATTACTGTAACAATTATCGAAAGTAGTGCCTTTTACGTAAGAATCAATAATTGGTGCAATACCGCGCTCTTCTTGCTTCAACAACGCGTATTAGTGTGTTTTAACCACCGGGTATTCCAACAGTATTAACGATAACAACTACGCCATTATTTATAAACAACTTATATTTGTCGTTTTCTTCATCCAATCGCTTTTCGTTATGGGGCCCACAAAAATTGCTCGCACCGTCAGTATTTAATATTCCCAATACGATCTGAATATTCCACGACCAAACGAATATTCCCCGACAATAATGAATATTTTATAACCACTTGCTTATTCGAAATATTTACGAATTTTACCCATAACTAACCACATTAATCAAATCAACCCTTACTATTTCAAAATAATAAATAGAGAAAATTCCATTTTATTAAAAAAAATTCGGGGTCTTACATTTGTCGTCTCAATTATTAATTTAATAATATATAAAATATTGACAATAATTGAATCAAATAACGCGAGATAATATCGTGAATTATCATAGCAATAATTGAACAAAAGCGAGTGACTTCTCACGTAAACATCAATAATCAATATAGTGTGCTACTATGCAACCACGCGTATTACTGTACTTTTATCACCGGGTGTTTCAACAGTTAACGGTAAAACTTTCGCCGTTATTTTTATAAAATTATTTTTGTCATTTTCTCAATCCGATAATAATTCCGTTGTGGGGTCCACCAATGATTGTGCCGTCGTACGAATATTTCCTGTTAAAACGAATATTCCCCGACCAATCAAATATTATATAACAACTTGCATACTTTTCAAAATTTCTAAATATTACCCACAACTATAACATTATATTAAATTCACTCCATAATATTTAAAAATGATATTTTTAGAAAATTCATCTTTATTTATAAAAGTTGGGGTCTTACAATCTCCCCTTCTTATGAAATTTTGCCCTCGAAATTAGGGTGCATACCTGGTATGTCGAAGAGGTAAGGATACCTTGATTTCATTTCAGATTCTAACTCCCAGGTCATTTCCTCAACATCGTGGTTTCTCCACAAAACTTTAACTTGAGGTATAACCTTGGAGCGTAGAATATGTTCCTTCTTATCCAAGATTTGAACAAGAATCTCTTTATACGTTAAATCTTCCGCTATTTCATCCGGTTCTAACTCAATAATGTCGTTCGGGTCTTCCACATACTTACGTAACATGGATATATAAAAAACGTTATGAACATGAGACATACTTGGCGTTAAAACGAGTCTATAAGCCACACTTCCTACTCGATCGAGGATTTCAAATGGGCCAATTAAATTGAGGGTTGAGATTTTCTCTCTTCAACAACTCTTGTTGTTTAAAATAACACCCTCTTGAACCTTCTTCTTCGTTTTCATCAGCTCCGGGTCTGTAGCTTGAGCGGCTTTAACTTTATCGACTAAAGTCAGTTCTACTTATATATTTGATATCACCACGTGGGTCCTAAGAGTCTTTAACTCTATCTTCATCATTTGTAAGTTATACGAAATGGGTTTTGTACTTGGGTCAATACAAAATTCGATTTCACGCTCTAGGGTAGGCTAAAAAGTCTTCAAGAATACGTCGGGAAATTTATTAACAATAGAAATATCATTCAAATCTGACGAATTTTTATTTAAATCCGTGACATGAGCTAAGAAAGCTTGACATCCGTTTTTCAATAAACGAATAGCTTTATGGCTTGAGATGACAGTGATTGATTTTAGTGGTTTGGTTGCTTGAATTCGCATAATAGGTTGGTTAGGAATATGAAAGCTAACAACCTTACGAAAATAATCAATTTTAACAGATGAGTAGTTAACCAAGCAATCCCTAAAATAACATCAAATGCAAGTATTTTCAAAGAAATAAGATCGACAGGTAATGTGCGGTTACCGATTTGAATCAAACAAGACTTATAAACAGTGGATGTAACGAAGGTTTCTCCCAACGGAGTTTCAACAGATAAGTCAAAGTCTAATTTCTCTGGAGTCAAATTTAAACGTTGAGCGCAAGTGGTAGAAATGAAAGAGTGGGTAGAACCAGTATCAAATAAAGTATAAACTTCGCTATAGTTTATGATTAGCTTACCCGTGATAACTTTTTTTGGGTTCCTCGACAAACGCTCTCACTCAAACTACCGGCTTTTGACTTCTCTGCGACATCCCAGTTGGAATTAACTTTGATGTAGAGTACATTCCACCCTTAATTGCTTCGTCACATTCCTGATCCATGATTCAAATCATTATTCTCCGATCCATGTCGAATTGGGGTTGATCGCTCTGCACAGGGTAATTCCAAACTCGATGTTGGATTCTCCCAATTGTTGTCCAAAAACCAAAATCCATTTCATCTATTTTGGCCTTATTAGATCGGACGTCTTTTTCTACAATATCAACGCGTCGTGCAGCTTTTACCCATGCATCATCTATTCTCATTCGTTCATTTGCTTCTTCTTTCATCAGAACTTTGATCATAACATTCTCAGATTCCAGCTCTAATATCTTATATTCTGCCAAAGAGTGCTTCTGTTCAAGCATCGCACATCGGGTAACACAATTTTAAATTGTTGTATCTCTTTGCTCCACAACCGCCTGCCGTTCTTCAGCCTGCTCTTCCAACTCGTTAATACAATTTTTTAATTCTAAATTTCGATCATAAAATTCTTCTAACCAATTCTCCTCAGGTTCCTCTTCATCCTCTTCTTCCTCACTCTCACCGCTACCTCAAGAAACTAACAGCTTCGGTGCAACTATTAGTTCTTCACTTACCACGTAGATATCTCTAATTTCTTCTTCGTCTGACATCACATTAACCTGGTTAGTGATTAAAGGTGTCTCAATGGTCTCATTCACTCCATTGTTAACATTTTCAGCTGCCATTTTCAAACACTGCCACAAAATAAGAGTTAATTAATATATCACATATTATCCATATACTCTGACCGGCCAATTAAATACCAAATAAACTTAGGTAGGTCATACTAGCGAAGAAATTTCCCGTCTCTCCCCTCCTAGTTCTCGTCTCACATCTCAGCCAGGGATCATATCCCTAAGCTTTGATACCAACTGTGACGCCCCCAAAAATAGGTATACATCACCCATCTTGAGTCGCCAAATACATGGTACATAAATCAAATACAACTTAATTATACAATTATCGTGTAAAATACGACAAAACATAAACTGAGAGTTTAAATAAGAATATTGCCTTCTAGACAATATCCACTCTCAATAGAGTCCTCATAGACAGTATACAAACTCAAATTCAGTCCTCATTACATTTATTATCACACTATTTCATAGAATAGTGAGGACTACTAATGCTATCATCTGGATTGTCAATCCGCTTCCCAACTAAATCCCCAAATATATTCTCATTTCCTGAAGAGAACAATGAAAGCAAAAAGGGTGAGCTCAACTAGCCCGATAAGAAATATTATGACTAAGATAATGCAGAATAAGTTATCATTAGCCTTCAACAATGTTAAACTGATAAAATACAATAGACATCAAGTTTAACTGCAGCGGAACAAGCAATCCATTAGAAAAGTCAAGTAGAGAATAAAATCTACTATCTTCTATGATTTAAAATGTTTTCATCAAATTTCTTTATCGCTGAGATTCAGCTTAATAAATAAACCACATCATTGAATCATCCCTGCACTACGGGCCAAGGATATTCATTATGTAAGACCCCAACTTTTTAATAAAAATGATTTTTCTATAAATATTATTTTTAAATATTCTGGAATGAATTTGATATAATGTTATAGTTTTGGGTAATATTTATAAATTTTGCAAAGTACGCAAGTTGTTATAAAATATTCGTTTGGTCGGGGAATATTCTTTTTGTCGGGGAATATTAGTATGACGACACAATCATTGGTCGACCCCACAACGGAATTATTGTCAGAGTTAGAAAACGACAAAAATATTTTTATAAAAATAACGACGGAAGTGTTACCGCAGTTAAACTTTGTTGAATACACGTGGTTAAAATACAATAACACGCGCGTTGTTGCCGCACAAAGATACACGGTATTACATATAGATTTTTTGAATTATTAATTCTTACGTAAGAAGGCACTACTCAATAATTGTTAAAGTAATTACTGTTTAATATTTTATTGATTTAATAATTGCTACGTTGATATTTTTGATTCAATAATTATCATTACACAGTATTTCAAATTATCAAATCAATAATTCATTTAAATATATTATTATAATATTATATTATAGTAGTATGATGTGATTATATGATAGTATGTTTTTTTTAGTAAATTCATGGTATAAAAGTAAAATGAGGTGAAAGAGAACAATTTGAATTTGAATTCTGATGATGTAAGCGATAATGTCATCGGAACGATGAGGTAAGCAATGATGTCATCGGAAGGATGATGTAAGCAATGATGCCATTTGATCGATGATGTAATCAATGATGTCATATGATCGATGATGTCATAAATTATGGCAAAAAGACTATTTTACCCTTACTCTACCAAGCTTATAAATAGAAGCTCATTCCTTCATTATTTTTCACGAATTCACTAAAGCTATAGAGCGAGAAAGAATAGAGAGAATAAGAGAGAAAGGAGAAGAATCTTCTGTTACTACAATATTACGGTATCCAATTTCCTACTAAGGTAAGGGGTATTATTTCTTTCTTATTCATGAAGAGAACTTCTGTTATTCCATTCTTTATTATTACATTGAATAACTCAGTATACGCCAGCTTCCCTATACTTGGTGAAATTCTTCTCATTATTCCATTCTTTATCATTATGTTGGAATAACATGTCTATGCGAAGTACTGCATACATGGTGAAATTCTTTTGTTATTCCATTTTTATTATTCTGTTGGAACATCCTGTCGGTGCGTTACGCATGACCTGGTTCCGTTATTTATTATTCTGTTGGAACATCCTGTCTGTGCATTTACGCATGACCTGGTTCCATTATTTATTATTCTGTTGGAATATCCTGTCTGTGCGTTTGGTCATGACTTGGTTCCGTAATTTATTATTCTATTAGAATAACCTGTATGTGCGGTCTATCGCATACCTGGTGATTTCTTTTGTTATCCCATTCTTTATTATACTCAGTTGGTTAAAGTTTTGACTTCTATACTCCATGAAATTAGTGGAATGTCCTTGATATTTACGCTTCATACAGTATCTTTTCATAGAAATATTCTTCTGAGCATTCTTGAGTTTTACTCTACAAAGAAGTATCATGTTGACAATTTGGACGTTATTAGTTCCTGGATAAATTAATTCTTGAACTTGTTTTATTGAATTTTTATATCATTGTCATCATCCTCATATTTATATTATGTTGAAAGTCATATGTGGCCTATACTGCATAAATGGACTTGGTATGATTATGACAAGGGATTATTCGGTGTAATCATGACCGTAATGTTACAAATGATGTGGAAAAAGTCCTCATTGGCCCGTAGTACATTGATGGACAGTTGTTGGCATGATCATGACCATTGATGAATACACAAATATCCTTGGTAGTAGTGCATGGATAATTTATGGTTGTGATATCTTAATGAATATCCTTGGTCGTAGTCTGCGGGGATGATGTGGATTATTTATTGTCGAGTCTCAAAGAATAAAAGTGATGAAAAACCTTTTAAATCATAAAAGATAGTAGATTTTATTCTCTATTTGACTCTTTTAATGGATTGCTTGTTCCGCTGTAGTTAAACTTGATGTTTGTTATATTTCATTAGTTTAACATTGTTGAAGGCTAATGATAATTTATTCTGTATTATCTTAGTCATAATATTTCTTACTGGGCTAGTTGAGCTCACCCTTTCTTTCACTGTTCTCTTTAGGAAATGAGAACGTAGCTGGGACTAGTCGGGGAACGGAGTGACGGTCCAGATGATAGTTTTAGTAGTCCTCACTATTCCTTTAAATAGTGTGAAAATAAATATAAAGAGGACTCTTTTGAGTGTGGATATTCTCTAGATGACAATATTCTTATTAAACTCTCAGTTTACGTTTTGTCGTATTTTACACGACAGTTGTATTATTAAGTTGTATTTGAATTTTGTACCATGTATTTGGTGACTCAAGATGGGTGATGTATATCTATTTTGGGGACGTCACAATTGGTATCAAAGCGTAGGGATATGATCCTTGGCTAAGATGTGAGACAAGAACTAGGAGGGGAGAGATGGGAAATTCCTTTGCTAGTATGACCTACCTAAGTTTATTTGGTATTTAATTGGTCGGTCAGAGTATAGGGATAATATGTGATATGTTAATTAACCCTTGTTTTGTGGCAGTATTTTAAAATGACATCCGAGAATGTTGAGAACATCAATGGAGCACAGGAGATCGTTGAGTCTACACAGATCAATAATCAGGATAATGTGCATCAGGAAGGAGACAATCCTCAGGCAAACAACAAGACGGACCAGATGATGAACAATGGAATGTTCAGAGGCTTTATACAATTCATGCAACATTAGGAAAAAGCGGCTCTTGTCCAAAATGTAGGTGGAAACACTGGCAACTCTCGGACGGTCACGGCTAAGCAGTTCAAGGAACTGGGACCACCGGAGTTTTTTGGAGAGCCAAAACCACTTAAGGCGGAGACGTGGATAAAGCAGATCAACAAGATATTTGATGTCTTGGGATGCTCCGAGGAGCAAAAGGTTCCCTTTGCCACCTTCATGTTGCGGGCAGAGGAAGATTATTGGTGGGAATCTGTAAAGCGTACTCAACCTGCCGAACTGAAGATGTCTTGGGAGAAGTTCCAAGAACTTTTCAACAACAAGTACTTTCCCGAAAATATTCGTCACATGAAAGAGGTAGAGTTCATCAAGCTGGGGCAAAACAACATAACCGTGTCGTAGTACGAAGCCAAGTTTGCCGAGTTGTCCCGGTTTGCGTCTCATTTGGTTGATAATAAGGAGAGAATGATGCGAATATTTCTAAGAGGTTTGAAACCCGAGATAAGTCAATATCTTATCTCTCATAAACTGTGTTTATATTCAGATGTGGTTAATAAGGCTCAGTTATTGGAGCGCGTTAATGAGTCAACCCAACCAAAAGAGAAGCAAACCCGCAAAAAATGATAATACCAGTGATAACAGTCATCGAAGCGGTGACAATAAGCGTGGAGGGAATCAACATGCCAAAAATGGTAACCACTTCGGTGGTAATCATGTCTAAAACAATAAGAATGGACATTTCAAGAAGAGGAGATTCAACAATGATGGAAAGACGTCAGCATCAGCATCTGTCGTTAAGGAAGGAGAACGACCACCTATCATATGCTTCAAATGTGGAGGAGAGGGACACATCAGTCCAAACTACACGATGCCATCCAAAGCATGTTACAATTATGGAAGAGAAGGTCACCTGGCCCGATTTTGTCATGGACCGAAGACAAGTCCAGCTGGGATAGAGGCATCAAAGGCCGTCCCAAACAAGAAAAAATCGATAGTTCAAGGGAGAGCGTTTGTCGTGACCTCCCAGAAAGCAAGGAACCCGAACGAGGTCATCACGAGCAAGCTTATCATAAACTCTAGTGAAGTATATACCTTATTTGATACCGCTTCTACCCATTCTTTTATTTCTTCTACCTGCGCTCAATGTTTAAATTTGACTCCGAAGAAATTGGACCTTGACTTATCTGTTGAAACTCCATTAGGAGAAACCTTCATTACATCCACTATTTATAAGTCTTGTTTGGTTCATATCGGTACCCACACATTACCTATCGATCTTATTTCATTGAAAATACTTGCATTTGACGTAATTCTAGGGATTGATTGGCTAACTACTCATCATGCAAAAATTAATTATTTTCGTAAGGTTGTTAGCTTTCATATTCCTAACCAACCTATTATGCGAATTTAAGCAATCAAACCATTAAAATAAATCACTGTCATCTCAAGCCATAAAGCTATTCGTTTATTAAAAACGGATGTCAAGCTTTCTTAGCTCATGTCACGGATCTAAACAAAAATACGTTAGTTTTGAATGATATTTCCATTGTTAATAAATTTCCTGACGTATTCCCTGAAGAACTTCATGGCCTACCCCCAGAGCGTGAAATTGAATTTTGTATCGACCTTGAACCCGGTACAAAACCCATTTCCAAAGCCCCATATCGAATGGCTCCTATTGAACTTCAGGAGTTAAAGACCCAATTGCAGGAATTGTTAGACATTGGCTTTATTCATCCTAGTACTTCTCCTTGGGGTGCTCCTGTTCTATTCGTGAAAAAGAAAGATGGGAGTATGCGACTTTGTATTGATTATCGGGAGTTGAATCATGTCACAATCAAAAATAGGTACCCATTGCCACGTATTGATGACCTATTTGACCAGTTACAAGGAGCCAAATTCTTTTCAAAGATTGATCTTCGTTCTGGATATCACCAAGTGAAGATTAGAACCGATGATATTCCAAAGACGGCTTTCAGAACTCGGTACGGGCATTATGAATTCCTAGTCATTTATTTTGTATTGACTAATGCTCCTGCTACTTTTATGGATATATGATGAACCGAATATTCAATGAATATTTGGATCACTTTGTGTTCGTCTTTATTGATGACATCCTTATTTATTCCAAAAGCCGTGAAGATCATGAGCAATACTTGAGGCTGATACTCCAACAGCTTCGTGAATATAAGCTTTATGCCAAGTTGAAGAAATGCGAGTTCTGGCTTGAGGAAGTAGCATTCCTTGGGCACGTAGTATCAAGCCATGGAATATCTGTTGACCTAGAAAAAATTGAAGCTATTCAAAGCTGGGAGCAACCTAAATCAGTGACCGAAGTACGTAGCTTTCTCGGCTTAGCTGGTTATTATCGGAGATTCGTAGAAGGGTTTTCTCAAAACGCTACTCCATTAACTCAGCTGACTCAGAAAGATACAAAATTTGGTTGGAACGAGGAATGTGAAAAGAGTTTTCAAGAACTCAAGAGGAGACTCATTTCAGCACCTGTTCTGACAATACCATCTGGCTCGGAGGGATTTATCATCTACAGTGATGCTTCGGACAAAGGGTTAGGATGTGTTCTCATGCAACATGGGAAAGTCATAGCCTATGCCTCTCGACAACTCAAAGAATATGAGAGGAATTATCCTACTCATGATCTAGAGTTGGCAGTTGTTGTTTTCGCACTTAAAATTTGGAGGCATTACTTGTATGGGGAGAAAGTGGAAATCTTTACGGATCATAAAAGCCTCAAATATTTCTTCACTCAAAAGGAACTCAACATGCGACAACGACGTTGGCTTGAACTGTTAAAAGATTATGATCATACCATCCAATACCATCCTGGAAAAGCGAACGTGGTAGCTGACGCATTGAGTAGAAGATCATATGCGAGTACGAGTGCGATATTGACAACACAAAGGCCCATTTTGTGTGACTTGAAATGGATGGAGATAGAGTTAAAAACTCCAGTGACCCATGTGATGATGGCGAATATACGAGTAGAATCGACTTTAATAGATAAAGTTAAAGCTGCTCAAGTTACAGATCTGGAGCTGATGCGTATGAGGAAGAAAGTGCAAGAAGGTGCTATGCCGGAAGCAAGAATCGATGAAGAAGGAATACTTCGAGTCAACTCCAGACTTTGTGTTCCTAACGACCCTAATTTTAAAGTATAAAATCATGATGAAGGCGTACAACACACCGTTTGTAATCCATCCAGGGAGTACCAAAATGTATTGTGATCTTCGTCATACATTTTGGTAGAGCAATATGAAGAGAGAGATAGCGCTATTTATCTCAAGGTGTCTAACTTGTCAATGAGTCAAGGCAGAGCATCAAGTACCGAAAGGTCCATTGCAACCCCTTGAAATTCTAGAATGGAAGTGGGAGCACATTACCATGGATTTTGTTACTGGTCTTCCCAAGGTTTCTCAAGGCATAGATGCAATTTGAGTCATTGTTGATAGATTGACCAAGTCTGCTCATTTCTTACCAATACGAGAAACTTATACACTTGAACGTCTTGCTCGTATATATATAAACGAAATTGTAAGACTGCATGGTATGCCAGTATCCATAGTTTTAGATCGAGACTCAAGATTCACTTCATGATTTTGGGTTAGTTTGCAAAAAGCTATGGGCATGGACTTACGATTTAGTTCGTAATATCATCCTCAGACGGACGGACAATCAGAGAGGACTATTCAAACTCTTGAAGATTTATTAAGACTCTGTGTCCTTGACTTCAAGGGAAGTTGGGACAAGTTCTTCACACATTAGGGAGTTTTCATACAACAACGATGCTTATCAAGCAAGTATTGGCATGGCTCCATTCGAAGCGTTGTATGAAAGAAAGTGTCGTTCTCTAGTATGCTGGGATGAGGTGGGTGAAGCAACGTTGTTAGGGCCAGAGTTGGTACGTATGACTACGGAAAAGATTCAAACGATCCGGCAACGTATAAAAACCTCACAAGATCGACAAAAGAGTTATGATGATCTTCATCGAAAGGACGTGGAATTTGATATTAGAGATCATGTGTTGTTACGTGTTGTTCCATAGAAAGGAGTTACGAGATTTGGAAAGAGAGGAAAGCTCAATCCTCGATTCATTGGCCCATTTTTAATCCTCGATCGAGTAGGAACTGTGGCGTATAGACTCGCTTTACCGCGAAGTATGTCTCGTGTTCATAACATTTTTTACATATCCATGTTACGTAAATATGTGGAAGACCCGAACCATATTATTGAGTTAGAACCAGATGAAATAGCGGAAGATTTGACGTATGAAGAGGTTCTTGTTCAAATCTTGGATAAGAAGGAACATATTCTACGCTCCAAGGTTATACCTCAAGTCAAAGTTTTGTGGAGAAACCACGATGTTGAGGAAATGACCTGGGAGTTAGAATCTAAAATGAAATCAAGATATCCTTACCTTTTCGACATACCAGGTAGGTACCCTAATTTTGAGGGAGAAATTTCATAAGAAGGGGAGGTTGTAAGACCCCAACTTTTTAATAAAGATGATTTTTCTATAAATATTATTTTTAAATATTCTGGAATGAATTTTATATAATGTTATAGTTGTAGGTAATATTTATAAATTTTGCAAAGTACGCAAGTTGTTATAAAATATTCGTTTGGTCGGGGAATATTCTTTTTATCTGGAATATTCGATGACGCGACACAATCATTGGTGGACCCCACAACGAAATTATTGTCGGAGTTAGAAAATGACAAAAATAATTTTAAGAAAATAACGGCGGAAGTGTTACCGTTAACACTTTGTTGGAATACAGTGGTTAAAATACACAGAATACGTGTTGTTACTTGCATTGAGTAGCACCAGATTGCGAGTATATTTTTTGAATTATTAATTCTTAAGTAAGAAGGCACTACTCAATAATTGTTAAAGTAATTACTATTTAATATTTTATTGATTCAATAATTGCTACGTTGATATTTTTGATTCAATAATTGTCATTACACAGTATTTCAAATTATCAAATCAATAATTCATTTAAATATATTATTATAATATTATATTATAGTAGTATGATGTGATTATATGATAGTATGTTTTTTTTATAATTTGAATGGTAACATTATTATAGTAAATTCATGGTATAAAAGTAAAATGAGGTGAAGAGAACAATTTGAATTTAAATTACGATGATGTAAGCGATGATGTCATCGAGCGATGAGGTAAGAATGATGTCATCGGAAGGATGATGTAAAAGAATGATGTTATTTGATCGATGATGTAATTAATGATGTCATATGATCGATGATGTGTTTATGATGTCATAAATTATGGCAAAAGACTATTTTACCCTTACTCTACCAAGCTTATAAATAGAAGCTCATTCCTTCATTATTTTCACGAATTCACTAAAGCTATAGAGCGAGAAAGAATTGAGAGAATAAGAGAGAAGAAGAATAATCTTACATCATTACTACAATATTACGGTATCCAATTTCCTACTAAGGTAAGGGGTATTATTTCTTTCTTATTCATGAAGAGAACTTCAGTTATTTAATTCTTTATTATTCTCATTGAAATAACTCAGATATGCGCTGCTACCATATACTTGGTGAAATTCTTCTGTTATTCCATTCTTTATCATTATGCTGTAATAACCTGTCTATGCGAAGTACTGCATATATGGTGAAATTCTTTTGTTATTCCATTTTTATTATTCTGTTGGAACATCCTGTTGGTGCGTTACGCATGACCTGGTTCCATTATTTATTATTCTGTTGGAACATCCTATCTGTGCGTTTATGCATGACCTGGTTCCATTATTTATTATTCTGTTGGAATATCCTGTCTGTGCGTTTGCGCATGACTTGGTTCTGTTATTTATTATTCTATTAGAATAACCTGTATGTGCGGTCTATCGCATGCCTGGTAATTTCTTTTGTTATCCCATTCTATATTATACTCAGTTGGTTAAAGTTTTGACTTCTATACTTCCATGAAATTAGTGGAATATCCTTGATATATAAGCTTCATCTAGTATCTTTTCATGGAAATATTCTTCTGAGCACTCTTGAGTTTTACTCTACAAAGAAATATCATGTTAACAATTTGGACGTTATTAGTTCCTGAATAAATTAATTCTTGAACTTGTTTTATTGAATTCTTATATCATTGTCATCATCCTCATGTTTATATTATGTTGAAAGTCATCTGTGGCCTGTAGTGCATAGATGGACTTGGTATGATTATGACCAGGGATTATTCGGTGTAATCATGACTGTAATGTTACAAATGATGTGGAAAAAGTCCTCATTGGCCTGTAGTGCATTGATGGACAGTTGTTGGCATGATCATGACCATTGATGAATACACAAATATCCTTGGTCGTAGTGCATGGATAATTTGTGGTTGTCATACTAATGAATATCCTTGGCCGTAGTGCAGGGATGATGTGGATTATTTATTAAGTTGAGTCTCAGCAATAAAAGTGATGAAAAACCTTTTAAATCATAAAAGATAATAGATTTTATTCTCTATTTGACTCTTTTAATGGATTGCTTATTCCACTGCAGTTAAACTTGATGTTTGTTATATTTCATCAGTTTACCATTGTTGAAGGCTAATGATAATTTATTCGGCACTATCTTAGTCATAATATTTCTTACTGGGCTAGTTGAGCTCACCCTTTCTTTCACTGTTCTTTTTAGGAAATGAGAACGCAGCCGGGACTAGTCGGGGAACGGAGTGACAGTCCAGTGATAGTATTAGTAGTCCTCACTATTCTATTAAATAGTGTGAAAATAAATGTAAAGAGGACTCTTTTGAGTGTGGATATTGTCTAGATGACAATATTCTTATTAAACTTTCGCCACGCTTTTATCGTATTTTACACGACAGCTGTATTATTAAGTTGTATTTGAATTTTGTACCATATATTTGGCGACTCAAGATGGGTGATGTATACCTATTTTGGGGGCGTCACACATTAAATCATCAATGGTCATGACTATTGTAAGGCCCCGAATTTTATGAAATAAAAGTATTCAATTTTTCTTATAATTACTATTCAGTAAATGGTTAAATTGATAAAAGTTAAAGTTAAGGGTGATATATATAATTTTTTCAAAATAAGCAAGTGGTTATAAAATACTCATTATTGTCGGGGAATATTCGTTTTGGTCGTGGAATATTCTTTTCCGCTTGGGAATATTCGTATGCGACTCAGTAATGACCATTTCAGGCCTCATAATGTAATAATAGCGTTAATGAAGAAAAATGACAAAAGGGAGTTTTTATAAATAACAAACGTAATTGTTACCTTTAACATCATTGGAATACCCATTGGTAAAGTAAAGTAATACGCGCGTTGTTGCACAAGAGAACACTCAGATATTGCCGCATGATTTTTGAATTATTGATTCTTACGTAAGAAAGCACTACTCAATAATTGTTACAATAATTACTATTCAATATTATATTTTATTGATTCAATAATTGTTTGCGTTGATATTTTATATTATCGTTGTTTCAAGAATTGTCATTACACAATATTTTCCATTATCTGAGCAATAATTCATATTATCCTAATAATATTATTGGATAACATTATTGGCAATGTCTAGAAAGTTCTGCATAAGGAGAGGTTTGGTCACCTAATCAAGGCCGCCAAGAAGGAGAGATCCTTATTGGAAAGCCCCCTCTTTCCTGGGAACTGCCTGGTTGTCAATATTGTGATTATGTAATATTATTTGTGAATAATTAATTATTAATTTTTATGATGAGGAAAATATTTATTTTATGTGGACATAGATGGAGAAAATTTTTAATGTGACAATTGTTGAAAATTAATATTTTGTCTTTTTCTGATAAAATAATTTATTTAAATATATTATTTTAATAATATATTAACGGTGATATTTTTATAATGAATGTGGGATATATGAGTATATGAGGAGGAAGAGTATTTTTGTGGTAATAAATGTTGAACACATATTTTGTGTGTTGGTGGACACAATTATTGATCGAAATTTGATTATAGCCTGTAAAATCACCCGTTTGTGGATTCTGGTCAATTTTTGTTTAGAATTTAGAAAAACTTTCTTCTGTAAAGTTGTAGAGAATTGAATTTTCTATAAAAACTCGCAAGATTCGAATTTTCTGATAAAAGGGCTATTTATTGTGAATTATTGAAGTTCTGAAGTTCCGAAATAATTGATTTTTGAAAGTTTTAATTATTTTTATTTACAAAAACGTGTTTTTCATTTTGTTTTCCTCATTTAACATGTGATAGGGGCTGAGTTCAGATGGTAAAACATGCGTATGAAGTTTTGGAAAAATATAATAATATTTAATAAATTTTACGCTTTGGTGTTCTAAGCATTTTCCTATAAATAGGTGCTTAGGTTAGAATTGAAAATCACACCGTAAACTCAAGTTTTCTCTCTCTATATTATCGAGCGTATTCTTGTGAGTATTTTGAGTATACTTTGAGTGTTGCTATACTACATTGCAAGTTCGTTCAAATGTTATTCTAATTAGAAATCTTCTCTTTTGAGGTAAGGGATAGTAAAGATTTTAAGGGTTATTATGTTTTAGTTTCAAAATTTTTCTGAACCTTCAAAAATTCTGGAAAAATTTGAAATGATATTTTGATGAGTTTTGTAGAGTGTGTCCAAAATGGCGATTTTTGGATGTATAGATTAGAGTTATGGATTTTATGAGAAAAGACTATTTTAAAAGTAACTATTTATAACTCCTTGTGATTAACTCCAAAATTGATGAACTTTTTATTGGAAGTACATCTATATAATATCAGTATACCGTGTAAATTTCAGAATTTTTGGATAAAAATATAATTTATGATAAATGTTTAAATATTCTATGGTTTTGGCCATATGAAAAATAGTAAATGAATTTTTAAAATTTTGAGAAAATATATATGTTCAATATGGGACTATGTTATGCTAAATCCCAGAAAAGAAATATTTTTGGAACTGATTTGGTATTTTTCATGAAAATATTCTAGTTATGAGTAAATGAATTAAATATGTTATGTGAAGTAAGAAAATTGGAAAATATGATTTTATGGCTTGAGAATCATATATGAGGTATATGTAGATTTTTGATGAGGGTTTTGGTTATTGGTGATGAAATCTTATGAGTTTGGCATTTTATGATGATTAAATGCATTAATTAGTAAAGTGTAAATAATTTAATTAAATTATTTATAAGTTTTAGAAATGATTAAAATATTATTGTAATATTAATAATATTAGATTATGAGATTTCTAAGTGATTTATAACATTTGGATTAAGGTGTTATAAATATGGATATGAATTTTATTATGAAACTTTATCTTTTAGGTTATGTAGAGGTTACTTACGCACGATATACGGTATTACGTATCGAATACGGGGTACTATTCACGACAAATTGGTTTCTTCTCTGACCAAATTATCGTTGATTTATGAATCTTACTCTTGAAATTAAAACCATGTTTTGATTATATTGTTTTTATATAACATTCTTATAACCCTAATGATGATATTTCTCTTTGACTTGAGTGTAAAGATGGGTAGATTATTGGTATGATCGTGACCATAGGTTCTCTTTGGCCATGAGTGCAAAAAGTTGAATTGTTGACCGTGGTATGATCATGACCATTGAATTTATAATTGAATATTTTTAGCTTAAGTGCAAAGGTGAATTGATCAACATGGTTATAATTATTGTTATATAACTTCGAAATGATTATGTATTTCTTTGATATATGAATATCTTTGGCTCGCAGTCAAAGATGACTTGTTGATGAATATCTTAGCTCAGTAGTGCAAAAGATGAATTATTGATGAATATCTTTTGCTCGTAATGCAAAGATGACTGTTGTTGAATATCTTTTGCTTTGTAGTGCAAAGATGAATTATTGATGAATATCTTTGGCTCGTAATGCAAAGATGACTTCGTTGTTGAATATCTTTAGCTTTGTAGTGTAAAGATGAATGTTGATGAATATCTTTGGCCCGTGGTACAAAGATGAATTTATTAGTATGATTATAAATGAGGCTGTGATTTGGTATAACCATGATATTTGATGTTTCGGTAAAGACAAAGTGATGAAAATTATCTTCGTCTCCGGATGAGAAGAGGAATTTAGAATCACAATTATGATTATGAGTTATTCATATGATTGTGGAAAGGAACTGTTGATTGATGTTACTGTGGATAAAATATTGTTGGTGGACTTTTAACGTGGAGAAGACAATAGACTTTATAGTCTATTCGACTCTTTTAATGGATTGCTTGCGTTCACGCAACTATGGTTGAAAAGTTTTATCATCTACCATATGTTCTAAATTTCTGATTTATTATTGATGAAGACTATTGATAATTTATGTATCTTTAGTTATAATATTCTTTACTGAGCTAGTTGTGCTCACCCTTTTGTTTCACAATTCCTTTCAGGTAATAAAAGTGTAGCTGGGTTGAAGGGGATAACAAGGGAATAGAAACGGTGGTCTATAGTTGTTGAGGTTCTCCCTAAAGAGTATGGAAATAATTTTATTGAGGACTTTAGTGTGTTGTATTTTATACATCATTTAATAGTTATTTTTGGTGAATTAAATAGGGTGAGGCGAACCCAACTTTGGAAGGGTGTTTTGTCACTATCATACAAGATGTCTAATGACATACAAACTAGTGTTATCATAAGACATGGTTGTGCTCATCCACTTGCTGAGTATATTTACAAGCACTACCTATATAATCTTGGTGTTTGTTTGGAGTATAATACCCAATTAGAGACAATGGAGATAATGATATGTCAAGAGAAGACTCACCATTGGAAAGAATATGATAGTAATCTTCTCGTTTTTCTTTGGGGTCTATTGGGTCAACCAAGGATAATTCTGTGGCCATATGATATCTACCATAACCTAAAAGCATGGCCTCCCATGTACGAAGGTTTCCTTGAGCACTTCCCAAAGATTCTAATTTCTAAAATAGTTTTTGACTATACCTTTATGTAAGGTGTCATTGTGACGTGCTACAGTTGGTATATATTTGTATCCAAACTCACAGCATATGTGTTGTTGTATTTTGCACGACAATTGTTTTAATAAAGTTGTAGTTGTTTTTCGTACCATATATTTGGCGACTCAGAATGGGTTGGATGGAATGGACCTATTTTGGGGGCGTTACAACTATACCGAATAATCCCTGGTCATAATCATACCAAAAACTGTCCATCAACGCACTACAGGCCACTGAGAATTTTTACTACATCATTCGTCACATTACGATCATGACTATACCGAATAATCCCTGGTCATAATCACACCAAGTTCATCTATGCACGTAAGCCAAAAATGACTTTTATAACAATATAAACATGAAAATGATGACAATGATATAGCATTAATCAAACGAAAACAAGGATAAATATTTAAAGACTTTAAATTTATCCAAATATTATCAATCACTTAATAAACTCATAAATTAATATTATTAATATTATAACAATATTTTAATCACTTCTTAAACTTATAAACAATTTATTTCAATTGTTTGCACTTTACCTAATAATGCATTTAATCATTCAAAAATTTTATACTCATAAGATTTCATCACCAATGATCAAATCCCTTATCAAAAATTTGCATATACCCTATATAGGATTCACAAGCCATAAAATCCTATTTACCAATTTTGTTACTTCACATAACATATTTAATTTATTTACTCATAACTAGTTCATTTTCATGAAAAATACCAAATCAGTCCCAAAAATATTTCTTTTCTGGGATTAAACAGAATATAGTCCCATATTGAACATATATTTTTCTCGGAATTTTTAAAATTCATTTACTATTTTTCAAAAATAAATTTCTAATTAATTTCTTAAGAAATTAGTTACCTCAAGTTTAACTCCAAAAATTCCCAAATCTTGGAAGGATCTTATACATGTTAACGTTATCTTCCAGTTTAAATTTCATGGTCATCGGAGTTATAGAACTCCGGTTATAGCGTTTTTCGTCAGAAAAACCTAAATATTGAAATAATCATAACTAGCTCATTTTAAGTCGGAATGAGCTCATTTTTGGATAGGATGTACTTTATACCATATATTTCCATGTCCCAAAAGGCCGGAATTTTTCTCACAAATTAAGTGGCCGAAACAGCCCTTATAAAATTTTGGGCAGTAGCCTTTTTGGTATTTTCAGTTTTTAACTCCTTTGCTAAAATCAGTCCACACGAAAATCTAAAACACCTTTTCCAGTGATTCCACTTGTATAAGTTAGAAAACTCATAGATCTAACTCTAGGACTTGACCACACTCAAAAATTTGAAATATAATAGGAGATATGGTCAATTGAATTTCATGTTCCATTTTCACCAAAATCTGATTTTCAACTCTTTGTGATTTCTAAGAAACTTTCATGTTTTCACATAATAACCAATATAACTCATCATAACACTTAGTAATACTACATATACCCATGATTTTCATCATTCCAATGCTTTTATTATGACTCTCATCATAATCAACGTAAACAGATCATTTCCACAATTTAATAAGGAATGAATATAAAGGATCATTCACCACGCATGTGGTAATCCACATGTATGAAAGTTATTCCAACAGTAATAATAACGAATGGAATAATGTATGATTCACCATGCGTGTGATAGATCGCATGCATAGGAAAGTTATTCCCAATGTAATAATAAAGAATGGAACTAGGTCAATGCAGAAACGCATTTTACGAGATATTCCGGCGCAATAATAAATAATGGAACCAGTCACGCGTAAATGCACGTATAGGATATTACGACGTAATAATAAATAATAGAATAACAACATAATTCACCATGCATGCGATAGACCGCACGATAAAGTTATTCCAATGTAATGATAAATAATGGAACCAAGTCACGCCAGAACGCATTCGATAGGATATTCCAATGTAATAATAAAGAACGAAATAATAGAAGAATTTCACCACGTATAAAGATTTGCATATACTGAGTTATTCCAACGTAATAATAAGAAATGGAATAACAGAAGAATTTCACCAAGTATAGGGTAGTCCCCGTATACAGTTTATTCTAACAAAATAATAAAGAATAGAATAACAAAAGTTCTCTTTAAATACGAAAGAAATAATACCTCTTACGTTACAACAAATAATATCCCTTACCTTATAAAGAAGAGTACTCCGATGGGTAGGGCGGGGATATACTTGAAGAAAACTTGCACTACGCTCAAAGCTTTCTTAAACTCTAAAGAAATACGCCAAGATTATAGAAGAAGAATTCTCTACGCTTTCTCTCTAGAGTTTCAAAGAATTAAGTAAGAAATAATGAAGGAATGAACTTCTATTTATAGGAGAATGGATTGAATAAGAAACTAATTCATGAACGGTCCAGTTAATTCACTTTTAAACTGACGGTCCGTTTAATTTAATAAAATATTCTAATAAAACAAATTCTTTTAAAAAATATAATATATTCTATTTATAATCTAATAAAACGAATAACATTATAAAAGTATTATGTTTTATATAAAAAAGATTTTACTATGCAAACACTATGCATAATAAAATATAATATATTCTAATTATTGTCTAATAAAATAAATAACTTTATAAAAGTATTATGTTTTATATAAAAAAGATTTTACTATCTGAAAACACTATGCATAATAAAATATAATATATTCTAATTATTGTCTAATAAAATAAATAACTTTATAAAAGTATTATATTTTATATAAAAAGATTTTACTATGCAAAATACTATGCATAATAAAATATAATATATTATAATTATTGTCTAATAAAACAAAGAACTTTATAAAAGTATTTTGTTTTATATAAAAAGCTTTTCTGTTTTATTACATTAATAATACTAATAAAATAAACTTCATCATCATTAATATAATTCACACTATTAATCGACCAGGTCGTTCCCAGAAAAGAGGTGGCTTTCTAATATGGATGATCCCTATTAACGCATAATTAGGTGACCAAACCTCTCCTTGGCAGAACTTCTAGACATTGTTAATATTGCAAATAATAATGTTAATAACTTCGTCGTCTCAATTATTGATTTAATAATATATAAAATATTGACAATAATTGAATCAAATAACGTGAGATAATATCGTGAAGAATTATCGTAGCAATAATTGGACAAAACCGAAAGTGACTTCTCATGTAAGCATCAATAATCAATACCGTGCTACTACTTATGCAACCACGCGTATTCATCAGACTTTTATCACCCTGTTTCAACAGAGTTAACGGTAAAACTTCCGTCGTTATTTTCATTAAAATATTTTGTCATTTTCTCGGTCAAATGATAATTCCGTTGTAGGGTCCACTTAATGATTGTCTTGAGTAAATTTAATATTCCCTTAAAAACGAATATTCCCACCAATCGAATATTATATAACAACTTACATACTTTTCAAAATTTCTAAATATTACCCACAACTATAACATTATATTAAATTCACTCCATAATATTTAAAAATATTATTTTTAGAAAATTCATCTTTATTCATAAAAGTTGGGGTCTTGCACATAGTGTTTGCATAGTGCCTGCATAGTGTTTGCATAGTAAAATCTTTTTATATGAAACAGAATACTTTTATAAAGTTATTCGTTTTATTAGATTATAAATAGAATATATTATATTTTATTTAAAAGATTTTGTTTTATTAGAATATTTTATAGTAAACCAATCTGGACCGTCCGTTTAAAAGTAAATTAATCTGGATCGTTCAAGAATTAGTTACTATTCAGTCCATTCTCCTATAAAAAGAAGCTCATTCCTTCATTATTTTTTACGAATTCACTGAAACTCTAGAGAGAGAAACTATAGAGAGAAAGAAGAAAAGTATTCTGCTACTTCATTACTCCTATATCCAGTTTGTTCTAAGGTAAGGGGTATTATTTCTTTCGTATTCATGAAAAGAACTTTTGTTATTCCATTCTTTATTATTCTGTTAGAATAACCTGTATACGCGGACTACCCTATGCTTGGTGAAATTCTTCTGTTATTCCATTCTTTATTATTATGTTAGAATAACCTGTCTATGCGAAGTACCGCATACATGGTGAAATTCTTCTGATATTCCATTCTTTATCATTATGTTGGAATAACCTGTCTATGCGAAGTACCGCATACATGATAAAATTCTTCTATTATTCCATTCTTTATTATTCTGTTGGAACATCCTGTTTGTGCATTTACGCATGACCTGGTTCCGTTATTTATTATTCTGTTGGAATATCCTGTCTGTGCGTTTACGCATGACCTGGTTCCGTTATTTATTATCCTGTTAGAACATCCTGTCGGTGCAAATTTCGCCTGACCTGGTTCCGTTATTTATTATTATATTGGAATATCATGTCTGTGCGTTTACGCATAACCTGGTTCCGTTATTTATTATTCTGTTGGAATAACCTATCTGTGCAGTCTATCGCATGCCTGGTGATTTCTTTTGTTATTCCATTCTTTATTATACTCAGTTGGTTAAAGTTTTGACTTCTATACTCCATGAAATTAGTGGAATATCCTTGATATTTGCGCTTCATCCAGTATCTTTTCATGGAAATATTCTTCTGAGCATTCTTAAATTTTACTCTATAAAGAAGTATCATGTTGACAATTTGGATGTTATTAGTTCCTGGATAAATTAATTCTTGAACTTGTTTTATTGAATTCTTATATCATTGTCATCATTCTCATGTTTATATTATGTTGAAAGTCATCTGTGGCCTGTAGTGCATAGATGGACTTGGTATGATTATGACCAGGGATTATTCGGTGTAATCATGACTGTAATGTTACAAATGATGTGGAAAAAGTCCTCATTGGCCCGTAGTGCATTGATGGACAGTTGTTGGCATGATCATGACCATTGATGAATACACAAATATCCTTGGTCGTAGTGCATGGATAATTTGTGGTTGTCATACTAATGAATATCCTCGGCCAGTAAAGTCTTGGGGATGATGTGGATTATTTATTAAGTTGAGTCTCAAAGAATAAAAGTGATGAAAACCTTTTAAATCATAAAAGATAATAGATTTTATTCTCTATTTGACTCTTTTAATGGATTGCTTATTCCACCGCAGCTTAAACTTGATGTTTGTTATATTTCATCGCTTTACCATTGTTGAAGGCTAATGATAATTTATTCTAAGACTATCTTAGTCATAATATTTCTTCTTGGGCTAGTTGAGCTCACCCTTCTTTTCACCGTTCTTTTTTAGGAAATGAGAACGCAAATGGGGCTAGCTCTGGGAACCAGAGTGACATCCGAAAGATAGTATTAGTAGTCCTCACTATTCTATTAAATAGTGTGAAAATAAATATAAAGAGGACTCTTTTGAGTGTGGATATTGTCTAGATGACAATATTCTTATTAAACTTTCAGTTTACGTTTTGTCGTATTTTACACGACAGCTGTATTATTAAGTTGTATTTGAATTTTGTACCATATATTTGGCGACTCAAGATGGGTGATGTATACCTATTTTGGGGGCGTCACACATTAAATCATCAATGGTCATGACTATTGTAAGGCCCCGAATTTTATGAAATAAAAGTATTCAATTTTTCTTATAATTACTATTCAGTAAATGGTTAAATTGATAAAAGTTAAAGTTAAGGGTGATATATATAATTTTTTCAAAATAAGCAAGTGGTTATAAAATACTCATTATTGTTTGGGAATATTCGTTTGGTCGTGGAATATTCTTTACGCTTGGGAATATTCGTAAATGCGGCAAGTACCATTTAGGGGCCCATAATGTAATAACCGTCGGATGAAGAAAATGACAAAAGGAGTTTTTATAAATAACAAATAGTAATTGTTACCTTTAACATCATTGGAATACCCTTGGGTAAAGTAAAGTAATACGCGTTGTTGCACGTGATGAGAACACGGTATTGCAAGATATTTTTTGAATTATTGATTCTTACGTAAGAAAGCACTACTCAATAATTGTTACAAAGAATTACTATTCAATATTATATTTTATTGATTCAATAATTGTCTGCGTTGATATTTTATATTACTATTGTTTCAAGAATTGTCATTACACGCAGATTTTCCATTATTGGAGCAATAATTCATATTATCCTAATAATATTATTGGATAACATTATTGGCAATGTCTAGAAAGTTCTGCCTAAGGAGAGGTTTGGTCACCTAATCATGCGTGCTGCAAGAGAGAGATCCTTATTGGAAAGCCCCTCTTCCTGAACCGCACGGGTTGTCAATATTGTGATTATGTAATATTATTTGTGAATAATTAATTATTAATTTTTATGATGAGGAAAATATTTATTTTATGTGGACATAGATGGAGAAAATTTTAATGTGACAATTGTTGAAAATTAATATTTTGTCTTTTTCTCGATAAAATAATTTATTTAAATATATTATTTTAATAATATATTAACTGGTGATATTTTTATAATGAATGTGGGATATATGAGTATATGAGGAGGAAGAGTATTTTTGTGGTAATAAATGTTTAACACATATTTTGTGTGTTGGTGGACACAATTATTGAATCAAATTTGATTATAAACAGTAAAATCACCCGCTTGTGGATTCTCGGTCAATTTTGTTTAGAATTTGGAAAACTTTCTTCTTCAGTAAAGTTGTAGAGAATTGAATTTTCTATAAAAAATCGCGAGATTCAATTTTCTGATAAAAGGGCTATTTATTGTGAATTATTGAAGTTCAAGTTACGAAATAATTGATTTTTGAAAGTTTTAATTATTTTATTTACAAAACGTGTTTTTCATTTTGTTTTCCTCATTTAACATGTGATAGGGGCTGAGTTCAGATGGTAAAACATGCGTATGAAGTTTTGGAAAAATATAATAATATTTAATAAATTTTCGCTTTGGTGTTCTAAAGCATTTTCCTATAAATAGGTGCTTAGGTTAGAATTGAAAATCACACCGTAAATGTAAGTTCTCTCTCTATATTATCGAGTATTCTTGTGAGTATTTTGAGTATACTTTGAGTGTTGCTATACGGTGCAAGTTCGCTTCGTTATTCTAATTAAAGTCTTGCTTTTTTGAGGTAAGTGATAGTAAGGGATTTTAAGTGGTTATTATGTTTTTAGTTTCAAATTTTTCTGAACCTTCAAAATTCTGGAAAAATTTGAAATGATATTTTGATGAGTTTTGTAGAGTGTGTCCAAAAATGGTGATTTTTGGATGTATAGATTAGGAGTTATGGATTTTATGAGAAAAGATTATTTTAAAAGTAACTATTTATAACTCCTTGTGATTAACTCCAAAATTGATGAAATTTTTATTGGAAGTACATCTATATAATATCAGTATACCGTGTAAATTTCAGAATTTTTGGATAAAAGTATAATTTATGATAAATGTTTAAATATTCGGTGGTTTTGGCTTGTAGTGCGTAGATGGACTTGGTATGATTATGAACAGGGATTATTCGGTATAATCATGACTGTAATGTTACAAATGATGTGGAAAAAGTCCTCATTGGCCCGTAGTGCATTGATGGACAGTTTTGGTATGATTATTGCTATGGATTCTCTTCGGCCAAGGGTGCAAAGATGAATTGATTTATGGCATGATCGTGATCATTGATGAATACACGAATATCCTTGGCCTGTAGTTCATGGATAATTTGTGGTCGTGATACTAATGAATATCCTTAGCCGTAGTGCAGGGATGATGTGGATTATTTATTAAGCTAAGTCTCAGCAATAAAAATGATGAAAAACCTTTTTAAATCATAAAAGATAGTAGATTTTATTCTCTACTTGACTCTTTTAATGGATTGCTTGTTCACCTATGCTAAACTTGATGTCTATTGTATTTTATCGCTTTAACATTATTGAAGACTAATGATAATTTATTCTCGCATTATCTTAGTCATAATATTTCTTCTTCGGGCTAGTTGAGCTCACCCTTTCCTTCACCGTTTCTCTTCAAGAAATGAGAATATAAATTTGGGACGAGTCCTGAGAACTGGATTGACAAATTCGATGATAGCATTAGTAGTCCTCACTATTCAGTTAAATAGTGTGATAATAAATGTAATGAGGACTGAATTTGAGTTTTTATATTGTCTATGAGGACTCCATTGAGAGTGGATATTGTCTAGAAGGCAATATTCTTGTTTAAACTCTCAGTTTATGTTTTATCGAATTTTACACGACAGTTGTATAATTAAGTTATTTTTGATTTATGTACCATGTATTTGGCGACTCAAGATGGGTGATGTATTCCAATTTTGGGGGCTTCACAGTTGGTATACAGTTGGTATCAAAGCTTAGGGATATGATCCTTGGCTGAGATGTGAGACAAGAACTAGGAGGGGAGAGATGGGAAATTCCTTTGCTAGTATGACCTACCTAAGTTTATTTGGTATTTAATTGGTCGATCAGAGTATAGGGATAATATGTGATTTTTTAATTAACCCTTATTTTGTGGCAGTATTTGAAAATGGCATCTAAAAATGTTGAGGTAAGCAATGGAGCACATGAGACCGTTGAGTCACCGCTGATCAATAGCCAGAATAATGTGTAACAGGAAGGCGATAATCCTCCTCTAAATAACAACATTAATCAAATGACGAACGAAGGTACGTTTAGGAGCTTTTTAGAATTCATGCAACACCAAACGAGAGAGACTCCTGTTCATAATTCAGGTGGAAACAATGGCAACCCACGGTTGGTCACCGCTAAGCAGTTCAAGGAGCTGGGACCACCGGAGTTTTTGGGAAAGCCAGACCCACTTAAGGCAGAGACATGGATTAAGTAGATCACCAAGATATTTGATATCTTGGAATGCTCAGAGGAGCAAAAAGTTCCATTCACCACCTTTATGTTGCGTGAAGAAGCAGATCATTGGTGGGAATCTGTAAAACGTACCCAGCCTGACGTACTCAAAATGTCTTGGGAGAAATTTCAAGAATTGGTCAACGACAAGTACTTTCCTGAAAGTATTCTTCACATGAAGGAGGTGGAATTTATCAAGCTAGAGAAAAATAATATGACCGTGTCGTAGTACGAGGCTAAGTTTACGAAATTATCCCAGTTTGAATCCCATTTGGTCGATAATGAGGAGCGAATGACGCGAATGTTTCTGCGAGGTTTGAAACCCGATATACGTCAATACCTCATTTCTCACAAACTTTGTTTATATTCAGATGTTGTGAATAGGGCTCAGTTATTGGAACGCGATAATGAGTCAGCACAACCAAAAGGCAACAACCAACAACACGATAATAATTGTACCGGTGGCAACGGGCATCGGAACAATGATAACCATCATGGGGGAAATTATCATGCCAAGAATGGTAACCACTTTCGGTGGTAATCATGGCCAAGATAATAGAAGTGGAAATTTCAAGAAGAGAAGGTTCAATAATGATGGAAAGACAGCAGCATCAACACCCATTTCAAAGGAAGAAGAACGACCACCGATCGTATGTTTCAAATGCAGACAGGAGGGACATACAGTGGCGAAGCTAGAAAATGTTATCAGTGGGAGCAAAATTATTAGTGAGTTATAAATAATTTGTCGGGGGTTCAGGGGCAGCGCCCCCGAGCCAATTTTTTTAATACTTTATACTTTCGAATATATATATATATATATATATATATTTATATATATATATATACACTATATTACAATGAAAATATAATGAGTAATAATATATGGTATATATACACTATATTGACTCATAATAAACTTTTTTAATCACAATTGTTCATAAGTAAGTAATTCATTATTTATTTTTAAAAGTAATATAAATTAGATTATTATTTAGTTTAAAATATTATAGAGAGAGATACATATATGGAGAGGAAATGAGTCATATGTGGTTAAAATTTGATTAATAATTTCAATTAAAAAAAGAATGGGTGCAAATTTCAAGGTGCAAATTGCTTTGAAACGGAAAGTGTAATACCCAATTTCAAAGAAAGTGTAATACCCAATTTCAAAGTGGATGCAAATTGACTCTTTTGACCCTAAAAAAAATCTATTTATCATATATTAAAAAAGAATCCAGTGGGTGCAATTGACCCCACTGACTAACAAGTGGCTTCGCCCCTGGGGACACATCTGTCCAAACTGTACGCAGGAATCCAAAGCGTGTTTCAATTGCGGAAGAAAAGGTCACCTAGCTCGATTTTATCGTGTAGTGAAGTCAAGTCCAGCTGGGATGGTGATGCCAAAAGATATCCCAAACAAGTCAAAGCTGGTAGTTTAAGTGAGAGTGTTTGTCGAGGAACCCGAACGAAGTTGTCACAGGTAAGTTAATCATAAATGCTTACGAAGTCTATACCTTATTTGATAATGGTTCTACCCACTCTTGTATTTCACCTAGTTGTGTTCAATGTTTGAACTTGACTATTGAGAAATTAGACTTTGACTTATCTGTTAAAACTCTATTAGGAGAAACCTTCGTTACATCCATTATTTATAAATCTTGTTTGATTCAAATCGACACTTTCACGTTACCTGTTGATCTTATCTCTTTGAAAATACTTGTCTTTGATGTGATTTTTGGAATCGATTGGTTAACTACTCATCATGCTTTTCATAAGGTTGTTAGCTTTTATATTCCTAACCAACCTGTTATGTGAATTCAAGCAACCAAACCACTAAAGTCAATCACTGTTATATCAAGCCATAAGTAAAGAGCCCCGATCCTTTCGTTGTTGACTTCCTTGTGTGGAATGCACCGAAGCCAAACTATCCGTAGGGGACGTCGTGAATAACGGTGGCAAGTTAATAGGTATCAATGTGACGTGTTATCCAAGTCTTGGAAGAGGGTCACAGTTTTGAATGATATTTTTATCGTTAATAAATTTCTTGTCGTATTTCTGAAGACTTCTTAGCCTACCTGATAAGTGGTATTTTTACCTACTTATTGAATTCCAATTCATGCGAATTGTGCCCATCTCAAGCAAATTTTATTGTGTTTTAGTTGCATTTCACGTTATTTTGCATTGCATTTACTTAAAACTCCTTTTGGTGAATAAGTGCAGGAATTGGCTTAATTTTGGTGGTATTAAAAGGCATGTGGCTAATAGATGCGTGAAGGCTAGGCACAAACGAGGATGTGCACGGCATGGAGGTATAATAAAGCATGGAGACCAAGCATGGAGCAAGAGGATCAAGCATGAAAGAACAAATAAAGAAGAAGCATTTACGTAAGCAAAACCGAAACCGAACTCCGCAGTGAGTGCAGCCGCCGCCATAACACTGGGAGCGCTACCAATAAGTACCTACCGCACAACGATACCTCATCGCAAGTTACGCGACATGAAAGCAGTGATAGTCAGGGACGCCGCTACCGCGTGAGAGGCCTACCGATTGACATAGACGCCAGCGCTACCCGCCATGAGACGATATCTTTGGAGAGGTCTTGTGGCCGCCGCGATGTTGATCTTTGTAATTTTGTTTTAATTTTAAATTTTAATTAAATGATTTGTAATTGGTTTTTAAACGATTCTGACTGGTGTCAGACATACACTTGATAATTTTGAGCGTATTTTCATCGTAGAAACTAAGGTTTACACCTTGGGAGAGATTCCAACGTAGAACGAAGCCAAAACGTCTACTTCTCCAATTCTTCTTGGAATCCTCTACCATTGTGGATTGCTATTATTATTTACTGGATTTCTATGAGGATTTAAACGTTGATCATTGGTTTTTATTCAGCGATTGGGTTTGATCGTTCTATCTTCCTTATTTCAATTGCTTGTTTATTGATCATGTTTAGCGTTGATCCCATAATGGCTTTTGGTTCAGTCATGAACTAAACTCCATTATGGGATTCTAACGGATTTTAATATGTAGTTTGGTTGCACGCTTAAATGCTAGGACTGTTTTGCATATCATATGGAATATTTATCATGATTATTTTACATGTATAAATGCTTGATCACCATTCATCTTAGTATTTGTATGGAATTGACAATGAATGTGACGCCCCCAAAATAGGTATACATCACCCATTCTGAGTTGTCAATACATGGTACAGAAACAACTACAACTTTATTATTACAACAGTAAAACTGTGAGTTTGAATACAAATATTATCTTCTAGACAATATCTATACTCAAATAAATCCTCATCACATTTATTGATACATTATTTTACAAAAATGGTGAGGACTACTAAACAACTCTCTCTAGAACCTTCATTCCATATACCCAGACTAAATACTCGCTTATATTCTCGCCTCCGAGAAGAAAAATGGAATAAAAGGAAAAAGGGTGAGCTCAACTAGCCCAAGAAAGAATATTATGACTAAGATAATATACAACAAATTATCATTAGTCTTCAACAGGAAAAATCTAATAGAATAAAATAGACAACAAATTTTAAATCAATATTCAGTAGCGAAATAATAATTCATTAGAAGAGTTAAGTAGAGAATGCAAACTACTATCTTCTATGTATGAATTTAAAAGTTCATCGCCTATCTTTTATCCTCGTAACATCAATCAATATATATCCGAATCAAATATTCATCTTTGCACTACAGCCAAAGATATTCATCATTGGTCATGTTCATCTAAACACATGTTCATCTTTGACTACTGGCCAAAGATATTCTTGAGAAATCATTCATCTTTGCACTACGCACCAAAGATATTCAATAATATCATCATTTAAGACCGAGGATGATGAAAATATTTTTAAAGAAACGAATCCATTGAAACAAAATGACAAGGATTAAGGATTAAGGATTCGTACTTTGTTTTATCCATGTTCAAAAATACCTCAAAAATAATCATAGTGGTGTAAAATTCAAGAATGATCAAAACATGGATACAATCAAATCTAGTATCCGTAATAGATATTTTGACGAAAAGGAAAATTTTCAATTTTAAATTGAATAGTGTCGATATCGTGAATAGTCTTGTATATCGTGAATAAGTAACTCAAACACCAAAAGATAGAAATTTCCCAAAAAAACATCTTCACGCTTCATGAATAGTACTAAGTGAATAGTAACTTCGTGAATAAGAACTCATGAATAGTAACCCCGATATGAAAAAGTTCCAAATTTGATAAAAGTTCCAACTAATATTTCAAAGATAATGATATTGAAGAAATAATATCATTTGAGAAGAAAATAACATCCCTTACCTCGAAAGATTAAGACTTACAATTTGGAATACCGTATATAGTCTTTGAAAGGAACTTGCACCGTCTAATAATACTCAAAGTATACTCAAAATACTCACAAGAATACGCCGATAATAATATAGAAAAAACTTCGGTTTAAAATGTGATTTTCAATTCTAACCTAAGCACCCTATTTATAGGAAAATCTTTAGAAACACCAAAAGCGTAAAATTTAATAAAATATTAATATATATTATAAATTTCCTTAGCCCATCTTTGAAGATCTGATTTCAGCAATTAATAACACATGTTAGCCCACTTAAATGCAAAAAAACGTTTTTCTTTAAAATAATAATTAAAACTTCCAAAAATCAATTATTTCGGAGCTTCGGAACTTAAATAATTCACAATAAATAGCCCTTTTATCAGAAAATTCGAATCTCGCGAGTTTTTATAGAAAATTCAATTCTCTACAACTTTGCAGAAGAAAGTTTTTCCGAATTCCAAACAAAAATTGACCGAAATCCACAAACGAGCGATTTTACAGGCTATAATCAAATTTCAGTCAATAAATGGGGTCCATCGACATGTTTAACATGTTTTAAACATTTATTGCAACAAAAATACTCTTCCTCCTCGTATACTCATATATCCCACATTTGTTGTAAAAATATCACCATTATTATATTATTAAAATATAATAATATATTTAAATGAATTATTTTATCAGAAAAAGATAAAATTTCAATTTTCAACAATTGTCACATTAAAAATTTTCTCCATCTATATCCACATAAAATCAATATTTTCCTCATCATATAAATCAATAATTAATTATTCACAAATAATATTACAGAATCACAATATTGACAACCGTGACGGTTCCTGAAAGAGGGGCTTTCCAATAAGAATTTCTCCTTCTTTGGCGCTAAGCAATGATTAGGTGACCAAACCTCTCCTTAGACAAAACTTTCTAGACATTGCCAATAATGTTATCTAATAATATTATTCAGATAATATGAATTATTGCTTCGATAATGAAAAATATTGTGTAATGACAATTATCAAACAACAAAGACAATATAAAATATCAACGCAAAGAATCAATAAAATAATTGAACGAATAATTATTATCGTAACCATTATTGAGTAGTGCCTTCTTACGTAAGAATCAATAATTGGTGCAATACTGCAATATATCTTGTGTTTTTAACCAATAGAGCATTTTAACAAGATAATCTTGATAACAACTACTGTTGTTATTTTTTTAAACAACTTATATTTATCGCTTTTTCATCCAATCGCTTTCATTATGGGGCCCACAAAAGATCTAGGCCGTCATGCATTTAATATTCCCCGACAATGAAAGAATATTCCACGACCAAACGAATATTCCCAAGCAACAACAATGAATATTTTATAACCACTTGCTTATTTTGAAATATTTGCTTATTTTACCCATAACTATCCACATTAATCAAATCAACCCTTACTATTTTAAAATAATAAATAGAGAAATTAAATTTCATTAATAATAAGTTGGGGTCTTACAACCTCCCTCCTTATGAAATTTAGTCCCTCGAAATTGACGTGACGTACTGTGTTTGAAAAGGTGAGGATACCTCGCTTTCATTTCCGCTTTCAATTCCCGTGTCATTTCTCTCTATAGCATGATTCCTCCACAAAACTTTAACTTGTGGTATGACCTTTCTTGGCGTAGGACATGCTCTTTTCCTATCCAAGATCCCCGACAGTACCTCCTCATACGTTAAGTCTTCTACTATCTCGTCCTGTTCTAACTCTATAACTTGGTTCGGGTCTTTCACATATTTACGAAGTACGATATATGAAACACATTATGAACACGAGACATACTTTGAGGTAACGCGCAGTCTATAGGCTACATTTCCTACTCGGTCAAGAATTTGAAATGGACCAATAAATTGTGGATTGAGCTTTCCTCTCTTCCCAAATCTTGTAACTCCCTTCCATGGAGCAACTCGCATGACAATACATGATCCCCTATACTAAATTCCACGTCCTTTCGATGAAGATCCGCATAACTCTTTTGTCGATCTTGTGCTGTTTGTATACGTTGTCGAATCATTTGGATCTTTTCCGTAGTCATACGTACCAACTCGGGTCCCAACGATGTTGCTTCACCCACCTCGTCCCAACATACTGGAGAGCGACACTTTCGTCCATATAATGCTTCAAATGGAGCCACACCTATACTTGCTTGATAACTGTTGTTGTAGGAGAATTCCACCAATGGTAAATACTTATCCCAACCGCCCTTGAAGTCTAGGACACGAGCCTTAATAAATCTTCAAGAGTTTGAATAGTCCTTTCGATTGTCCTTCCGTTTGAGGATGGTATCTTAGAATCAATCGTAAATCCGCGCCCATAGCTTTTTGCAAGCTAACCCAAAATCTTGAAGTGAATCTTGGGTCACGATCCGAAACAATGGATACGGGCATGCCATGTAACCTCACAATCTCATTCACGTACATACTAGCAAGACGCGTTCGAGGGAATAAGTCTCCGTATCGGCAAGAAATGAAGCGGACTTGGTTAATCTATCAACAATAACCCAAATAGCATTGATGCCTTGAGAAACCGTAGGAAGACCCGTAACGAAATCCATAGTAATGTGTTCCCACTTCCATTTCGAATCTCAAGTGGTTGCAACGGACCCTTAGGTACTAGATGCTCGCCTTTACACGTTGACAAGTTAAACACATTGAGATAAACTTTGAAATCTCTCTCTTCATATTGTTCCACTAAAATGTATGTCGAAGATCACGATACATTTTAGTACTTCCAGATGGATTGCAAATGGTGTATTGTGTGCCTCCATCATAATCTTGTACTTTTAAATCGTAGTCGTTAGGAACACAAAGTCTAGAGTGGACTCAAGTATTCCTTCTTCATCTATTCTCGCTTCGAATAGCTCCTTCTTGTACTTTCTTCTTCATACGCATCGACTCCCGTCATTGGCTTGAGCAACCTTAACTTTTTCTATTAAAGTTGGCTCTATCGTGATCGTGACATCATCGCACTCATTCCGCATATGATCTTCTACTCAACGCGTCGACTACCACGTTAAACTTTACCGTGATGGTATTGAATAGTGTGGTCGTAGTCTTTCAATAGCTCGAGCCAACGTCGTTGTCGCATCTTTGAGTTCTTTTTGAGTGAAGAAATATTTAAGGCTTTTATGGTGCGAATATATCTCCATTTTCTCCCCATATAGATAGTGCCTCCATATCTTTAGTCTTGAAACGATTTGCTTAACTCTAGATCATGAGTAGGATAATTCCTCTCATACTCTTTAAGTTGTCGCGAAGCATAGGCTATGACTTTCTCACGCGTTGCATGAGAACACATCCTAACCCTTTGCACCTGAAGCATCATTGTAGATAACAAATCCATCCAACCGGATGGTATTGTTAGAACAGTCTTAAAATAAGTCTCCTCTTAAGCTCTTGAAAACTTTTCTCGCATTCTTCGCTTCCAAACGAATTTTGTATCCTTCCGAAAGTTAGGTGAGTTAATGGAGTAGCGATTCGAGAAAACCTTCCACGAATCTCCGATAATAACCAAATTAAGCCCAAAAGCTACGTGCCGGATCACCGACTTTTGGGTTGCTCTAACTTTGTATTGCTTCAATCTTCACGGGTCCACGGATACTCCATGTTTCGACACCACATGCCCAAGGAATGCTACTTCCTCAAGCCGTAACTCGCATTTCTTCAATTTGGCATATAGTTTGTTTTCACGAAGCCTTTGGAGTACCGACTTCAAATGGTGCTCATGATCTTCACGACTTTTGGAATATATGAGGATGTCATCAATAAAAACAACAACGAATCCGATCCAAATATTCCTTGAATACTCGGTTCATCATATCCATGAAAGTCGCAGGAGCATTAGTTAGTCCGAAAGACATGACTAAGAATTCATAATGCCCATACCGAAGTTACAAGGCGCTTTTGGAATATCCTCGCCTAATCTTCACCGATGATATCCGAATCGAAGATCGATTTTTGAAAAGAATTGTGCCCCTTGCAATCGGTCAAAGAAGTCATCAATACGAGGTAGAGGATACCTATTCTTGATGGTGACATGGTTCAATTCCAGATAGTCAATACAAAGTCTCATACTCCCATCTTTCTTCTTTACGAATAAAACAGGGAGCACCCCAAGGAGATGTACTGGGGCCGAATGAAACCGATGTCTAACAATTCACGTAGTTTGACCTTTAACTCTGAAGTTCAATAGAGCCATTCGATATGGGGTTTTAGAAATTGGCTTTGTACCAGGTTCAAGATCAATAAAGAATTCAACTTCACGTTAAGGGGTAAACCGGAAGTTCTTCAGAAATACGTCAAGAAAGTCAATAACAACAGAATATTATTCAAATTTGGCGTGTCTTTATTCAAATCCATAACATGGGCTAAGAAAGCTTGACATCCGTTATTCACTAAACGAATAGCTTTATGATTAGATATGACGGTGATTGATTTTAATGGTTTAGTTGCTTGAATCGTCTAAGCAGGTTTGGTTAGGAATATGAAAACTAACAACCTTACGAAAACAATCAATTTTGGCATGATGAGTAGTTAACCAATCAATCCCTAAAATCACATCAAAAGCAAGTATCTTTAAAGAGATAAGGTCAATGGTAAGGTGATGGTGCCAACTTGAATTAAACAAGATTTATAAACGATGGATGTGATGAAAGTTTCTCCTAACGGAGTTTCCACAGATAGGTCAAAAGTCTAATTTCTCCCGGAGTCAAGTTTAAACGTTGAGCACATGCGGGAGAGATAAATGAATGGGTAACACTGTATATCAAGTAAGGTATAAACTTCGCAAGAATTTATAAATAGCTTACACGTGATCACCTCGTTTGGGTTCCTCGCATTTTGACCATCCTACAACAAACGCTTCTTCCTAATCGTTGACTTTGACTTTTACGGGATGATCTTTTGAGTCACCGTCCCCATTGAACTAGGTTTCGCTACCGTACAATCTCGAGCGATATCCTCCTTCCTTTCCACAATTATAGAATACCTTGAATCTGTTGTGGGCGGTTTGACCGATATGTCCCTCTTTTCCGCATTTGTAGCATATAACCGGGGTGGTCGTTCTCCTCCCTTAGAACCGATTCTTTGCCAAGACCGCTGTCGTCTTCACATGGTCGTTGTTAAATCTCCTCTTTTTAAAATCTCCTCCTGACTCGCTTCTTCTATTTTCATGGCCATGATTACCACCAGAGTGGTTACCATTTTTGTCCGTCTGTTTCTTTCTCCGCTGGTTATCATTATTCTGTTGACTGCTATCTCTGGTACGATCCTGGTTATGGTCCCTCGGTTGAACATACTCGTTATCTCGCTCTAACAATTGAGCCCTGTTAACAACATCTGAATAGAGAGAAAATTTATGAGAAATGAGATATTGTCGTATCGGGTTTCAAACCTCTCGAAACATCCGCTTATATCGTTCCTCATTCTCCACCAAATGAGGTGCAAACACGGATAACTCTGCAAACTTTGCCTCGTCTTCGAGACACCGTCGTGTTGTTTTGTTCTAATCGATGAACTCCACTTCCTTCATATAGACGAACACTTTCGTGAAAGTATTTGTCATTAAATAGTTTCAAACGTCTCTCAAGACATCTTTGAGTGCGGGCCGGATGGAGTACGCTTCACGAGACTCCCACCAATGAGTCTGCTTTTCGCCACGGAACATAAAGGTGGCGAATGGAACCTTCTGTTCTCCGTGCATCCCAAGACATCGAATATCTTGGTAATTTGCTTGACCCATGTTTCCGCCGTGATCGGATCGCTTTCCCTTAAATTCGGTGGTCCCAACTCTTTGAATCGCTTGCTTGCATTTGTGACAACCCGTGAATTGCTATCATTTCCTCCTCAGATTTTGAACACGAGTCTCCTCGTGCGATTTTGCATGAACTGCAAAAAGCTTCTAAACATCCCCTCGTTCATCATCTGCTATGTGGTGTTGTTCACAGGAGGAACATTGCCAGCCTGTTGCACGTTCTCCTCGTTGGTGAGTACAGGCTTCTCCACGGTCTCATTTCCATTGTTAATATTCTCAGTCGACATTCTCAAATACTGTCATAAAATAAGGGTTAATTTAGGAAATCAATATATCACATAATATCCCTATATACTGACCAACTAACAAATAAGCTTAGGTAGGTAGGACACACTAGCGAAGGATTTACTCGCCTCTCCCTCCTAGTTCTATTCCCCGATCTCCATGAGATCATATCCTAAGCTCGATACCAACCGTGGCGCCCCCCCCAAAATAGGTATACATCACCCATTCTGAGTTGTCAATACATGGTACGTAAACAACTACAACTTTATTATTACAACAAGAAAAAGCGTGAGTTTGAATACAAATATTATCTTCTAGACAATATCTATACTCAAATAAATCCTCATCACATTTATTGATACATTATTTTACAAAAATGGTGAGGACTACTAAACAACTCTCTCTAGAACTTTCATTCTATACCACGACTCGTACTCGCTATATTCTCGCCTCCTGAGAAGAAAAATGGAATAAAAAGGAAAAGGGTGAGCTCAACTAGCCCAGTAAAGAATATTATGACTAAGATAATATACAACAAATTATCATTAGTCTTCAACAGGGAAAAATCTAATAGAATACAATAGACAACAAATTTTAAATCAATATTATTAAATGAAATAATAATTCATTAGAAGAGTTAAGTAGAGAATGCAAACTACTATCTTCTATGTATGAATTTAAAGTTCATCGCTCATCTTTTATCCCTATAACATCAATCAATATATATCTGAATCAAATATTCATCTTTTTTGCACTGAGGCCAAAAGATATTCATCGATTAGTCATGTTCATCTAAACACCGTTCATCTTTGCATTACGGGCCAAAGATATTCTTCAGAATCATTCATCTTTGCACTACAGGGGCCAAAGATATTCAATAATATCATCATTTAAGAATGAGGATGATGAAAAATATTTTTAAAAAAACGAATCCAATTGAAACAAAATGACAAGGATTAAGGATTAAGGATTAGTACTTTGTTTTATCCATGTTCAAAAATACCTCAAAAAATAATCATAGTGGTGTAAAATTCAAGAATGATCAAAACATGGATACAATCAAAGCTAGTATCCGAAATAGATATTTTGACGAAAAGAAGAATTTTCATTTTTCTATGAATAAAGTCAAGATATCGTGAATAGTCTTGCCGATCGTGAATAGTAACTCAAACACCAAAAGATAGAAATTTTCCAAAAAAACATCTTCACGCTTCATGAATAGTACTCGTGAATAGTAACTCGTGAATAGTGACTCATGAATAGTAACTTCGTGAATAAGAACTCATGAATAGTAACCCCACATGAAAAAGTTCCAAATTTGATAAAAATTCCAACCAATATTTCAAAGATAATGATATTGAAGAAATAATATCATTTGAGAAGAAAATAACATCCCTTACCTCGAAAGATTAAGTACTTCTAAATTGGAATACCTAGGGTATAGTCTTTGAAGGAACTTGCACCTTCTAACAATACTCAAAGTATACTCAAAATACTCACAAGAATACGCTCGATAATATAGAGAAAAAACTTGAGCTTTACGGTGTGATTTTCAATTCTAACCTAAGCACCTATTTATAGGAAAATGCTTTGAACACCAAAGCAAAAAAATTTTAATAAAATATTAATATATATTATAAATTTCCTTAGCCCATCTTTGAAGATCTGATTTCAGCAATTAATAACACATGTTAGCCCACTTAAATGCAAAAAACGTTTTCTTTAAAATAATAATTAAAACTTCCAAAATCAATTATTTTGAGAACTTGAACTTAAATAATTCACAATAAATAGCCATTTTATCAGAAAATTTGAATCTCGCGAGTTTTTATAGGAAATTCAATTCTCTACAACTTTGCAGAAGAAAGTTTTTCCTAATTCCAAACAAAAATTGACCGAAATCCATAAACGAAGCGATTTTACAAAGCTATAATCAAATTTCATCGAATAAATGGGGTCCAATTGACATGTTTAACATGTTTTAAACATTTATTGCAACAAAAATACTCTTCCTCCTCGTATACTCATATATCCCACATTCGTTGTAAAAATATCACCATTATTATATTATTAAAATATAATAATATATTTAAATGAATTATTTTATCAAAAAGATAAAATTTCAATTTTCAACAATTGTCACATTAAAAATTTTCTCCATCTATATCCACATAAAATCAATATTTTCCTCATCATATGAATCAATAATTAATTATTCACAAATAATATTACGAGAATCACAATATATTGACAACAACCGCATAGCCTTGTGAGCAGGGGGCTTCCAATAAGAATTTCTCCTTCTTGGTGGCGCAGCAATTAGGTGACCAAACCTCTCCTTAGATGTAACTTTCTAGACATTGCCAATAATGTTATCTAATAATATTATTCGGATAATATGAATTATTGCTTCGATAATGAAAAATATTGTGTAATGACAATTATTGAAACAACAACAATATAAAATATCAACGCAATTATTAAATCAATAAAATATCGAAAGCAATTATCGTAACCATTATTGAGTAGTGCCTTCTTACGTAAGAATCAATAATTGGTGCAATACTGCAGGTAATGCTCTCGTGTTTTAAACCACCGAGTATTTTAACAAGATAATTGAATAACTACTTCTGTTATTTTTAAACAACTTATATTTGTCGTTTTCTTCATCCAATCGCTTTCAAGTTATGGGGCCCACAAAAGATCGTGCCATCGTCTTTAATATTCCCCGACAAAGACAGAATATTCCACGACCAAACGAATATTCCCCGACAACAATGAATATTTTATAACCACTTGCTTATTTTGAAATATTTACTTATTTTACCCATAACTATCCACATTAATCAAATCAACCCTTACTATTTTAAAATAATAAATAGAGAAAATTAAATTTCATTAATAATAAGTTGGGGTCTTACAATGAACATGCAAGTATGGATTGTAATCATGATAACATGCGAATATGGGGCTGTTGTATATGGCTTGCGTATTTTGTGAACCAGATAGACATATCTTTGCTTTCACCGTATGAGCTAGAATAAGGGCTTGTGCTTAAAATCAATATAATTGTAATTTCACATAGACATATAGTGATTTTGGTTGTATTGGTGATTACATAGAGTCTAACATCTGTAGATGCGGTGTAAGTAGGTTATAGTGCATTGAAAAATGGTTATAACTCTATTCGTGCTCTTGGCAATTTTCCTATGATATGTGAACACTTTTTGCATGATAGTGGCGATTAGATGAAATATTAAATGAAGTTAGGGTCCCATTATTTCCAGATTATATTTATTCTATTTGTATTCTTATTTTCAGTTGTTATTCATAATTAGTTTAATTCAACACCTTTAGTTATTAGTCTAAGCATATAAATTCGGTGAGTTAATTGATGCATGATAATTTAAATTTAACAACTTTCTCTGTGGGATCGATACTCCACTTACTCTGTATTACTTGTTGACACATGTATGCTTGCATGAGTTAGAGCTCTTTTATTAGAACTATAAAAGAGGCAACAAGTTTTTGGCGCCGTTGCCGGGGAAAGGCGTTAATTTAGATAATTATCATCAGTTTAAAGCTAAATTGTATGACTTAGACAATTCTGATCGTTTCTCATTTCTCTTTTTGTTTCATTTTTCGTTTCAGGTACTTGTAAATTTTTATGCACACGCGATCATCCAACTCAGAATTAACACCAGCACAGGATAACATAAACGAAAAAGGTTGGAAAGCGAGTGTGCGAAGAAATTTGCAAGCGCAGTTAGAGAGTACTACAGTTAGTATGGCAGAAGAACCAAGAATTGAGTAAAGAGAAGAGCATCGGGCTCTAAGGGAATATTCCATGCCGAATGTAAGACCCCAGCTTTTATAAATAAAGATGAATTTTTCTATAAATATTATTTTTGAATATTATGGAATAAATTTGATATAATGTTATAGTTGTGGGTAATATTTATAAATTTTGCAAAGTATGAAAGTTGTTATAAAATATTCGTTTGGTCGGGGAATATTCTTTTTGTTAGGGAATATTCGTATAATAGCTCAATCATTGGTGGACCCCATAAATTAATTATTGTTGGATTGAGAAAACGACAAAAATATTTTATAAAAATAACTATGGAGGTGTTACCGTTAAAAGCTGCTTGAACTACCCGGTGGTAAAAGTACGATGTCTGGCGTGGTTGCATAAGTAGCACACTCGGTATTGATTATTGATGCTTACGTGAGAAGTCACTCACCTATGCTCAATTATTGCTACAAGATAATTGCTTTGCATCATATCTCTTATATTATTGATTCAATTATTGTCACACAAGATTATCATCATATAATATGTTATAGTATTAAATCAATAATTGAGACGACAAGTTATAAATGATTAATAATTGTTGAAAGATTAAATATGTGTTGATGAAAAAAAATGATTTGTGGTAAGTTTGATTATTTTATGGGGGCTCATATATCATCATCATCTAAGAGTCTCTTCAATCGATAGTATTTACCTTCGTCGATAAGTAATAATTACCTTCACGTCAATAGTAATTACCCTTGTGAATAGTATTTACCTTCGTTAATAGTAATTACCTTTTTACCGACGTCCGAACCACTTGTCGTTTCACATTACAGTGCATCGAACCACTTGTCGCTTTCACATTACAAAAGTCAAACCAGTTGTCGAGCCACTTGCCTTTTCACACTGGCGGTCTTTAAGCTAGAAATCTTCTATAAATAGAGGCCTAGGGCTTCATTATTTTCACGAATTCATTCAAGCTATAGAGAGAGAAAAAGTATAGAGAGAATAAGAGAAAGAAGAAAAGAGAGTATTTTGTTACTACACTGCGCTTTAAGATTCAATCTCCTACCAAAGGTAAGGGTGTTATTCTTTCTTATTCATGAAGAGAATCATTGTTATTCCATTGCTTATTATTCTGCTGGAATAACTTTTGTATAAGTGGTTTACCCTATACTTGGTGACATTCTTCTATTATTCATTTGGAACATCCTGTGCATGTGTGTTTTACACCCACCTGGTTCCGCCTTTATTATTATTCTCGCTGGAACATCCTGTGCATGTGTTTTACACCTAACTGGTTTCCGCTCTTTATTATTCTGTTGGAACATCCTCATCGCATGTGTTTTACACCGGACCGGTTCTCGTCTTTATTATTATTCATTGGAATATCCTATCTGCGTGTTTTTACAATCGGATCCGTTCCATCTTTATTATTCTGTTGGAACATCCTCGGTTGTGAATTTCACCCGACCGTTCCATTATTTATTATTCATTGGAATAACTCATCTGCATGCGGTCTATCGCATGCATGGTGATTTCTTTTGTTATTCCATTCTTTATTATACCCAATTGGTTAAAACTTTGACTTCTATACTCCATGAAATTAGTAGAATATCCTTGATATTTGCGTTTCATCCAAAGATCTTTTCATGGAAATATTCTTGATCATTCTTGAATTTTACTCTACAAAACAAAGATCATGTTGACAATTTGACGTTAATAATTCTGGATAAAATAATTCTTAAACTTGTTTTATTGAATTCTTATATCATTGTCATCATCCTCATGTTTATATTTTTTTGAAAGTCATCTCATTCTTCAGAAGTGCATAGATGGACTTGGTATGATTATGACCGAGACTATTCGGTTGTAATCATGGTAGTAATGTTACAAATGATGTGATAAAAATCCTCGGTTAGTAGTAGTGCATTGATGGATGAGTTGTTGGCATGATCATGACCATTAATGAATACACAAATATTCTTGGCCGTAGTGCATGAATAATTGTGGTCGTGATACTAAAGAATATCCTTGGTCGTAGTGCGGGGGGTGATTCGATGATGTGAAATATTTATTAAAGTGAGTCTCAACTATAAACGAAGGATGAAAAACCTTTAAAACCTAAAAGATAGTAGACTTTATTTTCTACTTGACTCTTTTAATGGATTGCATATTCCGCTGCAGTTAAACTGGTTGTCTATTGTATTTTATCAGTTTAACATTATTGAAGACTATTGATAATTTATTCTGCATTATCTTAGTCATAATATTTCTTCTTCGGGCTAGTTGAGCTCACCCTTTCTTTCACTGTTCTCTTCAGGAAATGATAATATAGCTGGGACGAGTCGGGGAAACGAGTGATGGTCCTGAAGATAGCATTAGTAGTCCTCACTATTCTGTAAAATAGTGTGATAATAACTGTAATGAGGACTTTTTATTTGAGTTTGTATAATATCTAGTAGAAGCGATATTTGTATTTAAACTCACGCTTTATGTCGTATTGTACCACGGCGCTTATGTTAATAAGTTGTTTTTAAATTTCGCATACCATGTAAGTGTCGACCCAAGATGGGTGATGTATACCTAATTTTGGGGCGTCACAATTGAGTATCGAGCTTAGGATATGATCCTGGCTAAGATGTGAGAATAGTACTAGGAGGGAGAGACGGGAATACCTTCGCTAGTATGACCTACCTAAGTTTATGTGATATTTTATTGGTTGGTCGGAAGATAGGGATAATTTGTTACATGTCAATTAACCTTTTGTTTTGTGGCGATGTCTGAAAATGACATCCGAGAATGTTGAGAATAAAGAATGGAGTGCGAGCGATTGTTGATTCACCACATATCAATAATCGGGATAATGTGCATCGAAGGCGGCAACAATCCTCATGCAAACAACAACACCGACCAAATGACGAATGATCAAATGTTCGGAGGCTTTATGCGAATTTATGCAACAAAGAAAGAGAGCGACTCGCATCCAAAACGTGGGGTGAAACACGGAAAACTCTCGAGGCGGTCACCGCTAAACAATTTAAGGAGCTGGGACCACCGGAGTTTAAGGGAGAGCCAAAACCACTTCCGCGGAAGCATGGATAAAGCAGATTACCAAGATATTTGATGTCTTGGGATGCTCCGAGGAGCAAAAGGTCCTCCTTCTAAGCCTTTATGTATGTTGCGGAGAGGCGGATTCTTCGGTGGGAATCGGTAAAACGTACTCAACCAAATTGTCTTCAAGATATCTTGGGAGAAGTTCCAGAGAGTCATTCAACGACAAATACTTTCCGAAAGTATTCGCCACATGAAGGAGGTGGAGTTTATCAAGTTGGAACAAAACAATATGGCCGTGTCGCAATACGAGGCAAAATTTGCGGAGTTATCACGGTTTCATCCCCACTTGGTGGATAATGAAGAGAATGGCGCGAATATTTTTTTAAGAGGTTTGAAGTCGAGATACGTCAACATCTTATTTCTCATAAACCGTGTTTGTATTCGGATGTTGTAAATAGGGCTCGATTAGTGGAGCGCGATAATGAGTCAACGCAACTAAAAAGAAGCGGTAAGCAAAATTATAATACCAGTGAGAATAGTCATCGAGGCGGTGACAACAAGCGTGGAGGGAATCAACAGGCGGATATGGTAACCACTTGGTGGTAATCGGGCCAAAACAATAAGAATGGACATTTCAAGAAAAGGAGATTCAACAATGATGGAAAGACGTCGGCACCAAAGACCCATTGTTAAGGAAGGAGAAAGACCACCTATCATATGCTTCAAATGCGGAGGAGAGGGACACATCGATCAAACCGCATCATGCCATCCAAAGCATGTTATAATTGTGGAAGAGAAGGTCACTTAGCTCGATTTTGTCGCCATCAAGACAAATTCAAATTAGGATGGGGCACCAAAGGCCATCCCGAAAATTTAAAACCCAGAAGGTGCGAGGAGAGCATTTGTTGTGACCTCCCAAAGAGCAAGGAATCCGAATGAGGTCATCACGGGTAAGCTTATCATAAACTCTAATGAAGTCTTTACTTTATTTGATACCGGGTTCTACCATTCTTTTATTTCTCCTACTTGCGCCATCGATTAAATTTGACTCGGAGAAATTAGACTTTGACTTATCTGTGGAAACTCCGGTTGGGAGAAACCTTCATTACATCCAATCGCTTATAAGTCTTGTTTGGTTCAAATCGGTACCCTCACATTACCCGTCGATCTTATTTCATTAAAAATACTTGCATTTGACGTGATTCTATGGATTGATTGGTTAACTACTTATCATGCAAAATTGATTGTTTTCGTAAGGTTGTTAGCTTTCATATTCTAATCAACCTATTATGCGAATTCAAACGACCAAACCATTAAAATCAATCACGGTCATCTCAAGCCATAAAGCTATTCGTTTATTGAAAAATGGATGTCAAGCTTTCTTAGCTCATGTCACGATTTAAATAAAAATACGCCGCTTTTAAACGATATTCCTATTGTTAATAAATTTCTGACGTATTCCCCAAGAACTTCCCGGCCTACCCCAGGCGTGAAATTGAATTTTGTATTGACCTTGAACCCGTGACAAAACCTATTTCCAAAGCCCCATATCGAATGGCTCCTATTGAACTTCGAGTTAAAGACCCAACCGTAGGAATTGTTAGACATTGGCTTTATTCGTCCTAGTACTTCTCCTTGGGGTGCTCCTATTCTATTCGTGAAAGAAGAAATATGGGAGTATGCGACTTTGTATTGATTATCGGGAGTTGAATCACGTCACCATCAAAATAGGTATCCATTGCCACGTATTGATGACTGTTTGACCCGGTTGCAAAGGAGCCAAATTCTTTTCAAAGATTGATCTTCGTTCCGGATATCACCAATTAAAGATTAGAACCACCGACATTCCAAATACGACTTTCGAACTTCTATGCGGGCATTATGAATTCCTAGTCATGTCCTTTGGATTGACTAATGCTCCTCTTTGCCTTCATGGATATGATGAACCGAGTATTCAAGGAATATTTAGATCACTTTGTGGTCGTCTTTATTGATGACATCCTTATTTATTCCAAAAGCCGTGAAGATCATGAGCAAACACTTGAGGTCGACACTCCAAAAGCTTCGTGAATATAAGCTTTATGCCAAGTTGAAGATATCGAGTTACGGCTTGAAGAAGTAGCATTCCTTGGGCACGTGGTATCAAGTCATGGAATATCTGTTGACCCAAAGAAAGATTGAAGCTATTCAAAGTCGGGAACAACCTAAATCGATGACCGAAGTCGTAGCTTTCTCGGTTTAAATTTGGTTATTATCGGAGATTCGTGGAAGGATTTTCTCGAATCGCTATTCCATCGACTCACCGACTCTTTAAAGATACAAAGTTCGGTTGGAGCGAAGAATGTGAGAAGAGTTTTTAAGAACTCAAGAGGAGACTTATTTATTTGCTCGACAATACCATCCGGCTCGGAGGATTTGTCATCTACTTTGTGATGCTTCGGCAAAAGGTTGGGATGTGTTCTCATGCAACATGGAAAAGTAATAGCCTTATGCCTCGCGACAACTCAAAGAATATGAGAGGAATTATCCTACTCATGATCTAGAGTTGGCAATTGTTATCTTCACACTTAAAATTTGGAGGCATTACTTGTATGGGGAGAAAGTGGAGATCTTTACGGATCATAAAAGCCTCAAATATTTCTTCACTCAAAAGGAACTCAACATGCGACAACGACGTTGGCTTGAACTGCTGAAAGATTATGATCATACCATCCAATACCATCCTGGAAAAGCGAACGTGGTAGGCGACGCATTGAGTAGAAAATCATATGCAAGCACGAGTGCGATATTGTCAACGCAAAGGCCCATTTTGTGTGACTTGCAAAGGATGGAGATAGAATTAAAGACTCAGGGACGCGCGTGTGATGATAAGCGAGTATACGAGTAGAACCGACTTTAATTGATAAAGTTAAAGTCGCTCAAGCTACGACACTGGAGGTGATGCGTATGAGGAAGAAAGTGCAAGAAGGTGCTATCTTAAGCAAGAATCGATGAAGAAGGAATACTTGAGTCAACTCCGGACTTTGTGTTCCTAACGACCACGATTTAAAGTATAATATCATGATGGAGGCACACAACACACCATTTGCAATCCATCTCGGGAGTACCAAAATGTATCATGATATTCGCTATATACATTTTGGTGGAAGCAATATGAAGAGAGAGATAGCATTTATTTATCTCAAGGTGTCTAACTTGTCAACGAGTTAAAGCGGAGCATCAAGTACCAAAAGGTCCATTGCAACCACTTGAAATTCCGAATGGAAGTGGGAGCACATTACCATGGATTTCGTTCGGGGTCTTCCTAAGGTTTCTCAAGGCATTGATGCGATTTGGGTCATTGTTGATAGGTTGACCAAGTCCGCTCATTTCTTCTGCGAATCGAGAAACTTATACACTTGAACGTCTTGCTCAGTATGTACATAAACGAGATTGTAAGACGCATGGTATGCTTAAGTATCCATAGTTTCGATCGAGACCTAAGATTCACTTCACGATTTTGGGTTAGTTTGCAAAAAGCTATGGGCACGACTTACGATTTAGCTCGGCATATCATCCTCGGGACGGACGGACAATCGGAGAGGACTATTCAAACTCTTGAAGATCTATTAAGACTCGTGTCCTTGATTTCAAGGGAGTTGGGACAAGTTCTTACCATTGGTGGAGTTTTCCTACAACAACAGATTATCAAACAAGTATTGGCATGGCTCCATTCGAGCGTTGTATGGAAGAAAGTGTCGTTCTCGAAGATATCTTTGGGATGAGGTGGGTGAAGCAACGTTGTTGGGGACCGGAGTTGGTACATATGACTACGGAAAAGATTCAAACGATCCGACAACGTATAAAAACCTCACAAAATCGACAAAAGAGTTATCTTGATCTTCATCGAAAGGGCGTGGAATTCGATATAGGAGATCATGTGTTGTTAAGAGTTGCTCCATGGAAAGGAGTTATAAGATTTGGAAAGAGAGAAAACTTAACCCTCGATTCATCGGTCCATTTTAATCCTCGATCGAGTAGGAATCGTGGCCTATAGACTGCGCTTTTCTGCTGAAATATGTCTCGTGTTCATAACGTTTTCACATATCTATGTTACGTAAATATGTGAAAGACCCGAACCATATTATTGAGTTAGAACCCGGACGAAATAGCGGAAGATTTGACGTATGAAGAGGTTCTGTTCAAATTTTGGATAAGAAGGAACATATTCTACGCTCCAGGTTATACCTCAAGTCAAAGTTTTGTGGAGGAACCACGATGTTGAGGAAATGACTTGGGAGTTAGAATCAAATGAAATCAAGGTATCCTTACCTCTTCGACATACCGTGTATCGTACCCTAATTTCGGGGAAAATTTCATAAGAAGGGAGGTTGTAAGACCCCAACTTTTATAAATAAAGATGAATTTTTCTATAAATATTATTTTTGAATATTATGGAATAAATTTGATATAATGTTATAGTTGTGGGTAATATTTATAAATTTTGCAAAGTATGCAAGTTGTTATAAAATATTCGTTTGGTGGGAAATATTCTTTTGTTAAGGAATATTAGATAATGGCTCAATCATTGGTGGACCCCACAATGAAATTATTGTCGGATTGAGAAAACGACAAAAATATTTTATAAAAATAACTAGGAGGTATTACCGTTAAAACTGTTGAACTACCCGGTGGTAAAAGTACGATGTCTGGCGTGAGTTGCATAGTAGCACACTCGGTATTGATTATTGATGCTTACGTGAGAAGTCACTCACCATTATGCTCAATTATTACTACGATAATTCTTTGCATCATATCTCTTATATTATTGATTCAATTATTGTCACGATTATCATCAGTATAATATGTTATACTATTAAATCAATAATTGAGACGACAAGTTATAAATGATTAATAATTGTTGAAAGATTAAATATGTGTTGATGAAAAAAATGATTTGTGGTAAGTTTGATTATTTTATGGGGGCTCATATGTCATCATCTAAGAGTCTCTTCAATCGATAGTATTTACCTTCACATCGATAAGTAATTACCTTCGTCAATAGTAATTACCCTTGTGAATAGTATTTACCTTCGTTAATAGTAATTACCTTTACCGGACATCGAACCACTTGTCGTTTCACATTACAGCGTCGAACCACTTGTCGCTTTCACATTACAAAGCGTCAAACCAATTCGTTCAAGCCACTTGCCTTTTCACACTAAGAAAAGCAAGCTAGAAATCTTCTATAAATAGAGGCCTAGGGCTTCATTATTTTCACTTAATTCATTCAAGCTATAGAGAGAGAAGTATAGAGAGAATAAGAGAAAAGAAGAAGAGTATTTTGTTACTACACTGCGTGCTGCAAAGATTCAATCTCCTACCAAAGGTAAGGGGTGTTATTCTTTCTTATTCATGAAGAGAATCTGTTGTTATTCCATTGCTTATTATTACATTGGAATAACTTTTGTATAAGTGGTTTACCCTATACTTGGTGACATTCTTCTATTATTACATTGGAACATCCTCATGCATGTGTTTTTTATACTGGGACTGGTTCCGCTTTTTATTATTATTACATTGGAACATCCTGTGCATGTGTTTTACACCCACTGGTTCCGCCTTTATTATTCTGTTGGAACATCCTCACATGCATGTGTTTTACACCGACTGGTTCCGCTTTTATTATTACATTGGAATATCCTATCTGTGTGTTTTACACCCGGATCGGTTCCATCTTTATTATTACATTGGAACATCCTCGCTTGCGGTGAATTTCACCCGACACGGTTCCGTTATTTATTATTACATTGGAATAACTTTTCTGCATGCGATCTATCGCATGCATGGTGATTTCTTTTGTTATTCCATTCTTTATTATACCCAATTGGTTAAAACTTTGACTTCTATACTCCATGAAATTAGTAGAATATCCTTGATATTTGCGTTTCATCCAAAGATCTTTTTCATGGAAATATTCTTCCGATCATTCTTGAATTTTACTCTACAAAACAGTATCATGTTGACAATTTGGACGTTAATAATTCCTGGATAAAATAATTCTTGAACTTGTTTTATTGAATTCTTATATCATTGTCATCATCCTCATGTTTATATTTTTTTTGAAAGTCATCTCATGGCTCATAGTGCATAGATGGACTTGGTATGATTATGACCGAGAGACTATTCGATTGTAATCATGGTAGTAATGTTACAAATGATGTGATAAAAATCCTCAGTGGCCGTAGTGCATTGATGGACAGTTGTTGGCATGATCATGACCATTAATGAATACACAAATATTCTTGGCCCGTAGTGCATGAATAATTGTGGTCGTGATACTAAAGAATATCCTTGGCCGTAGTACAGGGGTGATTCGATGATGTGAAATATTTATTAAAGCTGAGTCTCAGCTATAAACAGTGATGAAAAACCTTTTAAAACCTAAAAGATAGTAGACTTTATTTTCTACTTGACTCTTTTAATGGATTGCATATTCATTGCAGCTTAAACCGGGTTTATCTATTGTATTTTATCGGTTTAACATTATTGAAGACTATTGATAATTTATTACGCATTATCTTAGTCATAATATTTCTTCTTGGGCTAGTTGAGCTCACCTTTTTTTTCACCGTTTCTCTTGTGAAATGATAATATAGTTTGGGACGAGTCGAGGAAACGAGTGATGGTCCTGAAGATAGCATTAGTAGTCCTCACTATTCGTAAAATAGTGTGATAATAATCGTAATGAGGACTTTTTATTTGAGTTTGTATAATATCTAGTAGAGCGATATTTGTATTTAAACTCACGCTTTATGTCGTATTGTACACCACGTTATGTTAATAAGTTGTTTTTAAATTCTGTACCATGTAAGTGTCGACCCAAGATGGGTGATGTATACCTAATTTTGGGGGCGTCACACCGAACATAAACGGATTACAGTCTAGCATAGTCAGACCGGCGATCACAGCCAACACCTTTGAGATCAAACCAAACACTATTCAGATGGTGCAGAACTCAGTTCAGTTTGGGGGTGCTGCTACAGATGATCCGAATGAGCACCTATTGAGCTTCATTGAGATCTGCGACATATTCAGATACAATGGTGTGACGGAGGATGCCATCAGACTACGGTTATTTCCATTTTCATTGCGAGATAAGGCTAGAAGTTGGCTACATTCTTTGCCGCCAGGGTCAATAACCACATGGGAGGACTTAGCACAGAAATTCTTAGCCAAGTTCTTTCCAATGGCGAAGACTGCAAAGATGAGGACGGCTATCTCTCAGTTCGAGCAACAACAGGGCGAGTCCTTATATGAGGCATGGGAGCGTTACAAAGAGATTCTCAGAAAATGTACGCATCATGGTATACCAGACTGGATGGTGATAAATTCCTTTTATAATGGGTTAGGATAGCAGTCGAGACCGATTGTGGATGCAGTCGCAGGAGGGGCATTATGGGCAAAGAGCTATGACGAGGCCTATACGCTTATCGAGACTATGGCTGTGAATGATTATCAGAATCCTACAGCTCAGATGCCATAACCCAAGGTTGCAGGTGTGTTGGAGGTTGATGCCATTACTCAGTTGTCGGCACAGATGGCAACTATGGCTAAGAAGATAAATACTTTGGCAGAGAGAAAAGTGAAAACAGTTGCCTTCATTTATGAGATTTGTGCGAGGTCACACTCCACGGATCAATGTGCTATCAGCTCAGAGTCAGTACAGTATGTGAGCAACTACAGAAAAGACCAAGGTCAATTCCAGAACACCTATCACCCCAACAACCACAATCATCCGAACTTTAATTGGTCAAATAACCAAGGACAACAACAACATAAGTCTCAGCCGAACCAACAGTTTCAACCATAGTCATCTCAGCCACAGTTTACACCAAAACCACCGTTTCCACCGAGATTCTCTCAGCAACAACACCACCACACTCCAGCTGCACCACAGCCAGAAAAGAAATCAGAGATGGATGAGATGATGTTGAAATACATGGCAAACACTGAAGTCATGATCAAAAGCCAAGCAGTGGCTATCAAGAATCTTGAGACTCAGATGGGGCAGATGGCGAGCATGCTTAACAATAGGCCCCAAGGTTCATTGCCAAGTAACACTGAGACAAATCCAAGAAAAGACGGGAAGGAGCAGTGTCAAGCAATCACATTAAGATCAGGGAAAGATTTGACAGGTTCTGCAAGTCGCGCGCCCGCGCCTGATTATATTAAGGAGGCCGCGCGGCCACGCGAGGCAGAGCAAATGGCTGACAAGGAAAAAAATTTGGAGAATTTTGAGGCTCACCAGAAAGAGAAAGACATAGTAAATTTAGAGGAGAAGGTCAATAGTCCAATACAACCAATTCACCCTCAAGTACCATATCCGCAGAGGTTAGTTAAGCAAAAGGAAGACAAACAGTTCAGTAAGTTTTTGGAGGTGTTCAAAAAGCTGCAGATCAACATACCATTCACCGAGGCATTGGAATAAATGCCAAGCTATGCAAAGTTCATGAAAGGTATATTGTCAAGGAATAGGAGACTAGATGAGTTTGAAACGGTAGCCTTGACAGAGGAATGCGGTCAAAGGCTCAAATGTAAATTACCTCAAAGTCGAAAGATCCGGCGAAATTCCACAATTCCGCGGCACAATTGGGAAGATGAACTTTAGCAAGTGTTTATGTGATATGGGGGCAAGTATAAATTTGATGCCGTTGTCAGTGTTCAATCAGTTGGGATTGCCAGCTCCAAGACCTACAAACATATCACTACAGCTAGCTGATAAATCCATCACGTATCCACGTGGAATTGTTGAAGATGTGTTGGTTAAAGTGGACAAGTTCATTTTTTCGGCTGACTTTATTATTCTAGATTTCGAAGAGGACAAGAGTATACCAATCATACTAGGGAGACCATTCTTAGGCACGGGCAGGACTTCGATAGATGTGCAGAAAGGGGAACTCACGATGCGCGTACATGATCAAGAGGTCACATTTAATGTCTTTAAGACGATAAAGTTCCCATCGGATGAAGAAGATGAAAGTAGTATTCACACAAGCCAATCATGTTTGATGATAAAGCATATACTTTGTAACAATCTTATTCATTTATTAATAAAAAGTATTAATTTATTAAAGGCTTTTAATTATCTACATGATGCTGTTTTATAATATGTGATAAACCCATAGTTTTAAGCAATGCTTTTAGAATAATGATGATGATCATTCTAATGAGATCTAAATTCTTAGAAAGCTTAAAACTAAAATAGTTCCCAATCATTGGATTACTAAATTGGGGATTAGTGAATCCGGGATAGATTGGTACATACGTTAACTTGCTTCATTGGATGAGGATGATTGATCTCATGATCATTTGTGTGGAGACACTAAAGCAAGTATGTAGGTGCTTATTAGAGAATAAGTTCAATTTGAGCGTGGCTCGCTAAGGAATACCTAATGGAGTTTTACTTGCTGTCAATAGGAATTCTGTAGTGATATAGTAAAGTACAAGTGATCCTTGGACTTGAGATCATCATAGTATCTTGTGTATGATGAGTTATACTTTGACTTATTCCTTAAGACCCTTAGGGTATATCAAAGGTATGCTTGGGTATAACAAGTTGTATACATGGAGATAATATATGATCAATAAAGAATCTACCACTTAATAAAAGAAGAGAAATGTCCTATATGATTCGATAAATGACAACCCAAAGAGTCCTTGGCGAAGGCGAATGAAATTAGAAAGGAGTTTCTAATTTGCATTATTTGAGTTGTTCATTTAAGGATCGAAATACATATAATTAAATAAAATAAGACTTGACAAAGAATTTCATATCTTATATTTAATTGGGACATTGTATGGTGGAAGGATTGAATTGTCTGGTAACTATTTACTCAAAGGTTCTTTAATGATTAATGTTGAAATCTATATTATCTGAAAGTCGTTGATCATTAGGAGGAGGCTTATCCCTATCAGAATAAATATTATTTATTTAAATAAATTAATTGTTTAATTTATTTATTTAAATAAGATTAGAATTGTTCTAATTGATTTATTCACAACCTAGGTTTAATATGGAGAACCTAAAGGGTCACACCCATAAAAGGAAGAATAATTATTTAAGAAGTTAATGGCATAATCGTAATAATATATGTTAAGTATATTTAATTTAATCTATGGTGATAGAATAAATTAAATAGCTTAATATTTATTATTTAATATTTTAGAAATATTAAATATAAATTAATAAGAGGAGTCTTATTAATATTATTACAATTATTATTATTTTAATTTCTAAAAGAGTTTAGAAATTAATTTAATATAAGTACTCTCATTTATTCCTAATTGGATTGGGAAGGAAAATTAGTTAAAGGAGTTTAATTAATTATCCCTAATAAGATTAGGGAGCTTAATTAATTAAAAGAATTTAATTAATTAAATAAATCTCAATTCCTTAATTGTTAAGGTGGGTTGCACACATCTATAAATAAGAGGAGTCTTATTATGGGTGTAGGGGTTGTTGACTTTTACAACATACGACATAATTCCAATTTGTTGGAGAGTACATTCTTTTCTATAGAGATAGAAAACTAAGGTTTGAGCCAATACTGTAAGACCCCAACTTATTATTAATGAAATTTAATTTTCTCTATTTATTATTTTGAAATAGTAAGGGTTGATGTGATTAATGTGGATAGTTAGGGGTAAAATACGCAAATATTTCAAAATAAGCAAGTGGTTATAAAATATTCATTGTTGTCGGGGAATATTCGTTTGGTCGTGGAATATTCATACTGTCAGGGAATATTCGTATGACGGCGCAGCCATGTGTGGGCCCCATAACGGAAAGCGATTGGATGAAGAAAACGACAAATATAAGTTGGTTAAAAATAACGGCATAGTTGTTACCGTTAATACTGTTAAAATACTCGGTGGTTAAAACACAGTAGCACACGGTATTGCACCAATTATTGATTCTTACGTAAGAAGGCACTACTCAATAATGGTTACGATAATTCTTATTCGATTTTTATTGAGTTAATAATTGCTGCGTTGATATTTTATATTGCTGTTATTTCAATAATTGTCATTGCACAATATTTTTCATTATCGAAGCAATAATTCATATTATCTGAATAATATTATTAGATAACATTATTGGCAATGTCTAGAAAGTTCTATCTAAGGAGAGGTTTGGTCACCTAATTGCGCCAAAGAAGGAGAAATTCTTATTGGAAAGCCCCTTTTTCGGAACCGCCTCGGTTGTCAATATTGTGATTACAGAATATTATTTGTGAATAATTAATTATTGATTCATATGATGAGGAAAATATTAATTTTATGTGGATATAGATGGAGAAAATTTTTAATGTGACAATTGTTGAAAATTGGAATTTTATCTTTTTCTGATAAAATAATTCATTTAAATATATTATTATATTTTAATAATATAATAGTGGTGATATTTTTACAACGAATGTGGGATATATGAGTATACGAGGAGGAAGAGTATTTTTGTTGCAAAAAATGTTTAAAATATGTTAAACATGTTGGTGGACCCCATTTATTGACTGAAATTTGATTATAGCCTGTAAAATTGCCCGTTTGTGGATTTAGGTCAATTTCCGTTTGGAATTCAGAAAAACTTTCTTCTGCAAAGTTGTAGAGAATTGAATTTCCTATAAAAACTCGCGAGATTCGAATTTTCTGATAAAAGGGCTATTTATTGTGAATTATTTAAGTTCCGAAGCTCCGAAATAATTGATTTTTGAAAGTTTTAATTATTATTTTAAAGAAAAACGTTTTTTTGCATTTAAGTGGGCTAACATGTGATATTAATTGCTGAAATCAGATCTTCAAAGATGGGCTAAGGAAATTTATAATATATATTAATATTTTATTAAATTTTCTGCTTTGGTGTTCTAAGCGTTTTTCCTATAAATAGGTGCTTAGGTTAGAATTGAAAATCACACCGTAAACTCAAGTTTTCTCTCTATATATATTGAGCGTATTCTTGTGAGTATTTTGAGTATACTTTGAGTATTGTTAGACGGTCTGCAAGTTCCTTCAAAGACTATACCCTATTCCAATTTAGAAGTCTAATCTTTCGAGGTAAGGGATGTTATTTTCTTCTCAAATGATATTATTTCTTCAATATCATTATGCTGAAATATTGGTTGGAACTTTTTATCAAATTTGGAACTTTTTCATGTCGGGGTTACTATTCATGAGTTACTATTCACGAGTTACTATTCATGAGTTACTATTCACGAGTTACTATTCACGAGTACTATTCATAAAGCGTGAAGATGTTTTTTTGTGGAATTTCTATCTTTTGGTGTCGGAGTTACTATTCACGTATACGGCACTATTCACCGAAAAATAAAATTTCTTCTTTTTGTCCAAAATATCTATTCTGGATACTAGCTTTGATTGTATCCATGTTTTGATCATTCTTGAATTTTACACCACTATGATTATTTTTGAGGTATTTTTGAACATGGATAAAACAAAGTACGAATCCTTAATCCTTAATCCTTGTCATTTTGTTTCACTGGATTCGTTTCTTTAAAAAATATTTTTCATCATCCTCAGTCTTAAATGATGATATTATTGAATATCTTTGGCCTGTAGTGCAAAGATGAATGATTTCTGAAGAATATCTTTGGGCTGTAGTGCAAAGATGAACAGTGTTTAGATGAACACGACCAATCGATGAATATCTTTGGCCAGAGTGCAAAGATGAATATTTGATTCCGATGTATATTGATTGATGTTACAGGATAAAAGATAGACGATGAACTTTAAATTCATACATAGAAGATAGTAGTTTGCATTCTCTACTTAACTCTTCTAATGAATTATTATTTCGCTACTTAATATTGATTTAAAATTTGTTGTCTATTGTATTCTATTAGATTTTTCCTGTTGAAGACTAACAAGAATTTGTTGTATATTATCTTAGTCATAATATTCTTTACCGGGCTAGTTGAGCTCACCCTTTTCCTTTTTGTTCCATTTTTCTTCTCGTGAGGCGAGAATATAAATGAGCACGCAGCTCTGGGAATATGGAATGAAGGTTTTAGAAAGGATTGTTTAGTAGTCCTCACCATTTTTGTAAAATAATGAATCAATAAATGTGATGAGGGTTTATTTGAGTATAGATATTGTCTGTAAGATAATATTTGTATTCAAACTCACGCTTTCTTGTTGTAATAATAATAAAGTTGTAGTTGTTTCGCATCTATGTATTGACAACTCGTAATAGGTGATGTATACCTATTTTGGGGGCATCACAAATTAGTATCGAGCTTAGGGATATGATCTCTCATGCGGAGATCGGGGAATAGAACTAGGAGGGAGAGACGAGTAAATCCTTCGCTAGTGTGTCCTACCTAAGCTTATTTTTTTAGTTGGTCAAGATATAGGGATATTATGTGATATATTGATTTCCTTAATTAACCCTTGTTTTATGACGATGATTTGAGAATATCGACCGAGAATATTAACAATGGAAATGAGACCGTGGAGACGCTCAGACTCACCAACGAGGAGAACGTGCAACAGTCGGCAATGTTCCTCCCGTGAACAACACCAATCGAAAGCGATGATGAACGAGGGATGTTTAGATGCTTTTTGCGATTCATGCAAAATCGATTTGAGACTCGTGTTCAAAATACAGAGAGAAATGATAGCAATTCACGGGTTGTCACAACCCAGCGCTTCAAAGAGTTGGGACCACCGAATTTAAGGGAAAGCTGATCCGATCATGGCGAAAACATGGGTCAAACAAATTACCAAGATATTCGATGTCTTGGGATGTGCGGAGAACGAGAGGTTCCATTCGCCACCTTTATGTTCCGTGGCGCAGGCGTACTCATCGGTGGGAGTCTCATAAGCGTACCAACCACCGCACTTTTCAAAGATGTCTTGGGAAACGTTTGAAACTATTTAATGACAAATACTTTCCTGAAAGTGTTCGCTATACGATGAAGGAAGTGGAGTTCATCGATTAAAGCAAAACAACAACGACGGTGTCTCTCAAGACGAGGCAAAGTTTGCGAGTTATCCGTGTTTGCACCTCATTTGGTGGAGAAATGAGGAACGATGACGCGGATGTTTCTTAGAGGTTTGAAACCCGGCATACGTCAAGATCTCTCATTTCTCATAAACTTTCTCTATTCGGATGTTGTAAAATGTGGGCTCAATTATTAGAGCGAGATAACGAAAGTACGGCCAATCGAGGGACCAAAACCGTGGATCGTACTCGAGATAGCGATCAATGAATAATGATAACCAAATGAGAAAGAAAGCAGATTTGACAAAATGGTAACCACTCTGGTGGTAATCATGGCCATGAAAATGTAAGAAGCGAGTCGAGGAGATTTTAAAAAGAGGAGATTTAACAACGACCATATGAAGACGACAGTCTTGCAAAAGAATCGGTTCTAAGGGAGGAGAACGACCACCGGTCATATGCTATAAATGCGGAAAGAGGGACATATCGGTCCAAACCGCCCACAACAGTTCAAGGTATGCTATAATTGTGGAAAGGAAGGACATATCGCCGAGATTGTCGGCAGTAGCAAAACCTAGTTCAATGGGACGGTGACTCAAAAGACATCCCGAAAAAGTCAAAAGTCAACAATTCCGGAAGAGCGTTTGTTGTGACCGGTCAAAATGCGAGGAACCCAAACGAGGTGATCACGGGTAAGCTATTTATAAATTCTTACGAAGTTTATACCTTACTTGATACCTGCTACCCATTCATTTATCTCTCCGCTTGTGCTCAACGTTTTAAACTTGACTTGGAGAAATTAGACTTTGACCTATCTCTGTGGAAACTCCGTTAGAGAAAACTTTCATCACATCCACCGCTTATAAATCTTGTTTGATTCAAGTTGGCACCATTACCTTACCTGCTTGACCTTATCTCTTTAAAGATACTTGCTTTTGATGTGATTTTAGGGGATTGATTGGTTAACTACTCATCATGCCAAAATTGATTGTTTTCGTAAGGTTGTTAGTTTTCATATTCCTAACCAACCCGTTGTTATGCAATTCAAGCAACTAAACCATTAAAATCAATCACCGTCATATCTAATCATAAAGCTATTCGCTTATTGAAAAACGGATGTCAAGCTTTCTTAGCCCATGTTATGGATTTGAATAAAGACACGCCAAATTTGAATAATATTCCCGTTGTTATTGACTTTCCCGACGTATTTCCCGAAGAACTTCCGGCCTACCCCCGAACGTGAAGTTGAATTCTTTATTGATCTTGAACCCGTACAAAGCCCATTTCTAAAACCCCATATCGAATGGCTCTCTATTGAACTTCGAGGAGTTAAAGGTCCAACTACGAGAATTGTTGGACATCGGTTTCATTCGTCTAGTAGACATCTCCTTGGGGTGCTCCTATTTTATTTGTAAAGAAGAAAGACGGAGTATGCGACTTTTGTATTGACTATCGGGAATTGAACCACGTCACCATCAAGAATAGGTATCCTCTACCTCGTATTGATGACTTCTTTGACCATTCTTGAGGGGCACAATTCTTTTCAAAAATCGATTTTCGCTTACGGATATCATCAATGAAGATTAGAATCGAGGATATTCCAAAGACCGCCTTCGAACTCGGTATGGGCATTATGAATTCTTAGTCATGTCTTTCGGACTAACTAATGCTCCTCAAGCTTTCATGGATATGATGAACCGAGTATTCAAGGAATATTTGGATCGATTCGTTGTTGTCTTTATTGATGACATCCTTATATATTCCAAAAGTCGTGAAGATCATGAGCACCATTTGAAGTGGTACTCCAAAGGCTTCGTGAAAACAAACTATATGCCAAATTGAAGAAATGCGAAGTTCGGCGAGGAATTAGCATTCCTTGGGCACGCGGTGTCGAAACATGGAGTATCTGTTGATCCGTGAAGATTGAAGCAATACAAAGTTAGAGCAACCAAGTCGGTGGATCAAGAACGTAGCTTTTGGGCTTAATGGTTATTATCGGAGATTCGTGGAAGGGTTTTCTCGAATCGCTACTCCATTAACTCAAGCTAACTCTAAGGATACAAAATTCGTTTGGAGTGAAGAATGCGAGAAGAGTTTCCAAGAGCTTAAGAGGAGACTTATTTCTTTTGTTCTAACAATACCATCCGGTTCGGATGGATTTGTTATCTCAAATGATGCTTCGAGCAAAGGGTTAGGATGTGTTCTCATGCAACGTGGGAAAGTCATAGCCTATGCCTCACGATAACTTAAAGAGTATGAGAGGAATTATCCTACTCATGATCTAGAGTTAGCAAAGACAATCGTTTCGCCTTTAAAAATATGGAGGCACTATCTATATGGGGAGAAAGTGGAGATATATTCGCACCATAAAAGCCTTAAATATTTCTTCACTCAAAAAGAACTCAATACGCGGCGCGTGACGCTGGCTCGAGCTATTGAAAGACTACGACTACACTATTCAATACCATCCCGAAAAAGCGAACGTGGTAGGACGCGTTGAGTAGAAGATCATATCGGAACGAGCAGTGCGATGATGTCAAGTATACGTGATAGAGCCAACTTTAATAGAAAAAGTTAAGGTTGCTCGCCACCGAATCTTGAGAGTCGATGCGATGAAGAAGTAAGTACAAGAATTGAAAATCACACCGTAAATCAAGTTTTCTCTCTATATTATCGAGCGTATTCTTGTGAGTATTTTGAGTATACTTTGAGTATTGCTATACGGTCTGCAAGTTCAAGTCATAACCTATATCCCAGGTTACAACTAGAAATCTTGTCTTTCGAGGTAAGGGATATTATTTTTTTCGTAATGATATTATTTCTTCAATATCATTATGTTGAAATATCGATCTGAAGTTTTTATCAAATTTAGAACTTTTGGTGTAGAGTTACTATTCACGATATCTTGGCCTTATTCACGATATCGACACTATTTACTGAATACTGCACTATTCACGTAGTTTGCATTCTCTACTTAACTCTTCTAATGAATTATTATTTCATTGCGAATATTGATTTAAAAACTTTGTTTATCAGTATTCTATTAGATTTTTCCTGTTGAAGACTAATGATAATTTGTTGTATATTATCTTAGTCATAATATTCTTTACTTGGGCTAGTTGAGCTCACCCTTTTCCTTTTGTTCCATTTTTCTTCTCGTGAGGCGAGAATATAAGAGTACGCAGCCTGGGGTATGGAATGAAGGTTTTAGAAAGGATTGTTTAGTAGTCCTCACCATTTTGTAAAATAATGTATCAATAAATGTGATGAGGATTTATTTGAGTATAGATATTGTCTAGAAGATAATATTTGTATTCAAACTCACGCTTTCTTCGTTGTAATAATAAAGTTGTAGTTGTTTCTGTACCATGTATTGACAACTCAGAATAGGTGATGTATACCTATTTTGGGGGCGTCACAAATACCCCTTCTTCTTGAATCTTTATATTTCCTTGGTGGATTACCTCTAGAGGCCAAACATATGGGTGGCTAACGTTGATCAAAGGAAGGAACCAAACCCGGTGGATTCAAGTTGAACGCGAAAGGATTTGGAGGTGAACTTGTACCTGAGGAAGCTCGATCTTCAAGGGTATGATTTTATTCTTTATCTTTTCGTTTAATTAATAATTATGCATAAAGGGTGATCCGTGTATATGGTTTGTAAAATTTTAAACTCTGATTTTTCTACGTTTCCGCACTTTTATGCAATTTGATTGCGTTCTTGAATATTACAAACCTAACAGTGGCATCAGAGCCAAACCTTTATGCGAATTATTAATTGTTTGATTTAATATGTATGTTGATATGTGTTTAGAACAATTTAATAGGGCATAATTTATTGTATAAAATTTATTTAAAAAAAAAAAACGTGAATCATAGACGTAGACCACTCCCCGTAATCATGATTTATTTTGGGATTACCGAAGCCTTTTTTCTTTTTTTTTGAAAACATTTAGCATGCGTTTTTTTTTCTTTTATAAAAGGGATGCATGCGTCATTTTTTTTAAAAGGCAACAGGAACTCACGGGTCATTTTTTTAAAAAAGGGATCAGGTGATTCATGAAAAGTTACAGGATTTCATGGATAAGGAAATTTTAGTTGCACTGATTTCAAGGGAACTTGCCACGGTTTTTTTGAAAAAGGAGATAACAGGATATTTGTAAAAAGTAATCTTATGATTACTTATATATTATATATATAATATATATTTCGTTTTATATATATATTATATATAATATATATTCTTAATAATTTTATTATTAAAATAAAAAGTTTATTTTAATTTTAAGATAAAAGGTTTATTTTAATATTAAAATATAAAGTTTATTTTAATTTTAAAATTAGATTTCATGCTAACTAATTAGAGTTGGAATTGGATTCCATGATAATTAATTAGAGTTGAAATTGGATTCCATATTTCCTTAAATAAAGGAGTTTATTTAAATATGAAATAAGATTTCATATTATTCAAAATAAAGGAGTTTATTTGTGAATAGAAAGAAAATCCGTGTTTCCTTAAATAAAGGAGTTTATTTAAATATGAAATAAGATTTCATATTATTCAAAATAAAAGGAGTTTATTTGTGAATAGGAAAGAAAATCCGTGTTTCCTTAAATAAAGGAGTTTATTTAAATATGAAATAAGATTTCATATTATTCAAAATAAAGGAGTTTATTTGTGAATAGGAAAAGATAATCCGTGTTTCCTTTAATAATTTTTTTTTATATATATATATATGGAATTGGATTCCATAATTAATTAAAATAAAGGAGTTTATTTTGATTAAAATAAAATAGTTTATTTTATTCAAAATTAGATAAATTAAAATAAAATAGTTTTATTTTGATTTAAATTTGGATTAAAATAAAGGAGTTTATTTTGATTCAAAATTAGATTTTATACTAACTAAATTTGCCCATTAAATGATATCAATATATATATTAAATGTTTATTATTCATAAGATGAATGTTATTTATTGATGCATATGATGATGTGTATGATAATAAATGGGATTGATTATGGACTATTGACGAATGTGATTGGATTTTATTTTAGTTGGATGCATGAATGTATGGGTTTTATTAAATGGGGTCTCACAGACTCGCCTTCTCTAATTTTTCTTAATGTAAATTCTATCTCCTCCTATGTACTTCCTTCCCTCGATCACGATCAAGGTTTCTATTTATTTTAAATAGTTTTGTAATAGGAATAGTTAGAATTAATTTTAAAAATTGGAGATCAAGGAGCAAGGAGCGTTTGAAGACCCGTTTGTAATGGAGCCCGGGTTTAAATGTAATAGTTATATTTAAATATTATTTCTTGCACCCCTAGGGTTTGACCTTTTGGTTCACTTGGTGGCTCTAGTGAACCAAACTAGAATAAAAGTCCATAATCAATCCGGTAGAATATAGTATTCTATATGTGCATGCTTATACTATATATATTATATATTATGCAAACATGCTTCGCATGTTCATTAATATAACGCATATTTTATATATATATATGCGTAATGCGCTAAACAAGATGAGACAAATTAATAACAAACCCTCAATTTTTATATTAAGTCCTAAGCGTTCAAAGATATTTGGAATATCGAACGTAGCCTTCTAGCATGATAAAATTAATAGAGTATTAAATATTTAATTTGAGTTTGTTGTGTCACCACAAGGCAAGTATTAAGTATTTAAGATGTTAATTTATCACATTTGATGCTTATAAAGAAAATTGAACAATATTGTTTTGTTGTGTCACCACAAGGATGATATTTTTCTTTTTGAATATATGGAGTGCTAGGTCTGGACTTAACTTGGATAATTTTGATTCGGATGTGCCACCACTTGATCAAAATAATCTAAGAGGCAAAAGAAAAGGAGTTGCATAGTTGATGTAATTGACAAAAGTTGTCTACCTATTTATTTATATATAGTTTGTTGTGTCACCACAAGGCTATATACATTTGAAATGGGATCCTTATTCTCACTAGCAAATCTTTAATTAGATTTTGCCGAACTATATAAGTGAGGGTAATATAGTTTGAAGAAAATAGTGGGAGATACCAATTTAAAACAAGACCTAAATTATTTTGGTAATTAATAAAAGAATGTATGTTAAAATGTTGTTAATTACAAATTCATTTACAAAATTTTACAATGTCTAAAATTACTATCACTACGAAGCATATTAGATGCTAAATTAACCGGACCAAATTTAACGGATTGGTTAAGGAATTTGAGAATAGTTCTCATAGCTGAAAAGTTATCTTATGTCCTTAATACGTCTATCCCTGCAATGGTTGCAGATAATGCCTCTGAGGAAAAGATTGCTACTTTTAGAAAGTGGCAAGATGATGCACAATTGGCTCAATGCATCATGCTCGTATCCATGAGTAACAAGCTTCACGTCACCTGAAACTATGGATACTTCTACTATACTCTCGCACGCGTCAAGTAGTTGATGGTGAGGAAAGTAGGGTGATAGATATCGATATCTAAGGAGCTCTTCCGATCTAGAATGGCCAAAGGCACTATAAGTGCATAAAAAAGTCCTTAACATAATCAATTTGATTGATCAATTAGACAATGGGTTTTGTCATGGATGGAGAGTTGAGCCAAGATTTGATCTTGCACTCACTCCCTGACTCCTTTCACAATTGTTGTGAATTTTCATATAAACAAGCTAGATTTCACCTCACCGATTTGCTTAACATATTGAAAAATGTTGAGAGTCACTTTCCAACCAAGAAAAACAAAGTCTTCTTGGTAGGGGCCAAAGGATCTTCCGAAAAGAAGAACGATTCAAAGAAGGTAAATGAAAAGGCAAAAACAAAGGATAATAAGAACAAAAGCGATACGGATAGCAAAGGTTTGCTTCCACCGCAATAAGCTTTGACACTAGAAAGAAATCATGAAAGCACCTTGCGTTGGCTAACCAAAGAAGCTTAGTGAAGTTTCTAAGATAAATACAAATTTGTTCATGATTTAAAATAAATTTTCTTTAAGTCAAGGTTCTACTTGGGTATTGGATACCGACTTTGGTTATCATAAATATAGATTTATGAAGGACCAAGCAGTAAAAAGCTAAACAAATATAAGTAATCCTATGTGTGGGAAATGAAGCAAAGGTTACTTGATTAGCCATAGAAACTTATAGTTTAGCATTGCTACTGAGCAAATCTATTAAGTCAATAAGTTGTTATTGTATTCCAGCTTCTTGTTAAAAATATTATTTCCATTTTATTGTTGGACAATGAAATCTTTGGTATTATAATTAAAAACAATTGTTGTTCTATTTATAATAATAATGTTTTGTATAGAACTGGAATATTACTTAATAAATTTTGTATACTTGACTTACGTGAAAAATATATTTTGCATATTGAACAAACTAGTATAAGAAAAGGAGATGATCATTCAAAGAGTTGAATGTGTGTATTTGCTGAAATACAAGTGTGAATTATTTGAAAGGTTCAAAGAATTCAAAAGTGAAACAAATTGACAAAGTATTAAGATTCTTTGATTAGATCAAGGAATAAATACTTGTGCAATAAGTTTCTAGATCATCTCAAATGGTTTTTTCATAATGGACACATCTTGATACGTAATAATTGATTGATGTATCTGAAAGGTAAAATCGTACCTTGTTGGACATGGTACGGTCCATAATTATTTTACCGACATTCCAGTATCCTTCTAGGGTCATGTCCTAGAAATGGCTGCATATCTACGAAAATAGTAACCTCTAAATCCGGCCCCAAGACTCCATAAAAGTTATGGACAAGGAGGATTCCTAATCTTAAGTATGTTAAGATAAGGGGTTGTCCAACTTATGTGAAAAGGTTTCAAAGGATAAGCTTGGGACAAGATTTGACAAGTGTTGATTTGTGGGACATCCTAAAATAAGTTTAGGGTATATGTTCTATAATTCTACTTAGCAAAAGGTGTTTGTTGTAAAACACGATGCCTTCTAAGATAAAGGTGTTTATCATTGAAGGGGCTAGTGGGAGGATAATAGATCTTGAAGAGTTCAAGAACCACAAAAAACTATAAGTCAAATAAGAGGAACACATAGATGTAATTCTATTGTACCACAAAATCCGAATCGTAAATCGGAATAATCTTGAAGATACCTGGGAGGTATGGATTCATCATAGATGATGATGATGAGGTACACATCATAGAAGATGATGATCCAGTTACATATGATGAGGTAAGTGTTATAGACACTCAGAGAAATGGATTGAAGCAAGTTTCTCAAATATGGAACATTCGTTTTGATGAGGCAATCAAAAGAGTTTGATTTTGTCAAAAATAAGAATGAACCTAGTGTGTACAAAAGGTTTAGTGGGAGCATCGTGACATTCCTAGTACTATATACTACGGATAAGGAATGACATACCAATGCTACAATCAGTAAAGATAAAGTTGTCTAAACATTCCTCCATGAATGATTTGGAAGAGTATCTTAATTGGGGATATAAATCTATATAGATAGATTTAAGAGGATGCTCGACTTAACCCAAGGAACGTATATTCATTTGATGCTAAAGTCGTTTAGCATGGCAAACTCCAAGAGATGTCTCATGTAGATGAGCTATGGAGTGTATCTCTTAATAGTCCCCACAGACTCACGAAAGAGAGGTCGCATGAGTGACAAATCATGCATGCAATGAAATGTACGAGACACGATGTTGATCGGTCATATTATGGAGAGGTTCACTACGAGTCGGTGAAAAACATCTTAAAGTGCTTAACCCAAGCACTAAGGATGTGATCATATTCATGGTGGGTCTTAATTAAAACTAGAGGGCTTATGACTCAAGTTTTTTCGCATGACGGACAAGACGACGAAAAAAATCCACTTTAAGGTAAAGGGTTACCTTGAGCGAAGGTGCGATGAATTGAAAGGTTCCAAACAAAGAAAGAGTTCTTTGGTTTAGTGATAAAGACAAAGTATATAGCTATAAATGAAGGCGCAAGTTGATTGTTTGGATTAAAAGTTCATTACGAAACTAGGAATAGTTCCTAAGTCTCATCTTGGATCTAAACATGTGTTGTGGCACTTTCATTTGATTATTAGAATCATTGAAAGATGGGAAATCACTATAGAGATAGTGGACTCTCATGAACAACATTACATATCCATTAACTAAAGCTTATCCAACAAAGGGATAATCGTCACTTAGAGAAGAAGAGTATAAGATACCATGATGATTGACTTTAGTACAAGTGGGAGATTGAAAGTAGTATGCACACAAGCCAATCATGTTTGATGATAAAGCATATACTTTGTAACAATCTTATTCATTTATTAATAAAAAGTATTAATTTATTAAAGGCTTTTAATTATCTACATGATGTTGTTTTATAATATGTGATAAACCCATAGTTTTAAGCAATGCTTTTAGAATAATGATGATGATCATTCTAATGAGATCTAAATTCTTAGAAAGCTTAAAACTAAAATAGTTCCCAATCATTGGATTACTAAATTGGGGATTAGTGAATCCGGATAGATTGGTACATACGTTGCTTGCTCATTGGATGAGGATGATTGATCTCATGATCATTTGTGTGGAGACACTAAAGCAAGTATGTAGGTGCTTATTAGAGAATAAGTTCACTGAACGTGGCTCGCTAAGGAATACCTGTGACGCCCCCAAAATAGGTATACATCACCCATTCTGAGTTGTCAATACATGGTACAGAAATAACTACAACTTTATTATTACAACAGTAAAACTGTGAGTTTGAATACAAATATTATATTCTAGACAATATCTATACTCAAATAAATTCTCATCACATTTATTGATACATTATTTTACAAAAATGGTGAGGACTACTAAACAACTCTCTCTAGAACCTTCATTCCATACCCCGACTTGTACTCGCTATATTCTCGCCTCCCGAGAAGAAAAATGGAATAAAAAGGAAAAGGGTGAGCTCAACTAGCCCAATAAAAGAATATTATGACTAAGATAATAAACAAAAAATTATCATTAGTCTTCAACAGGAAAAATCTAATAGAATACAATAGACAACAAATTTTAAATCAATATTCGCAGCGGAAATAATAATTCATTAGAAGAGTTAAGTAGAGAATGCAAACTACTATCTTCTATGTATGAATTTAAAAGTTCATCGCTCTATCTTTTATCCCCGTAACATCAATCAATATATATCTCGAATAAAATATTCATCTTTTTGCACTGAGGCCAAAGATATTCATCATTAGTCATGTTCATCTAAACACTGCTCATCTTTGCACTACGGGCCAAAGATATTCTTCGAAAATCATTCATCTTTACACTACATGAGCCAAAGATATTCAATAATATCATCATTTAAGACCGAGGATGATGAAAATATTTTTTAAAAACGAATCCAAAGAAACAAAATGACAAGGATTAAGGATTAAGGATTAGTACTTTTGTTTTATCCATGTTCAAAATACCTCAAAATAATCATAGTGGTGTAAAATTCAAGAATGATCAAAACATGGATACAATCAAAGCTAGTATCCGAATAGATATTTTGGACGAAAAGAAGAATTTTCATTTTTAGGTGAAAAATAGTCAGATATCGTGAATAATCTTGAGTATCGTGAATAAATAACTCAACACCAAAAGATAGAAATTTCCCAAAAAACATCTTCACACTTCATGAATAGTACTCGTGAATAGTAACTCATGAATAGTAACTCATGAATAAGTAACCCCGATACGAAAAAAGTTCCAAATTTGATAAAAAGTTCCAACCAATATTTCAAAGATAATAATATTAAAGAAATAATATCATTTGAGAAGAAAATAACATCCCTTATGTAAGACCCCGAATTTTATGAAATAAAAGTATTCAATTTTTCTTATAATTACTATTCAGTAAATGGTTAAATTCATAAAAGTTAAAGTTAAGGGTGATATATGAATTTTTTTCAAAATACACAAGTGGTTATAAAATATTCATTGTTGTTTGGGAATATTCGTTTGAGTGTCGTGGAATATTCTTTACGCTTGGGAATATTCGCATGCGACCAGCCAGCCTATTTGTGGGCCCCATAACAGAATAACTGTCGGATGAAGAAAACGACAAAATTATGTTTTTATAAATAACGACGTAATCGTTACCGTTAACACTGTTGGAATACCCGGTGGATAAAGTAAACTAATACGCGTTGTTGAACAGTAGCACACGGTATTGCACAATATTTTTCAATTATTGATTCTTACGTGAGAAGGCACTACTCAATAATTGTTACAGTAATTACTGCTCAATATTTTATTTTATTGATTCAATAATTGTTTGTGTTGATATTTTATATTATTGTTGTTCAATAATTATCATCGCACGATGATTTCCCATTATCGATCAATAATTCATATTATTTGAATAATATTATTAGATAACATTATTGGCAATGTCTAGAAAGTTCTATCTAAGGAGAGGTTTGGTCACCTAATTGCGCCGCCAGATGAGGAGAGATCCTTATTGAAAGCCCCTCTTTCTGGGAACAACTGGTTGTCATAAATGTGATTACATAATATTATTTGTGAATAATTAATTATTGATTCATATGATAAGGAAATATTTATTTTATATGAATATAAATGATGGATTTATTTATGTGGTTATTAATGAAGGAATTAATGTTTGAGATGTTTTATTTGTATTTTATCTGGATTGGAGGTATTAAAAAATCAAATCGGTATTTTTACGATATATTATGTGAGTTATAATTTTTTAAATCCGACCGTTGGATCGTTGTAATTTTTGGATATGTTATACATATATAAGTTGAGTATATGTCCACAAATTTTGAACCGTTAAAAATGAGCGATAATTTATTATGAATTTTAAGAGGTGAATGATTCGAAAATTAGGTTTATAAATGATTTTGGTGGAAAATTCTAGAAATGGGTGGGCCCCACTTTTGGTTGTTGGGGAAGATGGCTGATTTTTGGTGGATGTAATAGTAACAGGTAAAGCCATCAGGTAGCAGGTCAAGTCTGCTTCGGCGTGCTAACATTTTCCTATAAATAGAGGGCTAAGTTAGAATTGAAAATCACACCGAAATTCATAAGTTTTCTCTCTTTTTCTCTCTAGATTATCGAGTGTATTTTGTGAGTATTTAGATACTTGGTGAGTTGCTGTTCAGTACAAGTTTCATTCAGCATCACTTCCGACCTTTCCTTCCGAAGTACTGATTCTTTGAGGTAAGGGATAGTAAGGGATATTATTTTTTTTCGTAATGATATTATTTCTTCAATATCATTATCTTTGAAATATTAGTTGGAACTTTTTATCAAATTTGGAACTTTTTCATGTCGGGGTTACTATTCATGAGTTACTATTCACGAGTTACTATTCATGAGTTACTATTCACGAGTTACTATTCACAAGTACTATTCATGAAGCGTGAAAATGTTTTTTGTGGAATTTCTATCTTTTTGAGTCGGGGTTACTATTCACGTATACGACACTATTCATGTATATAATACTATTTACGTATATGACATTATTTACGTATACGGTACTATGTACGAATACGGAGTACTATTCACGAGTTATTATTCATGAGTTACTATTCACGAGTTACTATTCATGAGTTACTATTCACGAGTTACTATTCATGAGTTACTATTCATGAAGTTACTATTTATGGGTTACTATTCACGAGTTACTATTCATGACAAAATTGGTTTCTTTTTCTAACTAAATTATCGTTGATTTATGAATCTTACTCTTGAAATTAAAACCATGTTTTGATTATATTGTTTTTATATAACATTCTTATAACCCTAATGATGATATTTCTCTTTAACTTGAGTGTAAAGATGGGTAGATTATTGGTATGATCGTGACCATAGGTTCTCTTTGGCCAGTAGTGCAAAAGTTGAATTGTTGACTGGTATGATCATGACCATTGAATTTACAATTGAATATTTTTAGCTTAAGTGCAAAGGTGAATTAATCAACATGGTTATAATTATTGTTATATAACTTCTGAAATGATTATGTATTTCTTTGATATATGAATATCTTTGGCTCGTTGTGCAAAGATGACTGTTGTTGAATATCTTTTAGCCTGTAGTGCAAAGATGAATTATTGATGAATATCTTTGGCTCAGTAATGCAAAGATGACTTTTGTTGTTGAATATCTTTAGCTTTGTAGTGCAAAGATGAATTATTGATGAATATCTTTGGCTCGTAATGCAAAGATGACTGTTGTTGAATATCTTTAAATTTTGTAGTGCAAAGATGAATTATTGATGAATATCTTTGGCTCGTAATGCAAAGATGACTGTTGTTGAATATCTTTGCTTTGTAGTGCAAAGATGAATTATTGATGAATATCTTTGGCTCGTAATGCAAAGATGACTGTTGTTGAATATCTTTGCTTTGTAGTGTAAAGATGAATCTGTTGATGAATATCTTTGGCCGTGGTGCAAAAAGATGAATTTATTAGTATGATTATGAGCAGAACCGTGATTTGGTATAACCATGATATTTGATGTTTCGTAAAGACAAAGTGATGAAAATTATCTTCGTCCCCGGATGAGAAGAGGAATTTAGAATCACAATTATGATTATGAGTTATTCATATGATTGTGGAAAGGAACTGTTGATTGATGTTACTGAGGATAAAATATTATTGGTGGACTTTTAACGTGGAGAAGATAATAGACTTTATAGTCTATTTGACTCTTTTAATGGATTGCTTCGCGTTCATTTGCTGACTATGGTTGAAAAGTTTTATCATCTACCATATGTTCTAAATCTACGATTCATTCTTGATGAAGACTATTGATAATTTATTTATCTTTAGTCATAATATTCTTTCTTGAGCTAGTTGTGCTCACCCTTTTGTTTCACAATTCCTTTCGGGTAATAAAAGTGTAGGCTTTGGTTGGCGGGGATAACAAGGGAATAGAATCGGTGGTCTATAGTTGTTGAGGTTCTCCCTAAAGAGTATGAAAAAATAATTTTATTGAGGGCTTTAGTGTGTTTGTATTTTATACATCATTTAATAGTTATTTTGGTGAATTAAATAGGGTGAGGCGAACCCAACTTTGGAAGGGTGTTTTGTCACTATCATACAAGATGTCTAATGACATACAAACTCGTGTTATCATAAGACATGGTTGTGCTCATCCACTTCTTGAGTATATTTACAAGCACTACCTATATAATCTTGGTGTTTGTTTGGAGTATAATACCAAATTAGAGACAAGTGGAGATAATGATATGTCAAGAGAAGACTCGCCATTGGGAAGAATATGATAGTAATCTTCTTGTTTTTCTTTTTGGGGTCTCAATTGACCAAGGATAATTACGTGGCCATATGATATCTACCATAACCTAAAAAGCATGGCCTCCCATGTACGAAGGTTTTCTTGAGCACTTCCCAAAGATTCTAATTTCTAAAATGCAGTTTTTGACTATACCTTTATGTAAGGTGTCATTGTGACGTACATGGTTGGTATATATTTGTATCCAAACTCACAAAGATATGTGTTGTTGTATTTTGCACGACAATTGTTGTAATAAAGTTGTAGTTGTTTTTCGTACATGTATTTGGCGACTCAGAATGGGTTGGATGGAATGGACCTATTTTGGGGACGTTACATTTGGTATCAGAGCTTAGGATATGATCTCCGGCGGAGATCGGGGAATAGAACTAGGAGGGAGAGATGAGTAAATCCTTGGCTAGTGTGTCCTACCTAAGCTTAATTGTTGGTCGATCATAATATCGGGATATTATATGATATGTTAATTTGTTCAATTAACCCTTGTTTTGAAGTTGTATTCTAGAATGATATCTCAAATACGGAGATGAGCAATGGAGAAATCATGATGATGGAAAGATGAAATCAAAATGAAAGCAAGGTATTCTCAACTCTTTGAAATACCGTGCACGTAAATTTCGGGGACGAAATTTCATAAGGAGGGAGATTGTAAGACCGAATTTTATGAAATAAAAATATTCAATTTTTCTTATAATTACTATTCAAGAAATGGTTAAATTGATAAAAGTTAAAGTTAAGGGTGATATATGAATTTTTTCAAAATACACAAGTGGTTATAAAATATTCATTGTTGTTTGGGAATATTCGTTTGGTCGTGGAATATTCTTTACGTAGGGAATATTCGTATGTACCTACGTAGCATACTATTTATTTGGGCCCCATAATGAATAACCGCTCGGATGAAGAAAAAACGACAAAATTAAGTTTTTATAAATAACGACGTAATCGTTACTGCTTAACACCGCTTGGAATACCCTATGGATAAAGTAAACTAATACGCTAGCGTTGTTGAAAGATGGCACTTTGCGATTATTGCACAATATTTTTCAATTATTGATTCTTACGTGAGAAGGCACTTACTCAATAATTATTACAATAATTATTGCTCAATATTTTATTTTATTGATTCAATAATTGCTTTGTGTTGATATTTTATATTATTGTTATTCAATAATTATCAACGCACATATTTCCCATTATCGGATCAATAATTCATATTATTTGAATAATATTATTAGATAACATTATTGGCAATGTCTAGAAAGTTACATCTAAGGAGAGGTTTGGTCACCTAATTGCGCTTGCCAAAGAAGGAGAGATCCTTATTGAAAGCCCCTCTTTCTGAGGAACACTGGTTGTCATAAAATGTGATTACGTAATATTATTTGTGAATAATTAATTATTGATTCATATGATAAGGAAATATTTATTTTATATGAATATAAATGATGGATTTATTTATGTGGTTATTAATGAAGGAATTAATGCCGAGATGTTTTATTTGTATTTTGTCGGATTGGAGGTATTAAAAATCAAATCAAGATTTTTTTACGATATATTATGTGAGTTATAATTTTTAATCCGACCGTTGGATCGTTGTAATTTTTGGATATGTTATACATATATAAGTTGAGTATATGTCCACAAATTTTGAACCGTTAAAAATGAGCGTATAATTTATTATGAATTTTAAGAGTTGAATGATTCGAAAATTAGGTTTATAAATGATTTTGGTGGAAAATTCTAGAAATGGGTGGGCCCCACTTTTGGTTGTTGGGGAAGATGGCTGATTTTTGGTGGATGTAATAGTAGTAAAGCCATCAGGTAGCAGGTCAAGTCTGCTTCGGCGTGCTAACATTTTCCTATAAATAGAGGGCTAAGTTAGAATTGAAAATCACACCGAATTCATAAGTTTTCTCTTTTCTCTCTAGATTATCGAGTGTATTTTGTGAGTATTTAGATACTTGGTGAGTTCTTTCAAGATAAGTTTCATTCAAAGATCACTTGAGCCTTTCCTTCCGAAGCTTGATTCTTTGAGGTAAGGGATAGTAAGGGATATTATTTTTTTCGTAATGATATTATTTCTTCAATATCATTATCTTTGAAATATTGGTTGGAACTTTTATCAAATTTGGAACTTTTTCATGTCGGGGTTACTATTCATGAGTTACTATTCACGAGTTACTATTCATGAGTTACTATTCACGAAAGTTACTATTCACAAGTACTATTCATGAAGCGTGAAAATGTTTTTTGTGGAATTTCTATCTTTTTGAGTCGGGGTTACTATTCACGTATACGACACTATTCATGTATATAATACTATTTACGTATATGACATTATTTACGTATACGGTACTATGTACGAATACGGAGTACTATTCACGAGTTATTATTCATGAGTTACTATTCACGAGTTACTATTCATGAGTTACTATTCACGAGTTACTATTCATGAGTTACTATTCATGAAGTTACTATTCATGGGTTACTATTCACGAGTTACTATTCATGACAAAATTGGTTTCTTTTTCTAACTAAATTATCGTTGATTTATGAATCTTACTCTTGAAATTAAAACCATGTTTTGATTATATTGTTTTTATATAACATTCTTATAACCCTAATGATGATATTTCTCTTTAACTTGAGTGTAAAGATGGGTAGATTATTGGTATGATCGTGACCATAGGTTCTCTTTGGCCAGTAGTGCAAAAGTTGAATTGTTGACTGGTATGATCATGACCATTGAATTTACAATTGAATATTTTTAGCTTAAGTGCAAAGGTGAATTAATCAACATGGTTATAATTATTGTTATATAACTTCACGAAATGATTATGTATTTCTTTGATATATGAATATCTTTGCTCTCAGTGTGCAAAGATGACTGTTGTTGAATATCTTTAGCTTTGTAGTGCAAAGATGAATTATTGATGAATATCTTTGGCTCGTAATGCAAAGATGACTTTGTTGTTGAATATCTTTAGCACATGTGGTGCAAAGATGAATTATTGATGAATATCTTTGGCTCGTAATGCAAAGATGACTGTTGTTGAAATATCTTTAGCTTTGTAGTGCAAAGATGAATTATTGATGAATATCTTTGGCTCGTAATGCAAAGATGACTGTTGTTGAATATCTTTAGCTTTGTAGTGCAAAGATGAATTATTGATGAATATCTTTGGCTCGTAATGCAAAGATGACTGTTATTGAATATCTTTAGCTTTTGTAGTGTAAAGATGAACTGTTGATGAATATCTTTGGCCCGTGGTGCAAAGATGAATTTATTAATATGATTATGAATGAGAACCGTGATTTGGTATAACCATGATATTTGATGTTTCGGATAAAGACAGTGATGAAAATTATCTTCGTCCCGGAGAGAGAGGAATTTAGAATCACAATTATGATTATGAGTTATTCATATGATTGTGGAAAGGAACCTGTTGATTGATGTTACAGGGATAAAATATTATTGGTGGACTTTTAACGTGGAGAAGATAATAGACTTTATATAGTCTATTTGACTCTTTTAATGGATTGCTTTCGTTCACCGCAACTATGGTTGAAAAGTTTTATCATCTACCATATGTTCTAAATCTACGATTCATTCTTGATGAAGACTATTGATAATTTATTTATCTTTAGTCATAATATTCTTTCTTGAGCTAGTTGTGCTCACCCTTTTGTTTCACAATTCCTTTCGGGTAATAAAAGTGTAAATTTGGGTTGGCCGGGGATAACAAGGAATAGAAATCGGTGGTCTATAGTTGTTGAGGTTCTCCTAAAGAGTATGAAAATAATTTTATTGAGGGCTTTAGTGTGTTGTATTTTATACATCATTTAATAGTTATTTTGGTGAATTAAATAGGGTGAAAGCGAACCCAACTTTGGAAGGGTGTTTTGTCACTATCATACAAGATGTCTAATGACATACAAACTCGTGTTATCATAAGACATGGTTGTGCTCATCCACTTCTTTGAGTATATTTACAAGCACTACCTATATAATCTTGGTGTTTGTTTGGAGTATAATACCAAATTAGAGACAATGGAGATAATGATATGTCGAAGAGAAGACTCGCCATTGGGAAGAATATGATAGTAATCTTCTTGTTTTTCTTTGGGGTCTATTGGTCAACCAAGGATAATTACAGGGCCATATGATATCTACCATAACCTAAAAGCATGGCCTCCCATATGCACGAAGGTTTTCTTGAGCACTTCCCAAAGATTCTAATTTCTAAAAGCAGGTTTTTGACTATACCTTTATGTAAGGTGTCATTGTGACGTCTTCTGATTGGTATATATTTGTATCCAAACTCACAAAGATATGTGTTGTTGTATTTTGCACGACAATTGTTGTAATAAAGTTGTAGTTGTTTTTCGTACCATGTATTTGGCGACTCGAAATGGGTTGGATGGAATGGACCTATTTTGGGGACGTTACACCTTACCTCGAAAGATTAGTACTTCTAATTTGGAATCTGGGTATAGTCTTTGAAGGAACTTACACCGTCTAACAATACTCAAAGTATACTCAAAATACTCACAAGAATACGCTCGATAATATAGAGAAAACTTGAGCTTTACGGTGTGATTTTCAATTCTAACCTAAGCACCCTATTTATAGGAAAATCTTTAGAACACAAAGCGTAAAATTTAATAAAATATTAATATATATTATAAATTTCCTTAGCCCATCTTTGAAGATCTGATTTCAGCAATTAATAACACATGTTAGCCCACTTAAATGCAAAAAAACGTTTTTCTTTAAAATAATAATTAAAACTTCCAAAATCAATTATTTGAACTTGAACTTCAATAATTCACAATAAATAGCCCTTTTATCAGAAAATTCAATCTCACGAGTTTTTATAGGAAATTCAATTCTTTACAACTTTGCGGAAGAAAGTTTTTCCAAATTCCAAACAAAATTGATCAAATCCACAAACGAAGCGATTTTACACGGTTATAATCAAATTTCGATCGATAAATGGGGTCCATCGAGCATGTTTAACATGTTTTAAACATTTATTGCAACAAAAATACTCTTCCTCCTCGTATACTCATATATCCTACATTCGTTGTAAAAATATCACCATTATTATATTATTAAAATATAATAATATATTTAAATGAATTATTTTATCGAAAAAGATAAAATTTCAATTTTCAACAATTGTCACATTAAAAATTTTCTCCATCTATATCCACATAAAATCAATATTTTCCTCATCATATGAATCAATAATTAATTATTCACAAATAATATTACGAGAATCACAATATTGACAACCAGTGCGGGTTCCTGGAAAGAGGGGCTTTCAATAAGAATTTCTCCTTCTTGGCGCCGCAATTAGGTGACCAAACCTCTCTTTAAATGTAACTTTCTAGACATTGCCAATAATGTTATCTAATAATATTATTGAGATAATATGAATTATTGCTTCGATAATGAAAAATCTTGTGTAATGACAATTATTGAAACAACAAAGAATATAAAATATCAACGCAACGAATTAATAAAATCTTGAACAATAATTACAGTAACCATTATTGAGTAGTGCCTTCTTACGTAAAATTAATAATTGGTGCAATACAGGTGCCATCTTGTGTTTTAACCACCGAGTATTTTAATAGTATTATACTTGTAACAACTACTTTGTTATTTTTAAACAACTTATATTTGTCGTTTTCTTCATCCAATCGCTTTCAGTTATGGGGCCCACAAAAGATTACACAAATAAATCATTTAATATTCCACGACCAAACGAATATTCCCAACAACAATGAATATTTTATAACCACTTGCTTATTTTAAAATATTTGCGTGATTTTACCCCTAACTATCCACATTAATCAAATCAACCCTTACTATTTCAAAATAATCAATAGAAAAATTAAATTTCATTAATAATAAGTTGGGGTCTTACAACCTCCCTCCTTATGAAATTTAAGTCCTCGAAATTGACGTCGTACTCGGTGTTTCAAAAAGGTGAGGATACCTCGCTTTCATTTCCGCTTCCAATTCCCGGGTCATTTCCTCTATAGCATGATTCCTCCACAAAACTTTAACTTGTGGTATGACCTTTCTTGGCGTAGGACATGCTCCTTCCTATCCAAGATCTTGGCAGTACCTCCTCATACGTTAAGTCTTGGCTATCTCGTCCGGTTCTAACTCTATAACGTGGTTCGGGTCTTTCACATATTCTGAAATACGGATATGTGAAACATATTATGAACACGAGACATACTCGGAGGTAACGCGAGTCTATAGGCTACATTTCCTACTTTCGGGTCAGAATTTGAAATGGACCAATAAATCGTGGATTGAGCTTTCCTCTCTTCCCAAATCTTGTAACTCCTTCCATGGAGCAACTTGCAACAATACATGATCCCCTACACTAAATTCCACGTCCTTTCGATGAAGATCCGTGTGACGCCCCCAAAATTAGGTATACGTCACCCATCTTGGGTCGCCACTTACATGGTACATAAACTCAAATACAACTTACTAATATAAGCATGGTATGCAATACGACATAAATTGTGAGTTTGAATACAAATATTGTCTACTAGATATTATACAAACTCAAAAGGAGTCCTCATTACAACTATTATCACACTATTTCACAGAATAGTGAGGACTACTATTGCTATCCTCTGGACCATTACTCCGTTCCCCGACTCGTCCCAGCTATGTTCTCATTTCCTGAAGAGAACAATGAAAGAAAGGGTGAGCTCAACTAGCCCAGTAAGAAATATTATGACTAAGATAATGCAGAATAAATTATCAATAGTCTTCAACAATGTTAAACTGATAAAATACAATAGACAACCAATTTAACTGCAGCGAAATATACAATCCATTAAAAGAGTCAAGTAGAAAATAAAGTCTACTATCTTTTAGGTTTTAAAAGGTTTTCATCAATTTTTATCACTAAGACTCAGTTTAATGAATAAACCACAATATCTAATCATCCCTGTACCACGGTCAAGGATTTTCATCAAATTATCAATGGTCATGACTATACCGAATCACCCCGGTCATAATCATACCAAAAACTATCCATCAACTTGCATTACAGCCACCGAGGACTTTTGTCACATCATTTATATCAAGCCATGATTATACCGAATGATCCTCGTCATAATCATACTAAGTTCATCTATGCACGTAAGCCAAAGATAACATAATATAACATGAGGATGATGACAATGACATAATAATTCAATAATACAAGTTCAAGAATTATTTAATCCAGGAATTATTAACGTCCAAATTGTCAACATGATACTGTTTTGTAGAGTAAAATTCAAGAATGATCAGAAGAATATTTCCATGAAAAGATACTGAATGAAACGCAAATATCAAGGATATTCTACTAATTTCATAGAGTATAGAAGTCAAAGTTTTAACCAACTGGGTATAATAAAGAATGGAATAACAAAAGAAATCACCATGCATGCGGTTGCGCATGTAGGCGAGGTTATTCCAATAGAATAATAATAACGGAACGAACCAAATTGAAATTCACAATGCGGGGATGATCCAAATAATAAAAATGTTGAATAATAAACAATGGAACCCGGTCCTGTAAAACACACGCATGTGATATATTCCAACGTAATAATAAATGCGGAATAATAAACAATGGAACCGTGTCCGGTGTAAAACACACGCATGTGATATATTCAGCAATGAATAATAAAAAGAATGAAATAAAAGAAGAAAGGGGATTCCACGTATACAAAAGTTATTCAAATGAATAAATAAGAATGGAATAATATAAGGATTTCACCAAGTATAGGGTATGCCAGCGTATACAAAGGTTATGTATAGGGTATGCCACTTTTACACGAGTTATTCCAACGAATAATAATGAATGGAATAACGTAAGTTCTCTTCATGAATAAGAAGAATAATACCCTTACTTGTACAACAAATAATATCCCTTACCTTAGAAGAACTCTGATATTGGAAAAGTGAAGTAGCGAGAATACTTTTCTTCTTTCTCTCTATAGATTTTCTCTCTATAGCTTCTCTCTATAATTTCTCTCTCTAGAGTTTCAAAGAATTATTAAGAAAATAATGAAGGAATGAGCTTCTATTTATAGGAAAATAGAATGCATAGTAATTAATCCATGAACAGGTCTGATTGATTTACTTTAATCGGCGGTCCATATTTAAAGCAAAATCTTTTAAATAAAATATCATATATTCTATTTATATAAAAACATTTTACTATGCAAACACTATGCAACACTATGCAAAACACTATGCAACACTATGCATAATAAAATATAATATATTCTATTTATAGAATAACTTTAATAAAGTATTACATTTTATATAAAAGATGTTTCGCATTTTATTACGTTAATAATACGAATAAAACAAAACGTCATTATCGCTTATAATAATTCATATTATTAATCGATAATAATGGAATCAAACCGGTGACTTTCTCACATAAACATCAATAATCAATACCGCAGTGTACTTTCTGCAACCACACGTATTCTCGTATTTTTACTACCGAAAGTAGTTCAACAAGATCCACGATAAAACTTCCGCCGTTATTTCAATAAAATATTTTTGTCGCTTTTCTCAATCCGAATGATAATTACATTGTGGGGTCCACCAATGATTGAGTATTGTGCGAATATTCCCTGCTAAACCAAATATTCTCCCACCAATCGAATATAACATAACCACTTGCATACTTTGCAAAATTTATAAATACTACCCACAACTATAATATTATCTCAAATTCACACCATAATATTGAAAAATTATTTGAAAAAATTTAAATCTTTATTAATAAAATCTGGGTCTCACAATCTCCCCTCCTTATGGAATTTTGCCCTCGAAATTAGGGTGCGTGCTGTATGTATGATAAGAGGTGAGGATACCTTGAATACCTTTATCGTTAAAAACATTAAATTCATCTTTGCAATCCTACGAAAGATATTCATTAACAATTCATCTTTGCACTACTGGGCCAAAGATATTTATTAACAATTCATCTTTTGCACTACTGTTAAAAAGATATACAACTCAGAAAACCAATAATCTTTGAGACGCGACTTAATAGTATCACGACCACGAATTATCCATGAACTCTTGGCCAAGGATATTACGGTCATGATTATACCGAATAATCCGTGGTCATAATCATACCAAGTCTATCAATGCACTACTGACCAAAGATGACTTTACCACATCCATGAATTAATATTTCATTCTTTGAGACTCAAATTTCAATAATTAATCCATATCATCGAATCATCCACGCACTACGTGCCAAGGATATTCATTAGTATCACGACCACGAATTATCCATGCACTACGACCAAAGATAATCGTGTATTCATTAATCAACGACCACAAATTATCCATGCACTACGGCCAAAGATAATCGTGTATTCATTAGTATCACGACCACGAATTATCCATGCACTACTACCAAAGATAATCGTGTATTCATTAGTATCACGACCACAAATTATCCATGCACTACGTGCGAAGATAATCGTGTATTCATTAGTATCACGACCACAAATTATCCATGCACTACTACCCAAAGATAATCGTGTATTCATTAGTATCACGACCACAAATTATCCATGCACTACGTGCCAAAGATAATCGTGTATTCATTAGTATCACGACCACAAATTATCCATGCACTACGTGCTAAAGATAATCGTGTTTTCAATTACGGTCCATGATTATACCAAACACCCTCGGTCATAATCATACCAAGTCCATCTATGCCGTGAGCCACGAGATGACTTTCAACATAATATAAGCATGAGGATCATGTCAATGATATAAAGAATCAATCAAATGAGATAAAGGATAAATATTAAATATTTATAATATAATTTATCCGAGATTCAAGAATATCCCCATGTTATCAATCACTTAATAATCTTATAATCTAATATCATTAATATTATAACAATTTTTAATCACTTCTTAAATTTATAAACAATTTATTTCAATTGTTTACGCTTTTACCATATAATGCATTTAATCATTCAAAATGCCATACTCATAAAATATCATCACCAATTATCAAATCCTCATCAAAAAAAAATATGCATATACTCTATATAGGATTCTCTAGCCATAAAATCCTATTTTCAACTTTGTTACTTCACATAACATATTTAACTCATATGTTCGTAACTAAACTATTTTCATGAAAAATACCAAATCAATCCCAAATATATTTCTTTTCAGGGATTTAGCATAATATAGTCCCATAATGAACATACATTTTTCTCGGAATTTTTAAAATTCATTTAATATTTTTCAAAAATCAATTTCTAATTAATTCCTTAAGAAATTAGCTACCTCAAGGTTAACTCCAGAAATTCCCAAATCTTGGCAGGACCTTACACATGTTAATGTGAGCCTCCAGTTTAAATTTCATGGTCATCGGAGTTATAGAACTCCGGTTATAGCGTCTTTCGTCGGAAAAACCTAAATATTGAAATAGTCATAACTTGCTCATTTTAAGTCAGAATGAGCTCATTTTTGGACAGGAGGTACTTTATACCATATACTTTCATGTCCCAAAAGGCCAGAATTTTTCTCATAATTTAAGTGGCCGAAACAGCCCCTCTAAAATCATGGCAGCAGCTTTTTCGGTTTTTACAACTTTGCACTCCTTTGCTAAAATCAGCCCACACAAAAATCTACAACACCTTTTCCAGTAATTCCACTTGGATTAGTTAGGTAACTCATAGATCTAACTCTAGGACTTGACCACACTCAAAAATTCAAAATATAATAAGAGATATGGTCAATTGAATTTCATGTTACGTTTTTCACCAAAACCTGATTTTCAACTCTTTGTGATTTCTAAGAAACTTTCATGTTTTTACATACTAACCAACATAACTCATCATAAAACTTACTAATACCACGAATACCCATGATTTTCATTAGTCCAATGCTTTTATTATGACTTTCATCATAAACCACGTAAACTGTTCATTTTAGTTGAAGAAATATTTGAGGGTTTAAGAAATGGGTTTTGTACTGGGGTCAATACAAAATTCGATTTCACGCTCTAAGTAGGCTAAGAAGTCTTCAAGAATACGCCAGGAAATTTATTAATAATAGAAATATCATTCAATACTGTGACTCTCATCCAAGACTTGGATAGTACGTCACATTGATACCAACTGTGACTTCTATCCCTTAACCTAGATAGCACCTCACAATGATACCTATAACCTTGTCATCTTCATTCACGATGTCGCCTACTGAAAAGTCCGCTTGGTGCATTCCACACAAGGAAGTCAACAACGAAAGGTTCGGGCTCTCTTTACTTATGGCTTGATATGATAATAATTGACTTTAGTAGTTTGGTTACTTGAATTCGCACAACAAGTTGGTTATGAATATAAAAGCTAACAACCTTACGAAAAGAATAATGAGTAGTTAATCATTCGTTTTCAAAAATTACCTCAAAGGCAAGTATTTTTAAAGAGATAATATCGACGAAGTAACGTGAAAGTGTTTATTTAAATCAAACAAGATTTAAAAAAAATTGGAGGTAACGAAGCTCTCCTACTAACGAGGTTTCAACCAACAAGTCAAAGTCTAACTTCTCCGAGTCAAATTTAAACGTTGAACACAACTAGGTGAAATAAAAGAGTGGGTAGAATCGGTATCTAACACGGTATAGACTTCGCAAGAGCTTACGATTAACTTACCCGTGATAATTTTATTCGGGTTCCTCGTCACGAGAAAAAAATGCTCTCTCTTAAACTACTCGGGCTTTGGTTTATGCAGGGACGACCTTTGGTGCCTCCATCCTAGTTGAATTTGTCTTGATGAAATGACAAAATCGAGCTAAGTGACCTTCTCTTCCACAATTATAACATGCTTTGACTATGGCATGGCGCGATTCGATCGATGTGTCCCTCTCCTCCGTATTTGAAGCATATGATAGGTGGTCTTTCTCTCTTCCTTAACAACGGGTGCTTTAGTCTTTGACGTCTTTCCATCATTGTTGAATCTCCTTTTCTTGAAATGTCCATTCTTATTGTTTTGGCCTCGATTACCACCGAAGTGGTTACCATATCCGCCCCGTTGATTCCCTCCATGCTTGTTGTCACCGCTTGATGACTACTCACCGGTATTATAATTTTTCGCCACTCTCTTTTAGTTAGTTGACTCTCGTTATCGCGCTCCACTAACTTAGCCCTATTTACAACATCTCGAATAAAAACACGGTTTATGAGAAATAAGATGTTGACGTATCTCGGCTTCAAACCTCTTAAAAATATTCGCGCCATTCTCTCTTCATTATCCACCAGTGGGGCCTTAAACGTGATAACTCATAAATTTTGCCTCGTATTGCGACACACGGTCATATTGTTTTGTTCCACCTTGATAAACTCCACCTTCTTCATGTGGCGAATACTTTCGGAAAGTATTTGTCGTTGAATGTACCTCTGGAACTTATCCCAAGATATCTTCATCTGCAGATGAGGTTGAGTCGTTTCTGGATTCCCACCCGATGTCTGCCTCTCTCGCGCATGACAACATAAAGGCGGCAAAGGAACCTTTTGCTCTCGAGGCATCTCAAGACATCAAATATCTTGTAATCTGCTTTATCCATGCTTCCGCCGAAGTGGTTTTGGCTCTCCTTAAACTTGGTGGTCCCAGCTCCTTGAATTGTTTAGCGGTGACCTTAGAGAGTTTTCCGTGTTTCCACCTATGTTTTGGACAGAGTCACTTTCACTTTGATGTTGCATGAATTCTAAAACCTCTTAAGCGTCACTCGTTAAATCGATTGATCGTTGTTGTTGTTTACGGGAGGATTATTGTCATCCTGTTGCACATTGTCTCGATTATTGATCTGTGGAGAATCAACAGTCTCTGTGCTCCATTCTTATTCTCAACATTCTCGGATGCCATTTTCAAACACTTTGCAAAATAAGGGTTAATTGACATGCAACATATTATCCCTATACTCGACCACCAATTAAATACCAAATAAATTTAGGTAGGTCATACTAGCGAAGAATTCCCGTCTCTCCCCTCCTAGTTCTTATCTCACATCTCGGCCGGGGATCATATCCTAAGCTCGATACCAACCGTGGCGCCCCAAAATTAGGTATACGTCCACCCATCTTGGGTCGCCACTTACATGGTACATAAATTCAAATACAACTTACTAATATAACTGTAGGTATAATATCGACATAAAGCGTGAGTTTGAATACAAATATTGTCTACTAGATATTATACAAACTCAAAAGGAGTCCTCATTACAACTATTATCACACTTATTTCACGAGAATAGTGAGGACTACTATTATATCCTCTGGACCATTACTCCGCTCCCAGACTCGTCCCAACTATGTTCTCATTTCACGAAGAGAATAAGGAAAGAAAGGGTGAGCTCAACTAGCCCAATAAGAAATATTATGACTAAGATAATGCGAGAATAAATTATCAATAGTCTTGAACAATGTTAAACCGATAAAATATAATAGACAACCAGGTTTAATCTGCAACGAATATACAATCCATTAAAAGAGTCAAGTAAAAAATAAAGTCTACTATCTTTTAGGTTTTAAAAGGTTTTCATCAATTTTTATCACTAAGACTCGGTTTAATGAATAAACCACAATATCTAATCATCCACACCACGGTCGAGGATTTTCATCAAATTATCAATGGTCATGACTATCTTAGAATCACCCCTGGTCATAATCATACCAAAACTATCCATCAACGCATTACAGACCATTTGAGGACTTTTGTCACATCATTTATATCAAGCCGTGATTATCTTACCGAATGATCCTCGGTCATAATCATACTAAGTTCATCTATGCACGTAAAGCCAAAGATAACATAATATAACATGAGGATGATGACAATGACATAATAATTCAATAAAACAAGTTCAAGAATTATTTAATCCGAGAATTATTAACGTCCAAATTGTCAACATGATCTTTGTTTTGTAGAGTAAAATTCAAGAATGATCGGAAGAATATTTCCATGAAAGATCTTTGAATGAAACGCAAATATCAAGGATATTCTACTAATTTCATGGAGTATAAAGTCAAAGTTTTAACTAACCGGGTATAATAAAGAATGGAATAACAAAAGAAATCACCATAAATGCGGTGCTTTGCATGATCGGGTTATTCCAATAGAATAATAATAACGGAACCAGTCGTGTGAAATTCACACAAACGAGGATGATCCAACAATAATAAAAATCTTTGAATAATAAACAATGGAACCAGTCCTGTAAAACACATAGACAGATATTCCAACGAGAATAATAAATGCGGAATAATAAACAATGGAACCAGTCCGTGTAAAACAAAATGATGTGGATATTCCAACGTAATAATAAAGAATGGAATAACGAAAGAAGATCACCAAGTATAGGGGATTCCAAGCGTATACAAAGTTATTCCAATGAATAAATAAGAATGGAATAATATAAGGATTTCACCAAGTATAGGGTATGCCATGTGATCTGAGTTATGTATAGGGTATGCCACTTTTACGAGTTATTCCAACGAATAATAATGAATGGAATAACGTAAGTTCTCTTCATGAATAAGAAAGAATAATACCCTTACGAATTACAACAAATAATATCCCTTACCTTAGAAGAACCGAATATTGGAAAAGTGAAGTAGCGAATACTTTTCTTCTTTCTCTCTATAGATTTTCTCTCTATAAAACTTCTCTCTATAATTTCTCTCTCTCTAGAGTTTCAGATGAATTAAGTAAGAAAATAATAAAGGAATGAGCTTCATTTATAGGAAAATAGAATGCATAATAATTAATCCATGAGCGGTCCGATTTATTTACTTTAATCGGCGGTCCATATTTAAAAGCAAAATCTTTTAAATAAAATATCATATAATTCTATTTATATAAAAACATTTTACTATGCAAACACTATGCAACACTATGCAAAACACTATGCAACACTATGCATAATAAAATATAATATATTCTATTTATAGAATAACTTTAATAAAGTATTACATTTTATATAAAAGATGTTTACATTTTATTACGTTAATAATCTGAATAAAACAAAACGTCATTATCGCTATAATAATTCATATTATTAATCGACAATAATGGAATCAAACCGAGTGACTTCTCACATAAGCATCAATAATCAATACTGTGTCTTACTATGCAACCACATGTATTCTTGTATTTTTTTACTACCGAAAGTAGTTCAACAAGATCCACTAGTAAAACTTCCGCCGTTATTTCAATAAAATATTTTTGTCATTTTCTCAATCCGACAATAATTACATTGTGGGGTCCACTGAATGATTGGTAGTTGTATTTAATATTCCCTCGCTAAACCAATATTTCCCTACCAATCGAATATAACATAACCACTTGCATACTTTGCAAAATTTATAAATACTACCCACAACTATAATATTATCTCAAATTCACACCATAATATTAAAAAATTATTTCGACAAAATTTAAATCTTTATTGATAAAATCTGGGGTCTCACAATCCGCATAACTCTTTTATCGATCTTGTGCCATTTGTATACGTTGTCGAATCATTTGGATCTTTTCCGTAGTCATACGTACCAACTCGGGTCCCAACAGTGTTGCTTCACCCACCTCGTCCCCAACATACCGGAGAGCGACACTTTCGTCCATATAATGCTTCAAATGGAGCCACACCTATACTTGCCTAATAAGCATTGTTGTAGGAGAATTTCACCAATGGTAAATACTTATCCAAACCGCCTTGAAGTCTAGGACACGTAGTCTTAATAAATCTTCAAGAGTTTGAATAGTCCTTTCGATTGTCCGTCTGGTTTGAGGATGGTATGTCAATCAATCGTAAATTGCGCCCATAGCTTTTTGCAAGCTAACCCAAAATCTTAAAGTGAATCTTGGGTCATGATCCGAAACTATGGATACAGGGCATGCCATGCAACCTCACAATCTCATTCACGTATATACTAGCAAGACGTTCAAGGAATAAGTCTCCTCAGATCGGCAAGAAATGAGCGGACTTGGTTAATCTATCAACAATAACCCAAATAGCATTGATGCCTTGAGAAACGTAGGAAGACCCGTAATGAAATCCATGGTAATGTGTTCCCACTTCCATTTCGGAATCTCAAGTGGTTGCAATGCAGACCCTTAGGTACTAGATGCTCCGCCTTTACACGTTGACAAGTTAAACACATTGAGATAAACTTTGCAATCTCTCTCTTCATATTGTTCCACCAAAATGTATGTCAAGATCACGATACATTTGGTACTTCCGAGATAGATTGCAAATGGTGTATTGTGTGCCTCCATCATAATCTTGTACTTCAAATCGAGTCGTTAGGGACACAAAGTCTAGAGTGGACTCAAGTATTCCTTCTTCATCTATTCTCGCTTAGGAATAGCTCCTTCTTGTACTTTCTTCTTCATACGCATCGCACCGGATTGGTGGCTTGAGCAAACTTAACTTTTTCTATTAAAGTTGGCTCTATCATATATACTGACATCATCGCACTAATTCCGCATATGATCTTCTACTCAACGCGTCGGCTACCACGCTCGCTTTTACTGGGATGGTATTGAATAGTGTGGTCGTACTCTTTCAATAGCTCGAGCCAACGTCGCTGTCGCATGTTGAGTTCTTTTTGAGTGAAGAAATATTTAAGGCTTTTATGGTCCGAATATATCTCCACTTTCTCCCCATATAGATAGTGCCTCAATATCTTTAGTGCGAAAACGATCACGCTAACTCTAGATCATGAGTAGGATAATTCCTCTCATACTCTTTAAGTTATCGCGAAGCATAGGCTATGACTTTCCCACGTTGCATGAGAACACATCCTAACACTTTGCACGAGCATCGTCAGATAACAAATCCATCCGAACCGGATGGTATTGTTAGAACAGTCTTAAAAATAAGTCTCCTCTTAAGCTCTTGGAAACTTTTCTCGCATTCTTCGCTCCAAACGAATTTTGTATCTTTCCGAGTTAGCTGAGTTAATGGAGTAGCGATTCGAGAAAATCCTTCCACGAATCTCCGATAATAACTAGCTAAGCCCAAAAAGCTACGTACTTCGATCACCGACTTCGGTTGCTCCCAACTTTGTATTGCTTCAATCTTCGCCGGGTCCACGGATACTCCATGTTTTGACACCATTGCCCAAGGAATGCTACTTCCTCAAGCCGAACTCGCATTTCTTCAATTTGGCATATAGTTTGTTTTCACGAAGCCTTTGAGTACCAAATTTCAAATGGTGCTCATGATCTTCACGACTTTTGGAATATATGAGGATGTCATCAATAAAAACAACAACGAATCGATCCAAATATTCCTTGAATACTTGGTTCATCATATCCATGAAAGTCGCAGAGAGCATTAGTTAGTCCGAAAGACATGACTAAGAATTCATAATGCCCATACCGAAGTTTACGAAGGCGGTCTTTGGAATATCCTCGATTCTAATCTTTAGTGATGATATCCGAATCGAAGATCGATTTTTGAAAAGAATTGTGCCCTCTTAATCGGTCAAACAAGTCATCAATACGAGGTAGAGGATACCTATTCTTGATGGTGACATGGTTCAATTCCCGATAGTTAATATGAAAGTCGCATACTCCCGCCTTTTCTTCTTACTTAATAAAACAGGAGCTCCCCAAGGAGATGTCTTTAGGACGAATGAAACCGATGTCCAACAATTCCTGTAGTTGGACCTTTAACTCTCAAGTTCAATAGGAGCCATTCGATATGGGGTTTTAGAAATGGGCTTTGTACCAGGTTCAAGATCAATAAAGAATTCAACTTCACGTTACGGGGTAGGCCGGAAGTTCTTGAGAAATACGCGTCGGAAAGTCAATAACAACAGAATATTATTCAAATTTGGCGTGTCTTTATTCAAATCCATAACATGGGCTAAGAAAGCTTGACATCCGCTTTTTAATAAACGAATAGCTTTATGATTAGATATGACGGTGATTGATTTTAATGATTTAGTTGCTTGAATTACATACAACAGGGTTGATTAGGAATATGAAAACTATGACCTTACGAAAATAATCAATTTTGGCATGATGAGTAGTTAACCAATCAATCCCTAAAATCACATCAAAAGCAAGTATCTTTAAAGAGATAAGGTCAACGGGTAAGGTGATGGTGCCAACTTGAATCAAACAAGATTTATAAGCAGTAGATGTGATGAAAGTTTCTCCTAACGGAGTTTCCACAGATAGGTCAAAGTCTAATTTCTCCTGAGTCAAGTTTAAACGTTTAGCTTAGCACATGCGAGAGAGATAAATGAATGGGTATGCCGGTATCAAGTAAGGTATAAACTTCGCAAGAATTTATAAATAGCTTACCGTGATCACCTCGTTTGGGTTCCTCGCATTTTGACTATCACAACAAACGTTCTTCCTAATCGTTGACTTTGACTTTTACGGGATAGTCTTTTGAGTCACCGTCCCCATTGAACTAGGTTTCGCCTTCGTCTAATCTCGGCGATATGTCCTTCCTTTCCATAATTATAGCATACCTTGAACTGTTGTGGGCGCTTTGATGATATGTCCTCTTTTCCGCATTTGTAGCATATACGACCGGTGGTCGTTCTCCTCCCTTAGAACCGATTCTTCTTGGTGACTGCTGCGTCTTCATGGTCGTTGTTAAATCTCCTCTTTTAAAATCTCCTCCCGACTCGTTTCTTCTATTTTCATGGCCATGATTACCACCAGAGTGGTTACCATTTTTGTCCGTCTGCTTCTTTCTCATTTGGTTATCATTATTCCATTGATCGCTATCTCCGTACGATCCTCGTTATGGTCCCTCGGTTGAACATACTCGTTATCTCGCTTCTAACAATTGAGCCACATTAACAACATCCTAATAGAGAGAAAATTTATGAGAAATGAGATATTGTCGTATCGGGTTTCAAACCTCTCGAAACATCCGCGTCATATCGTTCCTCATTCTCCACCAAATGAGGTGCAAACTGGATAACTCTGCAAACTTTGCCTCGTCTTCGAGACACCGTCATGTTGTTTTGTTCTAATCGATGAACTCCACTTCCTTCATATAGATGAACACTTTCGGAAAGTATTTGTCATTAAATAGTTTTTGAAACGTCTCCCAAGACATGTTGAGTCTTGGTGGATGGGTACATTTCACGACTCCCACCAATGATGTCTGCCTCGCCACGGAACATAAAGGTGGCGAATGGAACCTTCACATTCCTCCGTGCATCCCAAGACATCGAATATCTTGGTAATTTGCTTGACCCATGTTTCCGCCATGATCGGATCTGCTTTCCCTTAAATTACGTGGTCCCAACTCTTTGAACTGCTTGGGTTGTGACAACCCGTGAATGAATTGCTATCATTTCCTCCTCAGATTTTGAACACGAGTCTCCTCGTGCGATTTTGCATGAACTGCAAAAAGCTTCTAAACATCCCTCGTTCATCATCTCGCTATGTGGTGTTGTTCACGGAGGAACATTGCCGACTGTTGCGCGTCTCCCTCGTTGGTGAGTCTGAGCGTCTCCACGGTCTCATTTCCATTGTTAATATTCTCGATCGACATTCTCAAATCTTCACATAAAACAAGGGTTAATTAAGGAAATCAATATATCACATAATATCCTATATCTTGACCAACTAACAAATAAGCTTAGGTAGGTAAGACACACTTTAGCGAAGGATTTACTCGTCTCTCCCCTCCTAGTTCTATTCCCCGATCTCCGCCAGAGATCATATCCTAAGCTCGATACCAACCGTGGCGCCCCCAAAATAGGTATACATCACCCATTCCGAGTTGTCAATACATGGTACAAACAACTACAACTTTATTATTACAACAAGAAAAGCGTGAGTTTGAATACAAATATTACCTTCTAGACAATATATATACTCAAATAAATCCTCATCACATTTATTGATACATTATTTTACAAAATGGTGAGGACTACTAAACAACTCTCTCAGTAGAACCTTCATTCCATACCCAGGCTAGTACTTTCGCTATATTCTCGCCTCACGAGAGAAGAAAAATGGAACAAAAAGGAAAAGGGTGAGCTCAACTAGCCCAGTAAAGAATATTATGACTAAGATAATATACAACAAATTATCATTAGTCTTTAACAGGGAAAAATCTAATAGAATACAATAGACAACAAATTTTAAATCAATATTCGCAGCGGAAATAATAATTCATTAGAAGAGTTAAGTAGAGAATGCAAACTACTATCTTTTATGTATGAATTTAAAAGTTCATCGCCTATCTTTTATCCTCGTAACATCAATCATATATATATCCGAATCAAATATTCATCTTTGCACTACTGGGCCAAAGATATTCATCGATTAGTCATGTTCATCTAAACACCGGTTCATCTTTTGCACGGGCCAAAGATATTCTTCAGAAATCATTCATCTTTTGCACTTTCAGGCCCAAAGATATTCAATAATATCATCATTTAAGACCGAGGATGATGAAAAATATTTTTAAAGAAACGAATCCAATGAAACAAAATGACAAGGATTAAGGATTAAGGATTAAGGATTAAGGATTAGGTGACTTTGTTTTATCCATGTTCAAAATACCTCAAAAATAATCATAGTGGTGTAAAATTCAAGAATGATCAAAACATGGATACAATCAAAGCTAGTATCCGTAATAGATATTTTTGGACGAAAAGGAAAATTTTTATTTTTCTATGAATAGTGTCGATACGTGAATAGTCATGAGTATCGTGAATAGTAACTCAACACCAAAAGATAGAAATTTCCCGAAAAAAAACATCTTCACGCTTCATTTAATAGTACTCGTGAATAGTAACTCATGAATAAGAACTCATGAATAAGTAACCCCGACATGAAAAAGTTCCAAATTTAATAAAAAGTTCCAACCAATATTTCAAATAATGATATTGAAGAAATAATATCATTTGAGAAGAAAATAACATCCCTTACCTCGAAAGATTAGTACTTCTAAATTTTGGAATACAGGGTATAGTCTTTGAAGGGAACTTGCACCGCCTCTAACAATACTCAAAGTATACTCAAAATACTCACAAGAATACGCTTCGATAATATAGAGAAAAACTTGAGTTTACGGTGTGATTTTCAATTCTAACCTAAGCACCCTATTTATAGGAAAATGCTTAGAACACCAAAGCGAAAAAATTTAATAAAATATTAATATATATTATAAATTTCCTTAGCTCATCTTTGAAGATCTGATTTCAACAATTAATAGCACATGTTAGCCCACTTAAATGCAAAAAAACGTTTTTCTTTAAAATAATAATTAAAACTTTCAAAAATCAATTATTTCGGAGCTTCGGAACTTCAATAATTCACAATAAATAGCCCTTTTATTAGAAAATTCGAATCTCTCAAGTTTTTATAGGAAATTCAATTCTCTACAACTTTGCAGAAGAAAGTTTTTCCGAATTCCAAACAAAAATTGACCGAAATCCACAAACGAGCGATTTTACAGGCTATAATTAAATTTCAGTCAATAAATGGGGTCCACCGACATGTTTAACATGTTTTAAACATTTATTGCAATAAAAATACTCTTCCTCCTCGTATACTCATATATCCCACATTCGTTGTAAAAATATCACCATTATTATATTATTAAAATATAATAATATATTTAAATGAATTATTTTATCATAAAAAGATAAAATTTCAATTTTCAACAATTGTCACATTAAAAATTTTCTCATCTATATCCACATAAAATCAATATTTTTCTCATCATATGAATCAATAATTAATTATTCACAAATAATATTACGTAATCACAATATTGATAACTGTGCGGTTCCTCAGGAAGAGGGGGCTTTCCAATAAGAATTTCTCCTCTCATGGCGCCAAGATTAGGTGACCAAACCTCTCCTTAGATGCGAGAACTTTCTAGACATTGCCAATAATGTTATCTAATAATATTATTCGATAATATGAATTATTGCTTCGATAATGAAAAATACTGTGTAATGACAATTATTGAAACAACAAAGAATATAAAATATCAACGCAAAGAATCAATAAAATCTTGAGAGCGAGAATTATTGTAACCATTATTGAGTAGTGCCTTCTTACGTAAGAATCAATAATTGGTGCAATACTGCAAATACATCTCTTGTGTTTTAACCACCGAGTATTTTAACAAATTATAATCTGATAACAACTACTACTGTTATTTTTTAAACAACTTATATTTGTCGTTTTCTTCATCCAATCACTTTCCGTTATGGGGCCTATAAAAGATCAAGCGCCGTCATTTATTTAATATTCCATGACCAAACGAATATTCCCAAACAACAATGAATATTTTATAACCACTTGCTTATTTTAAAATATTTGCGTATTTTACCCCTAACTATCCACATTAATCAAATCAACCTTTACTATTTCAAAATAATCAATAGAAAAATTAAATTTCATTAATAATAAGTTGGGGTCTTCATACCTAATGGAGTTTTACTTGCTGTCAATAGGAATTATTGTAGTGATAGTAGTCTGGTGATCCTTGGACTTGAGATCATCATAATATCTTGTGTATGATGAGTTATACTTTGACTTATTCCTTAAGACCCTTAGGGTATATCAAAGGTATGCTTGGGTATAACAAGTTGTACATGGAGATAATATATGATCAATAAAGAATCTACCACTTCTAATAAAAGAAGAGAAAATGTCCTATGTGATTCGATAAATGACAACCCAGTAGTCCTTGGCATAAGGCGAATGAAATTAGAAAGGAGTTTCTAATTTGTATTATTTGAGTTGTGCATTTAAGAATCGAAATACATATAATTAAATAAAATAAGACTTGGCGGTAATTCCATGTCTTATATTTAATTGGGACATTGTATGGTGGAAGGATTGACTTGTCACGGTAACTATTTACTCAAAGGTTCTTTAATGATTAATGTTGAAATCTATATTATCCGGAAAGTCGTTGATCGCTAGGAGGCTTATCCCTATTGTAGAATAAATATTATTTATTTAAATAAATTAATTGTTTAATTTATTTATTTAAATAAGATTAGAATTGTTCTAATTGATTTATTCACAACCTAGGTTTAATATGGAGAACCTAAAGGGTCACACCATAAAAGGAAGAATAATTATTTAAGAAGTTAATGGCATAATCGTAATAATATATTTAAGTATATTTAATTTAATCTATGGTGATAGAATAAATTAAATAGCTTAATATTTATTATTTAATATTTTAGAAATATTAAATATAAATTAATAAGAGGAGTCTTATTAATATTATTACAATTATTATTATTTTAATTTCTAAAAGAGTTTAGAAATTAATTTAATATAAGTACTCTCATTTATTCCTAATTGGATTAGGAAGGAAAATTAGTTAAAGGAGTTTAATTAATTATCCCTAATAAGATTAGGGAGCTTAATTAATTAAAAGAATTTAATTAATTAAATAAATCCCAATTCCTTAATTGTTAAGGTGGGTTGCCCACATCTATAAATAAGAGGTGTCTTATTATGGGTGTGGGGGTTGTTGACTTTTACAACATACGACATAATTCCAATTTGTTGGAGAGTACGTTCTTTTCTATAGAGATAGAAAACTAGGGTTTGAACCAATACCCCTTCTTCTTAAATCTTTATTTTTCCTTGGTGGATCACCTCTAGAGGCCAAACATATGGGTGGCTAACGTTGATCAAAGGAAGGAACCAAACCAGGTGGATTCAAGTTGAACGCGAAAGGATTTGGAGGTGAACTTGTACCTGAGGAAGCTCGATCTTCAAGGGTATGATTTTATTCTTTATCTTTTCGTTTAATTAATAATTATGCATAAAGGGTGATCCGGGTATATGGTTTATAAAATTTTAAACTCTGATTTTTCCACGTTTTCGCACTTTTATGCAATTTGATTGCGTTCTTGAATATTACAAACCTAACAGAAGAATGCTTCTTGGTTAACTTGGTGGATTGGGGTCCGAAGGATGAAGTACAGAAACCGAAAAATTATGGACCGTTGAACTATGCAACGGACAAAAGTTTAGAGTCGAAGGTAGAACCATTGATGAAAGCTGAAGTCATTAAATTTCGGGGTGCAATGGATAGTAAGGAAGGCATCTCAATTCTTGATGTGACGTGAGATTCAGAGACAGTCAAGCTAATTGACTATAACTTAGCGCTGGATGGGAGGCAACCTATTATTTCGATCTCCATTAAATTTTTAGTTATTCATTTTGAATTATTTTAGTTAGTATATCTCATTCATTTTTACTAGGCTATTAGATTTTCATGCTTAAGTGCGTAGCAAGAATTGCTTTGCGAATATTTGCAAGATGAATAGCACTATATGGCCACTAATTCATGTCTTAACAATGAGCATTAATGTCTATACAGGAACAATCATTGGAAAACATTACTGAGAGGAAGAGAAAAAATTGAACTTGAGCATTACAGACATGAGGGTCAAGCGGTACTGCATGAGGCCTAAATAGACAACCTTGCGCGCGTAGCGTCAAGCCACTCAGAACAATCATGTATTCTGCAAATCTAAGCGTTCACGCTTGACATTGATACAAGACACCTGCTGGCATGCAATGCCGAATCAAGTCAAATCTGAACATTTTTAAAAAGATTTTGGGACCCTTTGGACTCTCATTTGTGATAATAACATACGCGAAACTCTCTCCCTCTCTATAACTCACGTCTCTATCTCTCTATCAGTTGAAGATTGAAGTCATATATCGCTCCACCAAATCCCCACAACTCTCTCCACGTTCAAAGCTCAACTACCTCTCATCCTCTCTATAAAGCTAGGGTTCCCAATTGGGTCGGCACACACAAGCGTGAAGGCTATCAATTCTCAAATTTTCATTCTCTCTCAGTAAGTTCATCTGCACTTTCAATCAACTATCTATAAATGGGTCCGAAGAGAGCACGACCATTTTCATCTTCCTCATCCTCCTCCGGCAGCCACGAGGAGAACATTGTCGACCACACCAAATTCTTGTGTCTAGAAGCCCAGCAGGAGTACTACCGTATTGTAGCGAAGTCATTTATCAAGGAAAAAAGATTCAGGCCCGAAGGCCAGGATGGACAGCTCTGCGCCATGATTCAGGAACGAGGCTGGGGTGGACTGACTGCATCTCCCACGCCTATTCCGATGAGCATAGTCTGAGAGTTCTATGCCAATGCCAAAGTCACCATGAACGATACCTCTATGGTTCGTGGTGTCGAGATAGCCTACAGACCCTCCGCCATCCAAAATGTTCTAAGAATCACCGCAAGACCACCAACAGGGGCGGCCAATTGGATCACAGGGGCACATCTAGAAACGGACTTGGAGCTTGTTATCGCTGAATTGTGCGTGCCAGGCACGAAGTGGACTTACAAAGTTGGCACGACCCAGCCTCGAATATTTCCAGCAAAGAACAAGATCAAATCGATCACGGCGTGAATCTGTTCATTTGTGCCAAGTTATTACCTTCATCGCATCAACACGAAATCACGGAGGAAAGGGCCATAATACTGTGGGGCATAATTACTGGCGAATACATTGATGTAGGTTATTTGATTCATCAAAACATTGTGAAGTATCTGAAGGGAACTACCACTGGGAGCATTCCACATGCTTTAGTGGTAGCCATGTTATGTGCGCATCAGGGGTGCAATTGGGGCAACGAACAAATGCAATATCCAAGCCAAGACATCACCCATGCCACCATTGCTAAATTTGAGGACTGGACAGGTGGTGAGCCACACCCGCGCGGACGAGGATTTATTCTCCGGCCCACATTCTCAGAGCCATCACAGCAGCCCCCTCAGACAGATGAGGCAGGCCCGTCCACCCGAGCACACACCGTTTCTAGCGATCGATAGCTTTGAAGGTTGGAGCGCAAAGTCGACGCCATGTATGACAATTTTGGGACGTTTGCTACGGGACTCACCCGGGCCTTGGCAGAAGCCTTCACGCAGCAAGGGATAATGCTTGAGTGACCTCAGTTTGGAACCGCAATGCCATATTCACCACCAGATTCACCACCCAAGGAGGGTGGTCAAGCCGATCATTAGTGGAGTTTTTCTGTACCCTTTACCTTCATTCAATGGGGAACTTGAATATTTTAAGTTTGGGGGTATTGGGGGTCATAGTAGTTTAGTTTTATTTAATTGTTGCATGTTTAGTAATTTGCATGTTTATGTGTTAGATAAATTTTTGCAGAAATTTTTTAATTTTTAGTCATTTATTGATTGTGTTAGTATGTTTTAGTTGTATGTCTCACACAAATTCTTGCTTAATAGAAATTTTTGCCTAGTCAATGATGATAGTGAATTATGAAAGATTTTAGAACATGTTGTATAACACAGCTTAGATATAATGTTTTACACGATGAGATTCATGTTGCTGTTCAAATGCTTTCAGTTTGCACGGACGTGTTCACAATCACTTGTAGGTTTAAGAAGTATGTGTTGCATTGCTTGTTAGAAAATGTTGTTTTAAAAAGAGAAATATTTGGAACATACCTATAGACTAGAAACATTGACATCCAAACTTTGGGAACACATGGGTACGCTTGTTATTGGGACGAGATGGAGCGTAAAACGTACTCGTTTAAATGAAAAGGGGAAGTGAGATGGAGCGTAAAACGCACTCGCTATATGAAAAAAAAATAGTAGAAAAGAAAAAGAAAAGAAAAAGAAAAGAAAAATAGTAATAAACACCGCGAGAAAGTGCGAAAATCGCCCTCGTGAGCAGGAATAAAGCAATAAGCCCATTGTTGAACCTTAGTTTGTGTTGATATGTTGGAACAGTCTGTGTGGTATATGTATACACATTCTTGATTTAGACTATAATTTTCTGTTTGGAGCAATGTAGCATATGCAATCTTTGCTTAGATCAAGTTTTGGTGAATACCGCACACACACACACACACATCTCTATAGCAGCTATGAATTATTTGAGTGTAGGATATTATGCCTATAGTTTGGTTTGAAACTGTATTCTTGGATCTGGAGAATTCGCTGAGGTAATTTGGGCTGGAATTCTGTTATAGCTGGGATTATATGAGACTAGTTTGCATCATAGAGTAGTTGCATAGTTTTGTAGTTGTATTTTTCATTGTTCATTAATATGCATTGCTTGAGGGCAAGCAACAGTTTAAGTTTGGGGGTATTTGATAAGTGGTATTTTTACCTACTTATTGAATACCAATTCATGCGAATTGTGCCCATCTCAAGTACATTTTATTGTGTTTTAGTTGCATTTCACGTTATTTTGCATTGCATTTACTTAAAACTCCTTTTGCTGAATAAGTGCAGGAATCGGCTTAATTTTGGTAGTATTAGAAGGCACGTGGCTAATAGATGCGTGAAGGCTAGGCACAAACGAGGATGTGCATGGCATGGAGGTACAATGAAGTATGGAGACCAAGCATGGAGCAAGAGGATCAAGCATGAAAGAACAAATAGCGGCAAGAAATAATGAAGCAAAAAACCGGAAACATAACTGCAGAGTGCAAGCGCGTGGTGGCATGTGATAATAACTGGGGAGCCCTCATGCCAGTGAGTACCCGGCCAAACAATGATACCTCATCGCAAGTTACGATCCGCGAAAGGACAAGTCTACCAGAAGAGGCGTAGCCTACCGACAGTATGCACTTTCAGAGCGTCTGCCTACCATGAAGATCGCGCGAGAGATGTATCTTCGGAGGCGCGCGGTGGCGCCGATCTTGATCTTTGTAATTTTGTTTTAATTTTAAATTTTAATTAAATGATTTTTAATTGGTTTTTAAACGATTCTAACTGGTGTCAGACATACACTTGATAATTTTGAGCGTATTTTCATCGTAGAAACTAGGGTTTACACCTTGGGAGAGATTCCAACATAGAACGAAGCCAAAACGTCTACTTCTCTAATTCTTCTTGGGATTCTCTACCATTGTGGATTGCTATTATTATTTACTGGATTTCTATGAGGATTTAAACGTTGATCATTGGTTTTTATTCAGCGATTGGGTTTGATCGTTCTATCTTTCTTATTTCAATTGCTTGTTTATTGATCATGTTTAGCGTTGATCCCATAATGGCTTTTGGTTCAGTCATGAACTAAACTCCATTATGGGATTCTAACGGATTTTAATATGTAGTTTGGTTGCACGCTTAAATGCTAGGACTGTTTTGCATATCATATGGAATATTTATCATGATTATTTTACATGTATAAATGCTTGATCACCATTCATCTCAGTATTTGTATGGAATTGACAATGAACATGCAAGTATGGATTGTAATCATGATAACATGCGAATATGGGGCTGTTGTATATGGCTTGCGTATTTTGTGAACCAGATAGACATATACTGTTTTACCGTATGAGCTAGAATAAGGGCTTGTGCTTAAAATCAATATAATTGTAATTTCACATAGACATATAGTGATTTTGGTTGTATTGGTGATTACATAGAGTCTAACATCTGTAGATGTGGTGTAAGTAGGTTATAGTGCATTGAAAAATGGTTATAACTCTATTCGTGCTCTTGGCTATTTTCCTATGATATGTGAACACTTTTTACATGATAGTGGCGATTAGATGAAATATTAAATGAAGTTAGGGTCCCATTATTTCAAGATTATATTTATTCTATTTGTATTCTTATTTTCAGTTGTTATTCATAATTAGTTTAATTCAACACCTTTAGTTATTAGTCTAAACATATAAATTCTGTGAGTTAATTGATGCATGATAATTTAAATTTAACAACTTTCTCTGTGGGATCGATACTCTACTTACTCTGTATTACTTGCTGACATATGATGCTTACATGAGTTAGAGCTCTTTTATTAGAACTATAAAAGAGGCAACACTACCCCAGAGCGTGAAATCTAATTTTGTACTGACCCCAGTACAAAACCCCATTTCTAAAACCCTTAAATATTTCTTCAACTAAAACGAACGTAACATGCGACAAAGACGTTGACTCGAGCTGTTGAAGATTACGATCGTACCATTCAATACCATCGTGGAAAAGCGAACGTGGTAGCTGACGCATTGAGTAGAAGATCGTATGCGTTTATGAGTGTGAATATACAAACATACGTGAAGATAACGAATATACGAGTAGAATTGACTTTAATCGATAAAGTTAAAGCCGCTCAAACTACACACCCGAAGTTGATGAATGTGAAAAAAGAAGGTTCAAGAGGGCGTTATTCTAGAAGCAATAATTGATGAAGAGAGAAAATGTCAACCCTCGATTTAATTGGTGTGACACCCCCAAATCCAGGTTACCTGACCCTCGAATTTGGTGTTCACGATCCACAATATAATACCATCTAATTACCCATTTTAATATAAATAGGAATACATAACTCATTAACATAGATTGTTAATACATAAGTCACAGGTCTATTAACTTTAACATTACAGACATACCCCTTTAGATATACAAAAAGGGTTTACAAAACAATACAACTTAATAATAATATTGTTCATCATAACTAATTCATAACTATCCCTTTTCCTTTGTTCTTCTTCGCAACACCTTCTGCAACTTCGTTCCTAGCTGAAAAGTTTTATTTATAGCAAGGGTGAGCAACAAGTTTGCTCTGCAAGTTAAAAGATACAATAAAGATATAGAAATCAATATCTAACCTTCTCACATTCTACGCAACAATAATTCGATAATGAAAGAGTACAACGCTTTCAAGGTTTTCTACGATATTCAAATGAATAATCAAGAATTAATTCTATGAAATAGCAAAGTGGAATGTTTTCCAGATTTATGCTGAGCGATCCATTGGATCTTGAACTTCTCTTCTCGAGTAACTATCAAAGTTAAACTTTGATATACCCAGGTGTATCAGATAACCATAAAGATTAAATCATACCCCTCTGCAAGTATATAAAGTGATCAGCTTTAGTATACCCTATATAATGCATAATACTTAATCGCGCGCAAAGGCCGAATACTCGATCGATAAAATATTCCCTTTATATAAAAGGTTGTTCTTCTCAGTCTTAGAATCAAGATTTTGATTTTACAACGAAATACTGTGATTTCAAATTCTATTTACTTCTCGATCTAGCCGAAATAATTGGCATCGATCTGTCAATAATAATTTACTTCTCTTCTCGAACCTATCAAGTTCTAATAAATGTTCGTCTAACCAGAATAATTGGCTAAGACATTTTTCAACATAATTCGACAATAAACAGGAATTATTTGTACTGTCAATTCTAGCTTCTACGGATATGTATATCCAACAATAGTTATTCTACGAATGTATATATATTCTGAATTAGTAATCCAATTTGAATTATTAAGCATGCACTAACTGCGAATAATCAACAATAAATCCCTGGACGTGGTCTAATTAGCAATAATTAACCACCAATAATAATTAAACAATATTAACTTAAGGTTGAGTTAGGGAACTTGCCTCTTCCGCTGATTACAGCTGCACAATAAACTTAACTACGTTCGTAAGACCTATAACCAATAATATCGGTCTCACAATTAGCACAATAATTTATAACACATAACACTGTAAATCACAGTCAAACTTCTTCTAGACACATTATCATATAGCCACATCAGTGTTTATAACCTAGATAAACACTTATCAAGTCTAACTATTTCGGTCTGGTTGGACTTCGGTCCATTCTCAGTGATCTGGTCACCCTATCCGACACTTAACACAGCTATTGTCAATTAAACTTGGTCTCTAAGCTTCAATATTATTTTAGATAAGTCAAATATCATTTATAATATTTTTCGAAAGCTTTTAATAATTTATAAGCAATTATTATAATAATTTTTCAAACATCGGAATCAGTTTTAAATGATTTGATTATCAAATAATCTTATCATTATTAATATTTAATAATATAAAAATATTAACAACATATTTGTCAAAATATTAAAGTTATTTTAATAACTTCAAATATTTTAAATCATCAATATTCTACTTAAATGATTTTTAAAGTAATTAAAATTATTTTAAATCATCATCATTAATAATCAAATATTAATTAAATTATCATTAAAATATTAAAAGTCATTAATTATAACATAAAATATTTTTAAATCATTTTTCTCATTTTTAAATGATTTTAAATCAATAAAATTATTTTAATTCATTTATTTAATATAATAATTAAATAAATCTAATATAATTAATATTAAATTATTAATGATAATTCTCTAAAAATATTAAAAATTATATTTTATAATTCAAAATATTTTCTAACACATTATTCTTATTTAAAATGATTTTTAATAGTATTAAATCATTTTTTCTAATTTATTTAATATACTAATTAAATAAATTAAATACCTTTAATATTTAAATAATTATAAATATTAAAAAAAAATTCCAAATAGTCAGAAATTATTTTTCATAATTTAAAATAATTTTTAAAACCATTTTTGGTAATTTCTATAATTTATTTTCTATTTTTAATTATTTTCCGGAAAATCAGAAAATAAAATAAAAAACAACCGTCGCTAAAGCCTATAGCGACACTTGACTGTTGTCTTAGGTGTTCTTGGCTCAAGAACACTGACAATCTCAGTGTTCGAGGGGCAAGGTTTGACTGTGTGTAATTTTTAGCCTGATCATGCTTTGGACTATCTAAAACTTTGATATTGTAGTATTAATGTAACACTACAATATCCAACCAACACTTTGGTCAAAAAAACATCACAACAAAGAGATCAAAGCTCCCAAACTAGATGTCAGACGGTTTCTGGGTTTTCCAGAAACCCAGATTGTTCAACCAGTCATTTTCATGCTCGATTTTATATACGTTCTGTTCATGTTTTAAGTGATCTCATGGTTCAAAGTTAGAGTCCATATGTCAACCAACAATAATACAATAACAGATCGAATAAACAACAACACGATCTCAAGTTATAGCTTGGTCAAAGACTGTCAGAAGAACGTGTTCTTCACTTTTCTGAAAATTCCATAAATACAATTTTCAGAGTGAGTGGCCTAGTTTGACCGCTTGCCACGATTGATATGGTGATTTGTTATGGGATCTTAAGACATATATCTATAGTCCATATTACCAGCTACAACATGTACCAAATAACAACATCAAAAACCAAAACGACTGACAGATCCGGACCATATAAAAAGTTGTCAGAAGCTGTTTTTAAATTCTGGACTACCCAGATTTTCATTCGGTCAACGTCGGTCAATGGGTTTTGACCTTAAATAACTTCGAATCCAGACATCTAATGGCTATACAACCACTTGCAGATTAATTAAAGACAACCTAACAAGCTACCAATCTAACACATAAAACATTACAAAACATGAACATGATAAGATCTACGGTCACTGACATTTCTTGTCAACCCATCATTCAAACTCAAGAACAGTTTATGAAAAACTCAACTTTTACCCACTTTGATGCTATGGATCCATCATGGATCAACATAGATCAACTAAAAACACCATATAACACAAATATAAACACTTAAACACAATTATTTTCTTAGCACACAAGATCTAGGTTGAGTTTGTGTTTATACCTCTCTTGTCCGATCCTTGATCCTTGATCTCCTTAATTGATTTTGGTGATCTAAACGCTTGAAGAGTGACTGAATCACTTAGTGATTTCGTGGGTTTAGGTGAGAGAAAGAGTGGGTTGGTGTTAGATAGCTAATGAGCTTAATATGTGAACTTTCTCTCTCCTAGATCTCTTATATCAAAGATGTAATGAATCCAAGTGTGCAAGTTGGAAAGATATGGATAAGATTTGATATAGAATTTAAGCACATGGGATAATCTCAAGTGATGACTCACTAGATCTTGCAAATCTTCTAACTAAATATCTAAGTAAAGGGGTACTTTGGACTTTGTACATGAAATTTTAATGGCATACAAGGAATTTACCAAACCCTTAGGGTTTAACCCTTAGGGTTTGACCCTTAGGGTTTAACCCTAAGGCTCTAACCCTAAAGTTTTACAACTTTAGCTTCTAGGATTTTCTAAATTAGGATCTTTAAAATAGAAAATTAAGATGTTCAAAAATATAATTAGTGTTCCCTAATTATATTAAAGGTTACAAATCACATTAAAGAATACTAATCACTTTAGAGCTTAATAATTAGGATTAGGGTTTTCTAATTAGGGTTTAGGATTCTCGAATTAAAAATTAGGGTTTCTCTGCTTTCGATTCGGGTTTCTAACTACGCGTTAGGGTTTTAAATCTTGAGATTAGAGTTTCCAATCCCTTATTAGGGTTTACAAATATTTTACCCTACCCAACCAATCATTGATCAGCATTTTATACAGAACAAACACATACTCATCAGTATAATTATTTCAATTATATTTTCAATCGAATCCCTATCCGGACTTAGGGTTAGGGTTCCTATTCTCCGTTAAGCACAACTCTACTCTAATTTTTTAGTCAATACACAAATTGACTACTTCTCAATACTCATATCACAGATACACAGTACAATATTAATAATCAATATATATACAAAAAAAAATTATTCGTCAAATTTGGATTATTCAAAATCCCGAGTTATCACAATTGGTCCATTTGAAATCCTCGATTAAGTAGGAACTGTGGCTTATAGACTCGTTTTACCGCCAAGTATGTCGTGTGTTCATAACGTTTTTAACGTATCGATGTTACGTAAATATGTGGACGAATTCAACCACATTATTGATTTAGAAACCCATTTGAGATAGTAGATAATTTAATATATGAAGATGTACCTGTTAAAATCTTGGATAAGAAGGATCATATTCGACACTCAAAGGTTATACCTCAAGAGTTAGAATCTAACGAGGTAGCCTCATCTATCGACATACCAGGTACGTACGTAAATTTCAAGGGCAAAATTTCATAAGGAGAGGAGATTGTGAGACCCCAAATTTTATGAATAAAAATTTAAGTTTCTCAAAATATTTTTTTTTAATATTATGGTGTGGATTTGAGATAATGTTATAAGTTGTGGGTAATATTTATAAATTTTGCAAAGTATGCAAGTTGTTGTATTATATTCGATTGGTCGAGAATATTATTTTTGTCGGGGAATATCCGTACGACGGCACAATCATTGGTGGACCTCACAACGAAATTATTGTCGGATTGAGAAAACGACAAAAATATTTTTATAAAAATAACGGCGGAAGTTTTACAAGCGTTATCTTGTTGAACTACTCGGTAGTAAAAGTACGATGTCTGGCATGATTGCATAAGAGCACACAAAGATATTGATTATTGATGCTTACGTAAGAAGACACTTAGTTTTGTTCAATTATTGCTTCATGGAATTGTTACATAGTATCTCTCGTTATTTGATTCAATTATTGTCGATATTTTATATATTATTAATTCAATAATTGAGATGATGAGTTATTAATATTATTATTTGCAATATTAACGATGTCTAGAAGTTCTTAGAAGTAAAGGTTTGGTCACCTAATTGCGGCGCCCATAGGAGAAATCCTTATTGAAAGCCCTCTTCCAGGAACGACACGATCATTAATAGTGTGAATTATAATAATGATGATGAAGTTTAGCTTTATTAGTATTATTAATGTAATAAAACAGAAAAGCTTTTTATATAAAATGTAATACTTTTATAAAGTTATTTGTTTTATTAGACTATAAATAGAATATATTATATTACATTATGCATAGTGTTTTGCATAGTAAAATTTTTTTATATAAAATGAATACTTTTATAAAGTTATTTGTTTTATTAGACAATAATTAGAATATATTATATTTTATTATGCATAGTGTTTTGTATAGTGCCTGCATAGTGTTTGCATAGTAAAATCTTTGTATATAAAAGAGAATACTTTTATAAAGTTATTCGTTTTATTAGATTATAAATAGAATATATTATATTTTATTTAAAAGATTTTGTTTTATTAGAATATTTTTTAGTAAACAAATCTGGACCATCCGTTTAAAAGTAAATAATCTGGACCGCTCAGAATTGAATTCTACTATTCAAATCCATTCTCCTATAAATAGAAGCTCATTCCTTCATTATTTCTTACGAATTCACTTAAACTCTAGAGAGAGAAACTATAGAGAGAAAGAATAAAAGTATTGTGATACTTCACTACTCCTATATCCAGTTTGTTCTAAGGTAAGGGGTATTATTTCTTTCGTATTCATGAAGAGAACTTTTGTTATTCCATTCTTTATTATTACTTGGAATAACTTTGTATACGCCGACTACCCTATACTGGTGAAATTCTTACATTATTACATTCTTTTTATTATTATGTTGGAATAACTCATCTGCTGGTACCGCATACATGGTGAAATTCTTACATTATTCCATTCTTTATCATTATGTTGGAATAACTTTTGTCTATCTGAGCACCGCATACATGGTGAAATTCTTCTATTATTCCATTCTTTATTATTATTCTTGGAACATCGTATATATGCGTTTACGCATGACTGTTCTCGTTATTTATTATTCTGTTAGAATATCATGTATACATGCGTTCTGCGTGACTGACCGGTTCCGTTATTTATTATTCTCTTCGGAACATCTTGTCGGTTGCAAATTTTGTGCGACTGGTTCCGTTATTTATTATTCTGTTAGAATATCACATACGTGCGTTCTGTTATGACACATTGTTCCGTTATTTATTATTCATTGGAATAACTCGCCTACATCTTGCTACTATCGCATGCCTAATGATTTCTTTTGTTATTTCATTCTTTATTATACTCAGTTGTTAAAGTTTTGACTTCTATACTCCATGAAATTAGTGGAATATCATTGATATTTGCGCTTCATCCAGTATCTTTTCATGAAAATATTCTTCTGAGTATTCTTAAATTTTACTCTACAAATAAGTATCATGTTGACAATTTGGACGTTATTAGTTCCTGGATAAATTAATTCTTGAACTTGTTTTATTGAATTCTTATATCATTGTTATCATCCTCATGTTTATATTATGTTGAAAGTCATCTCAGTGGCTCAGTGCATAGATGGACTTGGTATGATTATGACTGAGGATTATTCGGTATAATCATGGCCCGTAATGTTACAAATGATGTGAAAAAAGTCATCATTGGCCCGTAGTGCATTGATGGACAGTTTTGGTATGATTATGGCTATGGATTCTCTTCGGCCAAGGGTGCAAAGATGAATTATTTTATGGCATGATCGTGACCATTGATGAATACACGAATATCATTGGCCCGTAGTGCATGGATAATTTGTGGTCGTGATACTAATGAATATTCTTGGCCGTAGTGCAGGGATGATGTGGATTATTTATTAAGCTGAGTCTCAGCGATAAAAATGATGAAAACCCTTTTTAAATCATAAAAGATAGTAGATTTTATTCTCTACTTGTCTCTTTTAATAGATTGCTTGTTCCGCTGCAGTTAAACTTGATGTCTATTTTGTATTTTATTAGTTTAACATTGTTGAAGACTAATGATAATTTATTCTGCATTATCTTAGTCATAATATTTCTTACTAGGCTAGTTGAGCTCACCCTTTCCTTCACTGTTCTCTTCAGGAAATGAAAATATAGCTGGGAGAAGTCGGAGAACGGATTGACAGTCCAGATGATAGCATTAAGTCCTCACTATTCTGTTAAATAGTGTGATAATAAATGTAATGAGGACTGAATTTGAGTTTGTATACTGTCTATGAGGACTCTATTGAGAGTGGATATTGTCTAGAAAGGCAATATTCTTGTTTAAACTCTCAGTTTATGTTTTGTCGTATTTTACACGACAGTTGTATAATTAAGTTGTATTTGATTTATGTACCATGTATTTGGCGATTCAAGATGGGTGATGTATACCAATTTTGGGGGCGTCACATCAACGCATTTAACGGATTTTGTAACGATTTGAAAATAATTTGTAGTTCAATGAGTCGATTGTAAAAAAAATTAGTTCAATGATGTATTTGTAAATCGAGATCGAGTAGAGTGATGAAAAATGTATTTAACCCTAACTAAAAGTTATCAAGCCAATAATTGAATGATTTGGTCAAAGAAGCTTTTTTATGCAGTCAATGTCCATTTTATTTATTTTATAATTTGCACCTCACTTATTATAATTTAAATTATATAATTTATCGTATATTGAGACTGATAAACGGATAGAATAAGATATTATGGCTATTTTAAAAAAAGATTGAGGTTAATTTCGTTCAGCAATTTTTAATCGCAAATGGTAGAGATTATAATATCAGGTAGAACATGGTATTAAATAATCTCACATCTTAAGCTATTTTATAATCTCTGGAGTAATAGTCCCAAGTTCAAATTTAAAAACAATCAAGACAGTTGCGCTACGTTTGTTTGCAGGGATTATAATCCCGAATTATAATTCATGGGATTATAATCCCAAAATTATTAATCCTAGGATTATAATTCCAGGATTATAATTATATTGTTTTCAAATAGTCTCAAGTCTAAATATGAAAATAAACAAGACACTTCAGATTAATAATCATATCTCATGTATAATCTTTGCAAACAAACATAGCATTGAGATTAATAGTCATATCCTAAATGTAATCCTTGCAAACAAACATAGTTTTAGGGTAATATTAGAAAGTAAGCAATTAATATTTTTACTTAAAATTCTAAAATATCTTAATAAGAAGAAAAATATTTCTCTAAAACGTTTTATATTAAGGTACAGCGTACTATTCAAAAGTGATTTTTTAGGCATAGAATCAATTAATTCCAATAACTTACTCAGATAAATGTAATTACCATGTTTAGCATAATTTAAATGCAAAGCACCTCAAGGTCCAAGAATAAGATCCTACCAAGTACCAAATACCAACTTATTGTAATTATCCACCCTACAATGATCCACTTTATGTATAATATACGAGTATATGGGTATTTGACTGTTAATTTCTCATTTTCAAATTGTAAGTATGTAAATATGTACCAAAGTTTGGAAATTAATTTATACACATAATTTCACCATGGCTTGCTGCTTGGCCCAACAACTTTTTTGGGCTAAATTTTGGCCCAACAAGTTCGAAACAACAGCTTGTTCGACCCGAACTATTGTCAACGTGGCATAATCTAAGGCCAACGGTGACGTAGAAACACGTACTACGAGTAACACTATGAGACCCTGGATTTCTCGTCCCCTGTTCTTTCGTGAGCTGATCGCCGGTTGACACTTCGACGAGAGAGAAATAGCAATTGGAGCCAATTTTTCTGAGTCAGGTAAAGTTCTTCCGGATGATGAATAGTATCTAATTGAAAACACTAAACCTAGTGTTGGTTATATATTTTATGATTTTAATGATGATAATATTATTGGGTTTATGAATTTGATTTAAATTGTTTGGGTTGATTTAAATTTATTATATGTTGATTTCTTGTTGGCCCAATATTGGAATTATGGTTCTATATCCGTTAGCATCAGTTAGCTGATATACCATTTGTTTTGAATTTCTTATTTTCGTTGGGTATAACAAGCTGCTAGAAATATGTGATATTCCAATTGGACTTAATCTTTATACTAATTTAAGTATATATATTAGACGTGTGCATGAATTATGGTCTAATATAAATTATAATATTGCATGAGTCCATATACTTTAAAATTCATTATGCTTGGAAATCATTTCCTTAATATATTATGTCAAAACAATTTTTGAATTGAATTTTATTAAGGAAGTTGGTTTACTATGGTATCAGTTTTTGTAATGCAATATACAGGTTGTTCTAATTTGAATAGGAGACTATTAAGGTAACTGTTATTCAGTGATTGGCTAGTAACAAACTTTATCAAATATCTCCTTGTTCCTTTATTTAAGGTGTTTTGGTTTGACTTGAAAACATATTCTTGATTTACCAAATCTGTTGGACTCTTTAATTGTTAATATCATGGGGTATACCAACTTTGATATGAGTTTTCTATTCTTTCTTATGTTCATAACCGTTGGTTAATATTAGTAGCTAATATTATGGGATTTAAATCATCTGGTTTCTTGCTAACAATTATTTTATAGCCGTTGGGTCTCTCTTTATATATAGTCTTATCTCACTACGCGGGAGGAGGATACAAAGAAGCTAATTCACGCCCCTATCTGAGAGAAGAATCCTATTGAGAGTTTTCATTGTTTATTTCACTATTCATCAGACTCGCCTATAATTCTTTGTGGTAATGGAAAATAAGAAGTCTATTGTAATTTCTTTTATTATATTCAAAGTTCAAGTCTTGTTTGGCTTGGTCTATCTAGCGATGAGATAGGATCATTCAAAGAGAGCTTTCAAGGTTGCGAGAGGTGCAAAGTCGTCGATGGTGAGAAAGGTTGGAGAGGTATATAGAAGCGAGAGGTGTCCATCAGTGGAAAGCTTCTTTGTAACAGGGAGTTCTTTTTATTGTATTTAATTGAATATTAAGTTTAATAAAAAGAGTCTCCAATCCTAGTTGGGATTGGACGTGGATTAGGCCACTAGATAGAGGATAGGGGCCGAACCACGTAAAAATCTCGGTGCCTTTACGTTTCTGCACTTTATCTTTCTGTTTGTTTAATTTATGGGTATTCTGCTTTATTAGTTTGTAGTTACGCTAATCCAGACACTAAAGCAGACAGGTCTAGCTGTCTGATAATAATAAACGAAGAACAGACACTAAAGCGATGGTGTGTAGTATCTCGAATTAAACTCAGCATAAAATTTCAAAAAAATTTCACCGTTTATCACTTTTAGCTTTAACACCTATTCACCCCCCCCCCCCCCTCTAGGTGTGCACATACATAGAATTACACCTAGATTAAGAAATTTCTGAATTCGATTGGGTGAAGTTGGACTTAAGCATCAAACTTGGGGCAAATCGTATTACTGAGTTTATGTTTAATTGAACTGCAATTTAGGTTATAGATCGAAAATAATGTAATCATTTGTATGTATATGTACTTGCATCAGTAGTAAGATATGTTTACCTAATTCCATTTTTATTATTATTATTTCTGGATTGTTGGTAGAATAGTGATTCATCTTGTAGGGTTTATAAGGATTTTGAGTAGCATAATTTAGGGTGCCTTCTAGTTATTACTACAGATATGTTTTGTTATATCTATCCAAATCACACCCAAAACACTGTATTATATAAAAATTTCAGTTTAATAAATTATTATTTTTTAGTTGTTCTTAAAAAAAAAAGGTCCGCATTTTGGTAAAGTCCAGATCCCCGATCGATCCGGACTATATATATATATATATATATATATATATATATATATATATATATATATATATATATATGTTTTAGCGACCAAGTAAGATCTTTTAATTTGCTTATTAAAAGCTGCTTTTCAAAAATCATTTCATCCTTTATCGAAGTCACCTAACTTATTGTAGAACACCTTGTTCATTGTCAACCCTAGGTAAGTCTCTCATGTAGCGGCGGAAGGGTTTAAGAACAATAGGTATGAGTCTACCCAGTAAAGAGGGTCTCGAATGGAAGATAAAGAGTGAATATTTTTGAACCCAAAGTAATAATGAGTAGGTTATTTAGATCTAACTCCTCACTAGTCATAGGTCAACCTTACAACCTATACCGCACATAGTTAATCGTGAAGAAAACAAATTATGAAAATATCGGTCAAGTTTTACATAATTGGAATATTCCTGAATTTCTCCCAAAGAAATTTATCACCAACATTCTTAGATAACTTTAAAACAGTTTATAATGTTAAAACAAATTGAAAAGGTCTATGCTATTAACAAAGAGTATGAAAATTGTAGCCTTTTTTCCCTCGATGTTATTAAAAACATAGAAAAAAGGGTTATAATTTCATCCACATAGGTCTAGTTCAAGTAGCAGCTAAACCATTGAATATTAAAGGAATTAATTCAAGCATCTACCTCCTCGTAGATGCTAGATTTTTGAATTATTATCCAAGCATAATAGGTGCTATGGAAGCCAGTCTGCACAATGGTCCTATCCATTTTAATTGCTTTCCTGACTTCACACTTAGTCTAAGTGATCAACACCTATTAAAAGCCTTAACATTAAATATTAAAACAAAGCAGGAGAAATTACACAAATGATCAAGGTTCTCAACTAATTGCTCTAATCTTTAGAATTTATTATAAGACCATGAAGACTAATTTGAATGTCCATGCCCTTAATAAAAGCCCTAAAGATCACATCAGTATTAATTCAAAGTTCAACCAAATGATGCTAATATCCGCATCCCTAGAACAATTCTATGGAAAGATATTACATTACCCGGTCCAATGGATTTTACCAAGTGAAATACCACGCAAGAAATTTGTAGTAAACAACGTAGTGAACATTGAAAACATAAGGCAATTTTCTGATGGAACTGTCAAAGTTAGCTTTGAACGTTCTAGAAGACCAGTTATTATAGAGGACTATTCTAGTTCTTCAGCTCCTTCTATGAATCTACCTAGAAGAGATTCTGAAGTCCTTAGTAACCCTTCTATAAGAGACATTAAGTTAAAAGGAATTTTAAATCAAGGTCAAGCAAGTCATCCTTGTTATTCTTGTCACCCTCAGAATTACCCAGCCGAGGAAGAAAGCTCTTCTTCTCCGACTCCTTCTGAGCTCCCCACTCAGTCTGATTTTGATGTTCCAATTAATAATCAATTAAGAGTCATTAAGAAAGAATTTGTGTTAGATTGGATTAATCTTGTGAATGATTTTAACTCCAAGTCTAATAAAATTAAAAGACATCAATTTAGAAAAAATCACCCAACTGAGAAAGAAAGAGATAAAATTGTCAATAAATGGAAGAAATTTATCAATAGTGAAAAATTAATATTACCTTCTATGATTGGTATGAAAGCGAGATCAATTTAAATGCAATGTTATAACTAAAACTCAATGGGTCAAAGAAGACAAGTCTAAGGTTTCGCCTAGTCACCCACCCTTAGAATCATGCCTTAATTTCAAGAAAAATACTTCAAGAATTACCCCATTTTTAAAATCTCAAATGGAATTAATGATGATAAAAAATCATTGAATGCTTAAATTTTAGTAACTAATACCTAGCAACCGTAGGGAAAACAGTTAGACAGATCAAGAAAAATTTGAAGAAAATATAATTAAAAAACCGTAGTCAAAAATTGTTCAACCACTATTAAAACTACCGTAAAATAGAGAAAATTAGGTTTACCTAATAAAGACGCTGATCTTACAAAGAGCTATTGATCGCTTATTTAAAAATTAAAACAAAGATCGAACCGAAAACAAGCTTGATTTTTGCTATTATCGATCAGATTAACTCTCATAATGAAAGCAGTAGTCAGTCTGATAGTCAATCAGCTACCTCATCAATACAAGATATTCATGAATAGTTAAATAAGTTAATCGTCCATAATACTAGTATGACCAGAAATTGGTATTCTAGACCAACTCCTCCAGATTTACAATTTGAAGAGAGAAACCTAGATAAACAATTTTCTGTTTCGTCTAATAAAATTTATGAATGGAATATTGACGGATTTAGTGAACAAGAAATCCTCAATAAGTTAAATCATATGTCCATGGTGGCAAACAGCTATCTAACTAAATTCAACACTCTTACTCAACCGTATATTGTTGAGTTATCGGCTAGTGGATTTACTGTGTATTCTCGTGTCTTGGTGGGAAAAATATCTCACCAAGATTCTAGATTATCTATTATCCATGCTTTGTTCAGCTTAGATGTCAAGGTAACCCGATTTTTGATGAAGCTATAGGAATTGGGCCACCGATGGAGTAAATTTTTGATTTATACTATAATAAAACACTTCGTAGGAACCCCCAGTAACATCACTGAAAGAATCCACGATCAGCTAAGTAATCTCACGTGTCCCACTCTAAGTGACTTTAGATGGTACAAAGATGTTTTTACTTCTAGAGTTATGATGAGAAATGACAAAGAATAAACCTTTCTGGAAAGAAAAATTTGTTAATGGTTTACCGTCCTTATTTGCTCACAAAGTTCGTGAAGAACTTAGTAAAAATTTAGGATATATTGATTATGATAATCTCACTTATGGTGACATAATCAGTTATATTCAAAAGATAGGATTAAAATGTGCATTGATTTTAAGTTAGCCAAACAAGCTAGTAAAGACAAGAAAAAAAAAGCTAAATATGAGCTCTAAGATATTCTCATGAAAGCAATATGGTTTACCTCCCGTGGCTCCTTCTGATTTAAAGCACAGTGCATAAACATATCGACTCTCACAAAAGTCATAGACGTCACAAGAAAAGACGCAATCATCATAAAGATAAAAATCAAGATAATTATTATAATAAGCCCAAACCCATTAATAAAAAACATAATAAAAGAACTAAAAATTTGATAAAAGTAAAATTGTGTGACACAATTGTGGGCAAAAGGGTCATTATAAAAGTGAATGCAAAATAAAATGAAGTTGTCCCAGCTTAAATATTATCGATGAAGATAATCTTAGTATATATTAGAATTAATGAGGATAGAAAATGAAGTTAGTAATAATGAAGACTCTAACATTTCATATTCCTCCGATACTAACAAAGGAAAATAATTCAGCTTAGAAGCACCGATTTAAGTCACCATCTCGTAAGCTAATAATTGTAATGAAAATTGTTGCACTAAAAAGATTAATGTAATTAACAAGGATAATGAAGAAAGTTCTTTGTTAATCGACTTAATTAGTAAAATCACCGATCCTAAGTTAAAAGCCCAATACACAAAAAACAGCTTAAAAGATTTATTAACTAAAGATAATAGAAAAATGATAAGTTTATTAAAGCTAAAGAGAAACCAATTTTTAGTCTTAATAAAACTTTGGAAAGATTTAAATCTCCGATTAAAGAAGTCGTCACCTTCCGTAATTAAATCGTAAGTTAATAAATTAAAGAAAGAAATTGCTAATTTAAAAATAGAAGTCTCTATTCTACTTAAAAGATTTAGATAAAAGCTCCGATCTTCGTGATCAATGATTCCTCATCTAGTGATGAAAATCACGATGAACCGTAATCATCCGGTACTAAAGATATTTCGCACTTATTTATTCAAGGTCTTTCACTTAAAAGAATTAAAGACATCACCATTCGTAAGTGGTATGTTTCTATTAACCTAGTTGTGGATAAAACTTTTCAATACGAACTCTACCTTGGTAGATACAAAAAGTCTGATTTAAATTGTATCCGTGAAGGTCTAATCCCAACTAAATATTACAAAAAAACTAGTGAAAAATTGAATTGCTAATGGTAGTCAAATGGAAATAAAATATAAATTACCAAAAAGTACATATTTGTCGTGATAATATGTGTTTCAAAACATCTTTTGTTTTGATTCGCAATCTTACTGCATAAAATTATTTTGGGTTTACCATTTATATACTTATTATACCCATTTACAACTAGTAATGAAGGATTAACTCAGTAAACATTTAGGAAAGAAAATAACATTTAAGTTTCTTATTAAACTAAAAGAAAGATATTTAAAATACATTCAAGAAGAATCCATTTCTAAATCATCAATTTAATAAATCAGAATCTACACATTTGAATTTCTTAAAAGAAGAAATCAAATATAAAAGAATTGAAGAACAACTTCAAAATGAAGAGGTTCGGTCAAAAATTGAAGAATTAAAACCTACATGAAGAATAACCTTTGTTCTCGATTCCCCAATGCCTTTTGGCATAGAAAGAAACATATGGTTAGCTTCCTTATGCTAGGGGAATTCAAAGAGCATTTAATTCCTACTAAGGCTAGGCCTATTCAGGATGAGTCATGAACAAATGGAGTATGTAAAAATGAAATCAATGATCTCCTCAATAAAGGATTAATTAAACCCAAGAAATCCCTCTTGGTCTTGCTTCTCGCTTTTTATGTCAATAATGAAGCGTAAAAAGAAAGAGGTGTACCCTGCTTAGTTATTAATTACAAACCATTGAACAAGGTCTTAGAATGGATTAGGTACCCTCCCCAACAAAGACGACCTTATCAATAGGTTAAGTAATGCCACCATTTTCATGAAATTTGACCTTAAATCCGCTTTTGGCAAATTGCTATTCATCCCGATGATCAAGACAAAATAAAGATTCACCACTCCGCTTTGGACATTATGAATGGAATGTTCAAGCATTTGGCCTAAAAATGCTCCAAGTGAATTTCAAAATATACTCAATGACATATTAAACCCTTTCACCCATTTTATCGTTGTTTATATCGATTTACATTCTTGTTTACTCCAAGACTATCAAGAACACGAAAAACATTTAAAGTCGTTTCTTCACTACTATTAAGGTAAATGGTCTTGTTCTTTCTCCTTCCAAATGCAAACTGCTTTCAGTCCGAATAAGGTTTCTTGGTCTTAATATCTTCATGGACAAGTTCAAATTATATGAACGAGCTATTCAATTTCTTTGACAAGTTCCCGTATAAGATAACCAATAAAACCCAACCGCAGAGATTTCTTGGCTCATTTGAATTATATAGTAAGTTCTACAAGAATTCAGAAGATTTGCAAACCTCTTTTTCAAATAAGCTTTGCAAAATAATCCTCCACCTCGACCGACATTCATACTTCAGCAATTCAACAAGTTAAAAAATATGTCAAGACATTGCCTCCGCCTTGGCATTTCTAATGATTCAAATGCTCAAAATTGTTGAAACCGACGCCTCGGATATTGGATTCGGAGGCATTCTTAAACAAAAATTAACATCCGATTCCCCTGAACAAATTGTTCGATTTCATTCTGGCGCATGGAATACTACACAATCAAAATATAGTACTATTAAAAAAGAAATTCTTTCATTGGTATTATGTATTAATAAATTTCAAAATGACTTATTAAATCAGAAATTTCTGGTTCGCATTGACCGCAAGTCACCAAGTACATTTTAGTAAAGATGTTGAAAATTTAGCCTCTAAGCATTCTTTTCGCTAGATGGCAAGCTTTATTAAGCATTTTTGATTTTGATATTGAATACATTAAAGGCAAAAATAATTCTATTCCTGATTTTCTTACCAGAGAATTTATTCATACAGGTACTATACAGTCATGAGTTTCAGAGGTTCATCCTCCTCTCATGGTCCGGGTCGCCTAAAGGGCCCAAGTAATCATCCCAGAGGTACCTTAGTCCCTCACCCAGCTTACCCCTCTGCTATCACCAAACAAATTTTACATTCTTGGGACAATCCCCAAGCCTTATAGTTCAAATTTCTAGTTAATAAGCTGAACCCATCGACCCATTCAAGAATCCAAAGAAAGACCTCGTCTTCACTCCCAAATACTCCTCTTCCGAGCACGTGCTCAAATGGGAAAGTTATTTGTTTCATATCAAACCTACATGAAGCCAAAAATGATCCAGCTTAAGCTTGTCGCCCAGCTTTTCCCTCCTCGTTGGTATTTTCCTCCAAATTACCTTATATAAGTCTCTTGTTTATTATAAGGACATTCTCCTTGGCCGAGTCAAGAATATCAAACTAATTTATGCAAACAATGATAAATCAAAAGTTCTTTATCATTCTTTGTATATTAAACAATTCCTTCAGATTTACGATTGGGGAAAACATCCTCCGATCTAATGGATCTCTCTAATCATAGTTATCCTTTTGCTTTTATGATTATATTGAAGCTCGGTATAAGGTTCTCCTTCATCGTAACGAGTCCCATAGTCATTCCCGGTTTATTCATTCGATCATAAATTCAAAAGTCCAATCCCTTATTGGTTCGTCCTCACGGTGGTATAGGCATGGTTCTACCTATGACCTCCTTCCCGATCCCCTTAAGGTCCAAGTTACCCATTTTGCTAATAATAGTAAACTGCATCCAAAGAATGAGAACATTCCTCTCACTCTTCTCTTCATTAGTAAATATAAGGTTCCTCGGATACTTAAATGGCAATACGGTATTTCTCCACCCTCTTGTTGCTAGTAATTCAAATAGCTTATCTCCGATCCACTCCCTCGACTTTCCCGCTTTTTCTATATCAAGTGGTGGGATAAGTTCGATGTTAACGTAATCATTGGTCGTTTCAACAAGAATTTCCGTTGCTCTATTCCGGCCCACCAATTCCTCACTCATTCAAAGCTAAGGATTCTAAAGCCATCCCTTTAGAACCCTCTTCCTCAAGTCGAAAAAAGATTTCAAAAGAATCTAAGTCAAAACCAACCCCACAGATCCTCCCTGCTCCCGTAGCATTTCGATTTCAAAGATTGCTCCAGAGAGGTGAGTTAAAACTTATCGCTCAAGCCCTCAATAAAAGAATTGATGAGTTACACGAAGAAGCCTCAAGCATTCCTCGCCTTCTTCTCGTAATGACTCGCTTTAGCTAATTTGCGAAGATGATGATGGTCATCACATCCTCCCTACTAAGACCATCAATCTTCGTGATGCTCGAGACCCATTTGCACGACATCTACAAGAAAGCCGATTCTTATTCGCTTAGCTGACTGCCTCGTGACGATTCATCGCTCGATTAACTTGAAGACTCGCCTCCGATGACGATCAAATTACTGATCAATGGCCACAGACTGCCTGCAGATGAAGGTCAATGATTCCACTTTCCAAATTAAAGTAGCTCAACAAGAAAAGAGGCTCTTTTCCACCAAAGCAGAGTCGAGTCAAAAGTTGTCGACCAAAAGCATCTCAGATTAGTCAAAAGTTAGCACTTGTTCATCAACAATGTTGCTTGTCTCAGACTTTTACTTTTGCTTTTACTTTAGTAATTCACTTTTACCTTAGTGAAATGTTTCTTACTTTACCCAAGTAAATATAACGGATTCCCTTTTCCTTATTCTATAAAAGGAAGGCGAGCTCATTTGGCAAGTCATTTGAAACTTAGAAAGACTACGAGCTCTCTCTCTCTCGTAAGAATCTTTAGTTTACTACCTCCGATCATTTTTCTTTACCCCTCTTCTCCAATTCTCTAGTTAAATGTTTTAAATTTGTAAGTTCTTGTTTTATTTTTAGTTCTTAGATTGTACATAGTATGAATAATTAATACAATTCAGTTATTACAATTCAGTTCTTTATTTATAGTACTGTAAATATATATATATATATATATATATATATATATATATATAGAGAGAGAGAGAGAGAGAGAGAGAGAGTTTGAGGAAATGTACATGCTTATTTGTCGATTAAGACTATGTAGTTGTTGCGGTAAGCATTGACTTGAGTGGAGTTGTGGAGGGCTTGATTTGTGAGCATGAATTCTTGGGAAAGTTTTTGCAATGGTTGTGCTGGCAGCGTTTTAATTTCATGCAGTTTATTCAGTTACATGTGTTCATACTTTCAGTTATGTGCTTTTGGGATGATTCTATCTGGCATCTAATTGATTTTTCTGTGATTTAGGGTATACAATATGGAAAATAGATTGTACAATGTCAGGCAGGATAATCGCATGAGAGATAGAAGACAACAGAAATTGGAGGAGGTAAATCTTTGAAAAATGTAATCTTGAGGGTAGAATTGAAGCATGCTTGCTCTCATTCCAAAACTGTGTCTTGCTAAATTATGTTATAGTGACTTTTTTCTTTAAAAGATCCGAGAGACATTTAGAGTGCATCATCCCCTGTTCTTCTATCTCATTTTGATGCTTCTTCCATTGGATGTCATGGTTAGTTGTTGGGTTCATTTATTAGCTCAATATTGTTAAAAATACAGTTGGGATAAATTCTTTTTTGGTCATTTTACTTTAGGTCAACTTACAAATAAGTCGCTAAACTTTTTTCTCTTACAGTCAACTTACTGAACTTTACTTTTCCTATAAACCGTTACAAAAACTGTTAAGTCCTTTGACTTTTAACGGAATTTAAAAAATAGGAGAGAGAAAGTTGACATGGAATTTTTATGCATGAGTTTCAACGCTTAAGTGGAAATGAACAAATTTTATGGAGAAAATGAAAGAAAATCTTTTAAAATAAATAAAAATAAAAAACTTAGTAAAAAAATATAAAATACAATAAAATAAAATAAATGTATTTAATCATTTTAATAATTAATATCATATGAGTTTTTATTTATTATTAGAAAATATAATTAAGGAAACTATAAACCATAAAAATTACAAATATTATTAATATCTATATTATTATTATTATTATTATCCGTATTATTATTATTATTATTATTATATATTATTATTAATATAAATGAAAAAATATATTTAATTATTTTATAATTAATATCAAATGAGTTTTTATGTAATTATTAAAAAATATAATTAAGGAAATTATAAACTATAAAATTATAAATATTATTATTATTATTATTATTATTATTATTATTATTATTATTATTATTATTATTATTATTATTATTATATTATTATTATTATTATTATTATCGGTATTATTATTATTATCAAAATTATTATTATTATTATCGTAATTATTTTTATTATTATTGGTATTATTATTATTCTCTATATTATTATTTTTATTATAAATGAAAAAATATATTTAATTATTTTATAATTAATATAAAATTAGTTTTTATGTAATTATTAGAAAATATAATTAAAGAAATTATAAACCATAAAAATTATAAATATTATTATTATTTGTATTATTATTATTATTATCGGTATTATTATTATTATTATTATTATTATTATTATTATTATTATTATTATTATTGGTATTATTGTTATTATTATTATTATCAAAATTATTATTATTATCAAAATTATTATTATTATTATTATTATTATTATTATTATGGAATTATTATTATTATTATATTCCATGTTGGATTATTATTGCCACATCAGCGCTTTTTTTACAACTCAACATTATATTGGTCAAACCGTTAAAAGTCAACATGACTTAACAGTTTGTAAGAAAATTAAAGTTGAAAAAAAAGTTTAGCGACTCATTTGTAAGTTGACCTAAAGTAGAGTGATCAAAAAAATATTTATCCCAAATACGGTTATGTTGTAACTCATATATAATGGTCCTATATTCTTTTAGGTCGGCTTAATTTTTATTTTTGCTGATTTATCATGGTGAAGCCTGAGGATGAATAAAAAGGACGCCAAGCTCTAATTTATCATTTAATCTAATTTGTTCTATTATATCATTTAATCAAAATTAATCTATCACCAAATACTGTTTGCACTTTAACTTATAACTTCCAGCATCGCAATTTCATTAAGGCATAGAAACCATAAATGTGATGGCATGTATTGTTGATTTTCTGTTATAGGCAAATGAGGATTCAGTTCTTGAGACTCTTGCAGAGGATTTTCGTCTACCAATTAATCACAGGTCAACAGAAAATGTAGATCTAGATATATTGAGCAAGCATCATTGGATACACAACTGACATCATCTAACGTTGGGTTTAGGTTGCTCCAAAAGATGGGGTGGAAAGGAAAAGGTCTTGGAAAGGATGAACAAGGTATGTCTATTAAAGGATTGCTAATGATTTGTATACCAAATTATTGGTATCAAGTGTATGTCATCCTTGTTTTTTTAATAATCTGGATTTATAAATTTTCTTTATGTGATTTCTTGCTAATAATGCTCTGTGCTACGGTTACATTAACAGTTTGATGTCTATTAGATTACTATATATTCTATGTTATATTTTACTTTCAGTAATTATTAATGAACGTCCTATGTTTGTTTTGCATAACAGAACCCATGTACTAAATCATCTACATATATTTTGTGGTTTGTACGCTCAGCAGCTAATACTAAACATCCTTTGTCTGCTACTATGTTGTTAAAGTTGTTGGGCCTAACAGATTCCATGTAATAAATCACCTCCAAAATTATGTCTGTCTAGATTATTTAAGATGTAGTGGGCCGAAGGTAGCATAATAGAAGAAGAAGCCACGAGAGTGAATGAGAAGTGGTTCTTGGTTCTGCTGCAAGGGATTCACTGGCCCGCAACTGCAAGCAATATATCACTGCTTTCTCAAAAGTTGTGGACAACAATCTCAAGTAGCACAGTATAAAGCTTTAATCAACAATAAATCACTTTATCAAAAAAAATTGGCGAGGGAATCATTACAAATTAGTCGGACTATTCAAAAGCATTTTACTGCTACGCTTTGATTCCAACTTCAAAAATCATTAAAAATTCCATAGTTTGTAGAACTAAAAATTAAGTGAACTTTAAGTTGGACACTTGGAATCCCCAATTTATAAAGTTACCTCTCAGATAACCCAAGATAACTCTAAATTTTAACTACACAAGATTTTAACCTTAATCCTAGTATAGCTCAAACTTTTTTTGACACTTGTCCCGCATAATCCATTCCCCTCCCCCTTCCGGGATAGTCTTCGGCTCTTCGCTTCTTGTTGGGGCAACTTTGGGTGCTAGGCTGCTATAACTTCTTTTGTATAGTCTGGATCTTTTATTGCAAATAGATTGCTTCAATCACTTTTCCTGCTTGAATTTCTCTAACAGACTTTGGCTTGTGTTATTCCCTTAACTGGTCTTTTGCTCGTAAAGGCGTTTTTGCAGGCTTTCTTATGTTTCTTGCTTTGTATATGCATTAGTTTGTTATTAATGGTCTCACCTTTTCAAGTAGTGACAGTAAGCAGTAGGCTTGATAATTAAATTAGCATTTCTTAGTGGATTATCTGGTTGGCAGACAGCTTGGTTGTTCTTCTTTATAAGCTATGAAGCTCTTGACTTCTCTTAAACTTATATCAGCTCTGGCTAATTTGCAATTAGTAAGCTATTTTATAGACTCAGCGTATTAACTTGAGTTGCTTGTTTCAGCATGATACAACACAGACACCGGTAGCGTAGGCAGGCCTGTTTAATTATTGAGGCCAAGTGTATAAGGATATTATAGATAATGATAATGCTTGTGATATAGCTTAGTCTTTGGGCTTTCACTGGCTTACGATGGCATTTAATATTGAGCTTCTTAGCTGCAAGTTTTTGACCTTCAAGTCCAATAAAAGCTAAACTATCCAATATATGTTTACTGTGCCGTATCAAAATACCTATATCGAAATTTTGGATCCTTTTTAGCCAAGTCTCCATTCATGATTTAAGAAGTGACCAATCTGTTCTTTAGACACATACTCGCACCAAGTTCCTGTACGCAAGTCATTGTAACATAGTAACTCAAGTTGGTAAATACTGTACTTTTACTGTATGATATGTATTTTCAGTTGCTCTCTTTGTTTCTTCAAGTTGCTCGTTATTTTTTATGGTGCAAAAGTTAGTCCGGGACTCTGAATGGTCATTTAAATTTCATTCTTATTTTTCTGTATTATGGTTTTCCAGATAGTTTCATTCATCCAAAATTATTGAATTTAATCATTTACAAACTCTGCATATATGATAACTAGGCGCACTTTTTAATTGCTTGACCAAATTTGTGCTTGGATGATACATCAGTGGTCTCTAAATTTTGAATCAGTGGTACCTGGAACGTGGTTCATTTCGGTACGCGATACGCTACATAGCTAAAATGCGGTTCGTTAGGGTATCTTTATATAAGTTTAGTTAGGAATTCTCTTAGAATCTAAATAAAATAAAGTTTAGTTTTATAGAATAAATATATTTAGTTGAATCA